>CM030012.1:55415907-56069121 GCA_017639485.1 Pluvialis apricaria
CTGAACTGAGGATACATATTGTGAACATACAATGACAACGCAGGCTATATTGTCATCATCTTTCTGGTTACTTTAACAGAATAACGTTTCACCCTCTGAAGTAGTTCAGTGGTCCAATCACAGAGTGATGGAATGGCTCAGGTCAGTCGATCTGGCAGAATATGCACCAAACCTTCGAGGAAGCGGAGTGCACGGTGGCCTGATTGTAAGAATTCACTTCAACATTTTACTATATATCTAATAAGAACTGACACTGTAATATAAAATATCTTTTATCTGGTGTTTGTGAAGCAGGAGGAAACAAATACATCTGCAATATGACAGCATGAACAGACCTTTTAAAGAGCCTCTGTATCTGATCCATGCATCTTAATTTTACAAAGGAAAACTAAAATAAAAAAGGAACTGCTGAAACATTTTTTTATAATCAAAGCTGAGTTGTGCATGAGTGTTTAACAGCAGTACATTAAAAAAAAACCTCCAAACTATACTGGGGGGAAAGTTACTGATAAGGCATCACTGAGTGTTTCTTTTAGCGGCTTTAATAGAATCCTCAGCCACAGTAAGTAAATAACTGTCCTGAACTTGCAGCAGTCTTGCCAGCAATCAGGAATCACATTTTTCTGATTTAAAACATTCAGAGCTATTTTCAGCTTAGTAAAGTCAGAGTTCTGAAATACTGTGACTCTAGTGCCATAGAATTTTTGCAAAAAGGAAATAGAAAAAATTGTGCTAAGATTAAGTTTATACTCTCAGTTACAGCAGTAAAAGTAGAGCAGAAAATTCTGAAAACTAATTTTGTCAATCCGAACAAACGTAGTGTTTGATGATAAATATAATTAGGTATTTGTCTGATCATGCTCTGCATTCCTTAGTGCCTGCTTTCATGTATTTCCCATTCAAACCCTTGCAAGTATTCTATCGCAAGTGAGTTGCATAAAGGTCTAATGTAGATAGCTAGCTTAGTACCAACGAGAAAGCTCTCTCATAAGCACTGTAATGGTTTACTATTACAAATGTTTAACCATATAAAAATAAATAATCTGCCATTTTTTTACTAGATTCTTGAACCTCGCTTCAATGGTGACACACTAGCAATGCTGCTGAATATTCCGCCTCAAAAGACTCTGCTGCGGCGCCACCTAACAACTAATTTTAATGTATTAATTGGACCAGAGGCACAACAAGAAAAAAGAGAAATAACGGAGTCAACAGCATACACACCTCTGACCACCACTGCCAAAGTTCGGGTATGTACTGCTTTCAGAAAGGGGACATTTCAGACTTCTCCCCTGTCTTATAAAGAAAATGAGGGACAAACATGGGCAGGGAGAGGTCAGTTCTAGGAGGAGTGTTGTATTTTCCTGAATTCTAGATACCAAAGCATTTAAGTTGTATCTGTTTAAATCAGCTTCTGAAATAAGCATGCAATCCCTTCTGTCCTTTCTTAGAAGGAACACTATCTAAATGTATTTAAAATCAACTGTAACTCCCAATTTGAAAACAACTTTATTTAGTTCAGAATCTGCATACTTTAAGGACTAGGGTATAGCAGTAAATAAAAAAGGAGAGGATTTTGAACGTTTGAAGGACAACCTTATTTTTCATATTTAAAATTTGCCGTCTTCTTTTTTTAGCCAAAGAAACTTGGATTTTCACATTTTGGAAACTTAAGAAAAAAGAAATTTGATGAATCAACAGACTACATTTGTCCTATGGATACAAACCCAGCTGCTGCAAACGGTACTCAGAAAAACTATGGTGGATACAAAGGACTTAATCCATTCACTGATAGGGAACTGGATCAGGTGGGACAGACAGACTGATGCCATTCTCATCTCATCCTCTCCATGCATTCCAAAGCTTGCAAATAACCAAATGTTAGCATATAACAAAGTATTTGCTACATCCACATGAACTTATTGAGAAAGTATTGGCTATGGACACTGGAAAGAGTTCTATACTAAGAATGTCAGGTTAACTTTTTTAATCAACATCATAATAAACTCATCCATCTTCAAGCCCTTTTTCAGGAACATAACACCTTTACACTACGAAGATCAATGTATTTTGACAATTAAGGCGGAGGTCGCAGTAAACACAAGACTTTCATACTTCTAGCTTTCATAATCTGCGTATGCACTCTACTTTTTTCATTATCTTTATGGGTGGTTTTTAATGTAATAAATTTATTTGTACTAATTTGTACAAAGCTATCAATTATATATTAAAGTAAAACTGGATTGTATATTTTTAACAGACATTAATCAAAGGATCCAACTGAATTTTTTCTTTCATTATGTACAGTGGGGAGTAATTACACTTACACAGTATATGTGAAAACAATGGATCAGTAATGAACAAGATTATTAATAAACCAATACTTAGATAATTCACTTTTGTTATGTAGTAGTGAACTTGTGAATTAAACTGTCTAGACATCATACAGGCACATGACGAAGACTAAAAACCATCAAATTTTATTTAACTTTGCTGTTGTGTAAAGGGGTGTAAACCCTGAAAAACGGAGCACCTGGAGGCTTGTGTGAACTTTGGCAACACACAAGAGGCAGCTGGGATAAACTGTCCTATCTCCAGTGACCTTAAGTGAGATAAAACATTTTAAGCCTAAGAGGAGGAATGGTCACAAAACTCAAAAGACTAACTGTGCAAATATTTCTTTCATTTGCATGGTTTACTGCATCTAACACCTGACGTGTGTTCATTGTCTAACCCATTGTCTTTTCAATGTACACCTTAGCCAAATACACTACTGTTCCTAAGTAGGGACAATACCAAATCCTGACTGTAATTTAGTATGGATGTCCACTTGCACGGTTAGAGTACCAAGTGAACGCATTCACTTTGAGCCAACAGCTTACACTACGCAGTTGTTCAAGCATTACTTTTGTAATGGGATTTTTCTCTAGGAGCATGGTCTTTCGATTAAGCATGACTTCTGAGCATGTGTTACGCAGTGAAAGCTCAATGCTCTAGAGCTGATAAACTTTTCATAGAGGTAGGAATAGGTATTACTGTATCATGAAGGACTCCCACTGCTTGACTGTGGAAGATGATTACCAGAAGTATAATAAGAAGTGTTACACTGTCAGAAAAATAGTACTCTTCACTGATAGTATCAGTTAAGCTTTTTCTTTTCTTGTGTGAATTACAGCTCACATTTCAAGGAATCAATCCTTATTAATCAGGATTCACTCTTCCTATCATTAAGTGCATTTTCACATACCTTATAGCACGGAGGCATTTTGTTAATGTGCAGAAATCTGAGCTTTTAAACGTAACACAACTTCATTTGCCCAGGCACAGACACCTCCCGCAAAGATGCATGCAGAGTGAATAAAACTGCTCATACTGTCTGATTTGAACTAGTTCCTGAATACTTTTACAGATGGAACATTCAGAAGGAACAGTAATGCAAATAGGGGCTCTTTCTCAAGGCATAAGCCATCTTACGGTATGTATTAATTTCACTCTTGTTTTAAAGTCACAAATGTATTCTGCTAGAATTCAGTGAAAGTTGGTCCTTGCTGGTGGTAGTTCAGAGTAAGTGGGTCACTATTTTTGTTAAATATCGCTTTGCAGCCTGGTTGCACATTCATAGTCCAAAAAAACCACCCTGATTTTAAATCGCACTAGAAATTAAGCTTCATTTAGGTCTATTTTAAGTTTTCATGAACTCTGCTATCTCTTTGACCCAATGACAGATATTTCATCCCCTTAAATGAAAACAATTCTTCAAAAATTTTGCAAGTAACCACCATTGGATGCCTCAGTCACAGCAAAGTCTAGCAAAGAGGTACAGACTGGAAAATTTATGTGAGCTAAAAGTCCATGGCAAACAAACAAACAAAAATCACACTATTAATTCCTGATTCCATAGCAGCTAATGTAAAAAAAACAAACAAAAAGTTGATTGAAAGGTATAATGAAGAATTACATAACATAGTTGAGTCACACATCACACAATCTCTGTCAGAATTTTCTCAAGCAAAAACCAGTTTATTTAAAGCTGCATTGAAGAAATTCCTTTTAATTTTATGTGGCTCTAACCCCCTCTGTTGTGAATGTGATCTCATTACAGTTGGATTTAACTATAGGCCTCTAACTCAGTACGCTTACTCACTCACATCTTGTTTTTGCAGACAATGTTAAGCCAAGATGAAACACTGAATGACAGCAGGTTTCTAACACCTACCTTTGAAGACTGGAGATGATGTTGCAACATGACCAAGAACACTAATACCTCACGCCTGTCCAGAGGGGTGGCCAGGAGAAGCTCGATGCTGTGGTGCAGAAAAGCTTGACCTCTTTTCTGCCAATGAGACTTGCCACATAGCCTTTAATATTGTCAATGTAGCAACACACTACAGGTAGCTCTCCTCTGCACGGTTTTCCGTATTTCGTAATGTGAAATCAGTGTCGAGAGGGATGTGGTACTCATATGCAGAGTCTGGAAAGCCAAGACTAGCAACATGCTTTACCCTTTTATTCAGTCATCTTTTACGTGGTATGTTTATGTACTGTTATATGAAAGTTCTTTTGTAATTTTTTAATTTTTTTATTTTTATAATTAACTTGTAATGCAGGAATCATTAATATTCTATAGTACGATGTGGACTAGTCAGAGCCTCCTAGAAATTCACATAGATGCTGCAGTGGTAATGGCTCACCAACAACTACTGCAGTCTTGCCAGACTGTTTCCCATAAAAGGATTTTAATCTCTCATCACTTTCATTAGCGCGTGTCCTGCCCTCTTTTTCTCTAAGTAAGTACAGTGTAGAATGAGAAGAATGGGACATCATCCTGTGCATCAAGCCCTTGCTTTTATCAGGAGGATGACAATCAAGATGGCATGTTCAGTCAAAAAGATGCTGAACAACTGCAGCAGGAAATGTGATTTTGAGGCTACTAGAAAAACTGATGGACTCAAAGGCTGCTGCTTCATTTAAAGTGATTTTTTTTTTTATCATGTGATTTTTACATGTGCACAAAGATGTTCATAATCAAGGAACAATCACAACACAACTAAAGTAAATGTAACTTTAAGAATGGTGTTCGCTGCACTCTGTAGGGGAAGCACAGCAGAGTTTCTAACATGATCCAGTTCTTTAACTAAAACTATTGAATGGGCTCTTTCTGTACACTGACATTTTGTCTAAAATGGCTAGTACTGACCACATGGGCAAGCATCAGGATGCTCATAAACTTTCTGAACAATCAAAGTGGCTCAGACAAAGTTTTCTGAGCCCTGTACCTGGTTGGTGTGAAACAAACATTACTGCTCTGTGATGTGTGAAATGTGACTAAGAAGCATCAGGCAAGTACCATAATAAAACAAGTTTTTCTTTCTTTAAAATACCTGACAAAATAGATCTGTTGCTATTCTACTGAGCTAGGCAGGACTGCAGCACTGTAACAGAGTAAGTATTTATCTTAGTAAATAGGAAAATGGCAAGAAATGGAAAAGAAATCTGCTCAATTGTGAGGAAAAGACTTTGTATGTATGTGGATGGTTTGCATTACTCTCTCCTTGCTGGCTGCAGGGTGTTGGTTTATATATTGATATAGCCCGAGGGCAGGTCACTCCCAGCCACAACCCTCCCAAACGCAGGGGAAATCTCAGGTACTGTCCAGAGTATGCAGCAAGGGCTCTTCAAGAGCTATCAGGGGCACTTTTTAAAGGTGACCTATTGTAGTTGTCACTCCATGAGGGACCCTGCACTGTATGGTCAGATTTTAGAAGCTAAACACATGATTTTATTGTCTAAAATAGTAAAACCAAAGCAATTTTTTTTTTCAATCACTGAACAATGACACAATTCCAAAGGAATGAGAAGTCAGTCTACACATCAGCAAACTAAAAATACTTAATAAAAGGTATAAAACGTACCAGTCAAGTACATCTCTGATCTGGCAATGCAATCATCAACACTACTGACCTGGTCATGTACTATGGGCACTTGAAATACTTTGTCCAGTTAATTAGCCAGCAGGCTTATTACAGCACTACAAATAGGACAAGCTGCTCTAACAGAGGCAGACTTAATATCACTGGGATATTCCAAGCAGATTTTCAGATTTCTTTTGATGATGTATTTATAATTCAGTGTGGTGTTGTGCAAACTTGGCTGTGAATAGTCAATCTACAAAATTACTGATTTTTTAAATATATATATATTGTAAGAAATCATAATTAACATAACACAGGCATAAAATGCTTATTTTTTTGACTGTTGTTAATAAATTCTGAATGTTTGTCCATCTCTTGCTGACTGGAATGATTCTAACACAAATACATGTGGCTGATCTCTGATCAGGGACAGAATCACAGTCTGAATCCCTGTGTCTGTCTTTGCCTTATTGCTACAAAGGTAACTGATGAAGTACAAAACCCCTATTGTCAATTTTTAGCTAGTAGATTCCTTTAGTTTTGCATTAGATGAACAACAATATTTAGTAAACATATTCATTAGCATCTGAAGAAACAAGTCTTCTGGCTCAGGGATTTGTCAGACCTTAAAACAAATGTATTATAAACGAATTCCTGGAAATGAACATGCAGTACTTCAGGCACTGAAGACTAAGAATTAAATGCTATGTGGTAAAACCACTGAGATGAGGCGTTAGCCGAGTTTAAGATGCACTCAGCATAGCTTGCAGTAGGAAGTAAGAAGCCGTGTTTTCTCATAAGCAAAGGAAATTTCTGAAATTGCCAAAAGAGCGAGCACTACACTTACTTAGAGGATGACATTCAAATGATGTAACATCACTGGATATTTACATCTGTATATGCAGCCCAGACCTTCCATATACAGTTGGCAGTGATTGTTTAGCTAAGATTGTTAGAAGACAGCATGAAGTTATGTAATCTCCCAAATAAATCTCACACTAATAAAAATATCTGTTACAGTAATAAGCAATTTGCATGTTACCTATTCTGTTCACTTTTTCAATAGCATACTTTGACTTCTTTCTTAGTCCCTGGTAAAAGACTGTAGAATAGCATTTAAAAAAAACAGACTGTTCTTTGTACTCTCCTTCCCCGAGGATGCACTAAATGAATTACCTATCGAGCATGGTCAAATAATCCGAGGCTGGTTTTATAGCCCTCTCCCAAATTCCATACCCATGATAACCAACAAGTGGTTTTATCTCTGTCCTACCTGTCCAATTACATTTTTTTAAAACACACACAAAAAAAGCCCAAGAAATACTGCACAGTTACATATCAGTTGTTCCTGTAGGAAAATATGCAGCACGTACTTACGAAAAGGTATCAGATGAGATCAGTGTTAATAAGAAAATGTACTGCTCTTGGGATAGCCGAGTTTGTCCAGGTTGGGCTGACACGCAAACTGAATCATAGGGGGTGGCCCACACATGAGAATGAGTGTCTCACTGCTGGGGGAAGGGAGGTGGGTTTTAATCATGTCTGCAGTGACGAAGCCAGAACTGTACTTCCAATCTGAAACAAAGGAATTAAACTATTAATTTGAATCTCTGTACATTAGGAAGCCTTTTTAAACTGCGTGTGTTGTACTTGCAAAGTTATGCCCCCATCACTGCAAGCAAAGATAGGGCTAAAGCTGTCACTGAGCTCAAACCTAATGGTTCCCTTTGATAGGGACAACAAGCATGTGGCTAACAAGGATCTGACTGATTGATAAGGGTTTATATAGTCTCTCAGATATTTAAAAGAAATTAGACAGCAGGCAGGAATACACAGGAAGAGTAAATCAGCTTTTCCAGTGAAGAAAGGTCACCCGGGGCAGTCGTGCAGGGAGGGGTACTGAGACCTGTGCCATGCAACACATTAAAAAAAAATACGGAAAAGAGATTGAGTGGTGAGGTGACAAAAGTTCTGCTCTGTAGTTAAGTGATGAGGAAAAAAAAAAAAGATATGCTAGATGATTTAAAGCAGTAATATTATTGAATGCATCTGCCATTTAAAGTGAGCCAAGTACGAAAAATAATCCTACCTTCACATACAAGAATATGTGCATTAAGCTCCTTTATCAGAAGCAAGGTACTGGGGCTATGAAAACAGCAGCAGTCAAAAGGCGTACAA
Organism: Pluvialis apricaria; assembly: GCA_017639485.1. NCBI lineage: Eukaryota > Metazoa > Chordata > Aves > Charadriiformes > Charadriidae > Pluvialis > Pluvialis apricaria. Next base: position 55,423,998 of record CM030012.1, read on the forward strand.
AATGTTAAGAAGCATTAGAAAAGGAAAAGAGAACACCCCATCAAATGAAAAATACAGAGTTTGCCTGTATCTTGACTACTGCTGTTCAGTTCTGACCCGCTCAGCTCAAAGCAGAGCTGGAAAAGGTTGAGAGAACAAGGATGAGCACAGGTAGGTAATCACTGCTACATGGGGAATACCAGCAAACTTCAGGATAGAAGAGATGGGGCAGCAAGGGTGAGTGACAGGTGTCTGTAAAATTAGCAACATGAAGACAGTTGTCAGGCACCTACTCACAGTCTCTTCCAACACAAGAATTAAAAGGCAAATGCAAACCAGAGGAAGCCATTCTTCACACAAAAGTGCTAATCCTATGTCACTAACAGATCAAAAAGCTCACACGGGCTCCAAAGAAGACACAGTAAGTTCATACAAAAGTAGTCCACTGAGGGTTACTACATCTGTAGAGACACATTTGGCTCAGAACTGAGAAATATTAAAGACTGGAAGAGTATCACAGCCTGCTGATTACTCTGGCCATCTACTCATGGCTATTGCTGACAACAGGTACAGAACTTTGATCTGACTCAGTTTGGCTCTTATGTCTATTAAGTAAAAGCTCAGATCACTTACAACATCAGCAAACATGAATACCCAGGTTTGAAAGGAGAGTCAGTAGACTTCAACCTCTCCATCTGTTTCTAATTCAGGGCTGCCCCAGCCTACATTTAATGCCTTAATCTATACACATTGCAGTTCTGTTTTACCAGAACCTAATCTAGAGCTGCTGCAAAACAAAGATGTGCAGTACTACTCACAGGTATTAAGCAATTTAATGCCAACAAAATGCTAACATAACGTGATCTGGGAGATAGCCCAAAACACGGCTGTAACTTTGCTGAAAAGTCAAAAGAACTGGCACACCCTGAAATACATCAAAATCCACCGAGTAGCACGTGTCTGACCCAACACGAGGTTATTATCGCTTCACACTTTAAGGCCCACCTGGTTTAGAATGCTTTCCAAAACAGGCGTTGTAGTCAACCCCAAGGGTTGGGGGGTGTTCTTTGTTTAAAATAGTGTAAGACAAGAGGACTTGATATTATACAAATGGCCCCTTGAACAAGAGTGAAACTCTGACCGTTGTGCCGCGATGACCAAAGGCATTTCCAGTGTGTACCAGTAGCCTACCTTGTGGAGGTCTGTCCAGTGTATACCAAAGCGTGAACTGATCAGGATGCCTCTTAGCAATGTCTTCTAGCTCAGCTCTCAGTAATATATCTTTTTCTGTCTGCAAAACGAGACCACTCTTTAGCTCCAAACCGTCTCAAGGTGCCCTCTCATATAAGTTCGTCTGGCGTTCAACAAGACAAATGCAATGATAACTCATTCAAACCAAGAAAGTGATTCCCCCCCGCCACGCGATAGGCTATTATCACTACAAGCTTTTGAAAATTCAAATTAAGAATGACAAACTATGAGACTTAATAGCCACCTAAACACTGTCTTAAAGATGACAAATTTGAACAAGTTTTTAATCCAAGCTAAAAATCACAGTTAGGTGTATTTGTCTCTGGCAAATATGGCCCTGTACCAGCATGGTGAAGGTTAACTGCAGCAACAGATTAACAGAAAATCCTGTTTCCTTGAAATCAGTGAAGTAGTAAAATGAGTAGAGGGGTCAGGATCTGTTCACACTATTTATTCCCTAATATAGGAATTACGGAATACAAGTGAAAGTATGAGGAGCCGTCTTCAAACAAATAAAAGAAGATCATGGGAACTATGACAGCACCACGCAAGTATTTATAAAGGGCCTTATGGATAATTTTCTTATTCAGTTTCTCCTTCTTAAATCATTTCAACCCAAGAAAATATATTAAGACCTTACATAATAACCATTTCCTGCTTATCCCTATACTGATCATTTTTAAATGTGCTGTCTCAGATAATATTTTCTTGTAAATGGTTGGATGAAAATACAAGCCCAAAGGCACTGGAAGAGTATGAAACATGCAGAGCAGTATTTTCTACAGGGATCAATGTCCCATCAGTTTATAAAGCTCTGAGGCCAGCAAAAAAGTAGGCCATTAAAGAAGGACAAACAGATGAGTCAGTACACTCACCTGATTGGCAAAAAGAAGGTAACATTTTGTAGAGTCCTTAGGATCATCTGTGATACGACGAATCAGCTGCAACATAGGAGTTATTCCTGTTAAAAAACAAAGTCGTTAAAAACCAGGTATTTCTTTCTACAGCTGCAGTTTCAATATTAATGCTGAATTCCTTCAGTCCTCAGTGGGAGCTCAGTTTGCACAGGGCTACATACCTCTGAATTTCTAACCCATGCCAAATGCAGAGGTTGGAGGTTTCAATTATTACAAAGTGTTTCAAAACAAAACCACAATACTTTTATCTGGGGCTTTCCTCTGCAGCATTCTCTATCACATACAGTAATTTTACCCTCAAGATCCTCTCCTAAAATATTTTTGGTCAGAGAGATGAAGTCACTTCTCTGAGGTCACACAGTAAATCAAGATTAAAACTCTGAAGTTGCTGGCTCCCACGATTGAGCTCAAGCCACTGGAAAGCCTCAGTGCTGCCAAACACTCATGAAAAGAAACACAAGTGTAAGTGCTCTGCTACTACAGTAGTGTTTGATACCCCTCACGTGCATCCATAAAGACGTCTTCATTCTCTAGGCATTCCATAATGTGAAAATAGTTTTACCTGTTCCTCCAGCTATCATCCCAAGATGCTTTGCAAACTTTTTCTCTGCTTCAGACTTCTTATGAGGCTTGATAAGAAAGGTACCTAGAAGAAATATTCAAAACCTATAGGTACATTAACTCCCAAACAAACATGGATACAAATTCCATGGGAATAAATTACTACAGCCTACCAATTAATTAGGACAGATCTGGAAATGCTAAATGGACTCAGCACAGCACTGAGTGCAAAGAGTAGAAACTTCTTTGTCTCTATAAACTCCAATCCTAGCTTTGAACAACTGATTTACTCCTTCCCTGCTACCCAACATCGAGGATTCCCACATCACTGCCTAGAACACAAATTGGCAACTGTGGATGTTAGTGGTAGCTAAAGGTAACCACAGCCCCTACTACAGCAAAACAGGTTTCTTAGGTCATCTTCATTATCTTCACTCACACCGTGTATCTAGCCATTTGTGTGTGTCCATGTTCAATGGAGCTGTAATTAAACCAGCATCAAGCAAGAACGCCTACAAAGATTATAATCAGTAATGTCGGAGCCTTGCATACTTTTATCAAGCACTTCATTATTGCAATTCATTTCCAGTTAATGAGATCTCCATGACACTCACAGTGAGGTATGTAGGTGACTACCTTCTAGTAGTATCCTGTGATGAGACCTTGACAATTTCTGCCTCACACTTGCGTACACCATTGCTTCAGAACTATCAACAAAACCAGTTTGCAATTGAATTACTCTCCAAGAACAAAGCCAAATGAAAAGCCCATGAAAAGTATTCTATATGAAAAGCACTTGATGTATTCCAATCTTAAGAGATCTGTAACTAGCAACACGCTTTCCTAGCTACTACTCTTTATAGCAGCCACAGCAGGGCAGAACGGAACGTTTGTAAAACATGCATCACACATTTCCTCTGAGATATAACAGCTTCCTCAGTATATTACTCATCATAAAAGGTCACGATCCAGAGAAGCGCTGCGCACTTATCCCCCTGAGGTAACAGTTAAGTGCACAGTCCCCCTCAGCCAAGATCAGTGCAAAATCTTTCACTTGCATCATGAAAGAGGATTACTTCTCTGAACTTACTTCCTCCCAGTCAACTCAGACCTGGTTTAATCATGAAATGGAGCTGGCTCTCGGTCAGCGGGTTATTCAGTAACAACACCGAGATGCTCAGAGGGCATTTTAGGCCACAACCTCCCTTGTTTAAGCAGCATTTGGAACACCTCCCTCCATATGTATAGCTGAGGCATTATTTCCAGAGCAACCTTCTCAGTTATAAAATGCAATAGTGATTTTTTCAGATTTAATCACACGGCCCCAGGAGTGACACAGTAACTGGGTACTCCTCACACAAAGTAAACACACAGTAGTCTTTCCCACCACATCAACTCTGATGAGCTCTTGGTCAAGACCAGGAAAGGTGGATTTTCTCTTTTCCACTTTTTAAAAAAGATTCTTTACGAAGTTGTCAAGTTTTATAAGATGCCTCTGAAAATAACCAATAGAAGTTTCTCCTTTTTGCTCTCCCACCTTCATGTCACAGTACCTGCCCCCTTATAGACAAGGAGCCCATTTGGCCCTCTGAAATCAATAATATCTCCAATCTTCATGTCATTTAGGTACTGGGACATCTTCCCACCTTCTGGAAACTTGGGATTCACATTTTTGTGGTAGACCTGTAAAAACAATAAGTTGTATAATATCAACCACTAGCTTTCCTGAAGACAATATTACAAACCGTAGAACACAATATTGCAGGTCTGAAATTTAGCATCTGAGAAGGAAATTGAGACAATACTTTACTCTCAGTTATCTGTTGTGCCTTGCAACAGGAAGCAGCCAAAATAAGTAAAATGCTCTCTCATGCACATGTTCCTATGCTCTCTGCAAACAGCCAGGCTAAAAGGAATAGGCAGCAGGCAGCTTACGTACTGGTGCCCTCGTTTCATCATCCCTCCAGCAAGAACCTTATGTCACCCCATTTTTGTAATCGCTCCTTCTGAAAATAGCATTGCTGCATCTTTTCCTTTTAAGACTTTCCCAGAGACTACAGCCACATGGTAACTTTTTCACCTTTCAAAGCACTTAAGTATTAAGTAGTTAACAATTCACCATACTTGTAACGTGAAGAGCATGGAAAAATAAAAGCCAGATTCTTGCTTAAGGGCAAACTCTGTCATAGAAAAGGATTAGCAAATCCAGAAGTTCTGGGATCAAATCATCCCACATTCCCTAGCTTGAAGGATTTCCCTTGTTTCTGTATCCCATTTTCTTAATCAATAAACACATTAGCACAACTTCTGATGGTTACAGACACAGAATTGCAATCTCTGTAGCGTCACCAAAGATAGCAGTTCTTATTGACTATTAGTGGTAAGTACTAGTAGCAGCACAGGCAGCTTGAGGGAAAGGGACTGCTATTTGTGCATTGCCAAATAAAAGATACTAGGGAAGGTCCTGCAGTACTGCCAAGGAAGTGATTCCCTTTCTCCATCTTCCCTACCTCTGCTGTCTCTCAGTGACATACAGCAGATACACAGGATACAACTTACTATTCAAGGATAATGGGAAATGAGTTGTCTGCCATGCAGCCATCCTATTTGAAAGAAATCAATCAAAATAAACTCTGTATTTCACTAAAATGAAGTACTTTCCTTCCTTCCAGCAGCAATTTATCTATATTAAAGGAAACCAAAATTTACCTTTATAATTAAATCAACATAACCTTTTGTCTCATCACTGGAAACTGGGGTATAGGCTCTAATCACCAGATTACCATCGATCTTTGCAGACAGGTAAACATGTTGGCCTAGGGAGAAAGTATTACAATCTGATTATTTACTTTTTCATCCCTGGAGGACAAGACAAGCAAGAAAAGCAGGCATCGTAACAAGCAATGATGGAGAAAAATCTTTGCCATATAAACGCTGTATAAAATATCTAGCCTATTCTCTTTTTTCAGCAAGAATTTCTGGAGCGCAGGGTAACTGAGGCAAGATGGTACATTACAGAATCAAGGATAAGATACGGGGAAAGTAGGAAATTTATAGTAAAATAGTGATATAGAAAGTTTGTTGCTCATTCTTCAAGCGCTCTCTGTATTTTGTGTTCTGCTGTTCTCATATTCACAGAATGGTAGGGGTCAGAAGAGACCTTTGGAGATCATCTAGTCCAATCCCCCTGCCAAAGCAGGTTCACCTACAGCAGGTTGGACAGGAATGCATCCAGGCAGGTTCCGAGCATCTCCAGAGCAGGAGCCTCCACAACCCCTCTGGGGCAGCCCGTTCCAGTTTTTCCTTACATTCAGATGGAATTTCCTGTGTCCCAGTTTGTGCCTGTTGCCTCTTATAATTATGAAATGGAAGTACGGATATACCAGTTCACACAGGCAAATAAGTATTACAGTTTAATAGCAGCAATCTCTCAGAGCAAACTTCACAGAGATTCTGCACCAAGACATCAAGAACAAAGCCCTGGGCCATATTCCTTCTCCATAACTCCTGCCTCCGTAACACTGCGGTTTCCACAGCATTGGACGCTGCTGTCCACAGAGAGCTTTTTGCCCAACCTAACGCTCCAAGTGGTAGACTCTAAAAGGCACCCGTTTCTTTCTCCTGATTAAAAGAACTGAAACTCCCTGCCAAGAGTAGCCTTAGTCTCCTCAGCCAGACAGCACTAATCTAGAGAGTTGTATGCAACAAAAAGCAGGAACAGTGCTGGCAGAAAAAACTTATTTTTAGCAAAATGATCTGGGTAAAAAGCAGACGGCAGGAATCTCCCAGGAAGTGATCTGGCCCATACAGTTTCAGGATCTTATTCCTAAATGCTTAAGAATGAAGTCTGGATAAACACAGGCACTGCAGTATACATCTCAATTCATTTATCATTGTCGAGTTAATGTGGACAGTTGAATTACACTTTCCCACAAAAGCCAGAAGAGAATTTGGAGAAAGACCGCTGCCCTTGACAGGCAGCATGCAAGAAGGACATGCTCACAGCATGGAACGAGAAAGACCCTGACACTTGCCATACAGCACAGGAAACTGCGAAACGCAGTACAGACCAAACAGGGCTACATCTGCAGATCAGAAAGGGAGAATTTTCCCTGCACAGATTACCCATTGATTCAAGGTCCAAGGTTCAATGCCATCAGTTTTGCAGGGTACAGGAAAGAAGTCTGCGCCGATCCTAGTCTGAAACAAACTTCATGCTACAGCAAGCAAGACAGAGTTGTACGCATATGTATGTACACCAAAGGTAAGTGCGTACACAGAAAAGGCCCTGAATATTTCAGCGTCTTCTATATGCAGTAGTTATATTTTCCCCTTTGTTCTGCACAGAATAATTACAAGCTTCCCAGGCAGAAGAGTTGTTCTCTCATTTGCAAGTGTGACCCTATTTGTCAAAAGCATGAGGGCAGCTGACAATAAACTGAGGGCACCAGAGGGAAGTAGAATGCAAATAAGAAATATGAAAAGGCTTGGACAGGTACCATTCTTGCTTATATCCTGACTGGTGACTAATTTCAGACTTAGTTGAGTTTCACTGTTCTTGTTCTAAACTACAGCACACAACACAAGCAGACCAAAGCGCATGCAACAGCTGGGAAATACAAGGCTTTGGGAAATCTGACATTTCTCTCTGACACAGCAGCATTCAGACGCAGCCTTTAACTCCTTGCCTTGTTGAGCCTTAAATTCCCAAACAGTCAGAAGTCCAAGAACTATGACTACAGTTATAAATCCTGAAACCAGAAATATATGTAATGAAGTGTTTTCAGTACTTACCTACAGGTAACCCTAATATATGATCTGGTGAAGGTAGCCCAAATCGGAATTTCTTAGTATCATGACTGATTTCCTAAAAAAACAAACAAACAAAATCAGAATTAAGTCAACATTACCACTGCTTTGAATTTCAAACTCTACTCAACACTTTATGTTTTAGTAAGCCTGTTCTTTGCTAGCATACAAGCCGAACACTAGAAAGGGAAGCAGAAATGGCTTTGAAAAATAAAGTTTAAATAGATCAGAAGTTTCAGAAACAGTTTTTTCCTCTTTAATTCCAGAAGGACTGACTTTTGCCTGTCTGCACAATCCCTGCAGCACCTTCACATAAAGAAAATCTGGAAACCCTATACTGCCCAAGGCCAGCGAGCGCATTTCATAATTTGCGGCCAAAGATCAGGCAAGACATGACGTGCAGAAGCACAGGCTGTTGGGGTTACTTCTCACTGATACACACTGGACAGAAACCAAGGGCGAAACACAGCTCTAAACTAGGATTTAAACATGCAAAGAAAGCAGTCTACACTCCTTTCTGAAACACCATAGTGTAAGTATAAATGCTTTTAAGAATTCTGCTCTGTGCTAGGGAAACACTGCAGCATGGCTGTGGGAGTCACAGCCACCCCTTGAGGGCTCTGTGCACTTCTCTGGCCCTGAAGCCTGTGGCCAACCGCCCCTCAGACCCCCAACAGAATAACGGACCAACTGCCCCTCAGACCCCCCAAGGGAATAACGGACAGACACCGCCCCGCCAATGGACCAACCGCCCCTCAGACCCCCAGCAGAATAACGGACCAACTGCCCCTCAGACCCCCCTCACCAAGGGACCAAGCGCCCCTCAGACCCCCAACAGAGTAACGGCCCAAACACCCCACAGACACCATCCCCAACGGACCAACCGCCCCTCAGACCCCCCTCCCCAACGGACCACCGGTCCCCGCCCGCTGAGCCCCAAAGGGGCCGGGACGCGGGAAGGGGTTCAGTCACCTCTTTGTCCACCAGCCGCAGCGGGTATTTGGCGAGCGGGTCCTGCAAGGTGACGAGGCCGCTCGCCCTCCGCCCCGTCCCCCTGAGCAGCAGCAGCAGCAGGGCAGATACTGCTACCACGGCCACGGCGACGGCCACAGGGGCATCCTGTGAGGAAAAGTGCAAGGCGGTCAGGGGAACAGCCCGCCACCAGCCCGCCACGCTCGCACCCGGCCCCACGCCCCGCGCCGCCCCCCTCCCAGCCCCTCACCAGAAGCGCCTCCATGGCGGCCACCCGCGGCTCCTCAGCGAGCAGACACCGCTCCACCTGCGCCCTCTGCCCGCCCCGCCCCACCCCGCACCGCCCCCGCCGGCGAGCGGCCCGGCCCCGCCGAGCTCAGCGGCTCCCGCGGCGTTCCGCCAGCCGCTGCCCGGCCGCCGGGCACGCGTGGGGCGGGCGCTGGCGTGGGGCTGGGCGGAGGCCGCGTCCGGGGCGACTCTGCACAAGGCGTGTAGCGCCTGCTCGGAACCCCGCTCCCCTCACAGCCCGGGCTGAAACGGGTCACCCTCGGGGACTAATTCCCTTTTTGAAGCGTTTGTTTCGGTAAAGCTAAAAGGCATATTTAGGAGTACTTAGTGGTTTATGAGCGTTTCGCGTGTGGCTGACAGGGAGGGCCGCGGGACCGTTTTGGACAGCAGGTCCCGCTCACACCGCCGGCCTCTGCAAGCAACCAGACCCGCTTCGCACAAAACAGCGGGACGGAAACAGCCACAAAAGCCGGTTCCCAGGGTGGACGCTCACTGGCTACAGTCCTTTTTCCTCCCCTGCATTTTCCGACCTCAATTCTCCTTGCCTTCACGGTCAGCAACAGAAAACAGTGCTGGAGGAGTTCTGGTCCGGTCCCAGTTTGCCGCGGTCTGTCCTGTAAAATAGCAGAAGTTCAAGTCCTCTAGGTAGAAATAGCATGCAACCTTACAATCTAACAATAGAAGCTTCACAGGTAAAAGCAGCATCTTTCATTTTCGTACGCAAACGTCCTCCCTCAAGGCTGCAATAGGTACAACCCTAATGCAAGGCCACGGAGGCTGCAGCAATGCCATGGGTAAGGACTGCGTTACCGTGCCAGCGCAGTCAGCAAGAGGCACTGCTGGTTGCTCGGCTTTAGAGTTGTGACTTTCTCTGCAGGCAGCACGGACAGTCCACAGTCTGTGTCACACACTACTGGCAAACGACCAATGAGCGAAGGAAAGCGGGGGGCAAGAAAGCTGAACTTCAGCTAGTGTGAATGAGGGAACGCAAATTATTTCCTAATTTCTGCCCTGTCCACTGGGCCAAAATTTTACTTTGTGACAAGCAGCACTAACAAAGAATTTAGTATCCATGGACTTTAAATTGCTTTAAAACAAAAAACCAAAACACAAAAGAGACTCGTTATTTTCTCTACAGAGCATAGGACAAGAACACACAGTCTGGGACAGACACAAAAGTCAATTAAAAGAAAACACAAATCTCTGAAGTCCAAGTGACAGACAGTCCATGCCACAAGGTTCAAAATAGTTTATCTAAAATAAAAGCATGCCCATACCACACAAACACTTCTTTGTCAGGAGGACAAAACCAAACTGATGAAACCTATGGGGAAGGAAGGAATGCCAGGAATAATGTCACCGTGTGCCAAGCTGTAGATGGTGATACAAGAAGATAATAAACCTGATTTATTAGTTTTTAGAATGCTTGTATTTCATGTGACTTGTAAAAAGACTGAAAGAAAAATACATTCACTCTTCTGTGCTACTGAAGCCCTGGCTATGGAAGACCAGAGAATTAATACCTGACCACACTCTCTTCCATTTTTTTTGGTTAATATTAGCTTTCCTCCCCTGACTTTGAAAGCAGGGGAACCACTACCAAAATATAACTCAACGTTCTGTTATGCAGGCTGCTGAAAACAGAAAGAGACATAGAGCTACATATTACAGCTCTGTTCCTGAAGTAAATTAACCCCTTGCATCAGTGTCACATAGAGCGACTATCCTCAAGAGTATTGTAACCAAGCCCAGGACCTCCAGGCTGGACGACCCATTCGCCATGATTACAGAAGCTAGATTCTCCCACCGAGATGCTGTGACTTCTTATTTTCTGACAATATGGTAATGGTACGGCAACTTTTATGCATTTTGCTTTCATCGATGTTCTACCAAATATCCATGGGGCAAAAGGCTCGAAACTCAAGGAGAATAAAGCAGAACAAAAATTAATAGAGACAAGAAACATTCAGATCTCTCAGTCAGAATTTATCCTGAAGGATGAATAGGAACAAGTGAAGGGTAAACAGGAATTTATCCTTTTTTTTTTTTTAATTTTCAAGACAGGATCTTCTGTCTGCTTTACTATGACTAATAATTGCACAGCTATGCAATTACCAGTGATTCTCTGAATTGCACTATTGACAGGAAGCATTAATTTTCCCTCAAGAATAGGACTCTTCCTTGCATTTAGTAAGAGAAAGGCAAAGTAAGGGGTTTATGCAGAGCTTGAGAAACATTTAGAGGTACTTCTTGGGTTTTTGTATTAACTATTCCTAATGCTCCTTCAATTTTTGCTGATTATTTTCTTTTCTTTTGAGCCAAAGGCAGGGGTTTGATCTATATAAAAACTTTTTTTTTCCTTCAAAGTACCAAGCCTAATTCTTTCCTCTTGTTAACTTACACAGATGTTGTTGTCTTACACAGATGTAATATCCACCGTTCCTCTGGCGTTACTGCTAATTCACTCTTTTGAAAGCATGCAAAGAATCAAGTTTAGTCACTTCAGATGAAGAAGTAACCGTCTTTCTGTGCATCCAATACATGACAGTAAATGGATTCCTAAATGAGAAAAAAACCTGCCCTTGTGCCACTTGTCCTCAAAAAGTACAAAGGAAAAAGGCTAGGGGAAAAGAGGAGAAAACTGGGAAGACCACATGAGAATACAGTTCTGCAGTACCACCTAAATACTATGATTGTCAGATCTTTTTGGGCAGTCCCACTCTGGAAAGAGAGTCAGTCAGGAAATAAATGGCATGCATACCTCCAGGCAGAGTACATCTAATGAAGGGTTATGATGCTGCTGTGCTGTCGCACCTCTGGCATCATCCAGGAGGTCATGGGAGCACAAGCAACCGAGATCAGCATGATGTAGTAAGCCCCTATGCTGTCCTAAGCTAGAAAAGGAGAAGATGGCAAAGTAAAAGAATTATGAACCAAGAACTTACAGACATAATGCCACAGAGTCAGAGATCAACAATGTCTTTAACATGTTTTGTCAGGCTATATAGCCAGAACCCAGATTTCAGACAATTGCTTCCTCTTCTATACTATTGCCAGACATGCTTTAACAATGGCCATACACTTTCTATTTTCTGATGAAGATCTCCCCTTTCCAACAAAAGTTACAAAAATGCTCTAATAGCCTTTGCAGGAGTGGTTATGGAGGTGTATCATTGGCAGTACGGCTGGACTCCCAGCACGCGCGACCACGCACACATGCAGAGAAGGACTACCATTTCAGAGCTAAGAAGGTAGACTTACAGTCAAAGATGCTGATGTTAACCAAAGGTCAGAACTAGATATTTTTGAACATAGACATTTATTCTAAATATTTAGCACAGTGCCAATGAACAATGCAATAAGCCTTCAGTTGCTTCCATGTAACGATAAAGAAGATATTTTTACTTACATATCGATAGAAGAAGGTTTATATCCAGATTTGAAGCACACAGGGAACCTGAGCCTACCTCAGTAATCAGGTAGGCTACTAGTATCCTACCTTTTGACTGCAGGGTTCAGAAAAACCTCATAATAACTATTAAAACAGACTTCATATAAATTTTGTAAAAACTAATTCCATTACATGAATTCCATCAAAAGTAAATTTTTATTTTTTTAAAGTCAGATTTCATTTGTATCACAAAACAGTTCACATTATTGCTAAAAGATATTGTCGGCTTACAATAGACTAAAAAGGTAGAACAAACAAAAGCAAAACCAGACTACTTGTAAAACCGTACTAGGAGAAACACTGAAGGTTTCAATCATGCAGTCAAGCAAAAAATTACTCTAAAAATCAGATCAAATACAAATAATCAAAGATAGTACTCCTAATATATGAAAGGATTTTTTTTAAGTGATATCAATTTATCAGCATATAACCACTGCATTCAATAGGGCTAGCACAGCGGATACCACCTGTAGTTCTCCCCCCACCTTTTTATTTTTCTGAACACACCCACTTGATATCCTTCTATTAGATTAATAAGCAGATAAGAACTTTACAGGTATTTTAAGTCATCTTATTCCTGTTAAGCAAAACAGAATAGCAACCAAGTGATTAGACGCATCTACTGCCAGCATAGTAAATTGATATGGTTAGGTAATAGCAATATTCCACAGTTCCACCACAACTGAACATTAACAGACTTCCATAATAAAAAATTACAAAGGATATTTTCCCTCTATTGCTTTCTGAAGACCTCTTCAAAGAGCTTATCAAAGATAGAACAAGCATACTCTATCAATAATGTAATACAGCTGTACCTTACACTTAATCTGAATTTGTCCATAGTCCTCCCACTATAAAGTATTTTCATAGTTTCACAGAAAGTTCATGCTCAATTATTTTGTGGGCTTTTGCCTAAAACTTCACAGTGAAGAGAAGAAACTGGTGAAAAACATTTACTGTATTCATTTGGGAATAATGGTAGAGATATTTTTTTTTCCCCAGCTACAGAATAAAATTATATCGTTAAAATAATCAGAAGTTCTAAACTAATGTCATCAAAAAAGTAGGGTTACTGGCACCAAATGCATGTATGGGAAACACAGCTCAAGATCTCTGCCATTAGTATCAACAAAATGACATATCTTATTTTTCTATTTATTTTCTGGACCATTGAGTCAAAGGAGGATTATATTTGCATTACCTATTGTACTGCCATACTGATCAAGCTTCTAAACACTAAGACTGTGCACAGAACAGTCTGCCAAACTAACAGAGCCTGTCATCACAATTTCTTGTGTAAGCAGCCATTTTGGCATAAACCAAACTGCTGTTTACATGTTAGTGTGCTCAGTTTACAGTGTGTGGATTACACAGTACCTCTTTAATTATATGTCTAGATTAATTACAATAGCTGTCAGTTCTTGCATGGTGCCAAAGGGCCTTGGCCTGTAACATTTGTCTTTTCAAACATTTCTATCTGTTCAAACACCATTTAATTTGTGAAAACAGGAACTGTATTAAAACTATCCTTTTCCCAGCAATTGGATTAATTCATATCACTAATGACTAATGTTCTTCTGCTCCTCAGTGATGCACTGCTACTGCCACTGCCCAGGTCCTCTCATTGCCAGAGGTAACACTCTCATTGCCCTTAATGGAAGGATGACCGACTGACCCTTCAATTGTTTTACAAAGGCACTTATTTCATCTCATTTCTGCAGTATTTTTATGCTCTCCAGTACTACATTCAAGGATATGCTTGTCTTATGGTGGATTATTTTCCCTCTCTTTCCTTCTAAGATAGATTAACAGAGTGTCAGAAGCCTGAAAGTAACTTGCGTCTGCTCCAAGCACACACATGTAATGCCAAAGTCTCAATTCAGGTAAATCAGCTGTAAATTCACCAGGGTGAGTATCAGCTACTTTGGAATCTGTTCTCCAATCATGAACTAACACGCTCTCACCAAATTTTGCTTTCAATGACATTTGTGCTTTTGAAGTGTTTTACAATGTGGTCCGTCAGAATTGCGCTTTTGATGGTCACACCATGAAAATGGGGAGATCTACAAAAAGGAGAAAAATAAAACAGGGTAAACTTTGCAAAGATCATCAACAAAGGCCAGCTGTAAACTTGTCGAAGTGGAATCAGCTGTCATCATGTGTCAGTTCATGCCTCCCTACCTCCTCCCAACCCTGAGAAATGAAGCAGCAAAGCAGCAGTGAGGAAAACATATTCATCAACACAAGAAATGCAATAGAGAAGGGAATAATAATACATCCAGAAGAAAGAAGATTTTCAGGAGTGACTACTGATTTAGATTCGTCTGTTTCTGAGCATTCAGCTAGGGGTATTTTAAACAGCCAAGACTGCAGAAGTGCTGGACACCCAAATATGAAAATGGCACCCTGGAAAAAGACCTCGAATTAAGCATCTAGCAACAGCAAAAGGATTAATTTAATTGGGTTTTTTTTTTCCCATACATACCACTACTATTAACACTCTGCCTGATCCAATCAACAAACACACCAACATTTGTGTATACTCCTGGGTAGCTCTTCCTTCCACATCCCAAGCCCCAGCTAGTGATTCCGTGAAGGGTGTAAAATCCCAAGTTATCTTCTGAAGGACAAACTAACGGGCCACCAGAATCACCCTGCACAAGGACAAAGGAATCTTGTTATGAGTTAACATCAATCCTTATGTTTTTTTAAAATATCAGTTCAGCTACGAAAGGTCCCAGCTGCTCATGTGTTTGGAGGTTTCTGTTTTTAAAAGGCAGAGAAAGAAATAACCTTTGTTCAAGGCAGGTACCTCTTTTTGCAGTGCAAGTAATTAAAATCTTTCTATTAAGGAGTCTTCCACAGTAAATCAATCACTTGCAGGCTTGCAGGAAAACCTTAGTGAGGTTTTAACACTCCCCTTGTCAGAACCCATCTGGCCATACCCAAAGGGTCAGAAGGCAAAGGTGATGTGCGCAACTTACTGTGCATGAGTCCTTCCCTTCTTCCAGAGGGAATCCAGCACAGATCATCCTCTGGGTCACTTTACTGGGAAGATTTATGTAATAGCTCTGACATGTGTCAAGCACCAGGATGGGGACTTCCAGTTGATGCAGTTTTTTCCCCTTTTCTCTGTCTTGAAGTAAAAGACATCTCAGAAAGCAGTAGAGGCATGAATTAGTGATTCCGGAAGGAAGCTTTACTCGTCCCCCTTTCAAACGGTCTCAATCTAAATTATCTGATTTTTTCCCCCCTCCCATTTCCCTGCGTGTCTAGCTGAGCTTACAAAAGTGAAAACTTTTTTATACATTATTTTCTGGAGAACAGATGTGTTGACAGAATGAATGTTACAACACACAACGTGGTATTTAAAAAATATAGCTACATTCAAAATGGCAAAGACTGCATACCTTCTTCATGGGCACCCCATCCTGTGACAACGCACACCTTTGAGGGCTGAACCGCCTCCTCCTTGGCAGGGAGGCACACGGGGCGCACGTAGTGGTTGAATTCTAAGGGCTCAGCCAGTTGCAGTAAGGCGATATCAGAGTCCATAGTGGTCTTGTTAAAACTTGGATGTATAATATACCGCTTTACTAACCTTTTCTAGGAAAGCAAGGACATTGACATTTTCTGAATGACTTGGGAATTTGAGTCTTTAAGTAACTTCGGTTTTACAACTTTTCAGGCCATATGCGAGATGCCTTATGAGGAGGAAACATTTAAAGACAGCTACTGAAGTTACCAGCTTTCTTGTATTAACAAGTCAAAATTATGCCTTTTGGACAGAGATCAGGGAACATCAGGAAACTCCATCTAGCAAGCGTAGGAAGAGGGTCTCAGAAAAACATTTATCCAGTCTGAGCAAAGTGGAAAGTTGTGTCTCAATTATTTCTGTCTTGGTAATAGTCATCAGGGAATTTAGAGACAATATACTCCCCACCCACACCCTCCTGCAGCATACTGAGCTTTGGAGATCATTACTGGTGAAGGCACAGGTCTGTGTTGATACAATTGCTGTGAGAGTCACACAAAAACTTTTGTGTAAATGCAGATTAAGGTCAGTATGCAGGCTGTTAGATTGCTGCATCACAAACAATTGGGGAGATGCATTTACATTAAAAGCTATTTTGCGAGATTGATTTATATTTTATTATTAAGCAAAACTTATAGTACCTGTCTGTATTCTTGCTCTGTAAGATCATGAAGCCCTGTTACCACCATCCATAAGTCTCTGTATAGTTCCCTAAAGAAAAAAAGAGAGTAAGTACATTCTCAGGCTGGTACCACAGCAACTCCCGAGGCCCATACTCCCATACAAATCTACGGAAATCTTCCCATTGTCTTCTAGGGCGCATGAAATAGTCTCATGATGAGGCAGTAGGATCTGTCAAACAGCGAACTGGGAGAAAGGTCACTTTTATAAGGACTGAGGGTGCCTGATGCAGAACACAAGGCCTGAATGGTCCACACCATCCAGGGACAGTGCTGATCCCTACTTTCTTAATGAAAAAATGGGTGACCTCTAAAACATTACTACTTATCAAAAGACAAAGAAATGCAACAGAAACATTTCATTTCACTCTTTGGTTTCTTAACCAAACCCTGTTACTGCCTGAAAACCTTTCATAACTCCCTGATGAAATTAGTTGTGTAGAATCATTAAGCCACATATGCAAATTCTGATGTGATGGCAATGTACAATAGAGAATTCCTCCTTAATACGGCTCTTAAAGCAGTACCTTCAACACAGCACAACAATGCTCCTGACATAATATTTTGCAAACTAATATTTAGAAACTTAGAAGCTGAAGTCCAAAATTTGAAACAGCACTTGCATTTCAGATCCCCAGTTTTGTGGGGGTGGGGAAGAGAATCAAAGAAATGGAGAATATAGACATATAAGCATCTTTGGCGTTCAAGGCTTTTGAAAGCTTACTTGCATTTTCAAGTAATTGCAACTTTATTTGAAAACGGGCCAGAATACCTAATTATCTGCAATCCTGGGAAGATTTAAAAAAAATATTTTAATGACCAAATGTATGTGAATTTTAAATTAATGTACTTGTAATTAATTTGAACTTCAAAATGGGTAGCATTCAGCCTAAGAGATGAATAAACAAACTGCATTTTAGAAAGTATTTTAAAGAGTCCGAAAGTCACACAGACTATCCTTTTGTCTCCTCTCACTAAAGACAGAAAAATCTCCATGTAATCTGATTTAACAGATTGATAGGTTCTTAATAAGGGAATGGTATCAACTCTGTGCATAAAAGCCTCCTGTATGCCCTCCAAAATCTACACAAATTCAGTAATTTTTTTCATTTTTGGATAGGTGATTTTAGCTGGATGAAAACATGCTCTGTAAATGACCCAAACACAAAGACATTACCTAAGAGCAAGTGACAGATGAGAAGGGACTTAGTATCTTGTCTTCTCTTCTGAAAACTGATCTGAATGAAAACGAAGCCTATAGAAATAGGCTACTTACTTCCTTAGTAGCCACTCTAATCCTAGCACATGCACGTGGAGCAAAAGAATCCTATGCCAGTGTGAGCTGCAAGTAGGTGGTGACCAAAACTGTGCCAGCCACCCTGCACGCTGGCAGATATGCACCATGCAATTACAGATGTTCCCAGGGAAGGGTTCATCCGAGTGTACTTACTTAGAATTAAAGCAGTGAGCAGCTGTGACAACCCATTCTTTGGCAAGAATTGCTCCTCCACAGATATGCTCATCTGAAATTTGTACACTGACCTGCCAAGGCCATGAGTACGGTACAGCTTCTTCACCTCCAATTATCCTACTGAAGATGAACCTGGGCTGATTTGAAGGCATTCCACAAATATCATCTGAAACAGAAAGCACTGATATCTCAAGAAGTCTTTAGAGGTTAAGATTTGGAGAAGCAAAGAACATCCCATTTAAGAGGTTTCCTCCCTCCCTTTGTTTGCTAAATCTTTCAACTTCTGTCATAGCAAAGGATCCAAATGTTTAGCGATAGCATGAGGAGATGATCTTAGCAAAAACAGAGCTTCACCAAGATGAAAGCAACTGCCTACCTTCAAAAGTTTTAGCCTCAAACTTACAATGAATATGAACTCATCCCGGTCTCCATAAAGTACTGGAGGGGAAAAGGGAAGTTCTAAAATGCTGGTTATTTTCAGCTACCCTGTACTCTTTGCAATTATTTTCACCAAATCAAGTAGGTGCAAACTGACACACCAGCTAAAATAATGTCATTGCATTGCTGTAAATGACTTAGAAAGACAAAGGAAACAAGAAAAATTAGGTTCTGCTATTCTAAAGCCAAAGCATAGAAGTGTTACTATTAATCTTTTAATTTCCTCAAAATATCTTAATGAAAAATTTTGGGACAATTCAGACTGCATCCATTAATTATTTGGAGAAAACACCATTTAAATTACAGTCCCAAAAGGCAGTCCCTATTCCCATGAAGAAAATATAATTCAGGTTGGCTTACCTGTTGTAACCTGTATTTCTTCTTCAGTTATATCTGTATCTTCATATACTTCGCTAGTTGAATCCAAAGTATCTAAATCTAGCAAATGAAAACAGTAAATGTGTTAGCAGGCACATCAATTGAGTGATATTTTTATTACAAAATCACTTTTATTTCCTTTATTACAATTTTTGCAGAAGAAATAGATTTCTACAGTAGAGATCTGTGCTATTACATCTCCACGTGGTTGTAAAGTGCCACTTAAAATGCATCAAAATACTCTTACACAAAACAAAACTCTGAGGTTTTGGGGAAATTTATTGTTTCTCTTCACCCACTCAATAGGCTCTTTGTTTAATGCCTCAATAGGTTCACAATACAGTTTTTTTCACTGAAACAATTTATTAGATGAGAATCTCCTAGAGCAAAGTAACTCTGAAGAGCCAGATTCACTGAAGAGATCTTTGTGCTGCCCCAAAGAGGCAGTCTCCCAAGCTACTTCTATTACCTGTAACGTGAATAAAAGAGATTGTAGCTCTGAATCCTCCAAAGGTCTCTGTTTCATCAGAGTGAAAGACAATCAGCATCACAGCAGAAGAGCTTAGAACAGGCGCTGGTAGGGCAAATCCGCAAGACTTAGCTAAAGATGAGAAAGCAAAGGTTCACTGCAGATTAACATGTACTTTTTCATCCTTATCTCTTTCAAAATCGGGTACCCCAATATTCTGTGTATTCCAGCTCTCACACAGGAGGGTAGAAAATAACTATGCACAAGAGAAGAGTAGAGATAAGCAGACTGAGGCTGAAGGACTCTTCTATACTAAACAAGGACAGACTGACAGGAATAAATCATCTCATAAGAACAAGCAGACTCCTGCATTATTTCACAAGACACTACTGCAGCACTTGTGGTCATAGGTTGCCATTACACATAGAACACACTGGAAACTTGATTTCCCTTTGTTAGTGCTTCAGCTCGAGCATCTGCTAGTGCTAATCTAAGCACCAGCATCAAGCAAGTGCTGAAATCAGTTGACTGGGACAGGTCTTCCTCTCATTCCATATAAGCCAGGGGAATCTCCAGCAAGGCGGCAAGAATTAGATGAATGCCTATCTGGAGTAAAGAACAACTGGACTCTGAAAAGACGGCCTCTTGGGTGTTTTGTGTGTCTCATCATTACTATAAAAACAAATTATTGTGTTATGCCCTTTTCTTCAATTACATGAATTCAAAAGTGCCTTTCATTCAGAATTTAAATACACAAAACTGTTCTGTTCATTGTGGTTTTGCCTCTGTAAGCGCAACAGAAGCAGCAATACCTGCAAGTATTTTTCAAGGTACTGAAACTAGTACCTATAACATCACCTGAGACTCTAGAGGCGAACTTGATTTTAGACTGTAAAACTGGGCTAGAGAAAGTCATAAAAGAAATAGGTCATCCCCAAAATATGTCAAAAATCAAAAGTCAAACCAATTTCCTCCTCTTTTCCCACATCTTCATACACAGTCACGGCATCATAAGAGCAATCTTCACTCTCTTCTACATCAAAAGACTGGTATGTAAGCTTTAAATAAAAAATGAAAAAGTGAACCTTGTGGTTAAATTCACACAGAAAAAATTCAAAGATCTATAATAGGGTCTTCAGTATTCTCAATGATTACTTTAGCGTTTGGTTTCTGTGACATTCAGACCTCTCACATCTGATACAAAACATATTACATTTGCTAGAGGAATCTGTCACGATAAAATTTAAAACAGGAAATCCTATTTTACTATAACCTAAAGGAGAACTCAAAATCTATCTGGCTTTTGGGATGGAAAGTGATTTCTCTTAACTGCATCCAGCAGCATTATTCAAGCTTACGTTGCCTGATCTTGCTTGTCCTTAGCTGGGTGATTTCCTATTAACTCAATGGTGCCCACTTCCATTCTGTAGACACAAGACGGGCTCATATTATACCTTGATTACGTGGTCCTTTGGCGCACAAATAATCCATTGACAGTCTGCCATGTTGCTGTAGAGCTCTGGATAGTGCATGCTTTGTAACACTCCCTCTTCAAAAAGGACGGCTAAGGACTCACAGCCAGAATCTGGAAATCCAGGAAAACAAAAATGGAGGTGCTGTGATTTCCTATTAAATCATTCACAAAAAAAAAAAAAAAAAAAGAAATCGAGAAAGACTTTTGTGGTGCTTTCACACAGCTGACAAAGAAGAACAGGACAAAAGCAGCAAGCCACATCCTTCTGTTTGAAAAAGATACAAAGAAAATTTTTAATCTGTTCCCTGGCAGAAAAGCAATTCAACCCACAACTATAGCATTCCCCTTCAGCTACAGGCAGTGCACTACAGGCACAGGTACCTGTGTGGGGTGATCAAAGAGCAAGACACGGGTATGTCAGAACATTTGCCAGCTTTCTTTGGAGAGGAAAGAGGAGACATAAAACACAACCAGAGGACGTCTTCCTGGTGGGCTTCCAGTGGGAAGGCCCCTCAGAGGGGATTCCTCCCTACACTCTGCCAAGGAAAGAAACCAGCGGGAAAAAGCTGCAGAAACAGGAACAACAGGTGTCTGTCTGTAACTGGATTGTCCAGACCCAGCAGATAGCCCTCGGGCCTGCTCCCTAGTGATGGTGAACCGCTCTGCACAGCAAAACTGAAAGCAGTTCTCCACCAATTGTAGCATTAGCTGCCTCCCTCAGGGCCACTCCAGGAAAGCACGCTTGGGAAAGCAAAGCAGCTTTCATCTGGAAATTCTGCTCATTTGACTAATCTTATTGAGTTTTAAAACATTCTGGAAGCAGGGAAGGAAATTAGATCCTATATAAAATGGATGGAGAAGAGGCAAAGTTAAAGGAGCGCTTCCCTCAACAGCGTGTATCCTATCTCTTCCTGGCATCCCAGTTTCTTCACAATGTCCCATGGCAGCCTAACAACCCTTACCTTGTTCATAATATCATCCACACAGAAATACCATAGGAGCTTCCTCTGATTTGTTTGCTCCTGAAATTTTTTTTCAGGTCACCACCCAAGAGTGCAGACAGGTTTATTACTACACTTAAGACTTACCAGGAAGGATATCTGGTGTAAGAGCTTTGTAGGTCATGGAAAAACCAGTTCCATAATCCTTGTTGTCAGAAACAAATTTCAGCCTTATACTATCGGAGCCGATCAAAATAGGTAATGGAAGATCTTCTCCACAGAATTTCCCTGAAATATAATATTAGCAAATAATCGCTGTTTAAAGTCTTTAGTCATTTGAGAAAACTTGCATATACCATTTTTAGTACTTAGCTACAAAGATTTTAGATGAAAAAGAAATTGCCTATTCATTCCTCTGCATTCCCTATTAACCCATTAGCCCAAACAGATGCACACTATTAAAAACTGAAAATCCTTGACACCAGAAAGTTGTACGCTGACACAGTTCCCTACCAGGCATTTTCCATTCTTTTCTCCTCCCACACTCTGTCTTTTATTTTAGATCATATGTCACAATGTATTCATCATGTAAACGTAAGTAAAACATAATCAACCACAATGTCCTCATTGGGTGTACTTGCCAAGAGCACACTGACGGATTATTTCAAAGAGTAAGTGGGTGGCAACTCACCAACTAGTGTGTCGTCTTTTGAATAGACTGATAAAGAATCATAGTCACAAAATGTTTCTGGCTCTATATCAAAGTGGGAAAAATGAAGCAGTATATAATTCCCTTCTGGTACAAATAGAGTCCACACACACAATCTGGAACAACAAATTAGTTCCCCTTCACAAAACTGCAACAAAAAACCCAACTACAGTGGTACGGGGGCTAGTTTCTGGGGAAAGAGTGTGTTTTGTCAACTTACTGGTGGTTTTGATAGAACTTTTTGGGACTTCCAGGAAACTGTAATTCTCCTTCACTGTCAGGGAGTTTGCCATCCTGAATGCTACAAAATGCTGCATTGTAGAGTTAAAACATAGAAGGAATCAGGTTTGACACACATGCAATCATCTGTTCCACCAAAAAGCTCAAACATCTAGAGAATACTGTGCAACTCGAGATTGCTCAGCTGTACCTTGTTTCTGCTGGCAAACTGATGCTGGGTCTTCTCCCTTCTCTCTCTCATTTGGAATTATGGTAAGTCAATTTTAAAACACATAATTTGGGAGCAAAAATGAAGCACTGCCAACATGCTATCATGTTTTATTGTACAAACGGCAGACTTTTTACCTTAAAGAAACTATTTGTTAAATGAGGATTTCAGTATAAATATTTTTCAGGGAGGAAAAATGCATACCTCAGGACATAAGAAAAGTGTTCATTGCAGCCCATTTGTAATAACGTCCTTAGCTATGTTACAGCAGGAGACTTTGGCAACAGCACAATATACTATTAAAGACACTTGAATAGAAGAAATAGAAGCTTTCCTCTCCAGAGAAGTGTCACTAGAAACACAATTCCTTACAAAAATTATCTCCTTTTGCCGTTCCTTCCGCTTGCAAGGTTAATCAGTAAGACATTTATAAACAACTACATATATGGAAACAAATTTAAGGAGTCGTGTACTTATAAGATTATCTTACCTGAAGTGTCCTACAAAAAACAGTAAAAAATTTCAAAAATATACAAACAGCTCTTAAATACCCAATTCTCACTGGCCACAGCAACTCTATACAAACTGACCGTGTGCCCATGCTCGTTTATCATCTGAAAAATCTCACTTTAGGTTACTAAAATTAAAACTTCAAGATCTAGTTCACAAGAGTTGTTTCTAGTATCTTTACATAAATTTGTACCTAGATGAACAGAGTGTCCAACAAGAACATAAACAAGGCAGAAGCGAAGTAAGACTTCAATTTTATAACACCTTACATTCCAGGTTAGGTTTCGGGGAGGGGAAGTTGCATTTTATTCGTAGAAATAAACATCAGACAAGCAGATAGGTTCATCATAGACTGTGCAAAAGTACTACTAATATACCTCATACTTTCTATTTAGAATCTATATTTTTAAACAGAATCAGCTTCACTAACTAGATTTCATATATTGCTTGAGGTTCTGTTCTACATTTTTCCCATTAATTTTATTTGCATTTCAATAAAAATCCAGCTTTATATATGTAGCTGTCTTAAGGAAAATTCCTTTTTGAAGTCACCTTTACATAAGTACAACCCTACTTAAGTAATTTTTTTTACAGAACCAGGAGGAAAAAGGTGTATATTTAAAGTATACATTTGAAAGTGCTTTGATGAGTCAAGCTTCTTCACGTTTCGTATCTTCCTTCATAAATTATATATCGGACTATTTTGGGGGTCTTTTTATGCTGTAACAGAGATAGAAGATACTGGAAAAATAACTTGTACTCACCTGCGGAGCTTTTCGTTTTCAGATCTAATAAAGGAGGGACAGAGAAGGGGGTGGAAAAAGAAGCATAAATTACTGCAGTTCCATATTCACAATGTGCATTTCATTTTTATATGTGTGAAATGATAATTTTATACTGCTAGCACTGAGGCAAATTCAAATGCTTCCTGGGGACATAGTGCCTACAATAAACTAGGCTTAGAATTACAACAAAATTGCAAGTTCAGGCAATGCTGACTTTGGAATAAACAATTCTGAAGTAGCCACTTCTAGAATTACTCATACACTGAGAGTCCACTGCTCAGTCTGAGCAGCACAGTACTCTCTTTCCACATACTTGTTAAGTAAATACTATACATTTCAGGTAAGGGTAGCAGAATCCAACTGCTAGTATCCATCGGGGACACAGAGACAGCAATTATAGTTAAGATCTTCTGCACCAGTGTGACAGTATAAAGGAGTGAGCAAGCAAAACCTAGTGCAATGCAATTGAGAATTGTGTTTCACTTTATCTACCAGATCGCTTTTTTTGTTCACTGGAGCCAACACACTTTAATTCCTGCAATAGCTAATCATATTATTTTTTCCTGATAATAAAGTGGGCCAACTAGTAAATTTTTAGTAAAAAGACCTTGTCTCTCGCTTTCCTTTTTTGTTTTTAAATTGAAAAGCAAAATATTTTTCAGAAGCTAAACGCTTCTCATTTTTATCCAACATTATAAGGGTTTCTTTTTTCAATCACCAGTTGAAGTTGGCTTCTAATGGGAAAGTTTTATTGATTTTTTCCTTGCAAATTTTTTTCTTATCATTGACTAGCAAAACCTCTTAAATATCCCTCCTCAGTTTTTCAGTTCTCTTTGTAAATTTTAACACAATCTCCAATACTTTTAAACAAAACTAGCCCAAACTGGAAGAAAATATTAATTCAGTTTCTCAATGCAATGAGTGAAGTTCACCCCTGGATAGACTGTCATTTATATCTCCAGCTCCATGACTTTGGAAGTGATGTATAATTTTCATGCTGTTCCCCTGCACAGAGGCCATATGTAGCCTTTTGGGCAGAGTGAGCAAAAACCACTTCTGAGAGCATCACTTTTCCCCATGTAGTCAAATGTTTGATCCAACACATTTTAGCTGAGAAAAATGACAAGTGACATCGAAGAGATGCGTATGGAATTTCAGACACTTTCAACTGGTGAATTTCCACTTAAAAACAAAAATAGCAGGCTAACCAGCTAGCTGGCTAAAAGGACCGTTCTTAAAGTAAAAAAAAAAAAAAATAAAAATATATATATACACACACACACACATATAGTCCAAGTAGGAGGCAGAGTGGAAGAGAAGCAAACATTGCGATGCTCTCAATCAGTTTTTGGCAACTGTCAATCAGTACCATATACTTAAAGGCATTGTGAAATGCTATAGTGCTTCGCCAGGAAAAACGGGGAAAATGTAAGTACTATATCTTGAAAAAGATAAAATTAAATGAAATATCATGAGACAGAAGAGTTGTCAAAAGTGAGGGGGACATTACTGTGGAGACTCAATACCAGCATCCATGTTCTCTTGAATCCAGGAAAGCACTGCACTGAGGTCTGTGAATATTCCTGGAGATCCTCTGTTGTAATGTTTCTTCTTCTCATTACTTATCCAGCCACGAGCACATCCCATCCCCCAGGAGATCACACCAGCAAGAGTCCAGGCACCATGCTTGCGTCGGCACAAAAGAGGGCCTCCTGAGTCTCCCTGTAAAAAACGAGCAAAAGCCCACAAGCCACAGCTTACAAAAGTGGGTGCGTACCCTGAAGAGTTTGTGGAGTTTTCTTTTGTGCCATGCTAACAAACCTGCAACATAGGGAACAGTAATTTAAAAAAAAAAAAAAAATCAAACAACTGTGAAGAAAGACACTTTCTTTTTTATTGTGTTTAGTCAGGATTGTCAAGAAGGGGAGAGAGAGACCAATTCCCTTGTGGGCACACACCTGTTGTGTTTTAGCATGTAAAAAGGAGCTAAGAACTTTTTTTTTTTTAGCCCCATGACAAGGAATAATCACTTAACCTTTCTCTCACTTCCTTTCCTTCCTGTAATCCAAGGCAATACTTTCTGCTTTCCTCCTCAGGATCTTAGGAACATTAACTAATTAATTTATCAAGTGCTCTGAAGTTAGAAAGCCCTAAGCAATATTGTGCTGGGATACAATGCAAAATTGCTCTCAGGAACCTGTCATACAACTCATACAATAATTAAAATGGAATGATGTAATTAAGTGCATTGCCCCATACAGAACCGTCAAAAGAATTCACACATCAAAATAAAACCACTCCAAATATGGCATTTTACAGTGTATTTATTCACTTAGGCACAGAGGGCCTTGAGCTTCTGAGAAACGCTTGTAAGTACCCAAGGCCCCCTGTTCAGCTGACCTGGCAGGCATCTTTTCCTCCATCTGGAAATCCCGCACACATTATAGTGTCACCTTGGATGGGTTTCTTTAAAGTTGATAATGCTCTTGAACACTCCTTACTGTTTAGGATTGGTAGATTGACTTCATGTAAGACCTGAGGGAGTACTCCATCTGAAACACAAAAAAAAATTGTTCATAAGAAATGCTGAAAGGTGGATTTAATGTCACTGCTAATACACCATTAAAAAAAAAAAAAAAGTGTTGTAAACTTGCTTCAAGCCATTTTATGGTTACATCAACCTCCAGTTTGGTGTATATAAACAGTTTTACTTGAATAAATTAAAAAATGTTTCCAAACCGAAATACAGCTTTATGTATTATAGCCATGCATTTTGAGGTAATTCACAGGTAGGCACAGAAGCTAGCAAAGATCCCATTTTGAGATTACAATTCTTATGACCAGTTGATGCTTTTTCCTGGTCTGTCTACGACCTATGCAATCAAGCTCTTACCTTCAGATATACGACACTGAAAAACCTAAATGTCAAAGAACAAGTCAAGTGGCTTACTCTCATTTAAACGGCCCCAACCACAAGCAGTGCAGATATATCCTGCTTCAAACTTTTCACCGGGATCAGGAAGACATGCTGGCAAAACTGATGAACCTGTCACACACGGACATGAATTTTATTGATTAATATTTGAAAGAACACCACCAGAACCAATACCTTTCTTAGTTTTTTTGAAAACTAAAAAGTATTGTTATTTTTGTTGCATCTGAAAAATTAATCTGGCGTTTGACCATTTATCTGTGCCTCCACTTGGTAGTGTTTTGGAATGGAAAAAGAAAGCCAGGAGCGCCACAAGCTTCAGCCCAGGCCTTGCCATTCAGCTTAAACTTAGCTGCTGTCACGATCCAAACTGTCATCAGGAGAAGCAGCCGCTCACCTTTGTGGTGGCAAAGAAAGAGCAACCTAGTGATGCGAGCTGGAGCCTTTGGAAGAGCAAAGTGTCAGGTGGACTCTCCTATGCACCTCAATATTATGTAAAACTGATGTGAAGGAGCCTTCCAGAAAACGTGACTGTAAGGCAAAGTTAGCGTACAGCTGAGAAACAGCTGGCTCACAGGCCAGGAAAGAGGGGAGCAACAGCTGTCCTCCCCTCCCCTTCCAGCCCCCAGAACAACCACTCTGCCGGGACTGAAGATAATCCCATGCTCCCTTCTGCAGCCTGCAGGGAGGGAGAAGAGGACGAATGGCAGAGGGCGTGTGAGTACGGTGCAGAGACAGTACTATGGCACGCTGTGAGCTCTGCTCTGCCTTTGAATAGCTTTACTGTTCACCCCAGACAAAAATCTCCACCTACACCTTAGACAAAACATAAAACCGCCTATTTGGTCAGATTTTAGTCTCCTGTATACAAGGAGCAATAGGTTTTTCTTCAAGGGAGTATTAAGTCTGAAGACGACCATTTAATTCAACTGATACATTTTTCCGACTTACCTCTTGTATTTTGAATACTTCAGTTGCAAAATACTCTGGAGATTTTTAGTGGTATAATCTGAGAGCTGGGAAATGGATTTAAACTGAGTTTCAAGACTTTTCATAGCATCTGGGAGAAACGAAGGCCTTACCTTCCCCACTGAAAAAGATCGCAGATAACTATGGCCTTACTGAAGTTGAAGGCTCCATCCAGCTTCAGAAGGGCAATGTCATAGTTCATCGGCCTTCTGGGGTCAAAGTTGGGATGCTTAATGACAGACTTAACAGGGAGCGTCTGCTCGCCATTCTCCCTGATCCTCAAATCATGCTCTCCTGCAGTGACATTCAAGTACTGGAGTACATTCCTGTAGAACAGAAAAATAAAAGTTCAGCGACCGAATCTTCAAAATGAAAGGAAAAAACATAGTTGTTTTTAAACAGAAAAGTTATTATTACTGATACCTAATACCTTTCATCTTCAGATTTTAGAGCACTTAATATGTACAGTCAGCAAGAGTCAGAGTATGCCCCGCAGTAGAAACTGGGAGATGAAAAGGACTGAGAAGAAGGATCATTTAGCTACACTCCTGACTGTGGTGGTCCGCTAAGAAGCCAGGTGCTCTTACTGTGTTTATAAATGTTCAGTCACACTGCTTTTTGAAGGAGGAGGGAAGATTTGGACATAGGGAAGTATAGAAAAAATAAGGCTATTTGTCTAGCATTCTCAGTTTATACCTTAAAAACATAGCGAATCCTGCCTCCTAGTACCAGATCAGATGTGCAGCAAGGAAACACAAAAGCAGGCATTATAAACTTTTTATTCCACTTCAAATTTATTGGCCAGACTTGAAGAACTACTTTTGTGTCCGGAGGCTTTATGCTAATTAAAATATTGCCTGTCCTGTAGTTAATATACACTCTGCAGTTATTGGCTAATTTTGTCTAATTTGACCAAGATGTGATCACGTACAATGCCAGATACAGACCAAGTTTATAATTTCAGGTGATCCATTAGTACAAAGATTCAGTATTAATTATAAGGGAATTAGAACTTCAGTGAAGCCACCACAGAATCAGGACTGAAACCTTCCATACAACATTCACAGACTTTTTTTTTTTTCTTTTAACACTAAGGCTGGATATCATCAGCATGCAGGTCAGTACTCTATCCATTTGCCACTTCATTGCATATACTCTGCCAGTTCTTACCGCTAAAAAAATATAATTGCGGTCACCTGATAATTAGTTAGGTACAGATCTTTACCTACACTTCCAAAAAATCAGTCTCCACCAATCCCTGTAGGATTATTTTATTCTTAATTATTTTTTGAGATGTTCAAAAGTTTTGTTTTTTCTCCCTTTCTGTTAAAACATGGAAAATATTGGTTACAAATGAAAGGGTAGCATCTGTAAGAGATACTACAGCGCACACACACTTTTATAATCAATGTTTTTCTGCACCTGCAGCCTGCTCCTGAAACACCACATCCATACCTGTCTAAGATGCAGTGAGCTGCCGTCACCACCCACTGAGCGGAAACAATGGTGCCTCCACAGAAATGCTTTTGCCTTCGTTTCAAGGAAACCTGCATCACATAAAGAAAGCATGTCAAATAAAGAAAATCTGCTCTGATTGCATCTGAGGACGAAAGGAGCGAGTACACGCAGGTACTCTCTGAAGATTCACACAGCTAAAGTACGTGCTGCATTTCAAGCAAACACACTTTCACAGCATTCTTACAGTCCTTGAGTCTAAGAGATCCTAGACCTTGCTGTTGCCCTCAGCTGTGACTTGGTACCTGGACAAAAGCAACATACATGAAATAAACGCCAAGTCACTGAGGTACTCGGCACGCTGTAAAGGTTACTAGTTAGTTGGGAATTTTTCCTTTGCAGGTCGTTGGGAGCACTGCAAATCCGCGATGCCCGACAGTAGTTGGGGGCTGGAGGTGGAGTCCTTCAGCGTCCTATTTTTGAGCAGTTTCACCCATGCCTCTTTACAATACACTAATCTACAGGTGCTCTTTCAGAAATAATGATAAACAAAATAAAAAATGATAAGCAACGGTTTATCAGGGAGCAGGACAGGTTCTGTGTCCTCTCTGCCTGCTTCACTGCTTTTTCTAAAAGCAGGGAGGAGCTCAACAATACAGCAAAAGTGGCAGTAAGCACTACGTATACCTGTTCTCTTCTTTTGTCATTTCTATGAAAAGTCAGGACTTGTTCTGAAGATAAAACCACATTTGCTTGTGCAAACCTGCCATGGATGTGAGCCTTGTTTCACCTGGCTTCCCCCAACAATCCGGGTGAAAAGGTTAAGGTAACTCCATGGTTTTGTCTCTTGAACTTCCTGCCCACACTTAGGATCTGAGGGGTAAAAGGGGGGAAAAAGAGGAAGGATTTAGTCTGGATTTAAGTTTTTCTACTTTTTAGTAACATAGAATTGGAAGGCATGGCCTGGCATAGAGGTCAGTGCACTCTCTGCCATGACAGGAACCACATTTTACAGTTCCTAATACAAACTGCCCAGACTAAGGCTAAATTGGGCTAAGAAAAGGGCAATGTGCTTTATTTTGCAGAAGTTCTCCAAATAAGCACTTTTTCATTCAATTGTATCACAAATATTAAATTTTGCCTGCCATGAACAAATGTGTGTGTGCGTGTGTATATGTATATTAACGTTCTCATTAGGTACATGCTCACTTGAACTTTCTGAATGTCAACGTTCTCTTTCAAGCAAGTTTTGGAATTATTTTGGGACTAAATCACTGTTTCATTATCGCTTTCAGAAATCTCTTTACACCCAGTATTTGTACTTAAAATATTCTGGACGAACGGGGTCAAAATGCACAACATACTGAACTTGATGACCAACAACAGTGGCTGAATTTCTCCAGAACAACTATTACTGGGCCAACTTTATTTCTTCTTAACTCGCTATTATTATCATCATCTACTATGGCTAAGTGAAGCTGATAATATTTATGTATTTGTAAAGGAGTACCAAGGGCCACCAAGATGATTAGGGGATTGGAACATCTTTCTTATGAGGAAAGGCTGAGGCACTTGGGTCTTTTTAGTCTAGAAAAAAAGACGACTGAGGGGGGATCTTATCAATACTTACAAATACTTAAGGGGAGGGTGCCAGGTAGATGAGAAGAGTCTTTTTTTCAGTGGTGCCCAGTGATAGGACTAGAGGTAACGGCCACAAACTTGAGCACAGGAAGTCCCATCTTAACATGAGGAGGAACTTCTTTCCTTTGAGGGTGGCAGAGCACTGGCACAGGCTGCCCAGGGAGGTTGTGGAGTCTCCCACACTGGAGACATTCAAAACCCGCCTGGATGCCGTCCTGTGCAATGTGCTGTAGGTGTCCCTGCTGTGGCAGGGGGGTTGGACTGGGGGAGCTCCAGAGGTCCCGTCCAACCCTGACCATTCTGTGATTCTGTGAGTACATTTATAGAAACAAATATTTGTGGTGATAACTACTGATTTGGTAATATTTTAAGAAAGATAGAAGCAAGCAACCAATTCTGCCAAGCAGCACATTGTAACAGAGGAATTCTTTGTAGGGCACTTCCCAAACCCACAGTGGCCACAATTTTATTTTTTCTTAAAGCTGCACGAAAACTCATTGAAGCCAAACGCATCTTTAAGTACACAAATTCTGTTAAACACTACATTGGGAAAAATTTAGCATCCACAAACTTGGAACATTTTGTTGTTGCTTTGCCAGATAGGTGGCTGTATTCAAAGGATGGAGGACCAACACTTGTATACACTGTCTGGAAAATGTGGAATCCTCCAAACTATAAAAAGCAGCTTATACCACCTACAAAAAGGGTTTTGCAATCATCCACAGGATTAGCACGGGTGGTGCAAGTGATTACAGTGTCACAGTAATGCTGACACAATGCTACTTACTTTTAAATAAAATAGGCTTCACATAGAAATGATCCAGTTCATTTATCTGATTTTTTTCATTCTTGCCTAATTCTCATTGCACCCATCTTTTTCCCATATGCAAAGATACAGTGAGGAAAGGGGAAAGAGGAAACAGAGACAAAATTTTAAAAAACAGAGTTCAGGTTTTACCAAAGGGAATTTGGTACTGGGGAAGTGGGCAAAAATAAATAAATAAAATTAAAAAATCAGATTCATAAACTTTCCTTTTTCTCTTTTGGAATTGAATAAGTCTATTCTCCTAATATATGCACAATTAGTTTAAGTTACAAGTTAATATTTATATTAATATTATACCAAACTTGTATTATCTATATTTTGACAAACTCTAAAATCTTCTGCTCCATAGCATTCACGAGCCCAAGAGATTCCTGACTGCTTTACAGACTGCTTCAGGACTGATGTCGTTCACGGGTCGGATGAGAGATTTCTATGTAAACTGCATCACGTGCATCTGCACGGCAGGATGCTGAAGCAGGAGAACACCATTCTATAGAATACGATGCTTTGGACTACTTAAGTTGCAACTTATTATGATGATTTAGATACCACACATGTTTTGACAGCCAAAATAGAGTTTTTACAATGAAAACGAGGGATTTGCAGAATCTAGGAAATCAGGCTGTTAATTTCCCTTTTTTACTACTGCAAATTTAAAATGGAAGAAAAATGGTTATGCAAACAGTCAAGATCTGATTTCCATTCTAGTTCTCTATAAATTGGTAAATCTTCATGAAGAAAAGACGAACAATTGCAGTCATTATTTGTACCGAAAAAAGAATACTCTGAATTGTAAGGTAGAAGACAATGGAAGAGAGGACTCGCTATATTTTGTTTGCAGCCCACGGGTAACATGCTAAACCAAGACCCTCATTAGCTTGCTGCAAATCTGAGAGTCTTTAATTTCTTTTATTTAATTATAAATCATATTCATTTGATGTTATTCATTCTAAATCAAGGAATCAGACAAAAGTTTCATAAGAATTACTCACTAAAAGAGAACTTTCAGTTGCAGACTTAGATTGGAACAAAAGCAAAGAATGAAAACTAGACCAACTATTGTAGTGCTACCTTCTGTCTAGGGCTACGAGCTCTTAGGGTCAGAAACTTAAGGGGTGAAATTAGTGCAGCTTCTTTATTTCAGCACTGACTCCTGTGCTTGTCACTGCCTAAGAACAAATCCATTAGTACTTTGAAAACTGTTAAAGCTTGATGTGAAACTGTCATCCTACCTTTTTGAAGAGCAGATGGTACAGCATGAAACTGTGTAATGCAACCTATCCCCATCAGGAGTAACTGCAGTTTACTGGGGGCAATGCGCATCTTGGGGTGCTAAATAACTGAGTGAAAACAGGGAGAGTTTTTATAGGGAAAAAGCAGCCCAAATACTATACTGCAGGAGAACAGCAACTAACTGAAGTAGAAGTTACTCATTAATCCAGCCATAAAGCACTTACCTGCACAAGTAAGTTTTCCAAATTTAACAAAGCATGATTCTTTTCTATGCCATTACTGAAGTCTTTGCTGTAAAATACTAGCTAAAATCCTCCCTAAAACTACTTTTTTTTCAGGCAAAATGACAAAATGAAGTTACTATTGTGTGCTTTACTAGCAACGCTTACCCAGACTGATCTACACGTTGAAGTAGAACACACAGGAACAGAATGTCAACTGCTATTTGCCCTTACAATTTCTACAGCTCTTGAAGAGACAACGCTGGACATTTCCTGCACACTTTATATTCAGCCAACTTCACAGACCAGGGAAACATATCAGAAGTTTATAGTTTTGTTGGCAGCATGCTCGGTGTCACATGAGACAAAGATAGCTCTCTGCATCAAAGCGTCATTTTTTTTCAGAAAAGCAGTGTGTACAACCCACTTTTGAAAGGCAACTAAGGAGGGCAGGGCTCAGGTTTTCAAAAATATTTCAGTTTTGCTGCCATCAGCAGTGCCAGTTCCGAGTCACTTTTATGGCTAAGGTCCACTTTTAATAGCAATTTAAGTGCGAGTCTTTTAGAAGGCTATCCAAATCCTAAATAAGCAACACATCAGCAGCTAAAGTAAGAGATTTCACAAAAGAGAAAGCTAATCAGCTCATTTCAAATTTATGACAGAGAGGCAACACTTACTGTGCAGCAGCCAAAGAGGTCAGAAAAAAAAGCATAGACGGGCACGTTCTGTACAACCTGCTCCTTGTCCAGGATGGCAAAATAGAAGCACAGGCTTTCTCGTCCTGCTATTCTTTGTTCTCCTCTTTTGCTACCTATTTATCTTTCTCCTGAAGCTGTTATCTTTATTCTGTGCGCAGACAGGGGCACTAATGACTTTACCTGCTTCCCCCCCGGATAGCCGCTAGTGCTCCTAAAACTGGCAGCTTTGGCCGGCAGCCTTGCCAGCATCATTCCTCAAAGAAAGGCAAAGGTCAAATCTTACGACTGATCTCCATCCACGCATGTACTCCGAATCTCAATGCAGAGCTGGCTTTGTATCCTGGTAATGTCCCGTACCTTTACAGTAAGACAAATCAAAGCCATTAAATCACCAAGTGTCCAAAGTGACCATGTGCTTGAAATCTAAGCCTGATCCTAGTTTCAGCAGGTGGAGCCAGTCCCTAGCCCCAAAATAATGGTGCTAATCAATGTTAGTCAGGCTGGGCTAGCCCTTCTTTTGCTGTCCATTTAATTTGCAAGCATTTTATTCCCCAAATTATGCTTGACACTGTAGAAATATATAATAGCTTCTTCTTCCTCTGAGATTATTAAAAAAATAAACACGCACACATACAAATAAGTTTAAGACTAAGATAAAGCAAAGAATATAGGTAATATTAATCATCAGAACCTTCCAGAATAGCCACTCTGTTCTGGTTTTGAGGGGTTTCTAGAGGATGTGGAGGCCTGGGGGAGGGAATACAGGCTGCTTTTCAGTGACAGTTGGTGGACTACCAGGAGGGCCAGACTGCAAGACATAAACAAACACTTCCTATTCTTGCTAGGAAAGTTGCTTTATGTTGCTCCTCCTGTCTGAGGGGGAAGAAAGGTGGAAAATTTATTCACTAGTGACAATGTGAGGTTTAAGAGAACAGGGAATGAGGAGTGAAGAACAGAGGGTGGGGAGGGTAAAACAAGCAGCAAATACTGGTTAGTAATTAACCTGTTAGAAGATCAGTAGAAAAGACACATGTAAACTGGAGGGTTCTTTGTTGGGTTTGGTTGTGGATTGGTTTTCATATTTAAAACACAATGAGCTGTGATTTCAAGGGTCAGTGATCACATCTGAACTGTTTGCAAGGTCACTGCTGGAAAACGGGAAAACCTATCATCGCAATACAATTTACAGTTTCACATTTTAAACAAGACTTGAAATATTAACTTCATAAGTCTTATCGTTCACTTATTACTTTTATGAATCAGTAGTTCTTAACTGAAAGCAAATTTAGTTTTAATAGGGATTAAATGCATTTATGTTTTGATAGTTGTGCATGAATTTTGATTTTCCAAACTTATTTTTCACCAGTTTTAGCCTACTGTAATTCCAATGACTTGATTCAAATTATGCCCGAGTTTGATGTAACAAGAAAATCAAGTTTAATTCTCAGGATAAACCCATTATTGCCTACCATTTCCCCAAAGTGAAAAAAGATATTAAGATGCATATAAAAGACCCTGAATAGCACCAGCACAAAATTCACTTCAGTTTTAATATGCTTAAACCCACCACCTCCGCCCACATGTGGAGAAAGGTGAACTTCTCCTTCACTTTTTTCAGCCAAAGCCTTCATGTTACTTCAAAGATCGATGTATTGAAAAGCTGAGGGAATTACCTCCTTGAAATTCTCCATTCCTAGAATCAAAATCCTCCTGCAAAAGACAAACCACATAATTTCACCCCAATGTTCCCACATTGTTAAGCTAGTTTTATAGTTTAGTATTATAGCTAGGTTTGAGTAAACACTGCAAAAAGATCTGGAAACTAAAATTTTGCAGTAATATTGCTCACAATGCTATC
Source organism: Pluvialis apricaria (assembly GCA_017639485.1). NCBI lineage: Eukaryota > Metazoa > Chordata > Aves > Charadriiformes > Charadriidae > Pluvialis > Pluvialis apricaria. Next base: position 55,459,897 of record CM030012.1, read on the forward strand.
AATTCATTTTCCAGTAAGATTCATATCCATGATTTTTCAGTTGCTGGGACATTTTTGGGGAAGCAGAAGGTTTGCTGGAAAATTAAGCAAATATTTATAAAAATGTCAGAGACCAAAGTTTTAAGCCAGTACAATTTTGAACCTATTTAATTTCCATCTGTTAATAAAAACAGTGCCGACAATTGATTGCTACTATACCAAACAGTAACTGTTGAAAACATACAAGGCAAATGCATCACAAGTGATCCAAAAAACAGAAATAAGTTCCCACAGTGCTTGTGGGCTCCTGATAGCTTTAAACCAACCCAAGTTTAGGCTGCTACCAAGAGGGCAGTTGTGTCCCATCTCCCATGAAAGTGCCTGTTGCTGCCATTCCCTCGTGCTACCCTCAGTTCTGGTGAGGCTGTGTGGAGAGCTGAATGATCTTTTTTTATGCAGCTGGATTTGCTTTTATAGCTGGATTGGTTTCTTGATCAAAGCCGTTACTCAAAAATTGAATGCTAGTACCAATGCAAAGGAGGAGGAATGAATGCATGCACTAGACAGATCAGTCCATTCCTTTTGAGTGCAGCCTCCACTTACAATTTAAAATATCTAAAGCAATCACGAAACTTCAGCCAGACTGGGTTTTAGACACAGTATTGTCCTAAAAACTGACCCAGAGTTTTCAGCTCTCTTCCAAGCTTTGTTACAACCTCCTGTCTGGTTTTAGTTAGTAAACATGTCGGCTAAATGTTCCACAATATTTAAGTATCAACTATCACAGTCTGGGAATCATGAAATCCTTTTTCTTAAGGTGTGAAGATGCCTGAAAGGGCAAAGTATCTTTATAGACTTTTACCAGCATAGCAGAAGTTAAAAGATACAGTCACCTAGTAACTCCATAGTTCAAATAGGAACGTTGCTACCACCCCTGCACAACTTACGTCCACTCCGCATCCTCCCAAGCATTAGTCAGCCTAATATATCAGATTCCCTTGGGTGCAGACAACTTTCTAAGACGACGTGCTTTTAACGTTTCCTCCCCCACTACCACTATGTTCCCATTACAGCCCTCCGCATAACTGAAAGGGCTAGTGTTCTTGCCTCACAGAGAGACATTTAGTTATGTTTTATTGCTTCTAATTAACTAGAGTAAGGACTCAGGGGGAGTGGTAAAACAAGAAAGGTTGGCTTCTGGTAATGTTTTTACTTCGACTTACCACGTCCTCCCAAATTCTTTAGTTGACCTGTCAGGGCATAGAACAAAGTGTACAATAGCAAGAATGTTCCGAAGAGTACTCAGTGGAATAGGAACCCACAGAAACCCCCCAAGACACTGTTTCCCAGAACATTTGGTCTTTAATTCAGGCTTTTGGATATGCATCAAGATCTATTTGAGTTTCCTGTGCAAAAAAAGGAGCGCAACTTTAAAGGAAAAAGCACTAAGCTCTCTTTTTCATTATGCAAAGCGCGACAGTTGCTCTACTAGCCAAAAGTAACCAGTAACCAAGAACTAAAAGGAACACCACCTGCTGGCCTTTCCGCACCAGCTCCATTTTTCCTGCTTTCAGAGCTCACCAATATATAAGAACTGTAGCTACAGGCTCAGTTATTTGCATCTACACCAAGTAATGCTAAGACAAGTTTTCTTTTTGTAGCTAAGTCTTCTCATGGATGGAGGTTTTACCTTTCCAAGTAAACAAGACCAAAACCAAACAAGATGAACAATGCCAACAAATGCAAAAATCCTGCAGGCTATGAAAAGCACAATGTGTTAAGATACAGGCCAAAGCTTCCCCTGGATAGAGTCCAGACTTACATCTAGAGCATAACTGATTAATTGGGAAAGGACAAATGAAGGAAGAGAAAGGGAACAAAACTGTGCTTACCTCAAGTATTTGGCCTGAATATCTCAAAATGCTTAGTAAAGGAAGATCGATACTAACGCTTTTCAGCTAAGGAAAATCTGGCATATGGATTAAGCAAATCAGTGACAGTTAGAAGTGCGCTGGTGGCTTAGCTCCCAAACATCTAACATCCCCTCAGGAAAGTTTTTTTGCTAATGAAATACATAGTCTGTAGCACAGTGGCAGCTCCTCAATGTAAACAGAAATAAAAAAACCCAGAGGAACACTAAAGCATTTGTTTCATGTAACTGTACTATTTTATGCTAACGTACTAGCAATCAATGGGTTCGATCTGCAGATTTCGAGACCCTACACTGAGCACCCTCTCGCATCCAAAAGAACAAGGCCTGAAACGCAATGAACCTGAGCTGACGAGGCATGGTACCACAGAGAAGTTATTATGAGCACAGAGGGCGTGAGGGCCTGGCTCTCCTCACTCAGCAGGCACCTCGACGGTACGAGATGTGAGGCACGGGAGAAAGAGGCCCTCCGTTGCCACCAGCTGCCTCAGCTGTTCTGCACTGCTTTGTGCAGACAGCAGTCGAGTCTCTCCCTCCCTCCTCAGTCTCCCTCCCACTGTCATTATGGTGTGCAAGAAGAAGAGCCCTAAGGATGCCTCAAAGAGCTAACTGATGCAAGACAAGTACGCCAATTAACAAGCACATTTTTATACCATACCACACTTTGACGAGGACAGTTGAAATGATGCTAGTGCAATCTGGCATGATTAGGCTGAACAAACGTTCATCAAGCAGGCTTTGTAGATTAAGAGATGGGTTTGGTTTTTTGCCAAGAATATAATTTCTTCTCTCAGCATGACCAATGATAAAGAATAGAATGCTTTCCAGTGCTTTCCAGTGTAAGGAGTTAAGCAACTTAAAAAATATCTATACACCTATAACAATTTATCATTTATTACCCCCCCCATCCTTGTGATAGGAATCATTCTGATACATTTATATTGATCATCTCATAGGAATAAATCTCCAGCTCGCCTATACAAGCATCAGCTCGTGCTTTGCTTTCTGCTTCTCTCATCTTTGGGTCTGTAACCAGGAAATCTTAACTGGACACGCTAGATTTGCAATGTCGAAACGCCTATTCTGATTAAGCATTTCTGTGACGGCTTAGCATTTTATCATGAAACGCAAACAACTCCTGAACAGAAGAACCACCCTTCATATGGCCTTTTGATGACTGCGTATATATATATTTTTAATACCTGACACACAAATGAGATATATACCAGTACGTGACAGATACAACAGTAATATCAGGTAGAAGAAGCAGCCATACCACCTCTTCCCTGTCATTGATTTGAAACAAATATGAGCGAGATGACAGTCCTAACCTGTCTCCCCTCCCCAACTTTAGGTACTCTTGCCCCACACACACATTTGCCAGCAAGCTCTGATTATATACTATCTTCCAACAAGCTTCAAAACATTGTAACAGAGTAAGGTATAAGAGGAGAATTTGCCTGCTATATAGAAGACATTCATATAAGTACACCAAATCAACTGCAGAACTCTTATTAAGTTGATGCAGAACAGACACGTGATCCAAAATAAATCCAAGTTACTTGCTCTTTGGAGATCACAGTGAATACATTTTAATGTCTGATTTTAACGTGGGAAAAACACTCACACTACTACAGTGCTTGAAAAGTATGCTCAAAATATATAAATACTCCATCTCAGGCAAAGAGTGATGAGGTGAATCCTTGCATGCTTTTTCAGAAACATACTGAATATGAAAATGTATTATGTTAGCACAGCCATGGTGCCAGTACAGTGTCTGTACCTTATACCACATCAAGAACAGGACATAAAAGGACGGCACTCCAGGTGCCTGCTAAGTTCAGCCCTGGCAGTCCAAAAGGCTTGGTCTTGTTGCACAGCCTATGCCACAAAGGGTACCACGGAACCGAGTCCAAACAGTAGGCGATCAGAGACAAATGATTTGTCAAACTAGCTTAAAAGTCCAGGAGAAGGAAGTCCCAAAGTAATCCATGTATTTGCTCTTGATCAGTCAACAGAGACCAGCTTCTACTGTTACAGAAAACTGGCACATAACCACAGTCTGTTTGCTCTTGGCCAGGCTTGGTCTCCATGGCTAAATAACTTATTTTCAGGACTCAGGTGAAATGCAATCAGCATAGGGAGAATCAGAGAGCGGGTTCACAGCCCTCAGCTACTAGTTCAGACCAAGAGTCCAAGCTAGAAAAGAGAACAGTGAAAGCAGCATGCTCATAAAGCTGTTTATATTGTGCCAGAACTGTAGAAGAGTGGATTTAAAAATCTTTGGGGGTACTTTCCAGGCTGAAATCTGGGTAGTGAGTTTTGGGTTTCTTTGAGAAAGACTGCAAGATTCACAGTCCTCACCTTTAAATATGGAAATAGAGGCACAGAGAAAAAGAGAGCCAGAGAAGAAGTCTGCAGCAAAGTCAAAACCAGAACTTAGTCTTCTGTCTACTATCTTATACTACCAAAGTAACGTAAGAGTGTGGAAAGCACAAGCTAAGTCAGCCCAAGCCCAAAGAGAAAGCCGTTTCAGAGAGATGGGGAGAGCTAAGCCAAACAGGATTACTCAACAATGATGGGATATTTCCTTTATTTATAATTAAAATACAGCCAGTAAAAGAATCAACTGCATTCACATTTGTTCACCTAGCTGCCCCCATGCATAAAGTAATCTTCCTTCACACTGAAGTAGGAAGTGTTGGGTTCCGTTTTCAGCTCTGCCATAAGATGGCAGAGCAACACTATTTCTGTCATGGAGGTGGCCGGTCTACCCCTGACACTTTGCTATTGCCTGGTATGATAAACCTGCAGCCATGCAAGGAGCCATAGAAATAGAAATCAGTTGTTTCCCCTCTGCATTACAAGATAAGCCTCATTCAAATCCAGTGAGATATCTAAAGTCATCGCAGAAAGTCTAGTTCATAATCCTCTTAGTAAACTTTGCAGAAATAAGTTTTAAACTGTTTTCATGATTGCAGAGAAGGCTTAAGGAAAACCAAGAGATCTTGCTGTGTGATTTTTATATAGCTTTTCCAGTTTTGTATCTCCTTCTCAGTGTTGAGTGTACAAGGGACAGTAATTTGCAAACCCTTTCTGCCCCATAGTAAACCTAAATAGGATTCATCCTATTCCAGGTATATGCACTGGTACGAAATCATCTGGGTTTCAGCTTTAGCTAGCTTAGAATTCTCAAGCTGAATTAACATGCCTATTTTTTCACTTTCATAAGCAGCCTCCTGCTTTCAAGCAGCAAAGGCTTAGCAAACAGCTTGCATCAACGCAACCACCTTGCATCAACGCAACCACCCGCCACATCATCTGCTACAGGGGACTGTATCACCAGCCAACAATGAAACTACCAGTTGTGTCCTTTAGGGAAAGACGCAGCATACATTGTGCTACAGTAAATACCACACAGTAGGATGAAAGAGGGGAAATAAAAAACTTTACTACTGAAACGGAGGGGATTCCCTGTCTCCGGAATGGTAGAGGTAGTTCTAAAAACTGAGTAGGAAATGAGAAGTCTGCCTTCAGTACTTTGAATGTGCAAACACAAGTCTTAGCAAAAATAATTGTGATGAGAAGAGGCAAAAAGAGCCAAACCAAAAATGCTAAATAATGGAGCTACTAAAAAAATCCACCATTGTTGTACATAAGCAATATGATCATGGATACTGTGAAGAAGAGACATGGATGTACAGCCATTCCATTACACATCTGCTTTTGGAAGGGATAAATGTCAACTCTCAGCAAGATGTGGCAAAGCTGTCAGCATCTGAGGGTTTAGATTACTACCGTCACATCTGCAATGACAGGCCAGAGCAAGCTCCAAGGAACACATTGCAACAAAACGATCACAGTAGAGTCTTAACAGCTTAAGAAAATGAATCTAAAGGAGTTCCGGGGCTGATGTGAAACTTCAGTAGGTACAAAACTGAACTATGCCACTGCCCAATTCTCTTTGAGCAATACAGTCAAAAACTAGAGGCCTTTAATGAACATCACAGAACGCTACAGAAACCACATTATGCTCAAAGACAGGAACTGGCTTTTGGCTTTCATCAGCAGATGCACGATATTCCACACAATCAGCATTCATTGCTGCTGCTAAATTCTTTCCACTCAGAACTGCAGTACAGTCCACCTAAGCTAAGCATGAAAGTTTTAATGTCAGCTCGCTTTCTTCAAGGCACAGTTATTTCTAACATAGTGGTATGTGGCACTAGGAGACTGGTCAGTGCGTTTATTCGTGGCTCAGAGACATGTGAATTCAACCAATACAGACATAGTGTGAAATTAAAATGAACAAGCTTTATTAAGTTGATGTAAACAGCAGATAGAACTAAACCACCTACAAAATTCTGTACGTGCTTAAGACTTCATTGCCATGGGGGTCAGCCACATGTTTGTGAGCAGCCACTGTGCTGATCCTGCAAGATTGTTGGCCAGTTCTAAAAAAAAAAAAAAAAGAAAAGAAAAGACAAAACAAAACCAAAACTAGACAGCAAATACTAACTCCCTACAGATAAACAGCTGAAACACACTGAATAGCAGTATTTCTTTCACAACTTCGTGCACAATGCAACCCTTTTTATGTAGAAAAGTGCCACGTCAAGCCCTCAGAACACTGCAGTTCACAAATACTGCAGAATACTGTAGTTTTGTGCCACTCTGTGCTGGTTTATATTGAATTAGCACACATCACTTGCTGCACTGTTCCTTGCCCTAATGCAATATGCATGGGGTTGCATCACTAATTCATGATTTAGGAACTCTCTACCTTCTCTAGAGCAGAGGTCAGGGGTAAACTGTAGTTTTTGATATCTTTTCATGCAAAAAAAGCCCCAACATACAAAGCTTGAGCGGTACACGTGTATGGACGGATAGATGAACGGAAATGGGGTAGGACAGATAAATCTGCAACCCAAGTACATCAAACCTCAGTGAGGCACATCTTAACTTCCACAGTAACCTACCAAAAAAAAAAAAAAAAAAGAAAAGCTTTCAGAGGCTGAAACCATGTGTGGTGTTGAGAACAGGAGACGTAACAGGGCTGTGGAATAACATCACAAGCCAGCCAAGGGAAGCGTTGCCATTGACATTCAAGATCTTACCACAACAGGCAACTCCTTCAGTTTAGCAGTTTCTGCATCTTTTGCATGCTTTTCTCCATCAAGATGAACAGAGCCGTTTTCCTTCTGCACTGTATTTCTACCTGCAATGTTAGAGGTCCTCTATGGGCCTCGTACATTCTTTGGAATCATGAACTGTTCCCGGGTTGCAAGAAAGCAAACCAAAAGGTTTCTGCAGTTTCAGACCCTCTGCCAACTTGCAGGAAGGATGCCAGATTTTGGACTACAAGGAGTTAATAATTCAAGTCGCCTCCAATATTTTTCATTGTTACAGGCAGGAAAGAATCATGCAAGAAACTAGTGGTTACTTAATAGGTGTGTTCGGTGTGAATCATTTTCAACCACCACATAAACTAGAGAGTTTAACACTGCAGTGCCGTGGAGCCTATCCTATGGACCAGGATCCAACACTGAGCACAAGAAGCTTCTGGTTAGAGTCTGATTTTCTGTGCTTTCACAGCCTTTATCACTTGTGAGCTATGCATAGCCAAGGTTTTCCTACTTCCTAGACTAAGTTAAAAATAAAGTTGATGCACACAAGGTAAATGTCTAGATTTCATAAGTGTGGAAAAACCTTGACAACAGAATTTGGGTACACTTTGGCTTAAAAGTTCTTAAAATTGAAAATTTTGATTTTTTTAAGTTACCCTCATGCATTCCTCACTCTGAAATACCTGGTTTGCTGTACAAAATTCTACTATGAAGTGATACAATTAAATAAACAAAACCAGAATTTCATCTCTCAATTAACATCACATGAGCGGCCATTGCAAAGGTCAGAATAGTAGAATGGCTAAGTTAACTTAAAAACAGAGACAAGAAAAAAACAAAATCAATTCATTTTACACATGTTGTTTTGACCATATGAACATCCAGAAACTTCAATATCTGAAGTTCCTTGAGTTCAGCTAAGGCTAATAATCTTGACTTCTCAGCAGAACACCTGAGCCCAGGGGAAGCTCCCTTTTGCCACAGCAAGATTGCTACTGGCACCCAAACTTCCCAGCAAGAACTGCAGTCTTCACTAGTGTAAAGCTCTCTACTATAGACAGCTTACAATTCTTGAAGTAAAAAAAGCTGCTTTTAGAATTGTAGTTTGTTGTGTATCAAATCACCTGCTGCAGTGTAGCTTTAATTAGCCAACCTCAAATAGCATCTGAGCTGGGTTGTTTGCCTGTTTAGTCATTTTTCCCTCTGGAAAAATTTTCTTTGATAAGAACAATCCTCTTCCCCAACAAAATGTTAAGAGAGTGAGAGTGAGAGTGTGTGGCCATGCAATAATCCTTGGAAGGAGTTGGTTTTGCCATGCAAAATGACCTTGATGCAATATCTGTTTGAAACCCCTCGGAAGACTCGCTTTGCTCTCTCAGTTTGTGCTCCTGCAGTTGAGACCAATAGCAGCAACATCAGGCCTGGCCTGTTTGCCAAGGTCCACCCTGAAGGGCTTCAGGCTGCAGACCAAGAGTTTACTATGGAAACCCTGACGGTCTCCTAACAACAGGGGCTCTGAGCTACATCGCAGGAATGTCAACAACTTGGAGCTGGTCATCAGAATTTCCTATGTTTCCTATCTCTGCAGGCAGAGCATTCGGAGCCACGCCAACAGTGACAGCGTGCAGTATTACCAGGTAACAAGAGAGAGAAATAGATGCACGAAACAAAAGATTAGGTATCTGTCTCACAGCATCTAACTGCAATTATATTACACGGGTGAAGTTAGACAACAGGCTAAACAGCAGCCCCTGCAGTAGTAACGCTGTATTTGTCAGAAGGCACAATTAAGTTTCCAAAACCAGCACACAATAATTGCCATCAACATTCACTCTATTTATCACTGCTTACCTAACAGTCTGCGTGCAACAACAGTTCATTGTATGATCCCTGTTTTAAAACCTCTTCTTTTGGCTCGCTCTCTCTATTCAAATGAGTTGTCAGTCCATAAACTCACTGAAGCAACAGCATCTGCAATATCGTTATGGTGTGTCAGCACTTTCACTCAACCACTGCTTAGCTGTACATTCAAGTTTGCTCTAAAAATTAACTCTAGAACACAGCTCCTACAGAGCTGTAGAAAAAGTAAAACAAAAATGATTTCGCCCCCCTCAAATACGTGCAGTTACAAGCTCTCAGGTTTTTTATTAACTGGCAGGAGGAAAGTGCCTTTCATGGAATGCAACTGAACTTGCTCCTCTTCTTTCACCTTCCCATTTATTGCTACCTGCTCAAGCATGTGCAGAGTATTTTTAAGACTCTGATACCATCCCTCTGCAAGTTCACTTACAAGGCATCAAAGGGTTCAAATCTAAGAGTAACCAAACTAGAGCCTACACACCTTAATGCACTCAAAAATAGTTCTTGCAACATAGTTTTTAATTTTTCAGTCTCCTTATTAATCCTTTCTATTCAAAACTCAATTGTTCTGGAGCAGAACTTGTCAACAATACATGCACAAGCTTCTCTATGTGCAGTAACTAACAAAAACAGAACTATAAGGCTCTGAACCGCATACTGCATTTAATACACCCATAATAATAAAATGGAGACAATAAACCTTTCAGTTCTGTAAAGCCGTGAAAATCCTCTCGTACGTCTTGTACTGCAAGCATTTAAGCTCTTGCTACAAACATCAACATTGAAAAGCCATTCATACATTTGTGTACATATGTGTGTGTATACTTATGCTTGTATGTATACATATATGCTTCTAGAGTCTACACAAAAAATAAGCGAATTACATAATTTAGAGTGGATGATTTTTATTTGGAAATACTGAAGTTGGGGCTAGTATTTTAATCTTCTACTCAATAATGACATGGAAGATGTTTAATTCTATTACAATTAGAATTGTTTGCCTAAATATCACAATATAGCCGGTATTGTCTGTACAGTGTTAAACTTCAATTGATTTGAAAAGCATTCACTGTATAGATTATTCACTGCAGTACTTTTTAAAACGCTATATTGGTAGACATGCACCACTTACAAAGTCTCCTGATGCAAGCCTCTCTCCTAAAGAAGTTAATTGTCAGGTAAGAGATCTGGGCTCTGTGTTTCTTAGTTTCCAAGAAACAACTAATCTTCAGTCATTCTTTGCTAAAGAAAGAGAGGTGAAAGAACAGGAGTGTCAGAAAATCTGCTATGACAATGTTACAGTCTGAGTACATAAAGAGAGTAATCGTGTGTCACTTCTTCAGAACACTGAATATTGATTTTCTAGTAAGCTTACTAATGCACACAGTTCAAAACATTAGTGCAGTTAAATCTAAGCAGCGCTCACCCATTAACATCACTTGTATTCAAATTACTTTAGTTCCAAGACGTCCCAGACAGTGGCCAGGAGTCTGTTGTTGAAAATCTGCAATACAATCAACATTTCAGTTACAGCCTTTGTACCTTTTATCTTTCCTCAAATACTTCATTTTGACAGAACAGAATTAAACAGCCTGAGAAACACCATCCTACACTAATTTTACCCATAAACTATAACCAATTCCTGCAGGAGCAAAAATCAGTGTTTGCAATAATTTAGTAAGAGTGTTTACTTTCAAAACACAATCTCTAAAAGAGTTATACTTTCCACCCTAAAGAAAATATTTCTACTGTTTTCCTTTTAAGAGCAGCAATTAATCATCCACTTCCCATTTTAACTCTCATTTTCCACCTCTCTTTCAGACAAGCTCAGGTACTACCATAAGCTATGCAAGTTTTATTTAATCTAGCAGCATAAAATTTGACACTTTTTTACCACTTTCCCATTTCTTTTATGCACATGTACTTCTTGCTTCCAAAAGGCAGCAAGGCAGAAGGCTTCTCAAGAAGTAATTTCTGCAATAAGGATGAAACATTTCTTCCATCTTCCACATCTACGCTGTGACACTGGTGACAACCTGTGCTCCCCCACTTCAGTTCTGGTGCCCTCTGATAAATCATAAGCTTGTCAAATCTATTAACATCTTAGCATCTATCATTGGTGTATACTTCAAAAGCCTCCTTTAGAAGCTCACCAGTGGACACAACCTTGAGTATTTAATTCTATGGCATAGCATCAGTCAGCAGCCCCAAAGAATTTCAAACAGCGTTGTATCCAGACTAGCTTCATGTCTTCTCCTCAGACCAAACTTCACTCTTTCATACAGCCAGCATGAAGACCATGGATGGTATCAATACAGCAAAAAGACTTCAGAAGGTACTGGACTAGTGCAGTTTTTGATGCAAGCCAAGAACCCAACAGATGGCACATGTTAGCACAGGCATTCTATATTTAGCCTTCTTGTAAAGCAGTTCTGTTTTGAAAATAGTAATGGTTAAGTGTTTCCTCTCTCAGTTCCAAAAGGAGCCGCAGACAGAACAAATCCAAAGTCATGAACAAAAACAGAAAAGAAGAGGCAAGACTGGTAATATATATTGCTCTTTATACATATGTGCATGCTCATAGAGATTGAGACATGTACACATTAAACATTTCAGAAAATTATCAAATTATTATATAATGCTTGCAAACTACTATGTATGTTCATAGCGTGATTAACACAACTGAGTAATACTTTAAAGAAACATGACGACTCAAATCTGTTGTGGATGTACTTGTTCTAAGTAGAATTCTGTCAAAAAAGACTATTTCCCGAGAACATAAAACCAGCAATATAACAGGAAGACAGACAACAGAAGCCATGCGCACTTTATATATAGTCCTACAAAATCCCAAAATTAATAGACAGCATAGTATTACAGATAGCTGGAAGCAAAAAAAAGTAAACCCACCTGTAGTTTTTCACTTCACACATTTTACATTAAAAAAATAATCAGTTTTTGACCTTACAAGTTGGAGGGCTGACTATTTGCACATGAAATCACATTGAAGTTTCCCTGGTGAGCTAGGTCTAGGAATTTGCACTAGCCTCCCAAGCTACCCAGGCTAAGGATACCGACGTACTGAGAAGACAAAGCATTACACAAAGGAAGCAATTTGCCATGTATTTAGTAGGACATTCAAGAAGTTCTACAAAATCCAGAAGCTGTGAAATATATTTTAACACCCGCTAACACACTATATATGCTCCAATAAAAAGAAGAAAAATTGCTGCCTGCCATCTAAAGAACTACAGCTGCAAAAGGCCTGCAGTTGAGGACAAATGGTTTAATTAAACACAGTGAAGCAGAGGAAGCGAGCAGCCCCTCTGGAAGCACTCATTTACAAGTCAGCACGGAGGGACACATAGATGATGCAGAAAAGACAAACAAGTAGAGCAGCAAGTTCACCAAGTTCACCGTGGGGCAGTTCTAACAAGCCGCTATTCACAGGAACCTCTGAGCCTGTTCCGTTCTCTCCTTATGGAAATCGCTCCTTTGTAGCTTTCTCTTACCTGAAGTCTGTGCCCCCCTCTCCATCTATGACTAACTTCCTAAGGAATCCTACGAAACTGCTGCTGATGAAAAGAATAAGAAAGAGCTCCTAGAAGTATAAGTGAGAAGATGCAGCAGCAATCAACACTGAAAATCCCACAAAAGGAACTGGAAACAAATTGGGCAAGAAGACTAACAGCAGGTACTCTCAGTTTAAACTGGTGACAGCCCATTCTTGTTCTTCTCCTGCTCCAAAGCCCCAAGCAGTTGATGTGCAACACCCATGTGTTTTTGCAGCACCACCTGCTAATAACTACCTGTTCTGAACTCTCCCACCTAGGTTTCTCAGAAAGCCATCTTAAAATAGAAGCCACCCAATGTTTCAAAGGTGGGAAGAATTAAGAGAAAGATGACCTGTAAGCAGATTTCATGCTTTAAAGATTATAAACATTCATCAAGATGCAAGTCATCATCATCGCTTGTCATGTTTTAATTACTTTCTAACAGAAAATGCAAAAAACCCATTCTGATGTGGTGACAATGCCTCAGGATTTAGAAAGGGTATTACTTTAAGTATACAGGTGTTATCAGCTTTCCACTTAGCTCGGTTTTTCTGGCTTTTGTTTGTTTTTTTTAAAGTGCCTGAAGAGATAGCCCTTTCAGGCAAGATATCTCAACATGCCACCCCATATCCAACTTACCCTTAAAGATGCCTGACATTAAAAGGTTAATTACTAAACCTGCATGCCCAGCACCTGTAAAGCCGCCATGACTGAAGGGAACATCTGTTTCCCGATTCTTACTCAGCTTCTATGCCAGCTACACTGATCACTGCTGGCACACAGGGTAATAACTCCTGACATTTCAATAAAAGACAAACAAGCAGCACAAAACCCGAGAGTTTCTAGCAGAATGACTAAAGTGACAAGATTGCATTTCATTCTGAAACAAAGAAAGAAAGAAGTGCCAAGAAGAACTGGCTGATTTGTTTGCACTTGCTTTCAGGTCTTAGCATTTTTTGCTTACAAAAGTTACAGTAAAGTTTAATTAGAAGCAAGGTTATTCGATAGGTATTAGGACAACCTTCAAAGAGACAAGCACCAACTGCTTTTATATTCTGTGACTCTGAGCCCAGTACTTTTCTATAAATTCTGATTAAAGACATTGTAGCTCATTAATTCAGACATAACTAGTATTTCCTACCAGTGGGTTAGCTCACATCAGTACTTTCCTCTTCCTCTACAGCAATATAAAATTGAGACCACTTAACATTTAAAAAAACTGGAACTGTTCTCTGTCTCTCTCTCTAACCAGAGAGGATTGCTACAAGCAAAGCCTTCACAGAATACTATCGGAGTGTAACCCCCTAAAATATCTTCAGCCACCTAATGTTTTGTAGACTTTCAAGTCACATTTCACGCTCTTTAAACTCATATATGGGTGCTAAGTACCTATTTGCTCTGAAATGCAGAAACCAGCACAGAAGTAGCTAATTCATCCAGAAGGTGACTTACTAGGCTAAGTGCAGCACATTCCTATTAAAAATGGATAGACTTGGTTTTAAATTAGAGTCACAAAGACTGGAAGTTACCTTGCATGTTTTTCTTTCCAAATCAAATATTTAACAGAGGAAAACCACCGGTGTCACTGATAAGGAAAGATTAGTTGTGGCTTAAAACCACACGCATGGATTCAAAAGTAGTAAGACATGCCCTGCTCACTAAGTAACCTTTTAAGTGCATAATTTTGACCAATACGTGTTGTCACAGGAGAATTAGAAGCCTTTCATTTGTTTCCAAGAATCAGAATTTAATAGTCTTAAAGAAACAAAGTGGCTATTTCCCTGGTATCTACAGTGCCTGGCAATAAGGAAGTGTTTACAGCCAAAAGCGTACAACCTTTTCGTCTCAAGAGGCCTCGCGCTGCAACTACAGCCCGTTGAGCAGCTGGCAAGAGCACAGGAACCAATGGTAGCATCTGGGTGGGGGAGGAAAACAAAAGAGCCGACATTTTTTTATGAGTGTTTGCTCAGTGCAAACTAACCTGCCATAAAATACTCCAAACATACCAGATCTTACTGAAGCATAGGTGCATCAAGAGCTCTGGTCTTCCTTTTAAAAATGCCCCTTCAGCAAGGGGAGATTAAACCTAAGACTCAGACATGGAAGCAGCCTACTGGATTGTCACTCTTGCAACACGTTACAGAGGAAAAAGGTGATTATTATGAGTCCTACATTAGATTGTGTTAAGTAGCTGATTATAGACAAGTGGTCTGCCAGCAAACAAACTGAACGCCTGGGGGAAATCAGTTTATGGGCATTTGGAAGAGAGCTCTTTCCCTTGCAGGCTCGGAGAAGCTTGCATTAACAGAGTAGCTTATGTTGTTAATTCAGTTTCTCAGTGAAAGCTCAACAGCTTCAGGAAGACTGTGCTGCTCTGGCCTGAAGTAGACTTGAATCCCTACCCTAGTTACTAGGCGTAAGATTCTGAAAGTACATGCTGTGTGCTTTATGCAACAAATAGCGGTGCTCTGACCTAAACTGGGAGAGCGTTTATGAAACAGGAAAGGAAAAATGGATTCCAAAGATACAGACAAACAAGAACCAACTAACGTCTCTCAAAGTAAAAGTAACTTCACACAACTGCAGAATTATACTTAACTATTAATTTAATTACAACTCAAAAATTAAGCATATCAAACAAAAAGTCCTTGAAGGAACATGAACCAAGAAATTGTACAGCACAGCAAGCGGATCAGGAAATTTCCATCCTTCCTGCTAAGGACTTACAGTAGCTATCAAGTCCTCTTGTTCCAGCCTATGCAATTTGTTCAAATTTAATTACCTCCTTCAAGTACAAGAAATTTTTTTAAAGCCTATTTGAACAGATTGGGAGTCTGTTCATGGGAATGATTAACATGTGTATTTGTGGGACACACTGCTGCACTTTATGCCATGTAAATAATTTTACTTGCAAGAATATTTTCATCCAGTAAATTGCAAAGAAAGCCTCATCTTCCACAGACTCCACAAACTTTCATACACTGTCAGCAATATTCCAAACATATCTTTAGCTGCTGTCCCTCTCCAAACTGAGTCTGAATCTTTAAGTTGAATAAGCACTGTCCTTGGAGAATACATTAAGTGAGAAGTGCCAGATGACGGACTTGCTCACCGAGACTCAAGAGTTAACTTCTTGTCTGACTTACCTGTTTGGACCACAAGCAGATCATGAGCCAGGTGACACAATACAGTGTCAATACCGCCTCAATTCCACATACATACTAACATAAACCCAAATATTAGCAATATTCAACCTGCTCCCAAAATTTAACTGTTTCCTTTCATTTCCACAGGTCTTCCTCTCCCCACCCCACAATGTAACTGCTTTTGAAAAGTCCCTGCTTATTTTAAGCATTTGCCTTATGATTCTGAATCATACTGAGAAAACTGTATAATAGAGAAAAATCAAACCTCCTAACTTTAGATTCTTGAATTCCATCCAAGTTAGGTGTCTAAAACAGTAAGTGTGACTATTTGTGTCCCTAGACATCCAGTTCTGGGATAATTTCATCAGGAATGAAGGAAAGGATGAAATACTGAGTTTCGTAAGGATAAAAATACTCGACTATATGATGCTGTCTTGAATCTGGATGAAGGTTGACATGATATATAGAAGTTAATGGTGGCTAAGTACTGAATTATTTTCACTTAAATGGTAAATCAGATGTTTCTTGATTACAACAAGAATACCCCAACTATTTTCTGACACTTGTAGTATAGACTAAATTGCTATTTCTGCAGTCAAGACAAGGCATATGCAGAGGATGTAGTGGAAACTCCTACCATATGAGGCAAGGGCAATTTAAGATTTGATGTTCATTCTACATCCCCGAAAATCTTAATCAAGTGGTAGTTTTAATTTTTTTCATTTCAAAGAATCTTACAGTAAGTTCATACTTTAATTTTTTCATACACTCAGAAAGAAGCAAAAGTGGCCTTGCTTCTACATGTCAGGATATTAATTTTTCAGAAGTGACAGTGGCTACAGAATTACCATCCCTGAAAGGCGTAACAATTAAGTTAGAATGAAATTAAAGGCTTCTGGTAAAATCAGTATACTTGCAGTTAACTGAACGAAGAGTAAAAAAAGTCGCATTGACCCTACCTAGAGCCCATGGCTCTAACCACTCCAGTTTTATTCAGTGCATTAATGTGTTGGAACTTTTGCTTTCACCAATTAGTCACGGTTTCTCCTGCTTCTCACAGTAAAAATAAAAGCTGCTCAAAGCTGTCATTGTTCCGTATTCCAGAAAAGACAGTTGCATAATTACTAATTATTTATCAGTGAGTCATATTTGTTGCAGAGCAGGGAAAGCCAAACTGAATGTCAACTCTGCACTCACTGAAGTACTAAGATAACATTAAGGAGGAAAGCATTTATAAATATCTTGAAAGTGGAAGCAGGGTTAAATTTAGTTCAAGATGGCAGAGAAACAGCTCACAGTTTAGTTAAGTAACCTTTAACTTGCAGTCATCTGAAGACGGAAAGGAGGACAGTTGTCTGAAGAAGCTCTGAAGAATAATCTAGAAGAGCAAGAAAATCTAGAACTTAAAGTGGTGAGACGTCAACCTTCGCTTCTAAATGTATAATGGTACAGCACATAAAATAAGAGCAGACCATTCCTATCAGCTCCACTGGAACTATTTCACAGTTTCTAGAGATCTCAAATACACAGTGAATGTCACCAGGCTAGACAAAACAAATTGTACATACTTCAGCACAAAAAGATTGACAGACAGCAAGAACACACTTTAAAGTAATTCACTTACATTTCTCCAGAGCAGCCATTCTTTGGTGACTTTTCTTCATTTCTGTCTTGAAGTCTGCTCAGCAGATTGTGAAATATGTAAAAAATATTATGAAAAGCTATACTTTCCAGCTCTGTGCAGGGTACTTCTCAGATCCAAGTTACCTCTATAAACCTGTCCTTTGTTTTTGAACAATGTATGGTGTAATACTGTACTATGAAGAAATGGCTAAATGTTTAACAGCACAAGACACATAAGGGATAACATATTAAAACTTTAGTTTCTTGCTTCCAATTTTGAATCAGTTAAATAAAGCAACAAAAACCATCTCAATTTGGTAGTTTAAGTCTTAAGGTTATGCTTTAAAGCTGGTAGACCCCAAACTACAGCTTATACATCATGCATGATTTCTAGAACTGTGCTCTTGATAAAAGGAGGACAAATCCATGAAATCTGAGGATTCCAAGAAATTAAGTTAAAAAACTACAAAGTATCAAGCCATTTCTGTGATGCCCTAACTTAATGCTACCTTTTCCTCCCACAGCACGAAATGTAGGTGCTACAGATAGCTGGAGTTGCTTGCAATTCCTTGAAATGTTAATCCAGAAGCTATTACAAAAATCACAGTACCCTTTTAAGTGCTATGAAAAAGCACACATCTATTTAAGTAAATTTGAAATTAATACTACAATGAACAGGCAATAACAGTGAGGAGAAAACTAGCTGCCATACAAGAAAGTCACCATGACAAAGCATACCTCACGTTTTGATATCACCCCATGAAGGTTTAGATGGTGGGGGGACTGTTTGTTGGTTTTGTTTTGTGATTGTGAAGGTTTTTCTGTTTTGTTTTTCAAAATGCAGTATTAGTCATTAACTTGATTTTCAAAGTTTCTTACAAAGGAAAGAGCATGTTCATGTATATTAAGATGGCATTTACACGATCCAGTTGTTTTCCACAAGTTAGACTAAAAACATGCAAAAATACAATAAACACTGTAACACCACTTTCAAGGGATTTGTTTATTTTTTGGTTTACAAACAAAGGCACCCAATATTTCTGTTTATGTCTTATAAAAGCTCACAGATTTAGCATTTGTTTCCAAACATCTGTTCCTACAGCAGAGAAAAACATTACAGGAAAATGTAATTTTTTTTTCCTGGTCCCAAATTTAAATACCAGTAACTGTTAAGTGATCATGTTGTTTCAGACTGCTCTTCTTCCTGTTTAACCAACTGGAATACCTCCTATAATTTGCTAGTCAGTACAGTGAACCTAGCTTACTGTATCAAAATATAGTTTCAGTATTATTTTTGATCCACACCTGTTATATGCAAACACTGGTATGAAGAACTGCAAGAGAACAAGGTTCTGATATGGAAAAAAATCCCAGTAGTTTCAGATAGAATTTCACAGACTGACCACAGGAAGTGACAAAACTAATGTAATAATTGTGACACTGAATCTACTGTCAGTTAGATAGGATGACTGATGAATTTGTGTAAGATACCAATAGTGCACAGAACCACGGTCTCCAAAGAGGGGAAAAATTCGGATTTCTAAATTGGCAAATGTTTGAAGAGCAGAGGTTAAAGATCCTTATGTTGCAAGTAATCCTTTTCTTCGTCATTTATTCAAAAGAATAGATTTCTAAGCAGTGTTTTGGACCAGAAATAATCAGTTCATTGGCTTCATAGTTCTCAGTATTAACAAATCAACATGAAAAGTATCATGGATAGTAGTTATAAACAATCAAAATTCCTAAGTGAATCGCTTCACAGAATAATTTTCAGAATATGATGTATTTGTCTTTTGCAAACTTCAGCCACATGCCAACACGGGACAAGGGGTGTCATTGGATAGTAGGCACCTCTGAAAAAAAGTCTACAATGCAGGAATGCTTTAGCATACTTTCAGGTCTAGTAAGATACTTGGGGAGGCAGCTAAAAAATGTAATAATCCTAATGTATTTGTTAAAGTGTAACATCTTCAGTCACAGAAGCCATAATTTATTTTCAGCCACAGTCAGAGGTCTCTCACACAAGGTGTGGTCCTAGACCATCTAGGCTTTTCATCACTAGCTTTATATATACACACAGGTGATTTTAAAAAGGAATTACAGCTTAACTACTTACTACAGAATATTTAGCTTCAACAAGGAAGCCATTATCTTTTCAAAATGAGATATACACCTGCATGAAAGGTGTTCTCCTTAAAGTAAAGAGTTTTCATAAGAATAGCAAAATAAGTTCTTCACATACTTAATTCAAATAAGACAAAAAAAACTACCAAGGGCCAAGTGTAATGTAGATCTTGTGTAATTAAGTCGCTATTTGCCTTTCCAAGCAGATTCAAGAACATATTCATCAGTATAAACTGCTTTTAATGAACAAACACTGGGCAAGGGTGCTGGTCAGTACATCAGAGTGTTCAGTACATCAACAATGTTCTCAGAATTCTGTGCAATCAAAATCTAAAGGGATCTTCATGTATTGCCTTAAACAAGGATTCAATCTTTTCTTACACCTTGCTATTTTTGCAAATGTTTTCCCTACCGAAACAAAGTAAAATGCGGTAAAAAAAAAGATTTCTTCAGATTTATACCTAATAATTTAAGTTAAAAGATAAATTGTTAACATACTTTCATTTTGAAGCAAGCTGCACCTTGCTCTGCTTGCCCAGTGGAATCAGAGGTTTTATTAGGGCTGAGATGAGAAAGTGTGCTTATGCATTGGTGTTGTCCACACATCAAATTTCACAGCTCCGAGATTTAAAAAAATCATTAATTGATGAAGCATTTGCTAACATTGCTTAGACTTTAAAAACAGGCATATCTCTTAATGAAAGCCTATATAGTTTGTCCAACTACTATCACCAGTAATATAAATAGCAACTAAGCATAATAAATTCCTTTCAAATACACTTCTGACTTCAAAAGGTAAATGTAACAATCAAGTGCTGGCTCTGTGCTCCCAATAAAAATAACTTAAAAAAAAGAGGACGGTCAATAACTTTATTTCTGCCCCCTCAGGGTTACATTTCCTTTTATCTACTCAATGATAGGATCAATTCTGCTTTCAGAGAAGCAAATTGCTCATGCTGACATAAATGCAAGTTGGATGCAGCCAGTTTTGAGCACAGAACTGTATCACTAAGCGCACTCTGAAGATCAGATCAGACAAAAGACTTTTCAGTAATTAAGGAAGGTTGGCTTGGTTTTGTTTGTCTTTTTTTTCTTTTTCTTTTAAAGCAAAGTAGGCACCATTGTTGCATCCCTACTTTGAGAAGAAGGGAAGAAGTGGCAAAAACTAAAGACAAATTACAAAAGTCCTCAGATAATTTTTCTCAGGAGATCCACCATCATTTATACACTTTTGCAACTTGCAAAACCCTTTGTAATTTAGAAGGATTTCAAATAAATAGGTCTACAGTAACTACCAAGTCTAAATATTTAATCTTGCTCAATGTGGAGTAATACTTAAAAGAAAAAAAAAAAATCATGTTAAGGCAGATTTCAATCAAACACGTTCCAAATTGCACAGTTATGTTGGTCAGTGGTCTAAAACGTTTTCCCCAGGTTAAAGTGTTAAAGTTACTTAAATGCTTGTCTAATGCCAATTCAACCTGGCACTTGACCTTTTTATTTTTTCTGTTTCCAGGAAGATACAAAACTAACATTACATATACCATACCGTATATTTCGCACTCCAATTTAAGATGAAATTATGCTTTTACAAAGTGAGATGAGTACATGTTACAGGCTTTGTGCAGTTAGACCACCATATGCATAGCTGTTCTAATGCTAAATTCTCTTCTTCAGTATCTCATAGTACTGGAGGCTCTGAAGTAGGAGAGGAACTTGTAACACAGACTAACCACAAAGTACCAGATATTTCTTGCCATTTGTGATCTTGCAATAAAGAT
Source organism: Pluvialis apricaria (assembly GCA_017639485.1). NCBI lineage: Eukaryota > Metazoa > Chordata > Aves > Charadriiformes > Charadriidae > Pluvialis > Pluvialis apricaria. The sequence goes on from CM030012.1 coordinate 55,481,020, forward strand.
ACGCCAGATCAGGATCACAAGAACTGTATTGAAGCCATAGCGTATATTCCTTAACCTAAGGAAAAATAAAAGAAATAATTAAAAGCCAAGGTACCAAGACTTAAAGAAAAAAGAACACTCTAAAACTTAACTTCTAATGTAGAATTTCATTTGTTAATCTATTCACCTCCAGATACATTGAGTGGTATTAAGTGAGTGATGGAAGCAAGCTGGTAAGTGAAGGACCAAACAGACAAGGCTTTTCCATAGCTCACTGCTGAGAAGTGAAATCATGAAAACTAAGGAACAGAGCCAGCCCTGTAACTAACCACATGTACTTCTGCTTGATAAAAATCTCATAAAGCCAAGGTCGCACACACAGTAACTTACCTATAGAAGGCTACCATCCACCCCAAAACCAAGGAAATGTTTAACGCTATGAACTCCCCTCCTCCCCTCCACATATTTAAAACTTCACGTATACGTAGAAGTAACTCCAACTGCTGCTGACAGGAAAAAACCAAACATCATAGAATTTTCCAGCCACAGAGCCCAGAGTCTTCATTGCAATTTTGAATTCATTCCTTCTCAGGGAACTGTATTTAAATATTAGGAGACACTAAGTGTCTTTTTAGAGCAACTGTGACTTTTAGCAATCTTCTCACATGTAAAGATGGAAGCTTCAAGACAAACAGCAACCAGAGTTTGTTCAGATTTCTTAGAAACAGAGCAATCTCTTTGGTTCAGCAGATCATGACAATTTGTTTTTTAAAGGCAGCTCTTTTTAAGGAAACAGTCCCTGCTCTTAGCTTGTTTTACAGGTAGGCTGGGTGCTACTATAGCCAGACCTTCCTCTACACACCTTATTTGTAGAAAAAACAGTCCAAATTTCTGTATTACGAAAGTAAAGCCCACTCTTCTGTTTGAGGAAAAATTCTACTTGTAGTTTCCTAGAGAAGGCAGGTCCCTTTGGCTGCCACATCTGGTTAATATTGAAGCAGTGGACACCTCAAGTTCAGATTAGAGTTAAGAGCTAGATGGTAACAGAAGACCAATTTAAAACTTCAGAGTAAATTTACGTTAGACTCTAAATCTCTTGCAAAACAATCCACTTATAAACTGAGAGCTCAGGGCAACCAGATGCTGCTGCAATACAAGACTATTTTCTCAGGTTATTTTTGGTACGATCCTTTGCACAGAGAATGGCAACTATATGATAAATTCTGTGCATTTTTCAACAGCACCTAAATTAAAAAAAAAAATCAGAAAGGGACACCTCTTCAGCTATTCCCACCATTATCAAAGACTACCATCTTTCAAAAGTATATCCAAGATTGTAATGTATCATGCTAATCCACTCTACAATTGCAAATCCTTGTCTTTAGAAGAATGACACAAGTAATGACCTTAACCACTTCTCTTTGTGGCATGAGGATAGCTGATGTGAAGTAGTATTGCAGAACAAGATTAATTGCTTTTATTTCACTCTTTAAAGAGACAAATCAAAAAGTCTACAACTGTCTTTATCAATCATCCAAGAACAAAACAAGGGCAACTGAGCCAGTAAAATTCTGGACAGTAACAATGCATCCAAGTTGGAGGAGTTAAGCCACAGATAAAAGGCTAAGAGAAGTCGTCTTAGAGTACCAACATCAAAGCTTCCTGCTCTGAGGTGGCGAGTCCGTACCTGTTTACTCGCCTGCTTCAAAAGATTCCCAGAAAAAAAATATTGTTCTATTAAACCTTAACTGAACAAGCCATTCTGACCTTGTGTTACTGTGTACCTTTTTACCTTTCAAAAGATACTCGGGTAAAATCAGAAACCTGGATTACACTACACACTAGTGATCAGAGCTGCAACCATAATCGCAGACTAATACTGTAACTATTAATACTGAGAGCAACTCAGGAACAACAAACAGAACAAGAAAGAGGACATCTGACTTCTTTAGAAAATGCTTCAGACCACTGGACTGGAACAAAAGAATTCTGGAGGACCTAAAAACAGGTGCTATCGAGAACAATTAAATCATAAAACGGAAAACCAAAACTTGTCAAGGGCAGGAAAACACAGAAAATATAAACAGGAAAATAAAGATTTATACTTACTTATTCAAGTGTTTCCTAGCTGCAGGGAGGCCAGACATTTCTTCATTCAGCACATATTTCTTTGTTCCCATGCAGTAATTTTCCATGTATTCTGCCCAATGTAGTTGTCGAACATCAAAGTTAAACATCTGTATAAAATAAAAGCTTTCACTGTTAATTGCCTAAAATTTACCTGCTATATCCAATAATTTAAAGGAAAAGAATAAATGCCTTTATACCAGTTAACGTTCTTGCATCAAAGACAAATTGGAATTATCTTGTCCTTGATCATAAGAATAGTCCAGATTTAGATCCCATTTCTGACTCAACCACCAGCTTCTTATACCATCTCTTCCCAATTTCAACCATTTTATGCCTTATTTTTCCTCCTCAGCAGTAATAGTGTTCCCTCCACTTCCAAGTGCACTGCTTTCCCATTTCATCTATCTGCAAGGAATTCCACTCTAGAAATAACTACTTTCTATTATGTTGTTTCCTTTTAACCAACAAAATGATTCTAATATGCTATGCAATAAACACTGCTTTGTGCCAAGTTCACTACTTGATAAATGCAGAGTTCTTTTAGCTGTGCTTATAATTGTACAGCTGTATTTTAAGAACCACCATGTAAGTATCTTCCTTGGGAGAGGAAGTTACTACAGTAAATTCACAATGCAATTTTTTCACTGATGTATTTATTGCCTCACGTCAAGATTTGACAATAACAGCCATTTAAGTCCCAATAAATACCAAGATTTTCCTAGCAGGTTTTTAACTCTGCCAATTTCCTTTCAGGTAAAAGATTAAGCAAGATTATAGGATCCCAAGCAAACAGTTTTGTGCAGTGAAACTGTATTCAGCTTTAAAAGTTGTTATACATACACTAAATTCCCAAGTCCGTGCTTGCAAATAAGCTACTTAACAGCATGGCAGGTGTGTTACAAGGTATGATGAAAAATAAACCCATTGCATTTCTGAAGACAATCCCTCACAAGCCTCTGTAATTTAGCGTTGTTTGCAAGTTAAAGGTCAGCATGTAGTTCTAGTCATGATATAAAATACCACTACTAGAAGACTGTTTAGCATGTATGTAAGTTATCAGAACCTCTCAATTAAACTTTATTTTCCATAATTTACATTCTTGCCATGATGATATAAGTAAAGAAAGTAAAGTTTTGTCCTGGTGAGATAAAACAGGACCAATTTTGTTCAGTAACTTTACTTTTTAGCTAGGCCTCTTTTAACTACTGAAATTAACAACATATTGTGCAGACACTGTTCGCTCTCAGGGTGCTAAGACCTATGTTTATAGTTGATGCCAAGGAATGGTATGAGAGGCTCTTGCTTATACTTATTGCTATAACACCCAACGGCAGCAAACTTTGTTATTTGCCCCATTGGAGAGTCAGAAGCAGAAAAGCGTAGAGGGGTCCCACATGCTGAGAGGAGCGGACAGGACAGGTGACCCAAAACTGACCAACAGGGCATTCCATCCCATCTGCCTCATGCTCAGTAGGAAAGCTGAGGGATCAAACAGTCAGCCCTCTTACTTCAATGGCCAACATCTGAGGAGGACTCTGTCTGTTTGTCTGCCTTTGACCCCAATCCTGAATCCAGTTCCCTCTATCACTGAGTCCAGTCTGGACTCAGTCTCACAGCTTTTCTTCAACTTACCTAGAGAACTAGATTCTGGAAAATACCTGAATAGGAAAGACATCTTAAAGATGACAAAACTGTTCCAAATGTGTAAGGGAATTTGAGTTTTTAAAACTGTAATAAATAAATGAGCGAGCTTATATTTCACTTTCAGTCTTCATGCCCACATCATACAGCTACTTGCCTTTTTGTCTTCGGGATTTAGCTTGCTCATTAACATTGTCATATTTTCAGTATTCCAGATCCAAGACTTGCTTGTAAAGTATTCTAATAACGTCATGGCCTTATGAAGACGTGTTATTGTTTTCATCATCCTACAGTCCAAGGCATGGAATGTACAGGTTACAGTAGTAAAGATTAGTTCAAAAAAGAAAAACAGACAATAAGATTGTAAATTTTTTACCATCCAGCCCCACACCCCTCTGTTAACATATTCTATCGTGCTCTGTACCAAAAAATGTTACACTAGATCAATGGGATATTTCTGCATATTATTAAAGTGGACTTTGGCTGTCCAATCTTTATATAGAATCAGAAATTACCGCACAGTGCTTTTTCTTAATCCTACTTCCCAGTGCAATAGTAAGTTTCCCCCCTAAAAAAAGAAGGGATGGTAAAGTGTTTTCTTCTGTTGGTTACTCTTAGTTTAGGACACAGACACAGAACACGTTTCACTGCAGCATACTGGAATATCTAGCTGTACTGAACAATGTGACTTGATGAAAGAGCCAAGTTGCACAGTACAGACATATGCACATGACAACTTTAAGCAAGGGAATAAGTTTCCCTGGTCTTCCTGCACACTGTGAAAGATCAGATCTCTGTAAGAAAACAAAATTGGTTTATTATGGTCACTAAGAGATCAAGACTTAAAACCACCAGAAACATGACTTAGCCTCTTAACCCTACTGCTTCTGCAGGAAAGGGCAGGTAAATATTTAAGAGCACAGATAGGCCATAGCAAATCCTGCTGGTCAGGTGATCAGTTTTATGCTACTTCAAAATATGCAGAAATACCTTCCACCATCCCTTATTATGCAGAGGAAGCAATTCTACAAAATCATCAGTTTGAGTACAGAGAAATGATGTTATAAGGATCAATTTGGGCAAGTTTCTCTTTGATCAGACTATCTGAAGTAGATCCAAAAAAATGCGAGTCCTCCAGTCTCTCAGATGCAAAGTTCCCACATTTGTGACAAAAGAATTGTTTCAAGTGTGACAGGGCTAGAGATGGTCACTCAATTTTAATAAGTACTAACTAGTACCACATAACCTAATGCTATTGAATCCCCATTTTGGGTGCTGGAGGTACTTCCATCTTGCAGAACTGCTTCCAACTTGATCCTTATAGCAGGACACACCGATCATTTTAAGCACAGAGTGAGAAGGGGCAGCAGGGAGGCAAAGAAAGCAGAGTAACCCAGCACTAACGGGAAATGGCTTTCTGAAGTTAAGTTTTGTTCAATAGAGTTCATAGAAGCAATAAAAAACCACCGATTTGTCTCTGAAAGCTGCCTTGATGCATTCATACTTGTAGAAGGGATATAGCACATTGTCCAAGAAACTCTTCTAAAGAAAGAATTCTGCATTGCGTTAGTGTCCCCTACTGTCACTAATGACTGGCATCTCAGCATCTACGGGAATATTCGAATTGCCTCTTTTTCTTCTCATGGAATGGAGTAATACTCTACTTTTCTGGGGGGTCTCTGCAATTTGTATCTCTAAAGCACAAAAAGCACAAATACTTTTCTTTAAACCCCATATGACCCTACCTACAGACTCATTCAGTGTTGTATTCAAATATTGGACCACGAGTTATTTTAATTAGTAAACATTTCTACATGCTTTCAGACACCTGTTTATAGTTCCACCAGTTGGGCAAGGTGGCAACAGTGGGAGCTGAGTTGAACCACAGCTCCTCTGATTAAAAAATAATTATGACTATAGACTGTGCATCCAAAACACATCCTGTGCTAACAAGACTGAACCGAATATAAAAAAAATGAACATAAAAAAAGTAAGTAAAAATATTCAGAAAAGAACTCAAAACTTTGAAAGCAAAGATTTCACTGGTCAGATAATCCAGAAAGACCTCATAGGAAAATGGCCTGGATAAAAATAGTGCCAAACAGGGCACACTGGCTAAGTGCTTAGACTTTTTGCAGAGGTCTGTCCACTGACAGTCTTAAGATTATTTAACTTAGTTGACTTGCCCTTTTGCGCCTCCTTAATGTGTGTTCTTATGCTAATCTGGAAAAGCAGCTGAGTTTTACTTAGAGTGCTTAGACTGCCACAGTTTAAGAAAAAACTTATGCCCCTGCAAAATACTAAATGGTGCAAATGAATATATTACACAAGTATAGATTTTGAGCTTGTTACTGGCCACTAACATTGGTTTTCGCTCTTTTCCATAAATAAAAACTAAACTAAATTTAAACTAATGTAAAGACTAACCTCTGCTGGGAATCTTGCTGTCTTTACTTATGGATATAGTTTTAGAGCATAGCTAAGCTGCTTAAAAAAAAGTAAATAAATAAATCAAGTGGCTAAAAAGAGTTCTTCTACCTCAGGCGCAGATTTTTTTTTTCCCCTCCCTCCAACTCAAATTGGATTTAGTGACTGGCCACAGAACCAGCTGATTCAATTCATCAGTGAAAAATTGTTGGGATTTTTTTTTCTTTGTAGTGTTACTTTCTTGATATATCAGCCAAAAGAACTGAAAGTCTCCACATTCTCTCAACTGCTAGATCAGTTACAAAGTTTGGCAGAAGAGGCCCAACATTCTTGGTGACAGTTTGCACTAAATCAACATGGAACTACATTTTTTTTTTTTTGAGAAGATGAAGAGGTATAGTGACAGCCTCTCATTCAGAGATATCAGCAACGAGTGTCATTTAGTGGACACTTGTGTAGCTCTGGCAGACTAAGTTTTACAACTTCAATGGCACCATATTCCTCCTGCAAATGGGAATATGCACACGACTCAAAAAAAGCATGAATACACATCATGGAACTTTATCTCTCAACCTGTAGTTTTGAAATATACACTTCACAGGTTGTTCCAGAAATAGCCATTGGATACAAGTCATAAATATCAAAGCCATATATAACCAGTCAGTATAATATCAAGCATTGAATCACACCTTCTTCATATGCTGAAGACAAAAAAAGTCACACCTCCTGATCATCGTAAAGAACTGAACATTAGCGGCAGTCAGCAAGTCAGTGTGACAGCACGCCAAACCTTCACCTAGATATAAGGTAGAATTTTGCCTCTACTAGGCAGTCCTTACTGTCATTAACACAAGATACATTACAACAGTTTGAGAAGCACATCACAGGAATTAAAAAGTTTTAAGCAATGGTTAATTCAATTACCCGTAAATTAGGTGGGCATGTTTCTATACCAGACAACTGAAAGTGGCCTGGCTTAAGGCTATGACTGCATTTTGAAGACGTCTTACACACAACCTATCTTCTCCAGGCTAAAAGCAGTTCTGATGCTAAATACAGACTGATCCTTCAGTGGATCTACAGGCTGCCAGTCTGCAAGTCTCTGCATAAGCATTAAAGATGGCCAATTATATATGTATTTTTAAAAGATTCCTCTAAAACACATAAAACAAGCTTTCAGATTTGTCTTCATTAACATTTTCATTTGGCTGTAAATTTTGAAGTGTAAGACATACTAGGAGTACTTGTCTTTCCAGCAGCTCTGTGGTTCCTTTAAGAGCACAACTTAAAAAGTGCTTCCAAGAGGAAAAAACATATTAACCTATTCAATAAAAGTGTACTCTTTGCTCATTTCTGGTTTGTAAGAGAGCAACTATGTGAAAGGTGCTTCACGTTAAGTTTTAAGCAGCTTTACATTGAAATGATAGATATGAAATTATGTCCCTCACACCTCCCTACATACATCAACCACACCCTCCCTTTCGCTTTCTAAGAAGTAGTAACAGAAAATGAACTGCTGGAGAAATCCCTGAATTATAACATTAAATATTTCATGCCACAATCTGTTAGTCCAGAGGAAATATCTGCTGGGTGTGTATTTTTAAAGGCTTTACAATTTCAAATATACTGAACTGGTTTTAAATAACGTATGATTCTGTTGTGCTAAGCACTCTGCAAAGTTACAAGAGAGAACTATGCCTTAATATTAAAGTCAATTAGACAATTAATAAGCTTTGCTATGCAACTAAGTATGTGGCAAGCTACTGACAACACTATCCTAAACTTGGATGCGAAGGATTATCACCACTATTTATGTAATTGCACAATGCTGCAACAATCTTAAGTATTTAGTATAAAATATTAAATCTTCGTTATGCCAATCCTTATTGTACATGTTCTTTCTATAAGATTTGGAAGACATACTATATGCATTATTTCTTCCTTCCCTTTCCTTAACTGTTAATATTATCAGAGAATTGTTAAATTCAAGAATCTTCAACTAGATGCAAAAAACAGCATAAAGATTTCCATCTCAGTAAAAACATTGCTTCCATAAGTGAGGTGCAAAAGAATCATGTCATATCACAGAAAGATTTCAACAGGTAAGTTTTAAAAAAAACTCTGAACAGGAAGATTTTTTTTTTTAATTTATTATGAATATAATCCTTCACTTCTGAAGGATCATAGGCCTGATCTATTTCTTCCACTTGTTAAAGATTTCTCATTCAGTTGCAGTAAAATATTCTGACAGTATGACAACAGTACAGTTAAACCTGCACAGTAATTTCATTGCTTAGTTTTTCCTATATTGTATGCAATAAAGACCTCAGAAGTGTATTCAGACTCAGCACAGAGAGGGCAGGCTATTGACCTGTCATGTTAGCACAGTATTTGAGTGTTCTTGTGCTGATTTACTACATTTTTACTATACTGCTCAAGTTTTTCTGCTAAATCGTGGTGGAAAAGGCCACGTTTTAGATTAAGCCAGCCCTTCTTCACTCAGAACAGCATTTTCTTGAGTTTAAGAATCTCCAATAATGCTTCCAAGACTTTAGGAGTTTCCTAGTACATGCTATCTGGTAATTAAAACCATGCTGTCAACTGGACAGAACAACCACAGCAACATAAGTATATCCCTATACCATGACTGTCTCTAGCCCATCAGTTAAAGCAGCTTTCAAAATATTTTGAGCCAGAAGACTAGAAAAAAGTGGAAGAGTAAAGACCTGTCCTCAAATTTCTTCTATCATTAAACAACACGTGAAGCCCATTAGATTTAACACTGCACGTCTTGCTTGCATCTGTATAGTTATTTGCTTCTACTGCTCCTACTGCAGGCCCCCAGTTTTTAAATGCTTAAAAATGCACGCTATATAATGAAAACTATATTCCTGTAAGTGGGCTGGGTATCATCAAACTTCAAAGCTTTTCCTTCATATGCATTTGAGTAACCTCAGTGACTGAAGAGTAACTTGTTTTAGTTGAATCTCCATCTTTCCTACAAACTGGAAATCTTGTGCACGATAGGAAACTCACCCACCCACTGTTATATTAAACTAATTAGGAATGCTCATATCAGTAACACTTCACAGGCTAGAAAATACATACTTAGGATGACCAGTTGTACAAGTACTGATTAAAGTTCTAAATTCCATCTTTGGACATCTAGCGTTACATATAAACCACACTATTATATAATTAATTATAGAAAATTATATATTATGTAATACATTATAACATCCCAGTGTTAGAATATAAAACTATTACGAGTGGTCTAAATAACATGATTATTCATCTATGATTCACAGCTTTGTTTTAGTCCCACTGGTCAAATACTTAAAAGACTAGACCCCTTTTAAAGGCCGACAAGATTCTGGCAGCACTACTACCTAACCACCTGAAAGACAGTCGGTTGGCATTTATAGTATAACTATTTTTAGTGAGTGATGAAGTCTTCACACCTGTCAGGGATTTTCTACCAATTTTTATTAACAACTTAAAATTGCAAAAGAACCTAAAAGCTAGGAACTCACATGTTCAACACCTCCTTTTGATCTGAAGAGCTTACACTTTTTTAATGTGGCAAGATTACTATACAGGCACAGCCTCTAACTACTATGGTTGCTGTATTACACTATTGTAGGGCTTGGAACAATAGAACCCAAGGCAGTTTAGAAGTTTTCTCCTACAAACCACTTACATGGCTTCCTTCTACTGATCCAGTGCCAAGCCTGTTACAGAACTTTTCCCCTCCTTGCAAGACAGACCTAGACTACAGGACAATGAATGAATACTCACTTGTCTTAATACACTGTCACCACAGTGGAGATTTTAGAGCCTGAAGACAAATACTTTTGAAAATATAACATATGCAATGAGTTAAGTTCATATGGCTTGGCAAATCTGAAACAAATTGAAGCGACATCTTATATTCCTTCTACATAATTTAGTTTAGCCTATTTAGCAGAGCTATGCCATTTTCACCACTTAAGTTAACCAGATACTAGTGTAAATATTATAAACTGAATGGAATGTTGAGATGATACAAACCAACATATCAGATCAAGTTGTATCATCTACAGGAATAACCCACAATTATTAACTCCGTCTCCCGTTCCATTTTCAGTTTATAACAGCAACAACAATCTTAATGCAAGCCACTTCCTAGAGTTTAATGACTGACTAGATTTCTGATGCGAGACACATCTTGGACAGCATCGTCGAGCCAGTCGTTAATCTCTTCAAAACGCAGCCACTGGATTGTTATTGCTTATAGTTAGTAAATCTGGATAGTGCCCATGCCATGTCTTCTTCACAAGTCTCCACCACCTGATGAGCAAGATATTTTTAGCCCTGTCCTTCTTACCATGGTTTATGACCTGTCAATCTGAGCAAAAGATCATGCAAAAATGCAGTCATTTGACTGACTGCAATCTGATACAGACGCAAGAGGGTGTTGGTTTGGAAAATAAAGTTAGGGTCCCTTACTGCATTTTCTAACGGATTTTTCTTGTAATTCAAATTAACGTGGTATCCTGTAGGAAAAAATAAGGATCAACATATTTTGAATATTTCTTATTCAAAACCAAACATCACTAGCTAGATCTCGTAATTCTGTTTACCTTGACTACTCAAACCCCCAAAACTATCCAACAAAAATATGCCCATTTTTGCTAGAAAGTTCAAAGTCACTTTGAATTCAAGGACCTGTTCTCAGGAAAAAGAAAAAGGCTTTTTTAGTCACAAAACATTGAGGGGAAGAAAAAAATTTAAAAAGTAATCAATATACATCATAGTGTAAGCATAGCTTTGTTTAAGTCAGAGGAACAGACAAGACAGAGCTAGTCACCATTACCTTGGACTTCTTCCAGTAATCCTGAGGTAGATATCATACAGGAATGCTGGGGCCTTATGGCTTACAGCAATCCAGTAATGATATAAAAGATGATTGGAAGTTAGATTTACATTGGGCCGTCTGAAGGCCTGTTCGAGAGGATTCCTCTTGAAAGTAGAAATTACATGGTATTCTGAGAAAGAAAAGTTGCGTAACAGCTTTGATAATAACCATGTAAAATTTAATGGTTTTCAAAGTACATTACAGTGTACAATATTTATGTCAGTATGTTATCTAAATAACCACCCTAACTCTTCTACAATCCACAGAAACTAAAACAAAGTCATAAGCTTTTAACCTAAAATACTATTGAACTGGTTCTTATTACAATCAAGAGGTCTTTTATGCCTTCATCTTCAGTATCATATTTTATTGTAGCTTCTCTCTTTCTGTTCCTCTTCCCTACCTTACAAGTTGTTGGTTTCAAAAATTCACAGCAACTTCTGTTTATATAGCACGTAAAGCTATATTTAAAGAGTCATCTATATTTCATGAAGAAGGCTATTCTGATCTCTTGTGTGAAGAATAATTTAAAAACAGACTGAAGACTTTGCTAGCATCTCAAGTTCATTTCAAATAACATTTTTAAACTTATTCATATGTAAGCGTTAAGAAAAAAGCAATTAGGATGGGACTCTGTGAAACTCCGGCTCACACCTAAAAAATTCTGTACAGGACAGATACACAGGATCAGTGTCTTAAAAAGTTACATTGCAGTTCACTCTCCTTTTAATCATCTCTTGTAACTTTATGCTTTTGTTTATAGACAGTGTTTAAATACCCTGATTAAAACTGGCATATAAACGAAGTCAGTAATCTTTCAAGTTTGGCTAAAGCCATAAGGTTTATAAATACAGATACATATAAAATGGGCAAAAGCAAGTAAAAAGCATAAAGAAAATAGTCAAGAGAAATAAAAAAAGGTTTAAGTATTGAAGTTAACTGAGCTTAAGAACTCAATTTCTAAAAAAAAAAATAAAGAAAACTAATAAACAGCTTTACCATGCCAGCCAGCTTGTATTGCTATCTATAACAAAAACTATTACAAAGCTTTTGGCATGTGGGTTACATTCGAGTCAGGGTATCCAAGAGTTGAAAATAGGCGGCCATACTTTCTTAAAGATTACTTTTCCTTGTACATGAATGGTTGAAATCTCATGTAGCTATGTGAAGATTAAAAAAGCCACCTCAACCAACAATTAACTTAAGCCAAACACAACAAAGAGCTACATGAGTGCTAAACTATTACCATACCTCTCAATTATGCAGAAGTACAAAACATCTAGATGTGGGCTGTTTATCCATATGTGTTTAGTAAGGTTGGCATTAAATCCAACATCACTAACTACTGCTCCTCTGAGCAATGCTTTTCTCTGCACGCTACCCACACTCTGCAGATTAGATCGTGGCAGCAGCAAACAGAAAAAATCAGGTTGTTATAACGGAATAAAAAACCCCAAGAACAAAATGGAACAGTGATAATGCTGCAACGGGAGAAAATTAACAATGGAAGATAATGAAAAAGCACAATACACTGCAGAATTGAGAGGTATGCCTATTATACTAATTTCGACACTAAAAATTAAATATGACCACTGATTATAGCCTGTGCTTTTATTATTTAACCTTATTTTTCTACTAGAGCTTATGAAAAAAAGAAACATGGCATACCAACTTCACCCCAGCGAAAAGGATTGGTGCCACCTGTTGTACAGTTATATACCATGATTTTTCTTGGTCTGGGAGGAAGAAGACAAAAGAGCAAGTTAGAAGACAAGCAACCTTTTAAAAACACCGACAAAATACATGCCTGAAGAAGTCATCCTTTCCCTCAACACCAGCATTTACAGGGAGCAAAAAGCGTCAGCCTCATACTATGTTTTTTTGCTTTCTATATCATGCAGTATTTTTCACCTTCTTTAACTATCATATTTCTCTTCTTTCAGAGAATGTGCCACCTACATTACCGTAGATTGTATTGATTAGAACAAGACGCAGGAAGTCATTTTAAGGCATTGCTTGTACGACAGTAGGCAGTAACTTCCTTATGCCAAAGAGAAAGACAAGTTAAACTTTGAGGAACTAACGCTGTAGAACCTTAGATTCCTTTGTTCTACAGGAGTAGCAGGACACTGATTACAATCATGGAATTGTTTTGGCTGGAAAAGACCTTTAAGATCAAGTCCAACTGTTAACCTAGCACTGCCAAGTTACCACTAAACCACGTCCCTCAGAAGTTCAACAGAAGACTGATTTATTAAAATACACAATGTAATTTCAAAATACTCAGTACTGCCTATTGTCACCTGTTATACCTATTAACTCCAGAATACCAGGCTGCAGCCAGTGTCGCATTGACAACAACATCTACTGGAACAAGATCTGCTACTGCATTGTTGGAAGCTCTCATTGTTCGAAGAATTCCTTTTCCTGCCTTAAAGAACAAAACAACAACAAAAAAGAGAGACAGAAGACCCACCAGTGAAACATATGAAGTTTTGCTGCCTTCCAAAAAGAGAAAAAAAAAAGTATATTCATTACTTACAGCAATGAAGAAACCACTAGGTCCATTGAAGTTATCAATCCATCCCTATTATGAACAGGGGGGAGGGAAAGGATTTGGTTAGAGTACACTGAAGTCAGCAGTTTCAAGTGAAAATTTGAGAAGTTTCTACAAGTGTAAGGGGTGGAGGCAAAAGAGAATAAAGGAGAAAGATATTAATTTCCACATCTCTAAATGAAGTTCTTCCATAGCAAAATCTGGTGGTGTAACAAGCTGCTACAACTCAGACAAGAGAACTACCTGTAGATTCACTGGTCCTTCAAAGTGAGATGCTAGCTTGTTTATTTCTTAGTGAATAAACAAACTGCAGGGCATTGTCTGTAAAAATACATTTATGTTCAAAGTATTCAAGTTTACAAGTATTTTTACACTAGCTTCTAGCAATTCATAGAAGGCAGATAAGTAGTTTTGCTATCAATTATTAGTTTTTTCATTTGACACAGAAGACATTCTTGCCCAACTTTAATGACAGTATTTAGACACTATGTGCTTACTGGTTTCACATGTACACTGTACATACTCAAAAATGTACGCAAAGTAATTATATGGATTTTAAGGGCTTAAGATACATGCCGTCTTAAACTGGAAAAGCTATTCCAACACCAATCTCCCATACAGGAGGAAACATACAGCATATATGCTATATATTAGTATAGCATACAGTAAATAGAACTTATGCTATCCACTGCAAAGTTTACAGGGTTTGACTAAAAGAAGGGGAGCCAAAACATCTTCATGTCCTGCAGTCCCCAGTTTCCTTAGTCACCCTTTGCAGCTACTGACATACCAAAGCACCTTGAAGAGGGAAAAACAGATGAAGATACCCAGACTCACGAAGTAAAAAGCTGACAATTTATTGCATGTGTGAAATAGTATCTCCCATTGTGACAGAAGTGTATTGTTCTATGATTAGAAGTAATTTATCACTAAATTTCACACATAAGAATATTGTATTTGACAGCTTTTATATCAGAGTTGTTACCCAGAAGCAACCTAGCCACAACTTCATACTCTAACAGATTTTCCTCTATGAAGGTCACTAGATAAACAGGCTGTCAGTATGTCCTATAGTTTACAGGCAGGATAGTCAGGTGAAAACTCAGTGACTTACAGGGAAAGGCTCCTTCCAGCTAGCACCAACAATAGATGGCCTTATAATGGCTATGTTTAATTTTGCACCTTCTTGTTGTACTACATATTCGGCTAAGGCTTTTGTATATATGTAAGTATTAGGTCTGTCGCCTATCAGTTTAGGAGTAATATCATTCACTAGGCCATCATCCATCCACCTAAAGAGAGAAAATAAGAGGCAAGTGTAAATTACTACATGCTGCTTCACAAGGGGGGGGGGGGGGTACGAAAGCAGTATGTAAAAAGGATAACCAGATAATTTCAACAAAAACCCCACACCAAAACCACTAAAGCCATAGCATTCCCCTAGAAGCTGCATAAGCACAGAGGAACAAGAAATTCTGTGAAAAAATTCAGGCAGTAGTTAAAAACTCAGTTCTGTATTTTATGTTTCTGCAACAACTCCAGTATCTAACACTAAACTAGTACACTTTAAATCTCATCTTGACTTTTAGAATTTAACACCAGCTTCCACAGAAGTTAGCATGTCACATACTTCTTTCTACTTTAAACAGCTGGAAGTTGTAAAACATTTCTATAAGCATTTGCATATCAAACAATAAATGTCTACTGACAGTTTATACCATGCTTAACTTTAAAAAACAACATAGCCTCCTACAATACCATTCATCAAAATAAGTGTTAGGGGTTTTTCTTATTTAAACTGAAGGCCAATCCAGAGGCCAGAAAAATACCAAGTTTAACAGAGCCGACCTACTACTCATTTTGATTATACACTACTGTTTAAGACAAGGTGTCAACTGCATACATAGAAGTCTTCTGAAAAGGGATCTTAAGGAAGAATGTTGTATTTGAGATCCTACAGCAGCAGTGTAGTTAGGCTGGTTTGTTTAAGGACATTACTACCAACTTAGAGAAAACTTTATCATGACCGCATACTCATTTTGTTTCAAATTAAATCATAAAACCTAAGCATTTGAGAGTAAGTGCCAAGAAAAAAAAGAAATAAAGTCTTTCACCAGAACATATGCCAGTTCAAAAATGTTTTGGAACTATTTTGTATGATGCACTGTAGAAAGTAAGTTTATGAACTTTGTTAAATATTAAATATTTTGTTTTCTTTTGTTGTTAAAGTTACCATGATTTTTTTTTCCTCCTTTAAAGAAAAAAGAATACAGACTGAAACGAAAAAAGTTTCTCAGTAAAAGAGGACGGTTGCACATTCAGTGTCCACTGAAATAAGCATACTGCTATCTAGTTTTTTGCCCAAGTAATTAGTTTATTACATACCAACTATAGAGCAAGCAGTACATTCCTTTACAATAATCCTAATTCTATCAACTAAGTTCTCAAACATGAAGTGCAGGCACAGCAAGGTAGTCTTTGGGACACTGGCACACTTCTCAGTCAGCATTAAGTGATCTAGAAATTGATACCACTGCAAAGGAGTCCCAACCACATTACCAGCATCACCCTCTACCTTTGTGGTGTTAAGTCATCACACACCACCTCTGAAGCAAGCTGGGGCACCATGTTTCTCCCCTTAACTTAGTTAAGGCTTGCAATTTCATCTTGGTTCCCAATTCATACAGCAGTTTGTACTTAAAATTGCAATAACCTTCAGTCATAGCACACAAACGCAGAAATGTTCCTCTTGAACTATTGCTACTTTGGTGTTCTCCACTTCAAAACAGGACTTGGATTTTATCTGCCTGAGCCACCCAACATCTTAGTCACATAAATGGAATTTAGCCAACACTTATTCACCAATGTTCTGTTACAATCAAAGCTGATGTGCATCAGACTCCCTTCATGATACAAAATGGGGCGGGAAGAGGAGTAGAAAAGCCCAGAAAAGGACACAAATCTGTTTCCATGTCTCAGTCAGCTGTTGGCTAGAGAGATCACTCTTGTATAAGTTTACAAAAGCCTTCCCTCATTGCCATTCTAAAATATAGGCAGCTGTCCAAGCCCAAACCAAGCAGTTTAAGTTATATTTATCCTGCTTGTGAAAATCAAAGATAAACAAAAATATGACTACTTCACAGTATCTCATTTGAAAGTGTACTTAAAGCCAACATTAAAAAAAGGCTGGCTCAATGTGCATTCTAGGTAGTAGCTCATTTGTTCTTACTGCTAGTGCTCTTCCATCTATAATAACAAGTTAAAGAGGTATTTTACTTTTTAGTTAGTTATTTTTAGTTTCATACTTCTCTTACAGGGGTGATATTTTGTATGACAGGGAAGAAGGGAGAGTGATTTAGAGTTGAGATTATTATTTATTACATTATACTTGACTTCTCCCATATTACCACCTGTATCAGTTAGGGTTTGACAGCTACTAAGACCTCAGGACAGCTAATATACACAGAAAAAAAAACACAGAATGAGTAATACTGCCCAGCAGTAATGCCCAATTCAAGACTAAAAAGCTACAGAAAACAGATTTTTAATGTTTGCACTGCGATGTTTTTAACGTCTAAACACCTAACAGAACAAATTCTATACTTGTGTTTCTGAGCAGTTAAGTAATATTATTTCTGTATCTTAGTCTGATCTTGCAATGGCATTTAGGAGGATGTAGAGGATGCTGTTAATGGGGACTGTCTTGGTTTTATCCCTTTCCTTCACAATGCTGATGCTAGCACACTTGTAACAGCACAGCTTTTTTTGGTTTTAATAACTCCTGATTCAGCTCATCATACAGCTAAAAACCTGCCACTCAGCATATAGGAGGCTTGAGCGGATATGAGCATCCCTCTCCTTCGGTACCACTCCACACCTAGCTCAGCTGAAAGTGACTGTAAAACATTAGCCCATCTCCTTCACAGAAAGGCAAGCGTCAGCCATGCTGTCAGACTTACAGGACAGCATAAGCTAGTTTCTTCATCTTTCAGGTTCCTAATCATTTTTGGTACTTCATTACTAGGAAGCAAGTGGTTAGATTACTGAAATAGCTTCATAAAATGTAACACGTACTCGAGAGAATCTATCAGTTTCTTGGGATCAACAGGAGGTGGATAAACTATTTCCTCAATCTGTTTTCGATTGCAATGTGCATAGGCGGTTGAAACGTGCATGAAGACTTCCAGATTCTTCATTCTCTGTGCCAAGAAGAGGAGCTGTTGTGTAGCAATCACGTTCAACTGAACAGCATCTCTGTTGATTAAACAAAAATTTGATTAGCAGAAAGCAAGACAAAAATCAAGCAAAAAGAAATAACTAGTCAATTCACTCCTAAATGCCTCAGTGATGGGTATATAAAGCATTCCTAAATGTGCGAACCCCCACAAAAAAGCAGCATGGACAGTGTCCTAATATCTGCTTAGAACAGGATGCCGCAGTCTTAATCTAGAACATCTCTCAAGGTTCAGGATAATTTTCCCAAGTTTTACCCTGTTCTTACTGGCATCCTCATACTCCATTATGAGAGTGGCAAAGTCAGCTAAATCCCAATCCTACTTTTTTCATAATGTGAAGAAAACAATGCAACGCAACACCTAGCTGCCACATGAGATGCATATCTGAACTTCCTAGTTCAAGTTGAGTTAGGTCAACAACTCAGAAGGCAGCCTTACAGTTGGAGACTGGCATCTTCTTGCAGGAGAGCACAAGGCTCACTAGCACAACAGGATTACATGAAGGGAAAAAAAGGGGGGGGGGGGGGGAACCACCAAGAACCACACTTTCATCCTCCAACTTCACTCCTTCTCATTAAAATAGAGGTCTTAATAACACTGTAGGAGAGTAGGTATATCTCTACAGTTCCCATCAGAAAACAGCTTACCGACCAAATACTATGATTATTTTATATAATTCTGATATTCTCTCCAGCCCATAAAACTTACTACAGGCACTAGTTTTCTTGTACAATGTACTAATCAACTAAGTGTCAAGAATACAGCTAAATAAAGCTTTACCAAAGTCTTTGTAATACTACATTAAAGAAAGATCTCAGTCCCCCCAAATAAGCACTAAGTATAAGACTGCTTTATCACACATTATTACTGAGACATTGCAGGGGACAGAAGAGGGGGACCACTATCCCAAAGCAATTATCAATGGAAAATGTTACTTCTGAATAAATTAGATAAATTAGTGGTGTGGTTTTGTGGTGGTGGGTTTTGGTGGCAGTGTTTTGTTTTGGGTTTTTTTTTTGCTTTTTTTTTTGGTTTGTTTTTTTTTTAAGCTGTTGTTCTCAGTCTTCACTGCCTCTTCCAACAAGTCGAAGCTAGGAGTTCATCATTAGACCTGCACGCACCTCTTAAGATACAGAAGTGTACAGAAAGTATGAATTAGCTAGAGTTCCAAGATAAGCCCAAGTATTTTGCTTTCTTGACTTTATTCCTATCACTGTCCCCAAGCCAAGTATTCTGAACTTTACATTAGTTATTTCTGTTAACTATCTGATGAAGGCTGCTCTCGGTAGTCTTCAAATGTGTAAGGTTCCTCCAACCATCTGTTAGCAAAGAGTCAAGGACAGAGAACCTAAGAAACACTCGGGTTTTCCATTTTGCTGAACAACATACTGGGCCCACCAAGAAAGCAGAAACTGCCAGAGGCTTCTTATACCAAGACCCCATTCTACCAGTCTTCCAAACTGTTTTAACCTCCCCCTAGGCTTTCGTCAGGTTGGCAGTTCCTTAACATTTCAAGCCATAAAACAGTGCTACCTTATGACATTTCAGCAGACAGTATAGCATTCTTAGAGAGGTAGTGCCAGCCTTTGTAACAACTGAAAGAAAATCTGAGTTGAGAAGTGTTTTATCTCTAAGTTGCTTTACTGCCCCCCCCCCCCCCCCCAATTGGAGCTACTCCTCAGAGTTGTTTACCCAAATTGGATATTTATTCCATTGCTTCAACATTAAATCCAGCCATTGTTTTTCAAAAAAAAAGCAAATATAACCTTCTCTTGTATCTGGTACTGCTTTCTGTAGTATATCCTTAACAGATTTTCTGTACAACATAGAAGTTTTCAACTTTTAGTTTTCATCTTTCTCCCTGTGCATCTGCTTCTCCCTACTCCTTCCAATGCAAACCTCTGTTCTTAATGAAGGACTTTCTGAAGACATGGAGAAAGCTGAACACTATTTAATCTCCTGTTTGTTCACCAGGTGGAGAGCAAGTGCTACAACTTCCCCCACATACAGTTTTGGCAAAAAGTTATCCTCTGAAAATATGCATTCCCCTTCTAACAAGGAAGGCTAAAGGAGTAGTTTGTATTCCCTTTTACACACTAGGAAAAAAGCTCTAATATTACTAGTGAGTACAGTACGTATAGCTACAGCTTATCCGTACCCTTTCTACCCATCCCAGAGATCAGAGCAACACATGATGTTAGGAAGATTCAGAATAGCAACACATTCCCTAATGTCTTCAACAGCCTCCCTTCAGAAAGACTTTGAAATTCAGGCACAGGGATTCAGCTAAAAAAACAAAACAACCAACCCCCCCCCCCCCCCAAAAAAAAATCAAAGCAGAAAACCACCACACAAATCCTAAGGGGCCTATAGAAAAAACTACAAGAATAATTTATTTAATTTCTAAGTGCTAATAACAGATTTGTCTTTATGCCTAAAGCTTTAAAAAAAAAAAAAACAACAACACACCAAACCCAAAACAAACTTTTCCATGTTGAAAAGAGTTAATTCTAACCTCTGGCAAAGCACATCTAAGTACTATGCCTCCATCTTCCTAAGGAGAGCAAATTAAAACCCAACAGCTTAAGATAAGTTTGGGGGAAAAGATTATTACCTTAAGGGGGCACCGTGAAATTGACCAAGCACACAAGTATCCGAGTACACGAAGCAGCCTGACAGGCTGAGTATTTGAAAGATTGCAGACAAAAAGGTACCTTTGAGTACCATTGGTTTACCAGACCAGAGTATACAGAATTTTGGACTCACCTTAGTGTTTCATTGAATCTGACCGTAGCAGCACAATGAAATATAATATTAGTGCATTCTATAAGCTCTTCCTTGATTGGTTCACTAAGGTCCAGTTCAGGCTGTGTAAGGTCACTCGTAACTACTATTATTTTTGCTTTGAAGTCTGGTTGCTCATCTCTCAACTTGTCAAAGAGCTGTCAAAAAAACAAGACTAAAAATTCAAACTAAAAGCCAGTGAAGATAAATCCCCACATTTTCTGCCTATACAGAGTTATACCTCCTAATTTCTGAAGATCACCAGTAAGTTAGAAAAATGTGTTAGGAATATTACAACATGTTACCAACTTCCCATGAACATATTCAGTGATGAAGTTGTGCACACTTTATCCCACACAGTGAAAGCAGTATTGCATGTGTTGTACAGAAGGTATTAAGATTTCGATTTGCACTTAAATTTTTTTTTTTACTACTCATCCCTATCCTTAAAACCAGATCTCCATCAGTATCATAAGAAAGAAGGAATGGTCTCTATTAAACACCAGGACTCAAAGAAATTTTAAGGAGCAGTCTAAATACTTTAATCTCTTTTCTTTGAGCAAAAGGAACGAGAAAGGCCTGCCCACTTCCCAAGATTGATAATAGCTATTCAAATTCTCATAGACTTGCACAAGTCATGCTGGTTTTTAGGTTTAGGAAGCTTTCACCAAGTTTTAAAAATTTGAAGTGATTTAAGAAATGCTATCCTGGAATTATGCCAGGTTTTGGGGAACTTCCAGATTAAAAAAAAACTGCTTCTCTGGCTAGTTAAAAGAAAAAAAGACAGGGTTAGAGGCTGCATACCATGTTAGAACGTCTGATCATGTCTTAAACTGGTGTTCAACTATTCTCACTGAGAAAATCTCACCCATATTATATTCCATCATATATTTTCCTCATAATTAACTGAGTTCTAACCATTTGGCTAAACACACACGTATATAACCTCTTGCCTTATCTTGCTTACATTTATTGCTATGCAGGTTTTCCTGAGCAAGAGTACACCGGGAATAAAACACACTTGAAAAGTTCCACCAGAGCAGACCCCTCTTCTTAACTGTACAGGGGCTGCTATCCTAGCAACTGCTTCAACACAAGTCATCCAAAAAGTACCAAAATCTCAGCAGTACCTTCCCCGCCCTCCCCCCAAGCACGCAGTTATACCAAGTGCAAATAGTTGAAAGACATTTCCTTACAGAATAAGGATAAGTTAATTCATTTTCAGCTATAAATCAAGCCACCTAAAGATACAGTTTCATGACTCTTAAGGCAATATAAGTTTGTACTGGTATGAAACAGATTGGTTCCTCTCCTTACTTCTTTATTTTTGCATTGCTTCTCCTGCACTGGCAATAGCAAGTAGCCCAACAGCTGTGTGACCATATCAGCTTGGGGGTCCAGGTGAAAAATATGGGTTTTTGGTAGGCATTTTTTCAGCACAACTGTGAGCTAATGCAGATCACTGTGTGGCCACCTAAAGTAGGATTGGTAATGCTATAGTGAGATTACGGGACATCTCTAGGGATAGAGATCTTGAATTGATTTCCCAAACATGAAGCTTTACCTTAAAGGACAAAGCTGCCAAGACAGCATTTAAAGCCTCTGCAATTCTTAGAAGTACAGCAAACAGTGCTCACCTAAGGGCAGGAAGCCACCTGTCATTTTGAAAATAAACCTGCTGGTTTTAGTTGCAACGGCGGCACCTGCCTCCAAGGAACGAAAGGAACTACCTTTCAACCATATTAATGTGTCATACCACACATTAGACTAGAAAAGTAGTCCCGTGGATAAGCACTTAAAGAACCAGTTCAGTACTTTTAGTTTGTACATTTCATCTGTTCTGCCCCTTTTTACATCCATAGCCATACATTATTGCTACATACCTCATACTAGCACTGATACTGGTACAAAAGAGAACAAGAACACCTACAGCACATGGCAAATTAACAGAAGAATTAGATATCTGAAGTCCAAAGCAAGTAGAAACCTCAACATTTTTTCGCTAATTAAAATAAATTGAGCTGCAATTATCACATTCACCCATTCAGATTTTAAACTCTTCGAGAAACAGAATGTCCAAGCATCTGTAGAACACTTAATGAGTCTATTCAAATTGTGAAAAATCACTGGCAGGGCCCTTACAGCTTAAGACAACAGATCCTATTAAAATTTTTCAGTGTCTTTTGGAGGAATCTTGATTACATTAATGCCACTTAAACAATACAATTTCAATCTAATTCATCTAACCATGTGATGAAGACAGAACAAGCATCTGGCCCTATCTACATCTCTGCATAGATGTACAATGCCATCCCTTTATGTCCTTACTCTAGGGACTAAGATGTAGGACTACCTCAAGCAGCAGTCCTGCTTATCGGGACATTGTTACCTCAGCAGGAGTTGGTATAGACTTGAAGCAGAAGATCTGGACTCAAATTTAAAAGCCTTTTACAACTCCTGAGTTTCCAGAAAGCTATACTGAGGCTTAAGTCTTACTGAAGTTTAAGTCAGTGCACACTACTGCTGCTCTCACCACCCAAATATTCCCCACTTTTTATTTGGGTAATAGTGTACACAAGAAGGGGATTGAGAAGCTTTTCCTTTCTCACCTCTGTTTAGTCTGGAGATCGGAAAGACTGAGGGACTTGGGTCTTTTTAGTCTGGAGAAAAGAAGAATGAGGGGGGATCCTATGAATGCTTACAAATACTTAAAGGGAGGGTGCCAGGGGGATGAGAAGAGTCTTTTTTCAGTGGTGCCCAGTGATAGGACTAGAGGTAACAGGCACAAACTTGAGCATAGGAAGTTCCATCTTAACATGAGGAGGAACTTCTTTCCTTTGAGGGTGGCAGAGCACTGGCACAGGCTGCCCAGAGAGGTTGTGGAGTCTCCCACACTGGAGACATTCAAAACCCACCTGGACGCTCTCCTGTGCAACCTGCTGTAGGTGTCCCTGCTGTGGCAGGGGGGTTGGACTTAAATGATCTCCAGAGGTCCCTTCCAACCCTGACTGTGATTCTGTGATCTTGGATGAGGCTTTGAGCAACCTGATGTAGTGGAAGGTATCCCTGCCCATGGCAGGACGGTTAGAACTAGATAATCCTTCCAAACTAAATCATTCTATGATTCTGATCTTTTCCTTGCTTCAGGGAGTGACAAACTGAGGGTTTTATGTAGAGAGAATTTCCTACTCTATTTTAAGACAGAACCCCACTGTAACTCATTCTGTTGTCTTCTATGACATTGCATGGGACTACAAGTAGAGGCTTTTAAGCTATGAGCTATAGTTTTGACATGGTTACAGAAAGTAATTTACTAGGGACACAGCCATCCTCATGTCTGCTTTAATTTTAACTAGTCAGAGTCGTGGCAATTCATTGCCTTGTTTTAAACAACTTACCCCTCCTAACCTAAATGCATTCATACTTTCTTATTGATTCCCTTTAAGCGATTTCTAAGCACACAGTTTGTAGAGACTACATTGCATCATATTTCCTAAGCCTGAAAAATTAAACTGCCAACTCCCATGTCTCATAAGAGAAAGATCTGGATAGAAATTGTAAACAAACTTTGCTTTAGCAAAGTTCATACTAGAAACCTCTCCTGTTCATCCCTCTCATCATAAAGGAGATACTCTGTAGTGGAGAGATGGGCAACACTGATGTTCTGCATGTAGTAAGAACGGCCAGCCTAGCTCACCAGAATATCGAGGTAATGAGTCTTTATAGGAGAAAAAGCATCCCACCTAGCATGCACAGAAAATCATTTAGATAGCTACTTTGATAATTACACAGCTCAGAATTTCAGTGCCTTTCATTTGTTGTCACAGGTATATAGTAATCTGTACGACTAACAGAAATCCATAATAGAATCTATTAGACAAACATTTCTGTTCCATTTACAAACATAAGCTATTTAAACAACCTGTTGAGATCACATATTCTTGCTTACTGACAGATCCAATAGTGCATTCAAGAAAAAGCAAGTACTAAGCCGCATTTTACAGAAAAGAAGTAAGGCACAAAGAGAAAAAGTGACTTGCTTGAAATCTAAAGAAGGGTCTCAATCCCATGTTACAACTCCCAGTCCACACTGTTTCTTGCATTTGATTATATATTAACAAGTTTTAACTCAGGTGTTTTACTTCTCAAATCTGCATCACAGCTGAACATCCTCCTCCTGAATTAAATACAGGATAATTTTCCACTACTAGCTTTGCTAGAGACTAACAGCGTGAAAACCAGCTACAGAAGCACTGCCAGGTCTTGGATTTTATGTTTGTGTTAGAATGAAAAAACATTTAACAACAGTATTTTGCTATACATAAACCAAAGTTGTTCTCAAAATGAAATGGGAACATTATAAAGAAGGACAAAAGTGTACTTTGAGCATATGACACATACCTTACAGCTGGTAATCTCTTCTATTCGAGCTTCAGGTGTCTGCCCTACTTTGTGTCTTACCAACACGTACACTGCTTTCACTGTAGGACAAGATCTGAGAAGCTTTTCCAGAAGCACTTTTCCCATGAAGCCTGTAGCTCCTGTCAGGAGGATGTTCTTTCCTTCATAGTATTCAGGGATGGAAACCATTATGACCTTAACAACAGTTAAAAACAAAAGTATATTAAAGAACTTTTAGAAGTTCAGATTTGCAGAAGAGATAAATAAACAGCACAGATGCAAACATTCAATCTCATACCTGGAAGAAATGCTTAATAGCCCTTTTTTTTTTAAACCTATAACCAGTAATTAAAGATTTTTTTTTCCCACCACATTCCAAGAGAATCCCACAGGGTCACTACAGTCACCCTAGAACTTCTTGTAAAGTGCCCCCTGTTAACAGCTTCTTAAGGAATTAGACTCTCCGTCTAGCAAAATAGTTCAACTTCAGTCTATTTTTACTTCTACGTGCATGGTCCTTTACCACCCTAATGGCTGTTCCATGTAAACTAAAGGTCATATCATTAAAATATAATCACAAGTAGATACTTCAAATACGTTGACAGAAGACAGGGAGCCAGGCATCTGCCGATTGCTGGCCCTGGTATTTTGCCTGTGTCAGCAAAGTCCCCTGTCAGTGTTAGGCTGAGCCTTCCTGCAAATTATGCTAGGCCAGAGAGAAGGTATAGTTAGTTGCTTGGTACGAGATCTACTGGTTTTATATTGATTACAAAAAACCCATATAGTTCCACAAATGATACAGGTTTCCAACCTTTTCATCAATTAAGTCTGTTAGGTTTTTTTCCCCAAAAATAAGTGATTAGAATTCTCACTCAAACTGAAGATTTGAGTTAGCTAAATACATCTCCTAATAAAATGAAGTGCAAGGGATCATTACTCAAATCCAGCACAAAGCTCAAAAGCATTGTAGGTTTTGCTTCAGTTAGGAAGGTAACTATGAGAATTATTTCTTTCCCCTCCCTTCATCAACCACTTGGAAATTATGCCTAATTCTAGATATTGGAAACTAAAAGACTTTCTAAGGACAAATACACTGCTATTTCTCACACTAATCTGGTCTTTGGACCATGACCTTCAGGACTCAACCGGTGCCTCAGGCCAGACTTCAAGCCATTCTGTTAAGTCTGATATACCAATGTCTTTACCATAACCCATAAACAGCTCATTTTTACTGTAGAATACTGTAGCATATGGATACATGCCCACCATTCTTCACTAATCTTTCTAATTAGACTTATAAAAATAAGCTGATGTAGTGAAAGTCTAGTTAAAGTCTCCTACAGCAAATCCACACACAAACCATTATGACCAAACCACTACCCAAAGGGACAGATTCCATAAACCCACGATACTAAACAAAACAACAAAAGTGAGTTTCCTTAAACATAGATGGAATGTTTCTTAAGCAAGGAAGAATTAACAACCCTGAACACCGGAACAGGATGAGAGCCTTTCTTCACCTACCACTCAAGAATAAGGAATGCAACTTCTAAATATGCTCAGTTCTTTTGAAACAGCAGGCTACTGCACGCAGGAACTTATCAGCAAATACACACAAGATTTTGTATGTTAGGAGTGAACAACTACAGGCTTAATTTGCACCTTTTGCCTGAAAACTAAGTAAATCTTTTTGGAATGCTTGTCTACATCTTCAGTACCTGCCATAATCAAAGCAATTGTGCTGTCTTTTTTACATGCTTGTATCACGATGAAGCTTCTAAACAAGCTCTAAACTCTTTTCTGGGAAGTAATCATTATCACCTGCACAAACCCCAGTTTCAGGAGTCTGGGTATAGAGTCTTATGGTTTTTGGTCCAACACTCCAAATCTTATTTTGAGTCCCTTCTTTGAAACGGTTAGCTCCTGCATTTATTAGTGAAGCATCTAAAAACTGATAATGGGATACAGTAGCAAGTTTAGAACACAACAAGCACTACTATTTCCCCTGCCCACAGTACATCATCCAAAATTGTTTCTTTGAAGGTTGATGAGATTGAAAGAGGTGGATGGAGGGGAAAAAGCTATTTACATTAAACCACTTCTGCCACATACTTAAGATACTTCAATGCAAATTTCAAAGCACACCTCCTGCAATAAAGCATGGAGAGCAAGACACAGCATGCTTATGAGTCATTTTTTCCTGTTCAACATTAAGATACAGGCCTATTGTATTCACTGTGGCTCCTGAAGTCACAGTTAATGCTCTCTGCTATTCAAGTATGTCCTCCACGTAACTTTCGTTTTCATGGTCTTTGCATATACCACTCAACTCCATTTCCTCCTAAAAATCTACATGCTTGCTCCCACATACAGGATAAGACTTCTCTCAAAGAGGGAATTTTCTCACCAAGATTCAGTTTTGTTATGGTTCCTACGTAATCTTGTTACTAATTTACCTGCCTAGCCATAATTAATGTTTTTTTACCCCTTAAGACTGTATGACCGTACTTTAATACTTGCTTGCCCTTCCTCAAAGGAAGGCTTAATACTACTTCTGACATAATGCCATATCCTCAGTCTGCAAACCCGTTCACATGGGCAGAGACAGTCCTCTGCTACATAAACACAGGAACCTCGCTACAACACCCAGTACACAAGCTACAGTCGATTATCTGTCTCTAAAAGCAAAAACAATGAAAAAGTTAGACTGCCAGTGGAAGCATCTGTGTTGCTATGGTCCAGCTTTTTAGCTAACTGAAAAAATATGACAATATTTAGGGTCATATGATGTAAAGAAAACCAGAAGCCAGAAAGATCAGAAAGTTTCCTGCCTCAATTTTTTCTGACCATACTCCTTCAAGTATGAGGTTGGTATCAGATCGAAAATAATTATATTATTCTCCTGAAACTCTTACAGAATACCAGACCTACACAACATCCAGATCCAAAGCTATGATTAAGTACAATGATGAAATGAGTTCAGTTAAAAAAACATGAACATACATAAATACTAACATTCGCACTTGAGAGGCAGCAACACCTATACATTTGCAGGCTAAGCCCCCCCCCCCAAAAGGATTGACAGAAATGTTTCTTTTGAGAAATTCTCAACACCATTTCCTTTCAGCCTGCTCTCCTGACAACCAGGCTCTGGTAGACTTTATTCATAGCAATTTTCCACACTTAGTTTGTCTTCTACTTCCATTCCTCTAGAAGATTCCAGCTAGAAGACAGAACTGGTAACCTTTTCAGAAGTATACATTGCTGCCAAAGTTACAGCAATAAATGCTAGGATTGTGAGGGAACTGCCTAGAAGCACCGAATTTGCATTAAGGGTAAAACCCATGTATGGAATCTAGGTGTGAACAAACAAAGTCTGAAATCAGCAGCCTATGTTTTGCCCTACTAGAAAGAAAGGTTATCTCAACCACAGGAAAGGGAAAGAATGTTCCCATTCTCCACCTACCTTTCCCTGCCTTCTCTGAGAATGCATCTCCACATGCCAGATAGCATAGCATTGCTGGCAACTCCTAATTTCAAGACCAGAAGGGACTTATCACACAGGTATAACATATTACCTGTGTTACCTTTTAAAGGTCTTTATGGCAGCAAATTACTGAAGAACTACATCATAATTGTGGGATTTTTTTTTAAAAAAAAGAAACCAAACCATTAAGAAATAGATGTAGTTCCCAGTGGAAATTTAGTTTGACCTCTAACACATAACAGATTGGAGTAGATCCAGAAAAAAAATACCTGCCTTGCAAGACAACATAGTGTTGTGGTTTGGGCTGACACATAACAAAATCAAATTCAGCATTTTAAGGTTGATATTTAAGAGTCAGCAACCATTTTATCTAGTTTTAGAGTGCAACTTGCTGCATGTTTGCAATAGCTGAATTGTAGCTATTAACCAGCAATACGTATTTTCACCAGTTATCCAATGACTTGTTAACAGCTACCTCTTCCAACATGCAGATAACTCCTAAGCACAAAATTGTCTAACGCACACTTTAGAATATCTGAATCCCTGTTATCGCACCTACTTTTTTGAGCTAATAAGTAATAACAGTCAAGAAAAAAAGACATCTGACAGTTAAAAGGATTAATAAGAATTCTGTAAAAGATTCTTGCTCTAGAACAGGATGACCAAAATTACCAGATGACTTCTAGGGATAAACAGTCTTTGGTGGAGGAAGCGTCTGTTGAGCTGCTACAGAGAAACTGATGCTAGGATACTTCTGAATTCACAGGTTCAGGGTTAAACCAATGGTGACACTTTGAAGATACCGCTTATTTGAAGGGTGCTGTCCTTTGATAAAGCAAGAGCTCCTAAGCACTTCAGTAAAAGAAAAAAAAAACCACCCAAACAAAACAGAACACCACCACAAAACACACCCCACACTCCAGGATCTTAGCCAACATTCCCCATCTTGTAAAAAAAAAAAAAAAATCTAGTGTCCAAGGCCGAGCAAGTGCTATTATGGAGCAAACAACAGTAGCTCTGTCTGCCTTCAGAGCTACTGCAGCGCTATTTAACTCATTGCTTCAAACAGAGGTGTCTGACTCTCAAAACAAGGACAATTCTGTTCTTACCAGGAAAAAGATAAAATTCTCAGATTTGTCCAAACACAGATCAAGATGCTTAAAGATTTACTTTCCAAGCACCAGGGAAGCCTGCTGCAGTTCCACGGAATGTTTAAACGCTGAATCCAGTGAGTAGAAA
Organism: Pluvialis apricaria; assembly: GCA_017639485.1. Taxonomy (NCBI): domain Eukaryota; kingdom Metazoa; phylum Chordata; class Aves; order Charadriiformes; family Charadriidae; genus Pluvialis; species Pluvialis apricaria. Next base: position 55,510,797 of record CM030012.1, read on the forward strand.
GAGTGCGTCTGTATGTCCTTGTCAGAGATTAAATGGTCCGTTTTCTAGTTTATCACTGGCCCACATTAGGTCAACAACATACTCCCTCCAAATTCAATCATACTGAGATTATCACTCACAGGAAATAGAAAACATGCATTTCCCAACCTCACAAGCATCGGTAACAAGCCACAACGTTCTGCAAAAATACAGCCTGACAAACTAATTTCCCCCTTCCTCCAACAGCTTGAACCTAGTACTAGCAGCAGCAGAGCAGAAAAAAGTCTAAAAGTAAGGTGGATCCATGCATCCATACCAGACAAAAATCATGACAGAAGTCCCTCATATAGAGCTTCAATTGCCACATTGCAAGGACACTACAGCAAGCCAAAAAAAAAAAAGATAAATCTAAGAACTGGAGAAATTGGAGAGATTCAGGCAACAAAGGAAGTAATATTTAACTCATCTAAACAAGGTTACTGCCAGAAAGACAAGTCTGGGTCATATAATGATATCATGTCCCATTTCATTTGGTGCCTAGTTTCCACAAAAGTAAATCAATAAATGCTATCAGCAGAATGTCCACATTTTCAACCACCACAAGGGTCAATGATCTGCCCTATTTGGACAATACCTATCCAGCATATCACCAAAGGATGACAGTTTGTTTGTCCTCACGGTCCAAGGTTATATCCATTGAGAAACCTTATCTATGAAAGATACTGTTTTAAAAGATGAGTAGAGACTGAAATGATGGAACAGACTATTTCCTGTTATCAACAGCTTTTGGTGTAAGTTAACTTTAAAGCATACCTATTCCAAACTTCACAATCACGTGGAAGATTTGGGATTCTTCCCACAGCTAGCAGAAAGACAAGCTTATCCATGTTTTAGACTTCATCAACATTCTTATCTACTCTCTGCAAGGTCATTTTCTTTACTAGCTGTAAGCCACAGTCCCCTGCAGGATAAGCCTGCCAAGGAAATTTAACACATCTCCAGGAGCTGGAAAACACATTGCCAGGTTTGGAAGCTAAACAGAACTACTAAGTTTTGAAGAACTACCAAAATGGGTCCACTAATTTAGTATTAGCTTGCCAGTCTTTAGCTTATGACTGGTAGTATGCCAGATATAAGTGTCTCACTACACACTTTCCAGACAAGTAACTGGAGTGGATTCAGGGTAAGTTCTCTCACGTATACTAAAATGCCTTTATTGATGATTTCTGCAAACAAGTGAAATACAACAAAAACTAAATCAATCTGAAAGATTATACCTAAGTCATCACAACTGCAGCATAAATGCCACCAGAAAACCCAAAGCTGTATGTGGATACGACAAACTTGTGGCTGACACTTTGTCTATTAGAGAATTTCTGAAAAATAACAATACACATTTCAAACTAGTTATATTCTTCACTCTTGAAGATGTTCAAAGAGACCAATCTACTACCAATGAAGATATTTGTCCACTTTAAATCATCTCTCGAAACACCATACCAGTTAGAGTAACTAATACAGTTAGGTCAAAGTTTATATTAACTAAGTGTATAGCCTTATGTCCACAAATAAAGTAGACTTGCTTTTAAAAAACAATTCCGCTCCTCACTATTCTTAACCACAGAAATTTTTTTTCCTTGACTGTATGCTCCTCAAGTTACAGTCCTCTCGGATATGCTACCTCTGACACTATATACATTCAAGGTAAGGAGCATTATTAAATTGATTTAGGTGAGACTTAACCAATACTGCATATGAACTATTTAACAGCACTACAGCATTTTGATACCAAATCTAGATTGATACCAGACATTGAAGTAGTTCTGCAACCTCCTTTAAGACAACAATGACAAAAACCAAGTGTAGTATTCACTCAGCTGCTTTAGAAAGACAGCACATATGGACCAACTAACCCATGATCACCCAATAATTTGTTAGCAGAATTCAACCCAACCCACAAACTATTTCATTTGCCATTTGAAGACACCGTTGTGAAAGCAAGATACTCTGAAGTCAGGGCTGTGCCTGAAATCATGAGGTCTTTAACCTCTTCTAATCTTTTAGTCTTACTGAAGGGAACCTGACCTCAGTGCAGGCCACTGTGGAGTTGATCTCAGCAGAACTTTGTCATTAGAGGTATCTGATGCATGTGGGTACACAGATACTTCTTACATGTGTTCACACACCTTCTTTCTGCCAAAATTCTGATTTTACTACAAACTTCCACTCACACTTCTATTCAGAGGTATTCTGTACCAGATGACTTTGAAATTACTTTTGAGTAATTTTTTTTGAGTCAAAGTACTAGAGTTGTCCCTTGATCTGCTGTAATTACATTTCTTTTATAGTAAGCCCCTCTTCTGAAGATGAATTAAAACAAAGCATAATGTTTTTACTATCCCTTTATAACTACGCTGTAAGTTGATGCTTTTTTGATTTGTTTACTGTTTGAGCTTAGTCTTCAAGTGCACGTTGAAGGAAAAAAAATCTCTTTTGGTATAATTAACCTCATTTCTCCAAGTTGCACAGAAGGCATATATCAGTTCAGAAATTAAGTTATTACAGTAAAGCACATACCACATAAGAACATTTACTATACTCCATCTCCAGGTCACGTGGAAACGTGTTTAACACTTCTATCCACAGAGCTTTTAAACAAGTTTTAAGGAAACAATCACCTTATTTAAGGAAAAAAAAAAATAAACACAACAAAAAACCCATACAAGTTTACCTTTCCTTTTTTCCAATACATGTAGAACAAAACCCTGTCCAAAAAATAAATGCCCATTTTCACAACTTTCTTATCTTTAAAAAGAGCTTAAACACATACATAGTTAAAGCAAGTCCTACTAACAGACTGCCTATCTGTCCTACAAACAGGACAAATAAAAGTGAACATCAATTAAACAGGATGCATGAAGCCCCTCCCTTCCCAGAAGAACAGAGGCATTCACTCCTGTAGCTGATATTGATCATGTAGATGCTAAGGACTCCGACCTTAACTTCTGTTTACACTAACGGATGTGTTATTTGGATCTATCAATTTAGCCTACCGCACAAGAAGCCCTAAAAATTTACAGACATCAAGCTGAACAGTGACATGAAAAGGCTGGCATGATGTAGTGAATATATAGCTACCAACACTAAGTGGCAGCTTAGCAAGATCTACTAAGCATAGTCTTTGTAATCACACCCAAAGGAAGAAAGTAATCTAATGGAGTCACACATTCGTTGAGAAAGTTTGGAAAAAGCTTAACAAAGGCAAAGAAGAACAGTTTTATAAAAAGGACCTCACTACAAACCCTGTATTGGAGACACTCAGAAGAAAAAAAGCAAATAGGAATACCTAGTTTAATCAGAGACACAGTATTTGTTAGGACTGTTTGCAGCTTCCAAATTTTAGAAGTGTTAAGGCTAAATAAAGCATAGCTGGAGGACTGTATTACTGCAAGGCTCAGAATTAGCAACCGGGAGAAACACTACAGAGGTACGTGAAGGTACTAACAATGCCCAACCACTGAAGGCTTACACGAGGTAAGTCCTCCACCTATAGAAAATTGCCAAACTAACCAAGTACACGTTTTGGTGATAATGGTTCCTTTTCAGAAGTTTTTGTTTGTTTGCTTGAAGTTACCCAGCAGCTCTGCTTCCTGCAGACAAGTAACTGGCATATTGTACTGAACACAGACCCTTCTCAAACACTGAATATTTTGTGACAAAAAAACCAAACACACACAAACCACAATTTCTGGCTGGAGAAGCCAACCAAACCTGAAGTCACTACAATGATACAGCCGTGTTTTCAATGACTTCTAGTACATTTTCTAGCACTTGCTTAAACTCTCTAAATTGCTGTACAACCATTTTAGTTTGTTATACATCCCTTCCAAGCACTGGAAGCACGGTGCTTGTGAGGAACTGTGAGTTCCTAGAAGAGCTAGAACTCAGAAACAGGGAGATGAAAAAGGACCCTTTGTTTCTAGTAGTCAGGAGGAGATTCAGTTTGGCCTCTCAGGAGCTAAGAGGTTCTATGGATAGACTGATTCTCCATTTGCAGGAGAAGTGTTAGTACAGGTATTTCAAGACATCTATTACTCCAGCTTTCAAAGATGACTCTCTCAAGCAGAATCATGTCATACTGTCAGGGGTTGCACTATAAAACTGACACTTAAGTGATGCTTTCTGCTCACATCTGGCTAGTAGGTATCTTGTGCGTTTTCAAAGTCTGAGGAGCACTAAATACCAAATGAGGAGAAATTCTTTGCTACTACAGAAGTTACAGTTTTGCTTCAATGCTAACTTTTTACTGACAAATATCAGCTGCTTAGGATGATTAAGATGTTGACACATTGGGATTTTGTTCTAACCATAGGAAGGAAAAATATTTATCGTGTCCAAAACATATCTCTAGATTAGACAGTCACACTCAACAGAAAACAACTGCCCCACTGTGTTTCTACTGTTAAAATTGTCTCTAGTAAAGCTTCATTAGACCTGCAGTCCAGCATAAGGTAAATAAATAAAGACTAAGTACTTGCAGTAAGAAGACAGATATCTAGATTTGCATATTACTGTATAGTTCTGCAACAGCTAGGATAAAAAAAAAAAGGAAAAAACAAAGAACCACAAAAAAAAAAACCCCAAACCTGCAGAGTCAGTCTTTCATGTCCAGTTGTGGGAGGTTTCGAATGGGGAAATGGCTGATCTTTAAGCCATCTACATTTGGGAGGGTATAAAAACAGGGTAGAAAAGCTGAAGAGTAAAGATCCTAGACATATACACCTAATACACAACGTCCAAATTGCTGAAATAATGGTAATGGTTATGAAGCACAGATGTCATACACAAATTGGGGAAGTTGGGGGTCAAGAAATTTTTGTCTGCTACAGTACAAATGGATGTCATGGATAGTAAAACTCCTACATGTTCCACTTCTGGTTTAATTACCTTTTAAACAGTTATTAAAAATATCAAAAGCTTTCAGTTGCTAAAGCTGTAAAGTAGGTTAAATGAAATTAAAGGTTTCTGTTTCCATGGGATTCAAGCTGGTTTCAATTACAAGTTTGCCACCAATCAGCGTATCTCTGCCATTAGCCACACTTTAAACTTCACTCAAGACAAGTCTTTCTGTAGACCCAGGCGGCCGCGGCTCCACGCCTCTACCCGGGGCCAGGGGCTGCCGCACACACCAAGAGCTATCACAGCTCTCAATCTGCTATTTCCTGGCGCACGGACCCGTTGAACTGTGACTCCTGTATGGAGAAACGGATCATTTCGGTTCTCTTCCCCATATCTTCTAAGCGGGAGAGAGAAACTCGTGGCCTTTTCTCGTAAGACTATTCTTTGCACTAGCCGCAACCACACGGGCTCTGAGAAAGGGGAACTACTGCGGCGGTACGGCCGCAGCCGGGGGAAGCCGGAGCTGCTTGGCAGGAAGGGCCGGGGCGCCGCTGCTCACAAGAGGCCCACCCAGCGACGGCAGGGCAGAGCGGGCGGGCGAGGGGGAGCACGGGGAGATGGGTGGTACCCTGCGGCTCCGGGCCCGGCGGCAGGTGGAGCGGGCCGCCGTACACTCCGGGGCTTTCGGCCTCGCCCAGGCGAGCGCCGAGAGAGCCGCCCCGGGAAGCGCTTGGGGGTCCCCCCTTTTCTGAGCATCGATCCCGGCAACCTAGCTCCTCCGCCTGTAACGCGCCTCCGGCCTGGCCGCCTGCCCGCCACCACCACGCACCTCAGAGCTCCCCGGCGCCTGCCTGCCTCCCTCCCCCCCGCCGCCCTCCCTGCCTCCCCGGCAGCCTCCCGGAAACGCACGCCGCCGGCCGGCTCCCTCCGCGCCCCCCTTCACGGACCGCAGGAGAGGATGGAGCGGGCTCAGCCCGCGGCTCCCCGGCCTCGCCCCGACTTCCCGCCGCAGCCCGGGCGGCCGCTAACCTGCTCCGGGCGGCGCTCCCCGCCGCGCCTCGCTGCCCCGCTCCCCGCGCCGTTCCCCGCCGCTCTGAGGGGCTCGGGCAGCGGTCCTGAAAGAGCCGCTCCCGTTGGCCGTTACGCACACGGTACCCGCCCGCCTATTGGCTGCTCGCCCCGCCGCTCGGCAGGACGAGGACGCCGGGGGTTGGCGGCTTCCAAGAGCCCCACCCAGTGCGGCGGGTAGGGCGGCCGGGCGCGTGCGGGGGGTCGCGAGGAGCGGGGCGGAGCGGTTGGGGCTTCGCGGCGCCGCCGCCTCGGGCCCGCGCGCGCCCCCCTTCCCCTCAGGCGGCGGGTGGGGAACGGCGCGCGCCCCCCGCCAACGGCCGCCGCCATGGCTCCCGGCCCCGCTGCGCCATCCCCCTCCCCATCCGTGGCGGCCTGTGAAACCGCCCCGCTCCCGCCCCGCTGTCCGCAGGCCTGCGCCGCGCCGCGCCGCCCCCGGCCCCACACGCCGCCACGCGGATGGGCAGCCGGCGGAGCGGCTCCGGGGCAGCGCGGTGGCTCGGGGCTGTCTCCCCCGCAGCATACCCCCCGGCCCGCGGCCACCACCGGAGGAGACCGCCCGGCCTGCTGGAGGCGCTGCCGCCGCGAGCGCCACACGCCAGCGCCCGGCGGGCCCGTCGCGGCGTGGCACGCCCGTGTGGGGATGGCAGCTCTGCGCGTCCGACACCTGAGGGAGGTACCCAGCAGCCGCCACAGGGATTTCACTGGTTTCTGCTAAATTTCCAGAACTTTGAATATTGCGATACTGAGTCAACTGCGGTTGAAATCAGCCAAAAGGTCCAAAACTGATGGAGGGTGTAGAAGGCCTCCACAGAAGCGTCCCCAGTTGTTGAGGGAGTTTTAAGCCAAGCGCCTGAGGACCCCGTGCAGTGTTACACGTGCAATGTCAATTATTATCAGCGCGTTGCTGATATGCATCCTATCCGTGCTACAAAAATCATTGCACTGCACTTACCTCACTGCTTGTTACCAAATACCGCCAGTCTACAAAGCAACATGCCATTATGCCGTGCCCTGTCACCATACGCCGTTTGTTTCCCAACTAAATATTGCACAGATGGACATGCATCAGCTTAAAAAAAAATAATCAAGCATTCAAAAGCTAGGAAACACCCTATATAAGCTTGCACAACCCATATTTATTCAGATTACAGTGCATATAAAGTATTATATGAGAATTGCTGTAAACACAGTCTTTGCTTACGCAACTGCACGTTACTTTTTCAGAATGGCTTCTGCCATGAGAATGAGAGCTGTGCTCACATAATCCAGAGATTCAATAATACATTTTATCCTTATTGTTAGGTGTGTACTCTCATGATTTATCTACTCCATACTCATTAAACCTAGTACCTAAGTACTTCTTGACAGAGAAGACTTGGGATCACGTAGCTCTAAACTTGTTACCGTAATTGTTACTAGACAGTTTTTCAAAGATGCTATTCCTTGGAAAATAACTGGTCATTGAAGCTGAAGCATTATCCGATCATCTGCCCCATAGGAAAACCAACTCAGGCGGTGCAAATCTCCCCCATTCCTGCTGAAAGGTTTTACTACTTTGTTGTATGCTGTTACGGCACCAGTGTTGCCTTTTTTGTTCTAGTGAAACCTTGACATACGCTAGGCAGCCTTACTGACAATGGGGACAAAGCTTTTTCATTTCAGACTCCCCGGTATGGAAGAGTCCCTTGCAGCAGAGAGATGCAGGTGCAGAATTGCAATGATTGTAAGTGAACTCTTCAGAAAATTTACTTTTAAAAAATCTCTATTTGGTATATGCAAATTAAGTTTCTCAAATTGTCACAGAAGTTAAATTTGGGTGCATTTTTCAGAAGTCACTTTGTAAAATGTGTCTGTGGCACCACGTGGACGTAATGGGGGAAGACACTAGGAATATTTCAATGTGGGCACGTCAATGTATTTTGTCCAGTCTCATTTCTGAAAACAGCTAAAAAATGGTGGGGATTTGAACCTTGTCTATAATAAATACCATATCATCCAATGATTGTCATAGCTTATTAATGATAAGTTATAATGGAGTGACAGTGCATCAGTTAATGCACTTAATATAAATTGTTGTTTATAACAATGATTAAGCAATTTTGGTATCAGAATTTTAAACCAAATTTCTTGGCAGAATAGGGGAAAACCAGAAAAACACATGTAAAAGTTATCAAGCATGTATTCTGTAAGCTGAAAATACTTAATCAGTGTGGTTGCTAACTGAGTGGCCAAGTACAGCATGAAAGTTACAGATTTTCTTCATTTTGGGGGGTTCTATGACCTCCATACCTCTGAAGAAAAGACCACCATGTCATCATCATACATCAAATATGTGCATTACCACAAGCTGGCTTAAAGGCAACACAGCAGAGCTCGATATCACAAAATTATTTCAGATGCCATCAGAACATAAAATAAATACAGGGTATTCAGAGCACAGTGTTGTCCATTTGTGTTAGTCATCAGTGCAGCATACAGTTCTGTTCACTGAACTCAAAATGTCAACACGTCGCAATGTACTGTTATCTGTCTGAATCAGTCTTATACTGCACTAGGACAAAATATCTTGATAACTCAGAGTACAACAATGATACAGCGTGAGTTCACAACGCCGTAAAACTTCTTCAGGATCTCAAGAGCCTCAGAAGGCCATACTGTGAGACATCACGATCTGATTTTTTTTGAGATTACTCTTTCAAAGTCAAAATTAATTTATACCTCCTAAATTATTTATCAGTGAGAAAACATCATAGTGACCTAGTATCACAATGCATTTGCATGCTAATGTAGTAACATACGCTTGTTTCTCAAAGAACCTACCAAACTGGTTATTCAAGGTAGCATTGTGAATTTTTCAACACAAGAAAAATGGAGAAGATATCAACACAAACGTGGTCTAGTCTGGGAACGCTGAATAAATTATTTAAAAATCCAATATAGACTTGCATTAGCTAATATTAAAAAAAAAAAAGTATTTGAAACTCTATTACCCAACACAAAGAGGTAGTGTGACACAAGGTTACAGAAATCTATAGGTAATAAACTACAAGTGCCTGCAAGGCCAAATCTTAGTTTGTTTTCTGTGAGAGTGAGAAGCAAAAGCAATCAAAAAAAAAAAAAAAAAAAAAAAAAGGAGATCCAGTTGTTCATGTCTTTAAATTGGTCCACGTTTCTAAGCAATCCTAGCAAGTTACTCCATTCACAGGAGTCTTCCAGAGATCCCTGCATTGCATCTCTCCAATTTTAAGCAAGGGCAACAGTTTTAAGAACTTTGTGCCTTTTATTGACCAACTCATAGAAACGTTTAATTTTGCATCCACTGCCTGGACTAGGTTCGTCAGTCTTCCCAATTTGGAAACTGAAAAAGGTGTCACTGGCAGAAGTGAGAGAGGACAAGTGCCAGATCAATACCATGAAGTATCACTAGAAATGACAGCCATGCTAAAAGAACACAGGGTTCATATAGAAACTTTGTTTTTCTGTGCATAACTTCATCACTATATACCTCAGAAACAGAACTGATTTTATTCGAGCAACTGTAATATATATTTATTTCACTCAGCTGTGGAGATGTTATGAAGGATGGGTTTTTTTGCATAAACCAAGGCATGTACTTACCACAAGCTAGCAACTTGTGAGGGCTATGTGGATGCTAACTTCTATATCTTGCCAAATGCAACCCGTTTAATGAAAAGATTAGTCAACAAAAATTTTACTTTCTGCACTGCCAGAAGTATGCGCACAGACAGTTTCTGTTCAGCAAACTTACACTCTCATAATATTTCATATGGGCTCATGCTCATAGGCATCAACAGCCATACCTGAAGAAAGTGGTTTTTTTTGTGATTTATGAAAATTTATGATTACCATATTTACTAATTTATTGTATTGAAGCCATTACCCCTTGTCCTATCACTCCACTCCCTGATAAAGAGTCCCTTCCCAGCTCTCCTGTAGGCTCCCTTTAGGTACTGGAAGGCCGCTATAAGGTCTCCCCGGGGCCTTCTCTTCTCCAGGCTCAACAAGCCCAACTCTCTCAGATTGGTGACAGAGGCACTCCAGCCCTCTGATCATCTTTGTGGCCTCCTCTGGATTTACTCCAACAGGTCCATGTCCTTATGGTGGGGGCCCCAGAGCTGGACACAGTACTCCATGTGGGGTCTCACCAGAGCAGAGTAGAGGGGCAGAATCACCTCCCCCGACCTGCTGGCCACGCTTCTATTGATGCAGTCCAGGGTATGGTTGGTCTTCTGGGATGCAGGCGCACATTGCCAGCTCATGTTGAGCTTCTCATACACCAACCACCCCCAATCCTTCTCCTCAGGGCTGTTCTCAATCTATTCTCCTCCCAGCCTGCATTTGTGCTTAGGATTGCCCTGACCCACATTCAGGACCTTGCACTTGGCCTTGTTAAACTTCACGAGGTTTGCACAGTCCCACCTCTCAAGCCTGTCAAGGTCCCTCTGGACGGCATCCCTTCACTCCAGCGTGTCGACTGCTCCACACAGCTTGGTGTCATTGGCAAACTTGCTGAGGGTGCGCTCAATCCCACTGTCCATGTCACCGACAAAGATGTTAAACAGCACCGGTCCCAGTAACAACCCCAAAGGAACGCCACTCGTCACTGGTTGCCAGCTGGACATTGAGCCGTTGACTGCAATTCTTTGAGTGTGGCAATCCAGCCAGATCCTTATCCACCGAGTGGTCCATCCATCAAATCCATGTCTCTCCAGTTTAGAGACAAGGATGTTGTGCAGGACAGTGCCAAATGCCTTGCACAAGTCCAGGTGGATCCCTGCTGAAAATACCAGGTAGTAACACACATTAAAGTGTGGACAAATGCAAATCCTACCTTAGGAAACTACATCATGATGAAGCAAATGTTATGTTGAAGTGATACCTGTTGCTATTGTGAAATGGTTAACTCTGCCTGCATCTCTGGCCAGAGCCTGGAAACTATCTCTAAATGATACTGCAGTAGGTATAGCAGCACAAAGAAGAAAGGATCAATCTGGTATATGCTCATCTTCTGGCTCTTAGCCGTGGTCCCAGTACCTATTCTGAGATTTTTTACTTTATTTCCAGACTGACTCTAGAATCTCACGTGAGTCATTGAGAGATAGGACCTGGAATGTGATTAGAAATTAAAAATTACAAAAATAATGGAAGCAGTAGGAGAGAGATCACATTCAGAAACTCTGGAACTTCCTGTAATGAACTTACTTATTTATATAGAACCACAAGTCAGCAATAGCAAAAAAAAGATAATGAGGGCTCAAGAACACTAAGTGCAAGATTAGTAGTTAACTCATCTGTGACGTATTCTTTTGTCTGAGTTTTACTTTATGCTATCAGTTATACAGACCAGGAACCATATATGGTTTAAGATGCTACTGTTATTCTAATACAGTGTTTGACACGGATAAAGCCACCACTACAATGTCATATGCAGTTTCCTGATAATTTATTTATGACGTGTAAGTAGCACAGGAAGACAGAAGTTGAATATCAAGGAGAGGAACACGCTGACCATAGTCAGGGTAACATTGAGAAGAGACAATTTGACTCAGTTTGGGAGTCATTATCTTCACTAATGTCCACTGAGCAGATCTAGAGCCGTTGTGCAGTGTAATATAAGTTTATGATGCATGGTTGCAAGATGCCACTGATGCTGAGACACCTCTATTAAGATTAATTTCTCACCAAGCAATGAACTATATAAATTCTAACACTGAAAAATGCTTTGTCAGGTAAGTTACAGTCAGTTGAGCCACATACTGGAGAGCTGCTTAATCTTCACCTTAGCGCTAGCTATATTAGATCGTAAGATTATTTCTTGCCAACACAGTAAACTTAAACTCCACTAAATGCACTGTTGTAACACTTTCTGCCAGGAAATTATTTCTTTTTAAGACACTTGAATTTATACTTTATGCTTCAAGTTTTAATTTCAGCTGTAATACTGCTGCATTAACAGCTTTTATCCTTGAGCTACAGTGCGTTCCAGTCACAGTAATATAGGGTGGAATTTACAAACTTACTGCTATACGTGATGTGGTACAAAAGATAAAGTTCTACAAGGTAGAACAGGTCTACAGCTCGAAACCGGGGCTTTGTATGAGCAGCAAGTGATACAGTTAAAACTATTTGTTTTCTAATTTGACATACTATGGTTCAAAGATGAGGGTATGATCAAAACTAGTTAAATCAGTTTAGGAAAAGTCCAGGAACTTATTTTCAGCAGTGTATTAAAGCTAGTTAGAATATTTCAGGATATCTTTGGATGCAAAACAGAGCAAAATCTCATGAGAGGAAACTTAGAATTTTACTCTCCAAAAAGCTAATACAGTTTTTGGTCAAGTGCTGCTTTTGTCTTTTACTAATGAATTAACTGATTGAGCATACTTATTTAGTGTTTTGAGTGTTTTCTTAATTTAATCCTGAATATATTTAACGCATATTAGGTATCAGTGTACAAACTGGATGGGTAACAATTATGTTGTTTCCAATTGAATGCATGCTGCTACCTTGTGTATGCTAATGTGCTAATTCTTTGGGGTTTGGTAGCAACTGTTAGGATTGCAATGTGTAGTCAGTAAAGATTACTAGATTACTAAATCGCTGCATCATAGAATGGAGAGGACCTGTGGAGATTGTCTAGTCCACCTCCCCTGCTCAAAGCAGGGCTGCCGAGAGCACGTTCATCAGGGCTGTGTACAGTTGGGTTTTGAGTGTTCAAAGACAGAGACTCTACACCCTCTGTGGGCAGCCTGTGCCAGTGTTTTACCACCTTCACAATACATAATAAAAAAGTTTTTTTCTTTTGTTTAAATGGAATTTCCTTTATTTCTGTTTGTAGCCTTGTGTCTTATCACTAGACACCACTGAGAAGAGTCTGGCTCCATCTTCTTTATTCCCCTGACCAGGTACTTACACACACCAATAAGATCTCCCTGAGTCTTCTTTTCTCCAGGCTGAACAGTCCCATCTCTCACAGTCTGTCCTCGCATGACAGATGCTCCAGTCACTTGATCACCTTCACGGCCCTTCGCTGGACTCACTCCAGTATGTCCTGGTCTCTTTTGTACTGGGGCCCCAGAAATGTCTCACCAGTGCTGAGGGGAAGGATCAACTTCCTTGACCTGCTGGCAACGCTCTTCCTGCTGCAGTCCAGGAGGCTGTTGGCCGCCTTTGCCACGAGGGCACATAGCTGGCTCGTGGTCAATCTGCTGTCCACCCAGATCCCCAGGGCTTTTTCTGCAAAGCTGCTTTCCACCTGGTTGGTTCCCAGTCTGTACTGGTGCACTGGGTTATTCCTCTCCAGTGCAGGGCTTTGTGTTTGCCTTTGTTTATAAGGTTTCTGTTGGCTGATTCTTATCTTTTGCTGCATGACTACAGATAAACGTCATTCCTCCTTTTGCATTCTTGCTGTGTCACTTAAAAGCAGCAGAAATACCCGTCATGAGATTCAAAGTATGAAACTTAATTTCATACTCCTTATTTTGAAAAAACTGATTAAAACACCTTTTAACTGTACTGGCTACCATGCTGAGTCCTGTCAGCTCGATGTTAGTGATATTTGTGTCTGATATTTTCTCTCTTCTTTATTATTGACATTTTGTGATGTAATTGCATTTTGGCATGTCAGTACATTTAATTGCATTTTAGTACGTTGAGTATACTGATAAACCTGTGGGTGACAGGAACAGTTGCTAGGAATGGCTGGTATCTGTGAGGAGTGTGGTACGGTGAACTGATCCTTTAAGAGGAAGGACGGAGGCTTAGTTACAACTTGATCATGTGAAGCTTAGGTCATCACACCATTTAAGAAATGTGGCTGTCTGGATCATATGACTAAAATAAAACAGCTCAGTAAAGAACAAATTTTGTACAGGGTAGACTTATTGAAAGGAACCAGATAGTAAAGATGTGAAAGTTGTTGCTCAATTAGGAACAAGAGACTGGCTGAAAAATGTCATAAGACAGGTAGCCCTATTACAAACATGGGATTAAAGGGAGCCTGATGGGCTCATGGTTCTGGTGCTCAGCTGTCACAGGCACTGGGTCATAGAAATCCCTTTGTAAAATGATTGTGTTACATTTTTGACACAGCTGTACTTTGCTTCTTCTAACCTTCTTTTAATTGTCCTTTAATTTGCAGTCTAAATGCATTTACCAATATTGACCCTTGTTTCTCTGCCAGAACTTGCCTTTTTATCCAATAATCCATTCCCACAGTGATACATTTGTAGAAAGCAACCTTATCCCATTTCAGCTTTCATTTTATCAGACTAGAATAGCCTTGTTCTGTAAGCTTTCTCTTGTGTAGAGAATCTCTTTTTTAACCATTCCAGGAGTCCATCTTCACATCTTTTTCAGATTCAATACATAATTTTACGTAATATTCCAGATGAAGTTTCTCTGAGATCTTACATGGCAAAAATTTTTTCATACCTCTACTGAAAACGGATCTCTTGATAGCAGCTTAAGCTTATATTTGTTTTTCTCATAACTACCTCAGGTCAGCAGTTTGTAAAAATTGTGACTTTGATGAGTTTATTTTGGTTTCCTCTTCTGTCATGTAAAACTGTTGAGGTTTTAGCACATAGTGTTGTTGTTTGTTCCCAAGCACAAAACTACACGTTTCTATATAAATGAAACTTCTTCTCATTTCTATTACTCTAGGCTATAGGCTCTTTTATTAACTGATAATTGCTAATCATTAATTATTTGTTGATGATGTTTCTTTACTTCATCAGTGAATCTCATTAGAATATATCCACATGTCAACATTGCTTGTAGCCATTTCCTTTTGTGTCAGCTCATTTCATGCTTCATTTTTCCTCTGTATCTTATTTATTAGTTTTTCATATAAAAATGTTAAAATCTGCTTACTTCTTTTGCTTAGTAATTGCATAACATACCCTGAGATTTGATACCTTTGAATTCATGGTCAGTTCTCACTTCTGTTTCTATTTTAGTTACCCTTTTCTTGCATAAGCTTCATAATTTGTCCTCAAAGACTGATTACACACAATCAACATCTAGCTCACATAAACAAGAATAGTCATTTCTCTGTCTGTGTAATTATACAGACTATACAAGTTCTTGCCTTACTGCTCACAATGATTACTTCATAATTTTTTGCTGTCATTCTATCAAGCAGTTTAGTAATAACCTTTAATATAAGCAGAACATCATACCTCAATAGTTTCCTCCAAAGTGATTTCTTTTTAGCTTAGTGTTTCTGATTTTGTAGGTTCAAAATAATTAATGTATTTCCCATGTTCACTCTGTACAAAATAAGCCATTTCATGCTTTCAGCTGTGAAACAAAATAGTATCTCTTCCTCAGTCACATCATCACTGTCAGAAGTTTGCAAATTTTTGGTGTTTATTGGATCTTTTATTCTTTGATTGATATGTTGCATTATATTCATTGCAACTTGGCATGACAGGGGCAGATCAGAAGACTGAAGCAATCAGTGCTGAGGCCCCTCTTTCTCAAAGGGATATGCAGAGGTGAGAAACGCAAGCCTGTCAGATACAGGGAGGGCACTGTTCTGTTGCCTATGGTCTCTGTCCCCACAGTGCCCAGGTTTCCGATAACATGTTTCAGTATTGGAAGAAATGTGACAGAGCTATTTCTGCCTTGACTATCTGATGAGAGGGATGGGTGAAGTCAAGTTCTGAAGATGATGATCCACCTAGTAGTGATACGTTACCTCGATGCCATTGCCAGCATGGTGACCTAAGAGACTGTGTCTCCTATGAAGTCTCTTGTGGATGCCTGTAGAAGGGCACTGCAGAATGGTGAGAGGCATCTGCAAAGGAGGAGAAAGAGAGCAGAGCATTGGGATCCCTTATTTTTTGTAGCCTGCACTGAATGAAGAGTGGGTCAAAAAACTCCCGCTTGTTCAGTTGACCCCAGGGATAGTTACTGGGTGAGGCCTTCAAGTGCAGACAAGGTATATCACGACTGCTGGCCATCAGTTTGCTCATACAATGCAAACTGCCTGTGCAAATGCTGTGCTGCTGGGACAGCACAGAGAACTATGGTCTTGTGATCAGCTCAGCAATGTATATTACTTCTCTACAACTGTGAGCTCGTTTGCTGGTACTCCACTAGAAGCTCCATGCTTTCCACCCTAGAGACACGTTCAAAAAGTATTGCAGTTATTTTGGTTTTAATCAGGTGTGATGATACAGGGAGCTGCTGATGCTGGTTGTGGTGGGGAGAAAGTTAAATACATGTCCCTTGCAGAGTCTTCTGTGGAATTAGGAGTTGGATACTCAGAGCAATGATGGAAGGTACACACTCTTCCACATTTTCCTGTGTGGTGACCATGGGGCTGAGGGTGGAGAAGCCCAGAGGAGCTGTCAGCTTGGTAGGATGTTCCCACCTGAGGATCCCTTCAAGCTCTTTGTCATTGCTGCATCTGTTTTGTGGCCCCAAGGTGTAGTAATCGTTCTTGGTCTTCAAGAACACTGCCTTTGTTTATTCATATTTATTGAAGCAACGGTCCTCTCAAACCCAGCACTTGTTGTGAGGTTAGCGGCCCTCTGATACTGCCGTGGGGTAGTCCTGCTACTCAAGAAATATCTGGCTTTCTCTTGACACAGATTTATAATATTGCTTTCATCTCCAACAGGACTTGACTCTTAAAGCAGAGCTATCAGGTCTTCAGGTTCCTGAGGATACATCCTTTTTTTTGCAAAACATTCTACAGATATTTTGACTGGGCAGAATTTAAGGATGTTGGTCATTTGCCAAAGGTTTCTCGTTGTTCTACCATTCAGTCTTAAGCAGACAGCAGGATGTTCAGAAATCCCAAACACTGTAACAAACACACAGTAGTTATGGCACTTCCCAGAAGATTCAGATCTAATGTGCATGTGCTGTATCAATACTTTGCAAATGCACAACAAATCCAGCAAACTCTGTGTGTGTTGGCGTTAGAGAAAATGCCTTGTTTGCCCATGAAGCATATGTAGAGATGGTCTACTGCAGCCTAAATGTGTCAGGCTCACTGTTTAAGCACTAAGTAGAAAGATTTATCCAGGCAGAGACAAAAGAGCTCCAACCTAACAATATCAGTCTAAAGCTCCAGTCCTTGCTCCAACCTAAGGACTCAGAAGTAATTCTGAGCAGTGATCTCATTTTGGAGAAGTCTAAAGATCCAGTAATCTGGCAATTAAGGCACCCACATTGGTGTTGACAGACCTGATTTCAGTCCTCACTCTGCTTGATTAATAACTTTAGTCTTAATTCTTTCTCCCATGGTCCATGAGAATGACCTTGACAGCTGGCTGCCATACACCCTGGGTGTCAGTCTTCTGGAGTTTCTTGCACTGTTTCACTTTATATAAATTCTTCAGAACAGGGATGTGGATGAGAGACAGAACATGGATTAGAAAATACATCCCTCCTCCTGACTAGGATCTTCCTAAGGGGGAAGCTGATCCCACTCTCCTAAGGAGAGAAGCAGCTTTCTGTCATTTGGGGTGTAAATTACATTTATCTCTGTTCTTGGCAGGACCAACTAGTGGGATTAGACTTGAATGCATTGCTTAGAGTGCCAGGATTTCCAGTCAGAAGCTAAAGCAGTCAGATACCTAGAAGCCAAACACCTTTGCAAATCTTATGCAGATTGATTTGGTGAACTAGAAGAAAGAAGAAGAACTACTCTCACTACTAGAAGTAGAAGAAATCAAACTGAGTATTTTTCTTCTGTGATACATTTTAATAGCTGCTCTCATTTGATAATGGGTCAGGATCTCCGGTCTTTGGCCATAGTCTGGATCTGACATTTGGGGCGCAGGTGGAATTTAATTTTTTTTTTCCCGCCTCCTACTTGGTGCAGGACAGGTTTTTGCCAAAACTATTATGGCATAAAATATTATTTAGTTTGTTCTATCAAATCCTGGTTTCCCTGATATTACATTGTCCTGGTTCCGGCAGGGCTGGGGTTAATTTCCCCAAGGATGGGAGGGGACACAGGTATTCCATGCCATGTGAGCCATGCCCGGGCTGTAGGGGGAGCTGCTGGGGGAGGGGGCGGGAAGTCGCTGCTCAGTGTGGGCTGCGGCGGTGCGGGTCCAGTCGGTGAGCGGCGGTGCCGTAATCGCGTTTGTATATTCCTTTATCGGTGTTATTGTTACTGTTTTTCTCTTCCCTTTGCTGTTCTGTTAAACTGCCTTTATCTCAACCCACGAGTTTTGCCTTTTTCTTCGCATTTCCCCCCACAGCTGTGGGGGGTTGAGCAAGCGGCTGCGTGGTTCTTTGCTGCCGGCTGAGGCCAAACCACGACATACATCAACTGCATTTAGCTTAACTATTTCTATTAGCTGAAGGCCTTCACATTCCTTGGTATTTCATCGGAATGACAACTGTAGCACTTTGTTCCATTAATTTTGCCTGAAGTACAGCAATCCATTTGGTAGATAGAATTTGAAATAAATCAAGCCTCCATATTGCCTTAAAGAGCCTAACCTTTTTTTTCATTTCCTCCATTTCCCATTCTTATTTTCTCACTCCCATATCTCCTCCTCACCTTACTAGACTGGGTGCTAGAATCTTTTGGAATCTCTTGGAATCATAGAATCACAGAAAAATTTTAGTTGGAAGGGACGTCATCTGGTCCGATCCCCCAGTCAAAGCAGAGCCAACTCCAAGGCTTGACCAACTTCAAAGATAAATCTGGCTGCTCTGGCTGCAAACCGCCCTCCTTCTGTTACTTGAATTTACACTGATCTCATTATCTATTGTTTCTATAAATTCTTATGCATGATAAAGGAGCTGTAGTTGTTTTGGAATTAACCTAGACACATTATAAGCATAGAACTTGCGTGTTTCATTTTGTTCTTTGCCGTAGTGTGTAGGTGGTGATTTCTTCTGTATGTCTGTGAACAAGGGATCATGTACAATCACAGCACTGTAGGGCTCTATAATTTCCAAACACTAAATTACAATGCAGGTAAGTTCACCCAGCAGTAATTTAGGACAAAATATACTACAGAGATCTTGAAATTAATCCTTAATCCAAGTATTACAAAACAAGAAAATTCAGAACAAAGGTTACCTTGAAAAGAAAATCAAACCGTGTCAGGATAGAGCAACGCAGCTCTGGCACTCAGTGGTGATACCAGCAGAAATTATGGGAGTGGCAGGTAAAGACATTTTAGGGTTTGTGATCTCCTGTTAAATTTCATGTAGTAGCATGAAATGCCTCTGCTTCTCTGTTACATCACTGATGGGGGGAAGATAAGGATACAGACGGTTCTCAAAGCATAGCAACAGCACTGACCTGGTGGCTTTTTTACCAGGATCAGGTGCTCGTCAGTCAGTCAGGAGACTAGCAGCCAGCTATGCTGAGAGCTACAGGCAAATCAGTACCTACTCCTCCCCCTTAGAAATGTCATTAAATGGAGGTGTGCCTCCAGTTGAAGGTGTCGGCAACCTTCTGCTCTTCTTGCACTCCCTCTTAGAGGCCTTTTTCCATTCCAAGGCCTTTTTCCATTCCAAGGCCTTACCCAGTCATCTCAGGTTGTCCGCTCTGGGCCTGACTACACCGCACAGGAGGCAGTGTGCAAAGACTCCCAAGCACGCTCCCAGCAGGCTAACAGAGACACGTGTCCCAAAAGCAAGCACAGTGGAGACATTTAGCTTAAGCTATAACATATTATAAACTACACGGTAAACTGAAAAAGCCCTATCGCTCATCGCCCAGCTAATTAGTTTGAGTGCAGCGCCATGAGGATGCAATGATACTGATTCCAGTTCTGGGGTTAGCACAGCCAGCTGGGCTATCTGATATCTCAGTAGTCCGGAATATACACACATACAGTTACCTTATAAGGGATGCTGGCCTAATTATCTCCCTTCACAAGGAGTACCTTTTGTCTGAAAGTCTGAAAAAAACACTTTTGGCTGTCTTTTAATTGTAAATGCTGCAGCAGAAATAATCAAGACATAGTCCCAAAAGCCTGTGCTCTGAACAAAGTCACATATTCTCTTCAATATGACAGAATCTAGAAAAAATTAGATGACAGAGTTAGCTGTTCAGTTGTACGGGGACTAAGAAACGGTAGTAGGCTTTCCCCACTGATTGAACTTGCTGCCTTATGGACATACGGAAGGTTTGGCTGATTCTGTCTTTCTATCTATGTGTAGATTGACCATCTGGGAATGCCTTTGAGCTCACAAATACAGATGTGAGCTCTAGCTCTATCCTGATTCCACACCAGGGTGTGACTTGACTATACATCACCACTTCTGTCCTTTTCTCTCACGCCTTGGTTTACATGGGAATAAAATCAGGAGCAATACATTAGAAAGAGGCTGCGGTGCTTATTAACTTCTCTATCTCTGCAGTCAGGGGACAGGGACTCTGAGGTGCACCACAGTGCGCATCTTCAATATAGACTTCTGAAAAAGTCTCCATCGCTTTATCCACACATTTCTTTTAAAGAAGAGAAGCTCCTTTCTAGAATTTTTTACTAATCTGCAGTTTTCCAGAATAGTTATGAAAGCCTATTTCCAGTCTTGATGCAACCAAAGATTGTCCAAAGGTGTAAATGAAAAATCTGCTTTTATTCTTCTTCCTTTGTTTATACATATGGGACCATCTTTTCAATATGAAATAACTTATTTTTAGCCCTACTCTAATGCAAAGACTTTGAGTTTCTGTTACAAGGCTTCAGCTTTTCCAGGCTGAGAAATGGTTGGATTTTTTTTTTTTTCACTTTGGCTTTCACATGTCATATACAACGTACGGTTTCACCCATCTTCTCTTTCATCTACCTTTTTAATCCTCTTTTGGGGCAACCTGCAGTTACTTTTTGTCCCAGCCATCACAGTATTTCTTCATGAGTCTTATTTGTGTCCCTCCAGTCAAAGGTGCTTGTTGTTTTTATGTTACTTTTTGGCAAGCTAATCTTGCTTATAATTTATGTCTGGGGCCATATCCTAATTCTTCATCAAATGCACTTGGGTTTGGGGTTCTGCAAGGATTTATCCTATAGCAAGGCATTCATTTTACAAGGACTGCTTTGCTTGTTCTAGCTGCAATAACCCTTTTTGTTAGTCCCTGGTGCATTAGTGGCTAGCTTTTTATGCTGCAGCACTCAGTGTAGCCAAGGCTACCATATTTGAATTGTTCAGCCTTATCCTTTAGTAGAGGGTCAGCCTTACTTTGCAAAATTTACCAGATTACCCAAATTACCAACCCTTACACTTTCATTTACTCCAGTTTCTGGAGGAATCTTGCCACACGCATTAGCATCCTCTGTCCCTTCCTGAGCTGCTATTTTCAGTTTCTCTGGGATGTTATATTATTTAGGAGTTGTGTCTTTCAGTTGTGTCTGAATTTCATAGTTTCTTCCATACTTTCTTTAAATAAGTGCTGCAGGCTGATTATTCCAGACATATTCCTCTAGTTCTTCAGACACATTTACCATACCCTGGAGCTTTCTCCAGAATACTTTATTGTTTATAAAGCCACTTCATTTGCAGCTCCTGAACCCTTTTTGATTGTGGTTTCCTTGTGACAGGCAATACGGTGCTTCTGGGATTCAGGGTCTGTCCTTTTTATTCCCAAATTAGGCTATTTCTACTGCCTAGACAGTGGTGGAAGACTTGTGCAATTTAAAGTTACATAATCCCAGCTGAATGCTGAAGAGTTCATCTTTCAAGTAATAAAATATTCATTTGTTCCCACTGACATTTTAAAACACATTAAGGAAGCATTTATACTGATTTTCCCATTTGTTAAAGCTTGTGTTTAGAAAACTCACATTTGGATCATATTTAATCTGATGGCTTCTTTTAAAACTTTCACAGTGATGGCTCACCTGTGTGAAATCAACATGACAACAGAAAATGCTGTGTTTTGAAAATTATTGTGATAATGATAATTTGATTTGAAAACATATGAGTATTGTTGAAGTATTTCAGATGGCTCTTCACGTTTAAATAAAACATTCTTCTCTTGGAATAGAGGATATTGTACTCTTAGAGTGTGACAGATCGCTCAGAAAGCTGTTACTTGCCACACTTTTGGTAAATATTAAAGACATAATCTTGGGTGAAACCAGTAATTGTTTATAGAAATATCTCATAAAACACAGAAAAAGATGCATCACTGCTGAATGAAGTTCTCTAAAAGGAAAACATTGTTTTAGTAATTCTTACTAAAAAATGGCTCAATAAAACACTCAATGTAATTTTCTTGCAAAATCCATGGAGCTTTTCATTAAAGAAAGTTAGAAAAATGTCACAGGTCAGTATATTTTTTCTTGCTTATGGCTTTGTCATCGAATGGGCATAGTCCACACTGAGGGAAGTATAAAGAAGATAAAGCTGATTCTAGGTGAAAGGAAGAAAGCTTCCCCCCTCACAGAGCAATTCTCAGTGTTGCTGGGTACAAAAGGAAAGTATACACATGTAACTTTGGCAGAGTACCCTGGGGAGGACAATTGATACAGGAAGCTCTAAACAATAAAAGAGCCTAGAAAGTTGCTGGAACGTGTTATTTTCTTAGATATTCAAGTTGTTGCATAAGGATAAGGACATTTTTGGTTCACAGAATGTTTCCTCTTTAGCTAAAGTTGTTTAAATCCTTCAGTGATGGAAGAAGTGACAAAGTTAGGGAGGACTCAGATTCTTGTTTTTCACGTCAGGTTTAAAATGTAAGAAAATAAGAGTTAAGCCAATTACTTCTACCAGAAGGGAAAAAAGAAATCAAAACTGATTCAGAAAGGATCCTATATGCCATACCCAAAGCCATGTTCCGAGTCCAAACTGAAGATAACAGAGAAAATCAACTGCGTATTTGGAACTCCACCGAGTAAGATTTGCATATTGTACGCTAGAACTCAGCACTTACCGTTCTGATATCTGGAAAACTATTTTCTTATTAAGAGCTGAGGGCATAATTTCATAACTCGAAGGATGATGGCATGCGACATTTAGCTTTCCTCTGCAGAGTGTAGATCAAAACAAATCTTGTTCAGCTCAGCCTTCAGATGTTCATTTAGAAGCACTAAAAGTTGTGATGATTTAGGATGCAGCTACATTAGCATTTTCCTTTAGATTAGGCATGCACTTCCAAAGTAAATATCTGATCCTCTCCGGTTATCATACTTTGGTTCATGCAGTGGAGCAACCTAAACCTAGAAATTTACTCTGGGAGCCTTCCTATTGTGCCCCAACAACTAATTCAGTTGACGGCACTAGCGTTAGTCTGGAGTAACCCCACCCAAGACACATATAGACTGAAATGGGGCCCACAGAATCAACTGTTTTACTTTATAGATCCACTCGCTAATACAAACAAGGTCACAGTTACAGATACATATGTGTGTTTGTGTCTATGTACAATCACACTTGCCATCTGTACTCATTAAATAGTACATATGAGAAAAAGTATGAGATTCCTTTTTAGAGTGTGTTGGTTTGCACGCATTGCAAATGTTGGTTTCGTTGTGGATATCTAAACAAACCAATTTCATTGTGGATGTATACTTATGAATTTTCCCAGATAGAGTGACCCTGGGTGTTGTGCATTCTGTTGTGCCCTGCGGATGTTAGAGTGCACCTGCTATTGAAATATTGGTCTATATATTCAGTTATATTTGTTCTGATGCACAACTGGGATTGTGAGGACACAGTTTGCTTTACATTTATCTTAGTTCTTCCATATTCAGGGTTAGCACATGGCCCAGCAGTAGCCCAAATTACATTAGAGGAGCTCTGCGAGCAAAATGGATGCATCTATTGTGATAGCTTTAAACCTTAATTTTTTTGATCATACCTGCCCCTAAAATTATACAAGATTAATGTTAATATGAAGCATAGTAACAGAACTGCATATCTTTGTCACACTGGACTTACGTGTGCTGAGTGCACATTCAAGCATTTTAATAGTATGACTTTAAATCTAAGGACTCTTCCTTCTGTAGCGATGGTGCAGCATCTGAGTTGGTCCTGCTCTGGGTGTCCAAAACTGACCCTGTGTGTCCTCTCACACAAGATGTGTATTCTTCTTTTGCTGGCCGCAGTCTGAAAGGTGATTCTTTTTGAAACCATTTGCTTTCTCCCAGTGAACGGTGACAGTGCTGGGCAGGTTTTTGTCCAGAGAGCAAAAAAGTAGCTGGAATGTCAGTTTTCTTTAATTCATTTTGCTCTGTCCAATTTATTATTGCTGAAAAGTTGTATACCTGATAGAGCCATCCACATAAAGGACTACTGTAAGTCACGTTGATGAATGTGCTAGTCACAAATAGAGCAAAGTGTATGTTGTGGGTTGTTGCTGATGACAAAACTCAATAGTAATGACAATAAATGATGCTCTGCACTAGGTACTGATCATAGGAAAATAGAACCCAATGAAATGACTACCTGAATATCTGTATGAGTCACACTAAATAGAGTACTAATATTATCTTTCTTAAAGAAATTATGAACATCATTCTTAGAAGGGAGAAAAGAAACGTCTTTCCATTCACAAAGATGACTCAGAATATGGCTATGCATACCATAAAGCATGTTCATACACTTTTGACATGATTTATAGGCCTCAGCTCCTTCTTTCCCACTGACTTTAAATTAACTTGTTAGCCTAACAGCAGTTAACTGCAAGAAACTGCCACTGACAACACGAACCATGCTGCCTTTACCTAAATAAAGGTATGTACTTTGCACAATGTGATACCTTAAGGCAAGAAGCTAGAGGAGCAACTCTAGCATAAAGTTTACGTACTAATGAGTTATGTTCGTATGTGGGCAGAGAGATGCAAGGAGTCGTCTGTGTTTACTGTAATTTAAACCTTTAAGTCATTAATTTGCTTCTGTCCATCTGGCTTATATGTATGAGCTTTATACTTGCTTCAGACCTGTGTTCTCGTTCCCAGCTAGGGAAATGGATTACAGCTACTGTATGATGGATTCTGACCTACCAATTTTGATGGTGAGTGCAAGTGCAGCTGTACAGTCTTCAAGTGTCAGTGCACTGCTCACCTCTATTCTCTTTCTTCCTACTTGCTCCCTCTGTGCACAGTCTACTTGCTATATTAGAAATATGTGACTGACATTTAACCCTTTCACCCCATGACGTCTGTGTGATTCTCTGCTACAGCTAGGAGGACAGAGAGGACAGAGAACAGTGGGGTTAATAAAACAGAAGCCATCATTAGAGAAGCCATAATGTTGGACAAACTCCAGCCTCGAACACAAGAACAGCTATGCCAGTGGATACCCTGAGATAATATTCTGAGGAGCAGTTTAGAGGCAAATCTGGGAAGCAGCATGGTGAGGAAGTGGCATCAGCATTTTTTGTGGTTTAACTCCAGCCAGCACCTCCCCTCCAGCTGTGGGATGGGGGGAGAATCAGAAGAAAAAGGCAAAACTCATGGGTTGAGATAACGGCAGTTTAACAGAACAGTGAAGGAAAGGAAAACAACAACAATAATACTGATAGAGGAATGTACAAAACACAATTAATGTACCGGCTCACCAGCCAGACCCGGGAAGTCCACAGCCTGCTCCCAGGCAGGGATTCCTGCTCCCTGCCCTGGCCAGCTCTCCCAGCTGCATGCTAGGCATGGCGTCACGTGGTGTGGAATACCTGTGTCCCAGGCCAGGTCCCTGGAAAACTGACTGTATCCCCGCCAGAACCAGGACAGCATTTCAGTCATATAAGTGGTATCTGCCATCTTAGTTTTTCATGTAGAGAAAACTTTGAAGGTTATTTCTGAAAGATGATTAATAAAAATACTGTTATGGAGGATATTGCAATAGACTGATGTCATGCTAAAGACATTACTGTTTAAAATAATCTAATCTCTACCACTTACTCTTAATGACATTTTCTAAAAATACTTCTTGGTTAATTAATCTGTAATTCTACAGATAAAACTATGAGAGGTGGAAATACTTCAATAGATTTGTACATTCCATTTGATTTTTCTTTTCAAACAAAGAATTCAGGGTAATAGCCGCTCTGACATCAAAATCACTACTGGAGGAAATATTAATATTGGGGCATGGACTTTCACAATTCTATGTGCACTGATTTCCTGATGTGTTTGAATCCTGAAAGAGGAAAAAGATTTGTATATGTTGAGTTAAGGAGATGTCTATCATGCTCAGAAGCAGCATACACTTTTTAATGCACCAGTAACTTTGAGACTTTGCTGGGAATGCTTTTACAATTTTACTGTTTAAATTATTTAGTATTTTAAATTATTGCAGGCAGAAAAACTTAGAGCAAAAGTGATGTTTTAAAAGTGGCTAATGCAGCAGACCCTAAAGAACAGAAGCTAAGTTACTCCTAATATCAGGTCTTACAGGAAAAAAAAATCTAATACTAGAACTATAGTGAACAAATATTCTTGAGTGTTCTTTCTGTGTAGCTTTATTCACTAACAGTGTCACATTAAGGTTAGAAAAGCAGCTGTTGAGTCATTCCTGTCACGAACCAATGCTTCACACAGTATTTTCTAGAATCTCTCATGTGTCCATCTCCAAGTTTCAGCTTTCTTTGCTAACTGGGGTTAGCACAAACTAGAGTCTCAGTTGCTTTGTTCAATGCATTTGGATGTTAAAGGTAAAGGGCACACTAAATGCCAGCTTCAGCTCTGATCTTGTGCTATCTGACAAAAAAATAGACTCTTTACATGTGGGAACACTGACTTTGTCAAAAAAGAATTTGACATCCTGGTGTTCATCATGAACAATTGGGTGCTCCACTTTACTTAGAACTGGAACAGCTTGTATAAACAGAGACTTAACCTCAAAGAAAGGAAGGGAAGGGATAAAGAATGATATGTTGCAATAGGGCTTACTCTAATGTGAGCCTAGAATGAAAGGAATGAGATGGACCTTGCATAGTTGTCGCTACAGGGCAGAGGGGACAGAAAAAAGTTTAGGAAGGATATTAAGTTACTATAAAAAGTAGGAAAAGCTACTCATTCCCTAAGAGTAAACCTACATTTCAGACATATCAGCAAGACAGTGCTGGCCTCCAAAACCTTCCTTTGTTTCATTTTTAACCAAAATATTCCCGTGTGTCACAGCTGCATGTGGCAGAAGAAATAAGAAGTTAATGGTGAGACCAAGAGAGCCTCTTACTGATGAATGCCACCTCAGTTAGAGCTCTCTCTGGGAAGAAACATGCAAGAGTAAGATGAGTCGCTTTTTGAAAATAAAAAAGAACCCAAAAGAATGCACAGCATTTATACATTATGTAAAAACTTGCCTTCTGCTCAAAGACAAAGGACATTGTCAGAAATCTCTGAGACACATGAATCACGTCTACCTTCTGCCATAATATTTGCACCAACGTGAAGGAGAATAGTGAGTAGAAATATGCAAGTACAGATCCACACAAACTACACGTCCAACAGTGGAATTCATTCTTAGAAGAAAGTATTGACCTTCATCGCTAAAATGTCAAAGTTATGACCCAAGTGCTATACTAGTTTGAGACACTCAAAGATCACACTTGTGCAGCCAGTAGTGGTGGTAATTGTGAGGGAGCAATTCCAGCACCAGAGCAGTTGTAGACACGAAGAGAGTGAAATGTCGACATGTTGCACAGCTGTACAAGTTGATATTGCTGCAACAATATGTAGCTCTCCTACTTATTTCGGAAAAAACATGGCTTCTCAACTGGAAGGCCTTTGACTGGGCTCTTATATTACACTTATGCTCTGCTACGAAGCAGAGCCTAGTCATGCTTCCTCCCTAGAAAGACATCAAGGAAGGACACTTCAGCAACATGAAAATCAATAGCTGTGGTCTCTATTTAAAAGAGCAAGTGTTAAATCACATACACACACACTCTGAGCACAATTTTAAAGACTTTGAGCAAAACAAGTAATCCCTTTGCCTTTCTTTTCCAGTTTGTAATGACAGACTATTACCTGTTTGGAACTGATATTATTTAACCATGTCGGTATTATTTAACTAATGCTCATTACATGGTTTAAATTTTTATAGAATTTGCACCTTTATATTAGAGAAGAGTATTACATGGTTTCAGTGCTGATTTTCCTAGAATTAAAATCACTTCCTTATACAATCTGGGGGATATCAGTTATCTGAAACTAACATATGGTACACTCGTATGCATCTAGAAAGTTTTTTTCCTTGCTCTTTTGAGAAGGTTTATGTTGATTTTGAGAGAATTATGAAAGTTGTAATGAAAAAGTTAATGGAACTCTTTACTCTCAACGTGAGAGCACCACCTAGCGGCAAAGAACATGCCCCGTTCCAGGTTAAGTGCACTCAAGATCGCAACAAACTGACAAAATGCTTTTGAATTTAATTTGAGAATGCTTTGAGAAAATAATCTCAAACTTCTCTGTATTAAGGGATATTTTTTTCTCCTACACTATTTATTATTGTGAAATTGAATAAACTGGTGTGAAATCTCCAGTGACTTTTGCAGACAGAAGGATGTGAGAAATCCCACTTGGTAGATAAGGAACTGGCTCGATTGCTATGGTCAGCGAATTGCAGTCAACAGCTCAGTGTCCAGGTGGAGCCCAGTGACGAGTGGCGTTCCTCTGGGGTTGTTACTGGGACCGGTGCTGTTTAACATCTTTGTCGGTGACATGGACAGTGGGATTGAGCGCACCCTCAGCAAGTTTGCCGATGACACCAAGCTGTGTGGAGCAGTCGACACGCTGGAGTGAAGGGATGCCGTCCAGAGGGACCTTGACAGGCTTGAGAGGTGGGACCGTGCAAACCTCATGAAGTTTAACAAGGCCAAGTGCAAGGTCCTGAATGTGGGTCAGGGCAATCCTAAGCACAAATGCAGGCTGGGAGGAGAATAGATTGAGAACAGCCCTGAGGAGAAGGATTGGGGGTGGTTGGTGTATGAGAAGCTCAACATGAGCTGGCAATGTGCGCCTGCATCCCAGAAGACCAACCATACCCTGGACTGCATCAATAGAAGCGTGACCAGCAGGTCGGGGGAGGTGATTCTGCCCCTCTACTCTGCTCTGGTGAGACCCCACATGGAGTACTGTGTCCAGCTCTGGGGCCCCCACCATAAGGACATGGACCTGTTGGAGTAAATCCAGAGGAGGCCACAAAGATGATCAGAGGGCTGGAGCGCCTCTGTCACCAATCTGAGAGAGTTGGGCTTGTTGAGCCTGGAGAAGAGAAGGCCCCGGGGAGACCTTATAGCGGCCTTCCAGTACCTAAAGGGAGCCTACAGGAGAGCTGGGAAGGGACTCTTTATCAGGGAGTGGAGTGATAGGACAAGGGGTAACAGTTTTAAGATGAAAGAGGGTAGATTTAGATTAGATATTAGGAAGGAATCCTTTACTCTGAGGATGGCGAGACACTGGAACAGGCTGCCCAGAGAAGTTGTGGATGCCCCATCCCTGGAGGTGTTCAAGGCCAGGCTGGATGGGGCTTTGAGCAACCTGGTCTAGTGGGAGGTGTCCCTGGCCATGGCAGGGGGTTTGGAACTAGATGATCTTTAAGGTCCCTTCCAACTGTAACCATTCTATGATTCTATGAAATCAACAGTCAAAAAAGTGTAATCATTTTATGACACCCATGGTTGAAGAATGATGCAGTCTTTCTTCCAGTTCTCTGGAAGCCTGATATTACAGTTGCTTTACCTGCTTAAACATATGGTATTTGTGTGCCCCAGTCTGAGACAGGTGTTAACACAAGGATTTGTTCAAGCAATGGTCCATACTGGAGTACTCCACCATTAGCATCCACCTGAGTGCATTTAGACATCCTTTCACATGCAGTAAAAACCATTTGTTTCCATTCTGATAATTTGTGAGGTTATGCTTTATATAGTTAATATTTGACAAAGGATTCTTGGAGCTGCTAGGTATTACATGGCTTGACAGCTCTTTTGTATAGGCAAACCAGGAATAATCCCACTGAAATTGTAGAGTACCTTGGTTTAAACTTCAATGAATTAGAAATAAAGCAAGCACTCTGTGTCCAGAACTTTGTATTTAGGAAGACTGGACATGTTTGTGACTACTTCGAGGATTTTGATTTTTCACTGTGAGACATCTTGGCTAAACTGCCCCTTGCGAAAAGAAGCACAAGATGCTACAATACATATAAGTGAGAGGAAAATTGTGTCTATATACATTTGGTTTATATGACAGACAATGAGCCTGCTGTCTTAACAACTGTCAGATGCATCCATAAGATTCTAAAGTAATTCCAAAGTATGCACAGCTGTCATGGAAATATCAATTAGACAGGGGCAATAATACTAACTATATGGTTTCTGAATGCATCAGGATGACCAGATCCCTAAGTTACTATGGGCTGTGTAGTATCACAAAGTATAACTACATCTCTGTCATGGAAAAATCATGTTTGAATTCAGTTCTGCATCCTAGACCTGCTAGGTCTAGGATACTTTCACAAAGGTATCTTCTTTAGGTATGGAGGAAATGCCTAAAGCTCAGATATTATTAAAAACCTGAAAAAATCCTCATAAAATAGCTGTTACTTAGTAATACATATTTTGCTTAAATATAACTACATACCATTCCTTAGGTAATTATGGTTTCTTTCAGAATTCTATTCTAGGTGTTTTCAGAGTCATGTTCAATATGCTTTTAATAAGCATACCCAAATTAACAAACACTCTCAAACAATCACATTATTGTATGAGATTTGCATTAACCAATTACCAATGCTGAGCCAGCCCAGAGAAAGTGTCATTTTAGCATTAAAGGTACATCCACACCAGCTATATTCTAGTTAGCTTAAGCCACATTAGCATCAGTAAGAACATCTTCAGAGGGCTTATTTGGGCTGCCATGCCATGCATGTGCACACGCCTAAGCGCGTGCCACCAGGCCCTCTTTATGCTTGCTATATTAAGTAGCTGGATAATAAAGAGCTTGCATGTGCCTATCCATATTGCTTTTGCAGCTTCACCTAGATGTGATATGCCCTAGATAGACATTTTATGGCGTTACAGTCTAGTTTATAAATTCAGTGTAGTCCCACTGATACCACAGCAATACTCAGTGGTTATGAGGATTCCTCTAAACCAGCGTGACGCAGCCCCCTGATTCTGCAGCCCTTTTACCTTCCACTTCTTGCTCTTTCTCTTCTTGTAGCTCCATTCCCTTCTACCTCTCTCCATACTTAATTAGGGGCAAATTACTGTCAGGGATATTTAAAGGTGGCCAGCAAAGGACTTTCTAAAAACTGTAAATTATTTTTTTTGTTTCTTTACATTGGCTAAAGGAAAAACAAAAGGCCTTTTTTTTTTGTGCAAGTGAAAGAGTTCTTTTCTCCTCCCATGTTCCTCCCTTTCCCCTCACTTGATCTTACCAACCTTGTCAGGTCTTGCTCGATCTCTTACTATAGACAGGTGTGTCTCCTTTTTTTGATCATGCACTGTACACGTGGGCAGTGAGATGACAAATCCCAAACAACTGTTTCCTTCTCCAGTTGATTCATTGGTTGCAGTGGTTAAACAGGAGCTGAAAAAAAAATGTAATGACCTTTTAGTGAAAAAATTCTTTCAATTATTCAGCCTTTTACTTTCTCTCTCTGGGATGTCACTATCTCCTTTTCTGTCATCATGAAGTTTCCTAGGGCAGATAAGGTCTTAATTTTATTATTAAAATACTTTTTACACTTTGTACTTTTAGTGCTTAGGAGAACAAAATCTAGTCAGGGATTACTTTTTCTTTTAGGGCTATGTCTGGAAATCCTGTGGCCTGCACACAGCACCTGCAGAGGGTTGAATATATAGCATATGTTCTCTGCAGCTTGATTTGATTTAGCTTCCTGTGCTACGAACAAATGTCACTTGACAAAATGTCACAAAATGCAGCTGTGTCCACTCCTTGTAAGTCTAGCAGAGGACAAAGTTAGCTTTGAATGTTGGAGGAAAGTTAAGAATTTTCTGGGATTGCAGTTGAAATCTACTTGAAGGATAATTCCAGGTCTAATGATACCAGAGGGTAACTAAAACCAAGGATATTCTAAGGATCAAATGATATCCCTGAGGATATATGTGAATCTCCCCAGGGAAATTAACATAAAAGACAAGCAAGTAAAATTTTATTCTCATTGGAAAATAAGTAACTATCAGGGTATTTGGTTTCTGTATGTTTTGGGGTATTTTTTTTTTTGTATTAGGGGAACTAAGTAGAGAGTAGGAAAATTACTTTAAAATAAATCGATAGTTCTCAATTCTTATATGGTGGATCATATGATACAGCTCAAGTCGTAAAAAAGTGAAAGATAAACGTTTTGAAAAGCTTCTTAATTATGTGTTTTTAAAATAGTTAAAGTTCTATTTCAATGAAAACCCTGTGACAGTTATGAATAAGGAACAGTTTAACACAGTCTATTTTCATTGTATTACTGCATTGGAATACTGATATGCTATTGCGTGAGCAAGATATTGTGTGAATCAGTTACTACATCTACTTGTTATTCATACCTAATTTATCTCAAATATCTACAGATTTTGTTCATAGAAGCCTAGTTTCTGTTAGTTTATTCTGGGTAGAAATCTGACAGTCTCTGCTCTGCAGCTGATTAGAAATGTTCATATGCCTAATTCATGCAGCTCA
The DNA here is from genome assembly GCA_017639485.1 of Pluvialis apricaria. Classification (NCBI taxonomy): domain Eukaryota; kingdom Metazoa; phylum Chordata; class Aves; order Charadriiformes; family Charadriidae; genus Pluvialis; species Pluvialis apricaria. The sequence continues at coordinate 55,543,340 of CM030012.1, forward strand.
ATATTTGTGGCAGTGACATCTAACTGAGGGGAGGAGTCAACAGGTAAGGTGGTAACATCCTAAAGCATTCCTTCTAAATCTGTAAGAGTTCATCTGTCAACGTTTAAATTGAACACAGAGATTAGCTACATCGCAGTCCAGATTCACCTTTGCACAATCACAGTTCGTTGACTTCATCAGAATTACTGCAGGGTTAACTTGGCCCAGTTTCTCTTTTTTGACAGAGGAATGACCATGGAAGGGTTCTGCCATTTTCTGTGTTATTTGCATAACAAATTGTTCAGATATTTTTTCTTAGGAGTAGGCCTTTTGGCTATCTGTTTTCTTCTCACACACGTGAGAGCTTTGCTTCTCAATAACATGAATAAGGCATCCCATACTTTCGGTTTCAGTAGCAAAAGCAAACCCATTCACCGTGTTCTTGCCGACACCTGGATGATTAAAGAAACCCTTTCCCTTCTGTCCACGAGAGGGCAGCGTTGCTAGTGGCATACTCAGATGCCTGCACTCAAGACGCTTTTTTAGCTGTCACTCAGTAGGTAACTATTTGTTCTGCAACTTTTGTGTGTGGAATAGAGAAACATCTTTAAAATAAAATACAGAGGAAAATGTTTTCTCTTTATAGGTATTTTACAACCTATCATGTCCCCTCTAGCACTAAAATCTGGAAAAAAACCCATGTTTGATAGCATTCTAATTACACCAGGTGCCTTTGCTCAGATTTCTAATATATGCAAGAATTTAAGAATATCAATGTAAAGATGATAAGCAATTTTCCCCCAAGATTCTTACCATTTTTTCTCATTTCCGCTGCAAGTAAACCCCTATCCTTGCTGGTAGTACATGGGACACTTGAATCTTTTATTGTGGATGTCTTCAAAGGAAACAGACATATAAAAGAAGGTCCCCAGGTCAAATATTAGTTAAACCCTAAGTTCCCAAACTTATCCCTATGCTAGCAGTTGGAGGGAGTCTCTTAGAAACCCATGGCATCCCTAAAATTTCACCAGCTCTACATGGGCACATTTTACAGATCTTCTTTTTTAATTTAAACTTGAATGTTTTTGAATAAAACATAAGTCCATTGATGACATCAATAAGCTGACATCATACATCAGAAATTAATACAAAATTGACTTCACTAAGACTAGGCTTCCTGCGGTGCATCCCTACTTTTACAATGGTAAAAGAACTGTCTTCACTAATGAATGCCGGGTTGCCTCTCAGAATGGAAAGCTGAGAGCTAGGGAATTCGATCTGTAGTCCAAATTCTCATTTAAGGATCACTGGCACAAGTGAAGGGAGTTTCCCCAGTGAGAACATTAGGCTTGTAAGAGCAGCACTGTCTGAGGAAACTTACATGAGGTTCTGTGCTTGTGAAACTGTACCAACAAAAAAAGAGAAAAATCCTGGCACTCTGATTTCGAGGGCCACTGAAGAAAATTTGGTCAATCTAATTTACACTGACAGAAGCCTTACACTGAAGGAAGCCACTGCCACTGAACTCTTGGAAGTGCTGTGTGAGGTCTTTTAGGTTAGAAAACAAAAATACTGAATATATTATACTCTGTGCATACACTGAGTGAACAGAAGAGCATTATAAAGTGCTGCTTCTCCTTGTTGCATGTATGACTTAGTATGATAAGCTCAAATGACACCTTCTCCCACATAATATTTTGTACTTTTGATTTGTTTTTCTGGTTCTAAGAAAGATATCTGAAGAAATCAGTTAGCTGTAGAGATGTAACGATAACATAAGCCAAGGAAAATGCAAGCTAGGCAAAGAATGACCTTTGTGATATATCCATCTCAGCAGATCCGCCCTTGGTTACAAATATTCATGGCTAATGGTATAGTTTAAATTATAATGGAACACCTCTTGCTGAGATGCTGCAAATGCATCGGATTTTCAAAAGCTTTTGTATTTGAATATTTTGCCAGTGCGTGCTGAAACCCCTTGAGAGGCAATAATTTTCTATGAAACTTGCCAAAGCCAACTTGTAGCCAAGACATTGCATGATAAAAATCCTAAATGAGGTAAAACACATTGATTTAAAAAAAAAAAATAAATGCAGAAGTATTCTTTGCTTTCACATAAATACTTTTTCAGTATGTGGATTCTTTTTCTGATGAAAAAAGAAAGTCAGGGGACAAAATCCTTGTGGGAAACTCATGCTCCAGTGGATAATATCTCTTGACATGCGATATTCTTAGGAATACAGAAATTACTAAATCAGGTCATACTCAAGGTCCATTTTGTCTTCTTTATCTACTACTTTATTAGCATATTCAAATAATTCTGAGAGATAAGTGAGGCAGGAACTTCTTTTATTTTTTTTAATTTTTAAAAAAATTCTACTATATTTAAGTTTATTATTTGCAAGATTATATGTCTTGCAATTTTTTGTTATCCCATTTTAATTATTATGGCAATTAATGTAACCTTAATAAAGCTTACTATTGTATAATACACCAGATCAGCCCAAGAGCCTTTTTTAAAGACTGATACAACTGGTTTGCTGTCCTCCAGAACAGAGGCTATTTCTATTGAATGTTTTGCTTAGTGTAAACAAAACTAAATATTGAAGATCCTTTAATTACCTTACATAACTTGTTTCTTTCTCTAGTTACTATATCACTTTCCTTGTAAATTAGTGACATTTGAAATGCCTAGTTCAGCTTCCTTTGTACAGCTAAAACTTCATTATTGTCAATCAACCTCTCTTTATATATTTTTAAATATAATATACTGTCTTTTTTTCCCTTGCTTTTTATTTTGCATATGAAACAGCTATGTAACTACCTCAGCCTACAAACCTTTTTAAAAAAAAATTTGCTGCAGAGACATGGTGGAAACTGCGATCTAACTTGTCTGCATGTCTTGCATATTTTTTCCTTTGCTTCAAGAAGGATGATCCTCGGAACTACAGGTCAATCAGTCTCACTTTTGTTCCTGTACAATCACACCATGAGTCTTGGAAGCCATTTCTGGCCACATAAGGAGAAAAGTGACAGGGAATACCCATCATGGCATTGACCAACCTGAGTGCCTTCTATAATTAAATGACTGTCGGATGAGGAGACAACAGTAGATGTTGTCTACTTTGACTTTAGCAAAGCTTTTGACACAATCTTCCACAGTATTCTTGTACCAAGATGAGACTCCATCTAGACATACAGACTACTAGATGGATGAAAAACTGCCCGGATTGTCAAGCTCAAAGAGCAGTGGTTAATGGTTTGTACTTCACCTGGGGGCCAATTACAAGTGGAGTTCGTCAGGGGTCTGCTCTGGGACCTATCTTTTTTCAAAGCTTTATCAATGACCCAGAGGATCAGACTGAATGTGTCTTCTGCAAACCTGTCAGTGACACCAACCTGGGGGATGCAGTTGACAGCTCAAAGGCAGGCTTGCCATTCAGAGAGACCTAGCATTAGGTTAGAGGAATGGGTTTACAGAAACTCCATTAAATTCAGCAGGGACAAATGCTAAGTCCTGCAGCTGGGATGGACTAATTCCTTGCAATAGTAAAGGCTGGGAACTGGCTGGACAGAGAGAACGCTGCTGAAAAGGACCTCAGGGTCCTGGTGGACAGCGAGCTAAACATGATTCAGCAGTATGCCCTGGCAGCAATGAAGGCTAACAGCATGCTGGGCTCTATCAACAGCAGCACAGCCAGCAGACTGAGGGAAGCGATTATCCCCTGTCACTCAGCACACACTAGACTGCACCTGGAATACTGTGTTCAGTTTTGGGGCCCCCAGTACAAAAAAGATGATCAAGTTGAGCAAATCCAGCAGAGGACCACCATGATGGTCAGCGACTTGAAGCAGTTGCCCTGTGAAGAGAAGTTAAGAAAAACTTACTTAGCCTGGAAAAGGCTTAGGAGGGCCTAGTAATAGCCTTGCTGTACCTAAGAGGAGGCTACCAAGAAGACAGAGCCAGGCTTTTTAATCAAGGTGCATTGTGAAAGAGTAAGAGACAATGGCCATAAATTGAAATATGTGAGATTCTGACTAAGGAAAAAATGTTTCCCCTTAAAGGTAATTAAACACTGAAAGAGGCTGCCCAGAGAGCTTCTGGGATCTTTGATCTTTGTCTTTGCTGATTTTCAAGACCCAACTGGATAAAACCCTGAGCAACCTGGTCTGAATTCATCGTTGACCCTGCTTTGAGCAGGCAGTTGGACTACAGGACCTCTGAGAAGCTAAATGATTCTGTGAAACAGGAGATAGTTGAAAGCCTCTTCTTTTAAAAATGTTGCATGGACAATAGTCTCTTTTGAACACTGAGAAATTTGAAAAGCCCTTTGTATTGTTTCATGGTCTGTACTCAAAAAAGAAAAATGCAAGATGTTTCTTTGGAAATGCAAAATATTGTTGTGGTATCATCACCTGATTAGTATAATGCTATTTACAATGCAGCCACAGAAGCTGAGTGACTTGTTAACACCTGTGTTTCACCATCACAGAAGGAGAAGGATGTAAGTAAATGCCTGTAACAAAGTATTTATCATACTTGTGCAGTGAGATAATACAGAGGAGTGTTTTATTACATGGAGGTGGGATTGGCACCAGCAATAACAGCTGTCAGTGTGAGGCTCCCCAGAAATCCAAAAAATGACAATCATTCCGTTCAGTGTTCATATTTTTGCAAAGAGCTTTTACTTCATGCTTCAAAAGAACAGAGCTATAAATTAAGCAGAACAATATGTATTCATATTTCTTCAGAAATATGGTAGGTAGTGTGCCATATGACTGATTATAAATTAGGAATAAAAACCCAGGGGAGAACCACAACAGAGATGGATAAAATACTGAAGGCTGATGGAAAGAAAATCAGTGTGTCTGGAGAGCACAAAGCATGAGACACACATAGAGTGAAAATGTAGTACCACCCAAGAAGCTTAAAAAAAACAATCTGCAGATTTTGTGTAATACCTCTGTGAAGATCAATACAGGGAAGAAAAGATGAGATTGCAACCCTAGTCGAGTGGGAAATATGTGCCTCTTGCAGGCGTTGGACCACTTGTGGCAAAGAGCTTGCCAGCATTACATAATAGAGCAGTAATAGACACGCAGCCCCGTGGTCTGCACTGCCGCCTGGAATGCCGGACTTCACATACCAAACACGTTCAGCTTTTGGTCTCTGCAACCATAACGGTACGCAGTGTGGACCACTTTTATGGGACAGTATCTCCACCTACACGCAGTGATGCTGGGGCCTTTGGGTGATATTTCCTATGATTCCAGGTAGATTTCAGCTTTGAGATTTGTGGACATAGTTTTTCCTATTTCGGTTTGCTCATCTGTAAAATGCGTAAAGTACCTCTTCCCTCAAAGGTGGTATGAGAATTACCCTGAGCAAGAGACCTGTTCAGGCATTCGTGATAACACAGCTGTAGAGCACTCTCTCCTGGAAGGATACTATTCCTCTAAGTATATCCTTAATATGATGAGGTCATATTTAAGCATGCATGTCTTCAGATCTACCCATTCCAATACAATGTCTTCTCTTTACATTATTAGGCTGCTAGGCCACTGTAGCAGTGACACATGCTCAGCTTGAGAAAGCAGTAACTGGACATAAAATTAATTGCATGCATTAAAGACTCCTGTGGTATTCTGTTTGCAAATACTTCCAACACACAACTTCACTGTAAAACGCTCTTAAGAGTTTTCGAGAGTTAGCATTTGATCCAAGAATGGCATTTCCACTTATAATACACTGGGTCCAGACTTGTGTACAGTTGCTCCTTTAAGGACAGATTTCAGAACTCCAGAATGAGATCTTCCCTTTAGTATATGGTGCTTCTTAATTACCATTGTTTTCCAGAGGAAGAAAGACTTCTCCAGCTTCTGTTGTAACCTGAAGTTCAAGGACAGTCTTGCAAACGTGCATGATTCAATTTGAATATTTGCTCCCCTCATATAACTCAGCCACATGCATCCAACCTAGTGCATCAAAAATATGCCTTTTTTGACCCTACCTAATTTAACTTTAGAATCAGTGTTATAGTCTGATATTTCGGATCTGCTCTTCTTTTCACATGTTCTTTAACAAATATCTGCAGCCAAAGTCCAAATCCTCAGATGCTAAAAATCAGCATTGCTTCTTTGAGTTAGTACGACTACGTCAACTGAACAACTGCTCCAGTATCGAATGTAAGCTAGAGGGATGCACTAATTTTACAGTGGTGCGCAAAGAAGCCACTTTGCACAGTGAACGAGTATGTTTAGAGAACAGAGTTATGTAATTCATCTATTTTGGGGATTAGCCATCCCTGAAGTTCTGAAAAAGGTAACTGGGTTGGACTATTTATAGAGTCCGTTCCTATAGTTACAGCACAGATGCTAGCATGGAACAAAACCAAACTGTTAGCTCAAGCCATCTCCTCAGTGCATCTTGGTAAATTTGTACTCTCACAAATGTTTATAGATCTCTCAGATACAAAGAGATTTGGGGGTCTAGGATGCTAATACTGCCTCAGCATCTCTTTGCACATTAGTATGCCCTATTTCCTATTAGCTTCTGACCATGCCTTTGTTTTTCAGGTCATTTGTATTACGGAGATACGCAGAGACTCCTGTTAAAGCAGTTTCCCAGTATATGATAGAGGAGAAGGGGCACTAATCTTGGGAAAACTAATGCAGTAATTGCCTAAATTATTCTGATCCTTAATCTCACAAGGCTGCTAAGGATGGTGGCTCAGAATCCTTCCTTTACATGATTCTCTGTTTTCTAAGATGCATTTGTAGGATCACTGTAAAACTACAAAGCCCATTGTTACTGCTACAGGATGATAAGTGTGCATAAGAATTAATTAAAAAATACAATCCATACTCAAAGGGTTTACAATCTTGAGGTCATGCAGAATTGTACAACTTATAGGAAGGAAAAGAACAGTTTGTAGTAGGTTAGTATAGATTTGGGCTGCTTCTTATAGATTCTGCTTTTTTATAAATAAGTATTTGTCTATACATAGTCATTGTTATCTTTTCTTAAATATTGAAAACCAGCCAATTGTTTTGGTAGTGGGCAGTAAGAAGAGGGCAAAGGAGACAAGAGGAGGAAAGTTATCTGGCTAATGGAGAAAAGCCTGTTCCTAACATAGGGATTACCACAGGAAAAATCAAGTTAGGGACAGGATTTTAGAGGGATGACAATTTTAATAAGGACGACGAAACATGGAAAATTAAGTACCTTGCTTAGGCAGGATTGGTTAATTCTTACCTTCACTAGTCTATCCTATGAGATAGGCAGATCACAATGTAAAACAAAGGGTAGCAGAGAATGAAGGCAGAAATATAGGGTAGGTCCTTCACTACTCAGCATTCTATATTGTCATTCATGCACAGTGCAAGCTCAGCACATTTTGATTTGTTTGTATCCTACTCCAAACTGCATAGGTTAAAATGACAATGTGCCATGCGCAAAAGTGGGGATCTAGGCCTTTTACAAAATGCCTAGAAAATTAAGACGAAAAGTCTGAATTTCATATGGAAGAAGAGGCACACCCTAGGAATAGATTTCAGCAGAGGCTAAACAGTTTAACATGAAAAATTTGAAATTGAGATAGTCTTTACAGCTTTGTGAGAGAGGAGAAATACGCACGTCAGCAAGGAAAATCCAAAAGAGACATATTGACTACTAGTATGATCTATCCAATTCAGAAACTACCACTACAGTTAATAATAACCTCTACTCTATCGAAGATCATAGTAGAAAAGGCCAGGGTGATGATCCGTAGAGCAAAACTCAATTTTTTTCTTTTTTTGAACCTCACAGGCTCAACATAGAGACTGAAACATAGAGAAACAAAGAATCAAAAGCAAATAACTGTTAAGTACTGAGACCCATACACCTTGCCATAAACTGCATTTTCTCCTAGACTACACTGTCAAATCCAACCAGAGAAAACAATGAAGTAAAAAGCAGAACTGGAATTGACTGATGCTCAAAATGCATATAAGGTGCTAGACTTCTTGATGCACTAGTTTATAAGAATTACTATAAGAATTTCATGTTAGTACTGATGTTTCAGGAAGGTCTAAGAAGAAAAAAGAGTTTTGAGAAAGTTACTGGTCAATATAGAAGGATTTAAAATGTACATATAATGCAAATAAAATGCCTGTATTTAAAATATCTTTTGAGTTCTGTAAAAGAAAATTATCAATTCAAGAATTTGATTTTTACAACTATTAATATTCCAGCTAATATTTTAGTAAAAAGGATGGATTAAATAAAGCAGGGAAAACACAGAAAAAGTATTGTCCCTTTAGAAAATAGTATAAATATATGCATAAATATATTAAGAGAGTATCTTGAAGAAACTTCAGGTCAAAATATTTAACTACTGAGTTAATCATCAATAAATCTTGTACATAGAAGTTTTCATTTAAAGGACTTTATTTCTGGGACAAGGTCTTTAATATATAACTTAAAACATTTTATTCTCTGTAATTAATATCTCAAATAACGAAAAGCTTCACATAAAATACAACACATTTTTTGTGCTTAGTAACACCATTATTAGAGGGTCTGCATCTTCTTGCATGTTTGCATAGCACCTAGCACAATAATTTCTTTCAAAACCCAAACAAAACAATGATTTTTGCCAGTTCTCTGTGTTTTCAAGTTTTTCAGCTGGCTATGGACTAAGATTTTTTCAGAACATTCATTGGATTGAAGGAAAGGTCTGAAATGTCATCATTCATTTGTAAATTGTACTTGTCATTCCCATGAGATTTCATCAAGCTCTAGACTGCTTACTTGGACGCTATCTGCTCATCTGCAGTGACTGCAAAAAATATGGGAATATGAACTTGAAATGTCTTTTCAGTAGAAAGCATAGAAAAGTATGTGGCTACCTGCATAAAACATGCAGACCTTCATTGTTCCATCCTGTATCATCCTGAGTCTTCATGGTTATTTTATGCAGAGCTAGCACATTAATTCTTATGATGGTTTTGTTAGGTCAAACCTGATACTTGAAGATATCTGCTGCTCCCTACCTCCCACTTACAGGATCAAGTAGACACTAATATTTAATTACTCAAACCTTTTTTAGTAGATGTCTTAATTGCTTTTAAAATGATGATTTTCTAGAGTGTGCACATATGTGCCTGTGTGTGCAGATGTATGCTGAAGAGAAGGTTCCTGAATCCTGAAGTCTTGAATGAGGTGCTTCAGACTGGAAAAAGAGGGGAGATGGATTTTAGACTCACCCCTCTTTCAATGTTAGATGTATTTTCCTCTGGGATTACTTGTGCTCTCAAAACTGGTCTCTTTGTGTGGCTTGTCAGGGATGCCGTGTCAGTTTCAAGGATGACAAAAAAGAGCATGAGCCCTCATTAGAGCTCCAACTACACTGCATGTCATTAAAAGGGAATTCAAGCCTGCACAAAGTATTTAGAGCCAGTAATAGGCCAATAAACACTCTGGCCTATATATCACTATATATATATGTGTGCATATGCATATGCATAATTTAATTTGCTATTGATCCCCAAAATCTGATGACCCAACAGCAGTTTTGAGTACTGTACCAGATTCCTATCTGCTGAAAAAGGTCATAAAGTACTGTATTGTTCATTATAGCAATGAATTCAGCAAAGCACTGACAGCATGGCGTTTTGAAGGCTAATATTCCACTAAGTAATTATTGACAGTAGAATAATTTACATGGGCTTTTAAATCTGAAGTAAAACCTATACTTTCACACACAATTCCATAAATACTTACATATTTAGTTTACAATTCACTAATAGTACTTTAAAAATGTGCCAATATGTACTTGTTGAAACTAACCACGGCTTTTCTTATTGTTCTTGATGCACAATAACATTTTTGTTAATGACCACTGAAATATGTCTCTGTAGAGATAAGAGGTACCTCATCTTCATGACTTTCCTTAACAGCCATTTTAGCATTCCTCCAGGCTGCTCTGGGCTGTTCCATCAAGCTTCAGATTCTTCTCATGAGAGAGAGATGAGGTAAGCAGGGCTCTCCGTTTAGGCTTCAAAACAGCCATGTAATGCTATGTGAAATTCTATGCAGCCATGGTATAGGGTGGCATGCAGAAAGCAAACACTCATACATTCATGATCATCAAAGCCTGGCATGTCCATGATAGGTCAATAGAGAAATTCCATGATAAACTGGATAGCTCCGTTAGATAACGTGGCTAAGTTATGTTGAGAGCAAAAGGGGGTGTCCATTCAGACACCATATATGTTTCACTTAATGGGTGAAAACTCTAGAAATAACCTGGATCACAATTATCATTACAATGTCCAGTTTATCCCCCTAGGTAAGCAAGTGTACTTAAAGTCAGGTGACTGGGACTAGAATCTGCCAGCTTCTGTTTTCTCTCTGATCTTTTTCTCAGTGATGTTTGCATTTCATCTGTCCTTGCCTAAATGTCCATAACCTAGAAACAAAGATCATCAGTACATATTTTCCCCATAAAGAAATCAGGGAGATTCAGGAACATTGTGATTTTCAGATGGAAGATTTTATGTAACTGGAGAAAAATATACTGGCAAGCAATTATTTCCAAATTCAGATTTGCCAGTAGCTGCTAAAAACACTTTGTATGAAGCAGATTGGACACAAACTAAAACTGTGATAGGCCATCTTTTGATTTTCACGTCTTTGTGCTGTTTTTTATCTAACTGGAAACTGGCATGTGGTGGAAGCTTCATCTAGCTGCAAGAACCCAAAAACCACCCAACATTGCTTACATAAATTACCAGACATGCTGCTGTGGTATTTGAAAAGCCACAAATCTTGTCAATCAAATGAAGTTCTAAAGAGTTTACTGACTGTCATTTTGGCTCTTCATTGTGTCAAGGCAGAAACATTCCTTGGACACATTTAGAAAGGTTGCCTCACCAGTCATCCAGTGTGTCACCAATTATTTTGTTCCCTTGCTCAATGATCTACTAATATTCTCTTAGCCATAGTTGCAGTTAGAAAGCATTTTTTCTGGAACTACCCACTGGAACAAGCAAAGTGGGAAAAACCTGCATTTGTAAATAGCACAGAAATAATCTGACTGCAGTATTTAAGCCTTAAATCTAGAGGATGAAGAATTCTGTAGGAATACTATATTAATAGACCAGATTACATAATTGATTTGTGAAAATACGCTTTAGTCACTTAAGAGTATTACTCTAGAAAGCTTTGTGTCCTCTAACCATACTCTGGTAACGTAACCCAGGATGTGTTTAATTTCAAGATGCAGTATAATATTTTTCCCTGACAAAATTAATAGAATATATGAAGTAGATTATAAAGAATTCAGAATTTTTAGAATATGGCCATTGTTCACCTACCTGGCTGTAAAATCTGTATAATTGCTTTCTGCTTGTTTTCAACTCTGGAGTCTGATTACATTCAATGGCACAAATTCAACGTAAGTGGCATGCCACCTGCAAACAAAGCAACACAGAGATTTTTTTCATGCACAGTTGATTCAAGTATCTGTACAATCTATAAGGGAAGGTCAGCGAAGGGTAGTTCTCTGACTGATCAAGAAAAAGTCTTTTCAGGGGAAAAGGCTGTGGTCAGCTCTTCCCTTCCACACTGTGATTCCAGCAGCTTCAGTTCTTCAGCCCTCTCCCTCATTTTCAGAAGTGCCATGTCCTTTTTTGATGTCTATAATGCCTCATGGCATAGAGAAGCCATTACTGTAGTAAACTCTGGAGTATATTGCTAGATTGTCTCATTTCCAGTATAACATTCTATAGTTTTAGATTATGATAAAAGAGCATACTCAGTTCAAGCTTAGATCTAGCCTGAGACAGTTTGCTGGCATACATGGAGAAATAATCACAAATTTGAACTACAATCTGCTAAGCATTATTGTATTTCAGCTTATGTCTCATAAAAAGTTACCCACTCTCATTTCTTCCTCTTCCAAAGGGAATTTCAGTATTTATAATGCAACACATACACCAATAGTTTGCAATCAATTTCTAAACTGGTTGCCTTTGGTAGATACCTGAAACATTTAATGGTTTATAATCTCTTAACTGCTCTATTCAGTTGCACCCGCTGTTTCATGCATTGGCTCATTCATAGCCTGCTGTTTTCAGAATATGGAAACTCAGAATCCACTGTGCCTTCCCTTCTCTTATTCCAAGAGAAGCAAAAATTGTGTCCTGTATGTCAGTCCTCATTTGTAGGCACTAGAAATGTAACCTCACTAGTACGACGTAATTTCCTAAGAAACCTGGGTGATCTTTCACCTGTATTTTGTCATCCATGTATATACACACAGTCTTATACCTACAAAGGATCATGAAATATCTTTTCACCACAGAGATAATATTTTTTTTTCTTTCTGTCATAAGAGTTTATATACCGCTTTTTCACTGAAGCGTCTATAAATTTGGGTAGTCTTAAGCCTCCTACTGAACAGCATTTCAGCAGCTGTTAGCCCTGGTTTCCTGGGTTCGGCTCTTCCATTAAGTGGTGCCCAAAAGAGATCTGAATTTTTTAAAAGGATGCTTAAGAAAGAGAAAAATTTGAATCTGAACATGAATCTTCATCTTTCTGAAACATTAAAAGAGCTCAATTGCATTTTCAGCTAATCATTACACAATGGATACTCTGTGTCCAAACAAAAATGCACACCATTACAGTATTTTGTAAAATAACTACATTCATTTGATCCATTCTCTGTCATTCCTATATTTGATGTGCCAAGTTTAGCAAATATAGAGGGCATAGGATAAGTTATTAGCAGCTAGATTTTCAAATAATGTAATTTCTGGGTATCAGGAATAACAATCCAAATCAAATGTTCTTTTTTTCTGCATATACAGATAAAGCTATGCCAATTTTGAATTGCAATTTAAAGTTTCTTTAATTACCATCACAGGCTCTATTTGTTTACAAATAGTGGGGTGTATATTTCATATTTTTATTATTTTTATTATTTTGTTATCTTTACTCATCTGAGGCAAACAGTGGAATTCTAATTTGTCTTGTGTGGTTTTTCACATGAGAATATTTTTAAAGTATCAAGTTTAGCCATCTTTGTTTGAGATTTTAGGTACAACCTACTTAGTATCTTTGAATAAAAATTACAATAAATAAGAAATCCTATTTCAGAGTTGTTGTAAAGATTAGGTATGCAACAAATAAGCCAACTAAAATTACATCTTGTTTATCTGCACTAACATACTATAAGTTGCCTGAAGTGAATTAAGTATTTTCAGTTATAACATCATACTCTGGTGTTTTCTCTGTTTCAGTTTTATTCAAAGCTCTAGCCTAGGGCCTTTTCCAGATTTACATGTGTGTTGTAAGGGATGCAACTGCAACTAAAAGAATAACGTCGGCAACTCAAGTCTGCTAACACTCATTTTGCAATTTTTACTAATGGCTTATTGCCAATTTTTGCTATCAGTTGCTGCCAGTTTATATGAAAGTACAATTTTTTGTATATGGACACTAGATTTTCTAGTGCTTGTCCTTTAGTTAAGGCTTTGCTGTCATATGCTAAAGGTTCCATATGAATGCCAGGCCTCTGTAAATATACTGCCTTGAGGCTTTGTGTTAAAGGTTTTGCATATGTTTATTATGGTAAAATCTGAAAAATGGGGCCTTTCATTATCAACTGTGTAGAGATTCTTCAAATCTTTCCTGGCATGCCACGTCCATTGCACATTTTTAGTCACTAAAGCCTTCAGGTTAGCATCCATAGTGGCCACATCAGATACAAATCTCCTAACAAAACATATCATCCCCATAAACCTCTGTATGCTTTCTTTTTATGTAGGTGGAAGGATATTGACAACTGACAGTGTAACACTGGAAGCCATCTCTACCCTGTTTTCTTGAACTTGTTTAAGTGTATTATTTCTTTACTTCTCAGTTTACTATTTACTGAGGGAGCCATGAGATCTCTTTAGAGCTTTTCGAATTTCTGGTTCTTTCCTTCCTTTCCCCATGAGAATACCATCTATGTAAATCAATATTATAAAATACATTTTTTACCTCGTCGTGAAATACAACAGGTATGTAGCATAATCAAAAAAGTATTCATGGTAAAAGCAGTAATAGATTCCAAATGGTGTGTTAAAATGTGCAGATGTAAACTTTTTTGTTTTCCTGGAGAAATATGCTAGAGCTGAGAAGAAGCATATAATGTAGGAAAAATATCTTGCAGCCAAAAATAATCTTTCTTCACACATATGGGAAATATTGCTGATTAACATATTTAACTTCTTAGAATATAGGCAGAGAGTTCTATATTTCTCTTCCAAAATTTATAAAGTACTAATTTATATCACAGCCTCTTCAAGTACCTCCATTTTATCATTTGAGAGATTCAGGGATATTCACAGGTACAGGTATAACAGAACAGTGAGGGCCTAACACTGTATTTTAACAACTTTTCAGTATCACCAGTTTATTAAAAACATGTTCCTCTGTCATCCTGGGGCTTCTGCTCCTCTCCAATATATTCTTTCACAGATAAACCTAGTATTTGAACTGATTATTCTCATTTCTCACAAGTATTATAGATGTTAGCTTTTCAATATTTTGTTTTAATCTTGCATTTGTAGATCACTAACCTCACTGCCTAATTTAAGTTTTACCTGCCTGCATTTAACAACACAAAGTTTTCTTTGCAAATCCTTCCAACAGCTTCAGAGATCATGTTATCTTAGACACAAATCTATGACTAATAGGGAATTTGAATTTAAAAGTCAAACTTCTTCACAGCTACCCAGGATACTTTCTTTTTGCTGAGACCTTTCTTTTCCCTGTAAATGCCAAATTAACAAAAGCATCTGAGGGTGGGTACATGAGGGTCAGGAGGGTGTGTGTTGAGAGTGACATCAACTGAGACAATAAAAGGGCTTCTAAGTTACTTAGAAGCTCTATTTTAAAGTTACATTTAAGGGGTCCACTAAACCAATTCAGTAGTCTTAAAATATACTTGACATCAAGAGACAGTCATCTGCCGACATACCCAAACCAGAAATCTGTTTAAGGTACTATCTGGTAAGTATACTCTATTTTATTTCCAAGTTCTCTAGAAGACCTATTTAGAAAATTTTATCATTGATTCTCTATTCATTTTTACATCAGCTTTTTTTCAGACTATCTTAAAAATAAAGTGAATATTAGTAAGATCAAACTCTTTTATTAGCTGAATCAAATTTGTGAAGTGAAAAAATATGAGAGTTAGAAATATCTTGAAGTGAATCCAACTACTCAATTTATAATAGTGGGTTAGATGGACTGCTAGGACCACATTCATACTATCATGTAAGATACTATGTAATAAATGCTTTTCTGACCTACAGTAAAGCTGCAGAAAATATTGCAAAAATGGATGGCACTGTGGAGTTTTATATTTCTTAAGTTTCAGTTACTCTGTATCAAATTTCTTAAGCTGTAACAAAAAGACGCCTTTTCTGGCTGCCAATACTGAAAATCCAAACTGGAAACTGATATTTGGACTGTGTAACTTCTGCCTGTTGTAGCATCATCAGTAATAAATATTTTTGAAATATATCCCAAGTGGCAGTTTTGCTGATGATGTACAAAGCAGAGTAGAATTCATACTGGCAGTGCAGGATTATCACTGAAAAAAATGAGGGACTCAATTCTGATTTCTCTTATGTCATTAAACAGGGAATGACATAATCCAGTAGAGTTATGACTTTGCAAAATTGTCAAGAAAAGTGTCAGACTCTTCATTCTGAAGAATATGCAAAAGAAATAGATAAAAGAACAAAAATTTTCACTTGCATAGCTATATACAAGTATTTCAACATACCTGGAGCATATAAAGTATAAATGATTTTTAATAATAGTAGTAGTAGTAATAGTAGTATTGGAAGAACATGGTGCTTTTCATCCAATTATCCAAGAGATGGGTACCTATATGATGATGATGTAGGGAAACTACAGCTGACCAAAGTTCTTAGACTTGCCTACGAAGTAACAGTCAGTTGCTCAAATTAGTATTAGAACTAAATTCTCCACGTGCATTCCTTGCTCTAACCCATTTCACAAAAAAAAATATTTTTCAAAATCCCTTCTCTGATGTCTTTCTTCAAGTTTTTTTCTAAACTATATTTCTTTGGAATTAAGAGAAATTATTGGAAATACAGATTTATACATGTATTCATTTCTATCTTCATAGACAAAATGACTTCTATAAAAAGTCTGGCCAGGACTGCAATCATTTTATATGCTGTATGCTTTTTTACAAGATCTGAGGGAAGACCAATGATGTAAGTACATTATTATACACTTCCAAAGTTTGGAGGATGACTTTAGCTGTTCTTGAGAATATGGTCGGTTTGTCTGTACATATGTTTATGTGTATGCGAGTCTTTCTGTCCCTGCTTTTGAACCCTTTGGCCAAGCTGGCCAAATTCTGTCCCACAGATATAGCTGTAGAGGTCTCAGACACTCTGAGTTCTTACATATTTTTTGAAAATACACAGCCGAGTAGAGGCAGAAAAATCATATAAGCATTCTCTTCAGAATATCATTGGGTAAGCTTATTAGACACTTGGGGGGGTCTACACAGGAGATCATCTTTTTTACTGTGCGAGAATCTAGCTAGAACTCCCACTTAGACACTACCATCAATCAACATTGAGACACAAATCCACAGGGAATCATGCATCCTCAACTGATGTTCACAGAAAACTACAGCTGAATAAATGCCATCATTTTATTAATCAGTTACCTACTATCGTATAAACCCTAAATAAGCTCATCTATAACAGCTAAAATAAATGATAAATGTATAGTTAAAATATATTTTCACAAAACTGGACTACTCCTATCTTTCATGCCTTCTCACTAATGTATCCATTACCAATAACAAGTCACCATCCACCCTCCTTCTCTTCTTCAGATGTCATTCTATCCCTTACCAATTAGAAAGGTAGGTTCTACAGCTCTGTATTGCGATACCTCACAAAAGTTGAGTGAAGGTCTAGAATTCAAGAAGGGCCGCTATGAGTCTCTTTCTTTGCCTTTCTTTCATGCAGGAAAAGATCAGTGAGTGAGATGCAACTAATGCATAATCTTGGAGAGCATCGACACACCGTGGAGAGACAGGACTGGCTTCAGATGAAACTGCAGGATGTGCACAGTGCCCTTGAGGATGCTAGGACCCAGAGGCCTCGAAACAAGGATGATATTGTCCTGGGTGAGATAAGAAGTAGAAGGCTGCTCCCTGAGCATTTGCGGGCAGCAATGCAGAAGAAATCCATCGACCTGGACAAAGCTTACATGGATGTACTTTTTAAAACAAAGCCATAATGAAAAAAAGCCAGAGCATTATGTCTGTCCAAGTAAGCACATGTCTGTATATCATTGATCAAGTAGGGCATTTTATTATTATTTATTCAAACTACAATAAGGATTAAAGGCTTCATTCAACATTGTAGCCCCATTGAGTTAGACATTTCACAACCAAATAATAAAATGTATTTACAGTCCACCCATGACCATTGCTGCTAATTTCTGGGTATCTTTTAAATGGCTAATGTATCTTATACATTTCCAGCATAAAAGGAAAAAGAAACCCAAACCAGTAAGAAAGTTGAAAGATCATTTAAGATTGGTTCTACTACTCTTACACGGACAGCATTTGTATGTAACCACTAGGCCTACTTGTACTGTTAACCAACAATGAATAAATGCAGCAGAGCCTGTCTTCAGAATAGTGCACCATTTTGCCTCGGGTTAAATTTTGTTTGACTTTGTACTAATGAAAATATGTAAACTTAAATCCACATTTATTTTCAGAAGAAGGACTAATTACATAGTAAAAGCTGCATGATAATAGTTTAGGAATAAAGAATGCAAACATAAAAAAGGAAGAAGGCAAATCTTAAGATTAAAGTACAATGGGATAAAATTAAAACAAATTCTGTATGAAATAGAAGAATGAAATTTTGCAAAATACTGAAATGAAGGGAAGGTTTGATTACCTTCCCCTCCTCCAAAAGATGATAACCTACAATTAACTGGAGAAACGGTGGGAGCAGAGATGGTAGCACATATCTAAGCATGGCTGTAACTATAGAACTGGGAAATGATTCTATACCAGACAATTACAATTGAAACAAAAATCTTGCAATACACATTTTTTGTCCCTCATTTTCTCTGCAAACTACCTTTCTCTGAATTTCTGTATGTTGTGTTAGGTCTCATGTGTAAGTAACTTTTGTTTGTGAGACCAGTGGCTCTCATACTTAAAATTACTCATTTTCATTTGCAATTTTTTGTAGAATTGGGATCTCAGTTTGGCAAATCCCCAAAATGAGAACCATTAACATGCAGCAATCAAGCTGGGAGAGGAACCATTAGCTGTAATACATTCAAACTCTAAGCAGGACTCAAAAAGAATCGGGACATAAAAAAGGATGGGAAAAAACAATTATGATAACAATAATTTAAAAAAGCAGCAAATACAAAATTATTTTGAATGATATATGCACATACATACTTAGGACCCTCAATCATTTCTGGCAAATAAGAACGTTTTCGCAGTAGAAAATGGTGGTTGCCTACAAATTTGCCATTGCCAGAGCTCAAACCTGCTGCTCTAAGTCAAAGTGTCCGTATGTATGTTGCCATATCACTTCTTATTTGTTTGTTTGATGTCTAGCACACCTTGGGGAACCTGGTGAAAAGCTCATAAATCATGACAAATATAAATGCAGTCTGCTGGAGGCTAGAAAGGTACTTGTAACTAGTGAACTGTAGTTCATAATCTTGGCTATACTTTTAGTAATGTAAAGGCCCTGATGCTGCAAGCAGATGGTATGCCTGTGCACATGGGTGCACCCCATGCACAAGCAAGGGTTCCATGCCACTTGTCTATTTGTAGAATCGAGGCCTTAAAGTGCACTTTCTATTCTTTTATCAGACATCTGTGCTAACTTAAAGAAATGAATTTGCATTTTTGTACCTATGTCTCACTTATGTATTACCAAATAAAGTGGACCAAAAGCTCTTGGACATTATTTTAAAGCATAATAACTGACTGGCCTGTAACTATTCTGATATAATTTAGCATTTGGGATGAGATTATTAAGCCATTTTATTTTATTATAGCAATATAAATACAAAAATAATGATGAAAGCAATTTTTTTTTCTTTTGTCTTTCCTTGCACACAAAATCATATTGATGGATAAACAAAAGGTGTTTACCTATCACAAACCTATTTATGTCCCCTTACAATAATGACACACGTGCAGAAACTATGTAATCTTCAAGTGCCAAATTCATGAACTGTTTCATTTTGATCTAAACAGAGAATTCTATAATCTAAACAATTTATTCTTCCTAATCTTCAGCTATTGGATAGATGAAAGATGCTTACATAAATATTTAAACTCTGTATACTTCAAAAAGTACTCATTGCTTACAAAGGGCTTCAGGATCAGAGACAGATGATGCCCCACTGAACATCATTTAGCTAGAAATATGGCTGCAGACAAACTATGCTCAGCACTGTCTCATTTATGGCTAAATTCATGTTTGCTTTGCCCACATGCAGTAAGGCTCTTCAGAAGGACTAAAGAGAGCACAGTGGCAGATGAATTAATGCTAGGTAATGCCCATTAGAAAAAAAGGCATAATTTGCATGAAATTACTTACTCATGGTAATTATCTAGAAAACAGATTTGTTACATCTTTTCAGCTTAAATCTCTGATCAGTGTAGCAGCAGTCAAAACAGCAAAAAGTTCAGAGCCGGGCGGAGGATGTTATAAAAAATATTTTAATACCATGATATATTGCAAAAATTCATCTTCACCTGGTCTAACATGTGCAATTCTGGTCATCTCTCTTTCACAGATTAAGGGGACTCTAAAGAGGATGGTAAGAAATATAGGGCCACTGAAACACTTATATATGATAATAAATGGTAACAAAGGCATTCAGAAAAGAAATAAAAAAGAAGCATTATAAAGATATGACGAATTAACGGTACGGAGAGACAAAGGGTATTGCCTACCCATCTTTCTAAGAGAACAAGGAAAGAGAGGCAAAGAATTGAGCTTGCACATGGCTGAATACAGAGCTTTTAGCTTGTATGAGCCAAAATCTCTTCTCCAGCCAACGTCGCTAGAGGAGACAGTGGCATGACTCCTGGGTATGCTCAAGTTCTTTTCCCATGCATGCACTGGAATGTGCCTTAAGTCTATGCCAGGTTGTGTACTTGCATGTAAACAATTTAAATACTAAACAAGCCTGCATTTCACAACAGACAGACATGCATGTGACTGCCAGAGGAGACTTCCTATGTCTCCTGTTACAGTGAGATAAAGTTAGAAAAGTATTAGGTCCACATCCCTTCACATCCACAGGATCAGCCTTCCAAAGATGGGGTGCCTCTAGAAGGCGTCTTTCCTCCCTGAAGAATGTGGTTTCTATGCACATACTTCCTTTCAAGGCAGAAACCCTTCCTTTACGATCTGACAAGGGCTTTTGCTAAGACCTGCGTCCTTGAAGACATATCCTGTGCACATGGATATCTGCTGTACACACCTGCTTTTTATAAAATTCTCAGTGAAAAGAAATATAATAATGTCTCTCACTCATGACTCATTCAAACGAGAAACAAGAAGCACTAATATCAATATCCATTCACAGGGGAAATAAAACAGTAGCATGTAAAAAGAACCCAAACCCACCATAAATTAACAAAGCCAAAATCACAAGATCTCTAATAAAAACTAGATAAATTGTAAGATCTGTAGGTAAAACCTACTGCTGGTGATTTAACCGCTAGTAATTCAGCTTTCTTAGCTGCTTCTAACTTTGTCTCCTGTAAATACTGCTGTATTATATTGCTCAGCTCACGATTAAATGGCACATAACATCTGACTCCTTGCCTAGTTAGTGCATTCTAACAGCTTTTGTGCAGGCTGCTTGGCTGTCATCGTTCTACGGGTGGATTTCTAGAACTGTGTCATTTATCTCTGTGGCTATTGTTAAAGGATGGAAAAGAGAATTCATTTAACAGATTCATGTTTTGCTGAATATTGTAGCAAAGCTTCTGTCTTTTATGGGGCATTTTGGTATAGCAAAGACACAAATCCTGGCTCTCTTTCCCCCTTTCTCCCTCCTCTTCCCAATGTGCATAAGGTGTACAGCCTGTCTATCTAATATTCCATGCCTGAAGCAGATAGATCTGCTAATGAATCAGGCAAGTCCAGAGGCGTACACTCAGTGAATCTTTAGATTAATACTTAGGTGTTCCTGAAAGAGGAGGATGCTCTGTAAGATATATAAGAAGCACACAAGAGGCATTGTCTGTACAGTTCCAGTCTCTGGAATCTGACAGCAAATTTGCCAACTTCCTCCACCAGAGGTTAAATCAGAACCCCTGCTCAACCTGAGTACAGTCATCATTAGGATATAGATTCATGTTCCCTCTTACCTGCATGTTTTTCCTGAGAGGTCTGGTCCAACAGTGGCTTAGAAAAGCATTTTATGAGACTCTGAGAAGACCCCATACATGGTCATTGATCTTCACAGTGGGGCTGCCCCAAAATATCCACTGTGCAACCAGACTGGCTTCCCACAGTGCACAGAGAAGAAATAAACACTAAAAAATTTGCACAGAGATTTGCTCCTTCTCTTCCTCCTCCCGAACTCTCTACTAATTCAAATTTGCTTCAATATACTTATTGTCGAGAGTTCTACAGTCCTTTCACTTGGCACGCAAGTCAAGTTCTGCCTGTATTTAATAATGATGCTATAGAGAATATCTTAGAAAAGAGGCAAATGTCTTTAGATCTGAATACAGTTGAGGCTTGGTATTGGTTTATTCTCCCCCCATCAGGAGAGAAAGGGCTTAGTGTCACCTCAACAACTGTACAAGTACACTGAAGTTGCCTATGATGTTCTGCTGGGTATTATGGAATGAAACCACATCCACTAATTATATGCCTAAATAGACTGCAGATTACACAGACTCTATATAACCTTGTACAAACAAAAAGTTTTTAGGTTGTACAAACCTAAAAACTATAGTTGTAACTAAAATTAGGAATCAGTTTTAGGATGAAGGTTGAGATAGCAGAGATGTCAGCTCACCTAGCGAAACTGTATTATATCCTTCTTTGGCTCTTTCTTCTGTGCCAGGCAGGGATGATGGTGCCAGCGTACCATGGGGCTACCCTAGAGGCCTGGGTGCTGGGTACGTGCTGCCATGTAAAACCGGTAACGGTTGTTCCTCAGAACACCTGTGTGTAAACACCAACAGAGTTCCAGCGGAGAGGCCGCTTCCCAGTTATCATCCCCTCACTGTAGCTCTACAGGGGAAAGTTTGGCTCATTTACCTCTTATTTCCCAGCTACCTTTCCGCGGCGGCAGGCGAGGAGCAGCTCTTCCCGCCGGCGGGCGGCGCTCGCTCTCCAGCACCGCCTCTCAGGCCCTCACACCGCTACCCTCAGCGAGGGGCTCCGCCTGTTTGGCCGCACTCCCTGCGGCGGCGCCCGGCGGGATGGCGATCCGGCCCCCGCCCGCTGCCCGCGCTGCGGGCACGGCCCCCCCGGCGCGGCAGCGGCCCCTCAGGCAGCCCCGGGCTCGGCCCGCCGCCGCCCGCCCACACCGTGGCAACCGCCGCCTCAGCGCGCCGGCCCGCCCCTAGCAACGCGTCGCCTCGCGCCCCCGCCTCGCCCCGCCCCCTGCTCCGCAAGTCTCGTGAGATCTCGGCGCCGCCGCCTCCTCCTCCTCTGCGCGCAGGGCACTTCTCGCGAGAGGTGGCGGCGGCGGTTGCCGGGCCTGGGAGCGGCGGCCGGTGGCGGCGGGAGGCGGTGGCTCGGCCGCGGCGCCGGGCGGGTGAGTGGCGGGTGGAGGCGGCGCGGTGCGACGCGACGCGACGCGGAGGGGCGATTGAGGGCCCGGTCTGGCCGCGCGGAACGCCGCTCCGCGGAGGCTGTGTGCCGGGGCTGCCGGGCCGCAATCCCCGCGGCCAGGGCCGTTGCCGCTGCGGCTGAGCCGGCGGAGGGTGCGGGCGGCGACGTGACCCTCCGGCCCGGCTCTCGGCCGCGGCTCCTGGGCTGTCCCCCGTCAGGGATTGCGGCGGGCCGGCACGTCTGTGGCTCTGCAGTGCTGCCGGCCCGGCCGAGCGGCGGCGGCGGCCTCTGCCCCTGTGAGGGACCGGAGCGGTGCTGTAGTCGGCCACAGGCGTTTGAGAGTGCTTCAGCCGCGCTCCTCAGGCACGGCATCTGTCCGCGGGCCTGAGGCACGGCATCTGTCCGCGGGCCTGAGGCACGGCATCTGTCCGCGGGCCTTGCTCCGGATTGCCCTGGCGCCTGACACGGGTCGTGTGCTGAAGCTTTTGCACTTTAAAAGCATCGTAGAAAGCGTGCCTTCGTCCGGTCGCGGTGCCTTGACAAATCTGTTACGTGTGGTGTAATGAGTAGGCTGAACATTACTTAAATCACTAGTTTTAATCATACGATGCTTATTGGTAAAGCCTGCATTTGCAAAGGAGGGCTGTACAGAGACGGTATTATTGCTTAGGACTGCCTGACAGTGATCATATAATTCCTGAGCATACTTACTTTACGTAATCCCTGAGCATTGATTTATCTGCTCAGAATGATTTCATAATGAGTTCAGTATCTTTATAAGACTTTTTTTCCACATAACCATATTTCATTTGCAGAAAATACCAATTGCTTGTATGATAAATCTGTCATAATACAAGTACGTCTTACAGTTGCCTGTCATTACTTTTTTTTTTCTTTAAATTCACTTTTGTTTCTAGCTATTGCTTCTGCATCTTTTTCCTTTTTATCTCTAATCCCATCGAACTTGTCCCTTTAGAATTCTTTTCTTTCAGAATTTGGATCCAGCTCCATCATAGACCTTTTTTTGCCAGGTTTGTTTCTGTCACTTGTCTGGCTTCTTTGTCCAAAGCAGTGGTTGAGCTTTGTATCTTTTTGTTCTTCATTGTTGGCTGCCTCTTACAAATTCGAGTGCATACTTAAAACCTGGCTTCTCAGTAGCCTTTTGATTGTCATCTCTGTTCTTATTTTTGTTTGCATTTTTGCTTCATGAATCATCTTCAGTGATTCATTTACAAAGTACTTATCTTTGTTGTTTCTTCAGCTTTGGTGATCCTTTCCCCAGAAGACCCTCTCTTTCTGTCTTCAACTTGCTCTTGAATTAGGTGATCCAGAAATACAATTCAAATTATCAACTTCACACTATTCATAGTTCATAACCTGATAGTTCACACTTGTTTTCTTTCATGTGAACTAAAAGTCTGTCTCTGTATCGTCTTGTGTAGGTTTCCTTGAACTCCTATAGCTTGAACACAAGTACAGTCAAAAGGAACTGGCTGATTTTTAAATTTTTTTTTAACCATTTCTCTGCTAGTTATCGAAAACTGTTCCACTGCATTTGTTTTGCAGGTCTCTCAGTGTGGATTTGTCTTTGACTAGGTCTCTTTCTTGCAAAACATCACAGATAATTTGGTTTTTCTATTAAGACACACAAATCTGCCAAAAGCCTTTGCATATTACCTCTCAATTTGTACCATTTCTGTCCAAAAAAGTCATGATAGTCTATTATATCCTGCTTGTGGTGATCATTGCTGTCAACCGATGGTGCTGTTTGAGACTGTTCTAATGTTTTTTTCAGCACATGTTTGTATTTATGCTTTTGCCTTGTGTGTTAATGCCAGGGAAACTGGAGGTTAAGAAAGACAAGTTAAAGCAGCTCTTGTATCACACATCAAATTCCTTCCCGAAGCCCATTTTCCTTTTGGGCGCCATTGCATTTGGAAATGATAAACAGCCAATGTGTGGATGACACTGCTTATTACATTAGTCACAAATGTCATCGTCGTTTTTTTTTCTATCACTTTGTTATAAAATGTGTGCTTTCATAGATTGTATGCTTGAGGGTGGGGCTGTTTTGTCCTGTATGCATACACAAAAATCAAAATCTCATTATGTGCTAATTTCTTTCAACACAGCTTTCCTTTAGCAGTGTTGCGTAAATCTTGGCCCGGTGCTGTTGCTTATCAATAAAAGTATGTATATCTTTAAAATATGTATAAAATCAAAAGCCAATTTAGAATTCATTTAAAATGTGAAAAATTATTTGGGATTTTGTTGCTCACTGAGGTGTATTGTTACTGCTGGGTACAACCATGGGTACTGACCTTGCTTGTTTCTTTAAGAAATTTACCTGATCCTCTATTTCATGCTATTCATCT
The DNA here is from genome assembly GCA_017639485.1 of Pluvialis apricaria. Taxonomy (NCBI): domain Eukaryota; kingdom Metazoa; phylum Chordata; class Aves; order Charadriiformes; family Charadriidae; genus Pluvialis; species Pluvialis apricaria. The sequence continues at coordinate 55,568,587 of CM030012.1, forward strand.
TGTTACTAATTCTGAGTGTTATGAAGTCCTGTGTCTGTCAGCTTTCTATTTTATATTGGTGGGCCACGGGGGACGGGGCTAGTAGTAGTGTCAAGAAGTTAGATTCTGCTCCTTTTTCTGCAGTGATAACCATGATTCTGCTTTTGTGTGGGAGAAGTTGCTCAATCCACTGAGCTTTTTTACGGGTAGACCTAGGCTGACTTTACACAATGAATCCTAATACAGAGGGGGAGTTGGGAATCATCTGCCTCTTGCTTTTTAGGCCTCTGATATAATATAGGTGTGTTATCGTCATATTCTTTTTAGGAATTACAAAGTTAAAGCTTTCAAGATAGTCACTGGATGTCTGTTGCTTGTGGTGCTATAGAAGAAATAATAGGAATATCATCAGCTTCCCGTGACTGCTCATTTATTTTTATTTTTTACTCATTAAAAGAAGCTTCAATCCTGACCTACTACGATAATGTTGAGACTGTATTTCAAAGGATGTTTCTTAGCTGTGCTTTAATCAGTCTCAGTTTGATAACATTTCAATGGTGATAATTTGTAAAGCTACTTTATGTGGCTGAATTGTGGCTGATGTCTGCACTAGTTTGCAAGAAACTCACTTGGCAGGTTATGAATTTCCATGATATATGGTGTTTGCATTATGAGCATACATACTTTAAACTGTATTTCCTAATTAGGATGTAATGTCACTGCTTGCGTTCCCAGTAAATCTTACTTGTAAATTAGTTTTTGTTGTTGCTGCTCTTGTGTTTTGATCACTAGAGGCAGTGAACAGCAGACTGTCACCCCTTACAGAAAGTTTAAATAATCTCAAGCTAAGAGTTTCTTTGCCACAACTAATGCCAGGTTTTGTCCCAGCTGGTTACTCGTCTGTTGGATCTTTCCAATTATACTGGTTCACCTTTACAGTGTATTTCACTGATGGAGCAGGTTAGAGCAGATGAGCTTCTGAAACCTGTCCTACTTTAGGAAGTGCTTCTGACCAAGGCTTAGGCTGAGTAGCTGCCTAAAGTATTACGTGTTAATTATCTGAATGTTGTCTTCTGTACTGACAGCTGGAGCAATCAGTTCTTTGTTCCACCTGATGAGCTGGTGTCCAGAAGATGACAGCTTGGGCCTCTGCCTCTAAACTTCAGGCTGTTTTAATAATCTTTGATTTGAGCTTTGCAGCATTACAAGTATTCTCAATAAATACACCGTGGCTGGCTGGCTTGAAATGTGTTGATAGTGGTTGAGATTAGCTTTGCTTCTTTCCTGAAAGATTTCCAAAGAACATCCCCCCCCCCCCCCCCCCCCCCCCACCTGCAGTACCTTGAATTGTGCAAGCCCTGCATCTCACAGAAGTATATGTCCACTTCTGTCCAGCATCTGATGTTGTCTTAATCTTGCTTAATCTGCTGTGCATCTTTTGTGCATTGTATTTTGTCATGGCACAGAACTGAATATGCTTTAAGTATTATTTAACATAGTCTGTTCTATAGCTATCACAGTTAGTGTGTGATACATCCTTTTCATGAACTCTTCAAGTTGTGGTGTAAGCATATAGATAACTGTGTTTTGCAATACCTGGGGTGGCTCTACCACATCGACTATCAGTTTCCCAAACCCTCTGGGTGTCTGTCTTTACAATTCCCTTGTATTTCAGTAGTCTACACCTTTCATAAATTAGTGATGATTCTGGCTTCAAGTTGATGTTAGCAAATCTGCAGTGTTCTAGCTGTCTGTGGTGAAAGCTTTCAAAATTAAACTCTGCTTCCTGATTTCCTATTTTACACAATTATTCCCTGTGATAATTCTCTGGAGTACTAGCTTTCTCCAGAGAGGTAAGGAATCATTCTTTACACCTGGAGAACTGCTTGTTAGCTAATTAGAACGGCAATCAGTCTGGCCAATATGACAGTGTTTTGTGATCTACAAAGGATATTGAATTTGATTTTTTTTTTTTTTTATTTCATGTGCTCCCAGTGCCTTTTTGCCTTTACCAACATTTCAGATGCAGTTCCTTGATTTCATGGGAGGCATTGAATAGTATTTAGAGCCATGTACTCTTGCAGTTTTTTTGTTTTACGTGCGAGGCCAGAATGTTCCACAAAAAATGCTTTCTTTATTGCCTACAGTGTGAATTCATGTGAAAAAAAAAATAAATAAAAATGAACCACAGTTGAAATGTTCTTTTCTATTGCAGAAAAAAGTGGATTTGCAGAAAAATGTTTAAGAATTGATCAGTATGACTGGTTAGTTACTTACAGAATTTATACAGCATTTGCTAATTGAAACATATATTTTTAATAGAGAAAAGCATAAAAAATATTCTTCATTTGCAGTCTTACAGGTTTGTTAAAACCTGAAATAAAATTGGTAAATACATTTGTTTATAATGCACACAAAAGGGCTATCAACAGTGGTCAAGAAGAAAAAAAATTGGCTGCATTACAGCAAATTGTTTCTTAGGGAAGCGTTGTTTGTTAAGATCCTGCTGAGTGGGAGGATGGAGGGAAGGAAGACTGTTTCTTGTTCATAGTGTGACATGCTTGAAACTGTATTAGAAGTTTCACAAGATGTGGCTTTGGACACTTTCAGATTGTTGACCTTCTTTTCATAACTGCTCTAGTTCCGAGTTGTGTGCCAGTCTGGTACTTCCATCAGTGACACTGCTGGGGTTCCTCATATGCTTTAAGATGGGAAAAGGGAATACTGTTGTTCATGAGGAGCAGCCCCATTTGTTTGTTTCTGTTGTTCATGAGGAGCAGCCCCATTTGTTTGTTTCTGTCCTTCTGTGTCATCTATTATTTGTAATGGCTTAAGCATGTAGCTGCATAGCAAAGCAGATTGAGGAACTGATCCTAGCAGATTGAGGAACTGATCCTATTTGAAACAATCTTTTTCTTTGAAGTGTATATGAACCTATACCCTCCTGTTGCATCTGTCACTTTTATGAAATGAAAGATGGGGAGAAGGCAGAAAGTGTGAGACAGGTTAAGAAAGTGACTTTAAATTGTACTTTTGGCTGCAGCTCTCATAAAAAGAGCCACTTTTACACATGCGGAAGCAAAATTCATAGAATGGTTTCGGTTGGAAGGGACCTTTAAAGGTTATCTAGCGCAACCCCCCTGCAGTGAGCAGGGTCATCTTCAACTAGATCAGGCTGCTCAGAGCCCTGTCCAACCTGACCTTGAACTCTTCCAGGGATGAGGCATCTACTGCTGCTCTGGGAGACCTGTTCCAGTGTTTCACCACTCTCACTGTGAAAAATTTCTTCCTTAGATATAATCTGAATCTACCCTTTTTCAGATTAAAACCATTACCCCGTGTCCTATCACAACAGGCCCTGCTAAGAAGTCTGTCCTCATCTTTCTTGTACACCCCCTTTAAGTACTGAAAGGCTGCAGTAGGACCTCCCTGGAGCCTTGTCTTCTCCAGGCTGAATAACCCCAACTCTTTCAGCCTGTCCTCATACGAGAGGTGTTCCAGCCCCCTGATTATTTTTGTCGCCTCCTCTGGACCTGCTCCCACAGGTCCATGTACTGAGGGCTACGGAGCTGGATGCAGTACTCCAGGTGGGGTCTCAGCAGAGTAGAGGGGCAGAGTCGCCTCCCTCGACCTGCTGGCCACGCTTCTTTTGATGCTACCCAGGATACGGTTGGCCTTCTGGACTGTGAGTGGACACTGTCATCTCACGTCCAGCTTTTCATTGACCAGTGACTCCAGGTCCTTCTCAGCAGAGCTGCTCTCAATCCCTTCCTTCCCCAGCCTGTATTGATACTGGTATTGCCCTGACCCAGGTGCAGGACCCTGCACTGGGCCTTGTTGAACCTCAAATACTGACATGTTACTTCAATGAAATGAATAAGAACTAGCTGCTGGATGATAACCTCTTTCTGATAAGACACCTGCTTTGGTCTGTACCTGAGAGGGTGAAGTGTTTGTAAGTCTTTTAGGTGGTTTTAAAGGGAAGAGAGAATTGGTGGAAACAAAAGGTTGAAGAGAAACACATGGTGCTAAATGAGCCTGTTACTGTGGTGCTTCAGCAAATATGGGAGTCAAAAGCAGGACCCTGCAGTAGTCAGTTGCTGGGAGTGATTACAGAATGGGAGTTGTGGTGTTCCACTGGGAGATTGCCTGTCTTCGCTTTTTGTTCTAAACCATGCTGTTGCCGTGAGTAGTAAGGCTCACTGTGTATATTGTTTGAGTGACTCAATCTAACGAACAGAATTTGGTTCAATTCAGGATAAAAGGTGTCTTTATTTTTGTATTGCTTGTGTATGAAAATGGTATGTCATATTGCATCTAAGTTCTGAACGATGGCTGCTGAAGTAACTTGTGACTGGATTTATAAACCAGCCTTCTTTCCCCTTGTCGTCTTAATAATACTTTTTCTGTTCTGAAATAGGTTGTAGGTTTCTCCTTGTTAAGCATCTAAACACACCTGATGAATGTGTGTAAATCCTATCACCTTCTGTGTTTGTCTAGTATTGTCGTATGTTGACCATGCTTTGATAACCTGAATTTCCAGGTAATAACACATGAAGTGGTTATCCGGGCTTTTTGCTTGCTCCCTTTTTTTTTTTTGCATGAGAAAGTTGAGTATTTCCTGTAACTTAGTAGGCTTATCTATCTGTAACTCGATTTTTTTCCAGATGCTGTACAATCATCAGCTGTTCACTTGTGGCTGCTTTTTCATTCTTGTAACCAGGTCATTCTGAACTATACAACTCTCGTGACACAAGTGTCACTTATAGGTATGATTTGAACACCAGTCATTTAAGATTGGCTATCTTTATTGACAGTCACAAAGTTGTTTTATCTATGAGTGAATTTTAGTGGGAGTTGAACATAATACTGGATCCCAGTCAAGGGAGGGTAGGCTTATAATGTCTATTTTTCTATTCAACTTTTGTGGTTTTTCTGCAAAAGTCAGTGAAAGTGGACTTCCATTGAGTGTTTCTGAGGATTGCTGTTGATTCCATTTTGGAGTCAGGACTCAGATATAACTGTTTCTTAATTCTGTTTTCCTCTTGGGCAGCCATTCAAATGTAGAACTGTCTCCTACAGTTGGGATCTTTCTTTGAATTAACTTTATACATTTGAAAGAAAATGATGATGTGTTTGCCTAGTGTTTTATAACCAGCGACTTTCTGTTTGGACACAGTGAAATTGTGGCAAAATTGAAGTTGTCTGCCAACATTTATAGAACTATATTTCTTATAACAAAATAATATTTTTGGTGCAGGTATCAGCAAAATGTATAGAATATTACTGTCATGCAATTTAGAAGTTGTGCTTCAGTATATCCTATTTTCTGTAATCTTTATTTAAAAAACCAAAGCCTAACAACACTAAATTCTGCATGTCTAATTTTTTTTTTTAATGTGTGGCATTACTTAAAGGTAAACACTGCTCTCTTAATGTAGGTTGTGAGTGCTGCATGTGTGCTTTTCAGAGCAGTAGTGTGAGGAAGCTGGCAGTGGAATGGCAGGACGGCCTCATCCTTATGACAGTAACTCCAGTGATCCAGAGAATTGGGATCGGAAATTGCATAATAGACCTCGTAAACTTTGTAAACATTCAAGGTAGGTGCTATGTACCATCTATTGCATCTCAAAAACTACTAGGAAAGTCCATTCTAAAGGCTACTGTATCTGGTTGTGGCAAGTCCTGTCATAAATTGTGGTGGTGTTCTTAAAAGGAATGCTTCTTAATCCTTTTAAAAGATATTTTCTGACCTAACTGATTTGTCAGCTTCCCTAATCTGTGCTTATATTTGTTTTGCCGTCAGTGGGATTTTAGTCTTTTTTAAAAAAAAATAAATGCCTTTTGTGCATATCAAGATACCAGTTGAGTGACTAAATACATGAATTTTTTGGGGGGTGGTTACTAGGCGTTACTTGCTGTTCATCACTTTTTAGTTGCTGGTACTCTCTGTTAAGTAGCATACTTAAAATATGTGCAACTTGTTCATGGTGATAACTAACAGTTGCTTGCATGCAAGTATCACGCTCTATAGCACTTTCTTTGTAAACCTGTGTGTCAGATCTTGCTTTCGCCTGCATCCCTCACTGTAAGAATGTTTTTTAAATGCTTCTTGATTCGAAGACATTATGAAGTTGATTAGTATTTTTCCAGCATATAGTGATCAAAAATGAGCTAAGCAAAGCAGTTAGTCACCAGCTAATGTACGTGAAGAAGCATGTTGCTGGAAATATATATAAGCGTCGAAATAAGTGTATCTTCCAAGTACTTTGCCCTTTTAGAAGTGCTAAATACAACTAAAGCATTTCTGTTAGCTAGCTAAGATTGTTAGTGAGGTAAGCTTTCCCACTTGCAAGATGATAGGAAAAGAGCTAAAGAGCACATTCAGTAACAGCAATTTAATTCACGTTTTTATTGCATAGATTCAGATATACTGGACTCAAGTGTTGCCCAAAGTATTCTATGGGCAATTAATATTGTGGGTTATTTTCCTGTCATTAAGTCTTGGATAATTGTGAGACATCCAAGAGGGCAGGAAAAAAGAATGCACCAATAATTAAAAGGCTCACAGGGAGACCCACATAATTATAGGCCTGTCTGTGATGTGAATAATGGAACTACTAACACAGAACTGAAGAGGGTGGCTGCTGCTGGTGGTCAGTATAGGCTTTTGGAATACAGCTTTGTACAGCTGATGTTTTTATTAAGATGATGGTGTCTGGTAAGTGGTTGATCTGTGCTTCTTATTTCGGATCAAAATGTGGTGCAGTATCAGCAGATGAACTATTAATACAGGTATAACAGGGTGTTGTGTGCGTGTTGAGGACTGTTCTCTGTCAGGTCTCGGAGTGTGATTGTACGTGGGTACATTGTACATTGCTGAGTCCAGTTCATGTAGTTCATCTCTGGTCCCATGCTACCTCTCATGACTGGTGATCTGGAATAAAACCTAAAACTGAGATTGAGGGAGATGCCCCGCGATGGAGAGTGTTAAATAATGAAAAGAACTAATTAATAGCATGGGATCTGAGTGGTTTGATAACCTGGGTGCATATAACCATGCCTTTTTCATATGACTAAATACAAAGTTAAACATTTAGGAACAAAGAGTGGAGGCCACTTTTGTAGACTATATCAACTCACAATCATTGGTGGTATTGGCACTGTAAAGAACACTGTCTTAATGGGAAGTCAGTTGAACATGTCTCCATCAACATCATGTGGTTAAAAGGACTAATGCAGCTGTTGGATGTATAGTGAGTGAAGTTATTGGAAATTTGGTATCAGCAGTTCACAGGGAAGATTTTGATTAGAGGGGATTCTGAAGGCATAGAGGTTACTAAACGTCTTTTGAGACAGGGAAAACTCAAAGGTTAAATAATGATGTCTTGATCAGTCTCTAAGGGTCCTTGCAGAAACAGCATCATGACGAGCTTTAGTCAGTAGGCAAATTTGTAATAAAGTGTGGTAGCTGGAAGCTGAAGCTAGGTAAATCCAGTCCAGAGAAACAGTGCACATGTCTTACCATGTGTGGTCTGTTGTGGATTATCTATTTTGGGGAAATGTTTAAATAAAAAAGCTGTGCAGCTTTCTGAAAAGATTATTTGATGCAGACAGGAGTTAACTCACGGAAGTCTATGGCCTATGCCTTTCAGAAAGGCTGCTGTTGATCACTTCGTAAGGTCTGAATTCAAGGTTCACGCATCAGAAGGTATGAAATCTCTGCCTTTAAAATAATTGCAGCTAAGTTGGACATATTTATGCCAAAACACAATTTGTGTTTCCAATAAAATGGTGAACAGCCAGCATTTGATGGAACCTTTTAATGTGTGTGGCAGGGATATAGTATTCAAGCTAACATCTGATTCCACCCCCAACACCCACCCCCAAATAACGTAGACCTATTTTGGAAAGCTTTGCGAATGAGAGTCCAACTAATAGTTTGAGGTTGTAATAGAATAAAGAATAAATTAATGAGAAATATTCTGTTACCTCTTCCTTTGAGATACTTGATTACTTCAGACAATCCAATTATTGGAAAATAGTGTACTTTATTCAAAAGCCTAAACAAAATAATTGGATTTTGGGTGGCTGAATATAGACATATCACTATCATTTCTGACTTGACACTTTTTCTCCAGACAAGTGAAAGTCTGTGAAAAATGCAGTGTGAGGAGAAAAATGCTTTTAGAGACATAAGTTTTAATGGTATAACTTGAACACAGCTGCTTTGTTAAAAGGTTTGAGTACTGCAGTCTTATTTGTCTTGCACTTTCAAAATATGTCTTGTTATCATAAGGGGGAAAAAAAGATACTTCAGGTTTGAAAAGTGTAATGGTGAAATAAGTACTTCATAATAAATCTCAACAAGGGAATAATATTTAAGAGAGATGCTTAGTTTGTCACTTATTGGTGCTTTGGAGTGTTTAATCCTCCAGCCTTAACATTCTTAAAATAGCTTAGATAATTTCCTAGACTCATAGAAAACATAATCTAGCACTGTTAGCCGTCCTTCTCTGTGTAAGGCTTATGTGGCAACAAGGATAGCCACGGGACTCTACTCCCTTCACTGTGCTGTCTGTCCTGAGGCAAAGGATGTGTGGCAAAACTGTCTAAGGGGGTGTATTAAACAGTTACACAGGTTAGCATTATATCTCTTTCTTTCCAGTTTGGTGGTGTCCAATTTTTGAAACTTCTGGGAAGTTGTACTGTTGTTTTCTCTTCTCCTTTTTCTTACTTATTTCCAGATAGGCAATGTAACAGAAAACTCAGAGGGGAGAGATTCAGAAAATAAGGACCAAAAGTATAATGCAAATGATCCCTGGTATAAATCTAAAGAGCCTGACAGGGTGAAATTATATGGTGTTAAAGCTGACTGTAACTAATGATGCAAACAGGCTTGTTTGTCCAAGCTATTACAAAAATCTTTGAGATGCTTTTTATTTAAGTACCCAAATAAGATGGAAAAAAACTTTCAGAAACCATATGTTAACTAAACAGTGGCTAAGGTTCAAGTAAATGGTCTCTGAATTTGTATTTTCATTATTAGGTATTGCTGTTCTGTATTTTTTATTTAATTTTTCAATGGTTGTTAGTTTCCCGTATGTAATTTCTCTATAGTGCTGTAGTTTTTGTTGTTATTGGAAGGCTTTAATTCTAAATGTGTTGTACTAAGTGCTTTCTTTGGGGTTGTGGTGAAAAATCTGTGACTTAAATTTGCCTCTTCCTTAAGATTTATCCTGGATTTAATTTTCTAAATCTGATTCTGTTTTAGTCCCATTTGATTGTTCCTTGTTTGTTCATTTTATTTAGATAGTATTAGATTCAAAATCCTGCCTGCCCTACTGCATTAATGAACAAAATGTGGCTGTGCTGTGATTCTGTTGTCATGACTCTTGAACCTCTTGAATCTTTGAAAATCTTCAGCTTCTTTGAAAAATTTTCCATAGATGACAAGTTATTGTGCAGATGCTGAATGCTGAAAATTTTTTTCCTTAATATTATTTTTGCATGCTGGGAGGATGCATTCATGGGTTGTGAATGGAAGTGCTACTTGCCTCAGCATTTTGTAAGTACATGAAGCATCCCCAGAGGGGTCCTTTTCTTGTTTCTGGAATGATATCAGAATGTATAATCTGTTTTCCACTGCAAGATGGGTTTTATTTCTCTTTTTGTAAATTGGGTTTCTGCAGTTGAACGCTTTATAGCATGGGGCAGGCCTGCACAATATATGATGTGAAAAGAATTAGGCCTACTTTCACCATGGGCTCAGGTCATAGTCTATGAATTACCATGCACCACCTGCTTTAAGTTAACTGCAAATGTGCCTGCTCTTAATTGCAACATGGTATTGGCAGATCAAGATCTCTTCATCTAGTTGGCAGCAGGATGTAAAGCCCTCAGAAGAAACTGAGATGGGCTGGGAAGAGGTGTTCTTGGAATCTAGAAAAATGGGCTGCACTCAGTGATGACTTTCAAAAGCATCAGTCTACCAATCTTTTGTAAGGTGTCTAAGGTATAGTGAGCAGTCTTACACAGTTTTGTGGTTTGTTTTTTTTTTCTTCCTCTTTGAAATCCTTCATTTCTGAAACATCAGCTTGTGAACACTACTGAAAAGGAAAACTTAGTGACTTTCTGTGCAAAAGCACACACTAAATCCTCTTGAACTTGTCTAGCACATACGGACTTATTTTCCAAATATCATCAGATATTATTTGTGGTGGACTTCATAGAATCATAGCATCATTTAGGTCGGACAAGACCTTTAAGATCATCAAGACCAACCATTAAACTTTGGCATCATGCAAAACTTGATCAGACCTGGCTTTTAATTAAGACACAAAGCTCTTTAGAGGTGAAGCTATTATGCTCAGAACTATTACGCCCTAGAATTTTTATGGAAAACTCTCTTCTACGTTGCTCTCTGCTCCTTTCTGCCCTGAGAGTAGAAACTATAATGGCTAGATACAGGTTCAGTGTTTGCACCCAGTTCTTTTGAATTTGAACTTCTGAAGCTGGTTTTTAATAGATGGAGGTACTTTCCAGTTCCAAGGAAGAGAATATGCTTCTGAGTTTCTTAAACTTTGATTTTTACCCAACATCCCATTTTGAAAATGGAGTAGGAATTGGAATATGAATAAAGGCATCCAGTGTTCTTTTATGGAGGTCATGTGTTTGGGTAGCTTGACAGAAGTCATAAGGTGTGAACATACGCCTACCTAAAGGTTAATTCTGTGCTGCTTGAAAAATCCCTTTGGCAAGTGGCCAGTCGTGGGATTTTTGTGGCAGTTTCTTCCTGAAATGGAGCTGAATTACTAAAAATTTATTACTCATAGCTGAGGGGGCCCACTGAAGACCGAAATTATGTGAATATTTAAGAATTTAGGAGCAGGAAAGTGTTCACAGAGCTGTTGTGTTGAGTTGAGGGAAGATCCTGTAGCACTCCCAGTTTAAGCAGAGAGAATTCTTTCCGAGGGCTTCCTTACTGGAGCCTGAGCCCCAGGTTAAGCGTGACTGCTGGACTGTGCTTCTACAGGGTTTTGATGGCATGTCCTGACCTTAGGGGTAGTTTTGTGGCATGTTGTCTCTACCTGAAATAGGAGTAAAGGAGAACAAAACATGCCAATTCTGCTGTGGAGGAAAGACCCTGTATAGGGAACCAGTGCTGAGAGACCCTGGGTGCACTTGCACTTTTTCTTGCTGCTGGGAGACTGTTCTATTGAAGGCAAAAAAAATGCCTGAGAAAGAAAGCACGCTGGAAAAAACTTCTATGTATCTTATTATAGCTATGTCTTCCATGGCTTAGTTTGAAGGGAAGAAAAGGCTTACAAGACTGTGGTGATTATTCTATCCTTGGGGCATGGGGAGGGTGGTTGTGTGAACCCTCACAAGACCCTAAAAACAGGAGAAAATTCATTGGCTCAGGTAGTTGAAATTGTGTGAGCAGAAATTTTCCTTGTATGTTTGAAGAGCTGACTCTTCAGCTTAGAATGCTGATGTTCTCCTGCCTTTCTAATCATGTCTCTTGATTTTCTTACTGACTTCCTCTTTATAACAGCAGTCTTTTGCTGAACAATCCCCCTTATTCCTTCAGTTTTCATCATATTTTAGTTTCCACTCTACCGCTTATGACATCTTGATTTTTATTTATTGTAAGACTTGCTTTTAAACTATTCCTCCAGTGTATTGTGGCTCCTTAAAACAGCCTACAGACATTCTAAAAGGAATCATTTAAAAAAAGCTGTAGCATAATGCTTACTTATCCTCCCCCAAAGAGAAAACCTTCAGAAAATTTTATCCTGACATGTGTATTAATTTGCTTTGCTTTTTGTGCTCAGTGGGCTTGACTTGTCAAGCATTTGATGACCTATTGATGTGAAGACATGCTACATCAGGACTTGGTGAACTGATTTCTGATCAGTAAACATACTGATTAGTATAATTATATACTGATATTTGAATTGTCATGAAGCATAGTACTTTTTTCATGGCTTAGACTTGCTGGAAAACGAATGTTCGTAGTTAAAAAATGGAGGCTGTGCTGCCTTGTTCTCAAAAGGCTATTGCTGTACCTGCTTATGAACTCAGAGAAAGGTGAATTAATTTAAACTATTAATCGTGGCAGACTTTACAGGAACAAATTAACCGTCCTCTGAAACTTGTATGGATTTGTCTATCTGGAATGATCGTGATTACAAATGAGAGATGTGACAAGAGAAAGTTAGCAATAACCTTTTCAGATGTGGTGTTTGTGTGCTGAAACCCGACAAGCTGGCAGGACTAGAAATAGCTTCGCAGATGGTACTTGGCACGGTACCGAGCAGCTCTCCTCTCGCACGCTCCCCACCCTGCCTGTCAATCGCGGTACCCAATGGCTGCTTAGAGATGGAGAAACGGCAAGTATGAATTCAGCTCACAGGAGGCTGCGAGGTCAGACGTCAGTATTGCACTACGCATGGCTGAGTCAGTGACTGTGAGAAATTGAATTGAATTAATATCTAGAGGGGTTTGCGTCTTTGAACACTTAATGGACTGTATAGCTACAATCTCTTATCCTTGAGGGGAAGATGATGGAGGAAAAAGTAAGGCTTGCTGATGGTGCATTGAACTACTGAAGAAATGATGGAAATATCAAATATGCTGAACTTAACAAGTAATGCCAAAGGATGCTGATCTGGCTTTCAAAGCTGCCTTCTTGGAAGGAGCAGAATTCCTTTGTGCTCTGATTTCAAAATTATTTCCATGCTTTTGTGTTTCCTCCCTGATAGATACAAGAGGAAGGTGCGTATCCATTAACAGGAATAATCTGTGGGCATTATTCAGGAAAAGAATGAGGAAAAGTACTGTCCTTTGTGTGCACTGGTCAATTGAAATGTCTGCTGACAAAGAACAGACTTCAGGGGGAGGAAGAGGGGCATAAGCATTGTCATTGTGTAAGTCCTAGCAGTATGAGCAGAACAGATTTCTTTTCTTCTAAAGCCTTATAGCAATATATCTGTAATCTAGCATATAGATAAAGCTCTATATCCCTGTTCTACAAGTGTTGATTATGTGAATTGTCCTAGGAAAGCATTGGATCTAAGTTTATGTTTTAAGAAGAGTCAGTTAATGCAAGTTTTAGAAGATAAAGGGAAAACAAAAGGGTAAAATCTTGGCTAGTATTCCACTGCTGTGTCCTTTTAATTTAGATAAGCTTTTAGGGTGGTTTGGGGGGTAATAAGTATATTGGTTTAGCACCATAATTCTGTGTAGGCAAGAGCTGGGTTTATAAAAAAAGTGTGTTTATTGGCAGTATTCAATAGGATGCATATGAAGCTTTTGTATTGGAATACATGCTAATTGTTTTGGCAGTAGAATTAATTCAGTTTAATGACTTATTTTAATCATTAGTAATATATTCAGAGCAATATGTTGTTATGTATAATGACAAACTGAAGCTCTCCTTCCACAGATGACTCCAAAACATCATTAAATTGAAAAGCATTTACATTTTTTTTAAAAACTGATCTTCCCTTACTGCAAAAATATGAAGCATACCAGTATGACAAGTGTGCCATTTTGATGGTACTCTTCTTCCTCCTTTACATCATATTAAATAGGTTTGCTTAAATAAAGCCTTGAGCTTATTTGGTTTTCTTTGTGAGGCAGCTGTTTCTAATGAAAATGCCTCTTCCCTTTACAAAGGCAGAGCTTCCTTGATCCCTGACTGAGGGGGAAAATAAATTCTATCACTGACTTAAAGTTCTTGAATGGGTGCAGTGCTAATGTCACAGTGTTCCTTTGGAGCCAGGAAAACTGTATATTGAATTTGTGAAGATAGTCTAAATATAGCAATATTCACAGGATTGGTGTGTTGTGTCATACTGTTGTGTGTCTGGTGTCCCCTCCGCTCTGCCCCCCCCCCCCGGTAGGAAAGTAATTGATAAAGCAAGACTCTTACCTTTCCTTTATAGACTTGGGTAGTAGATGGTCTACATATATGGGGCATTTTCCAGCTGTAGTGAATGAGGAAATCAGGCTGTGGGTTTAAAATGTTGGGGTTTTTTTTTTTCCCTCTTGCAGTTTTAAGTTAAATGCAAAATGTTACTAAGCTCACAGGAGAAAATTTTGCTTCTAGGGTGGTGGTGTGCCTCAGTCATTGCTCATGGCTTCCACAGCACAGAGCACAGCCGGTGGTCATTGGCTGGGAAATTAATTGGAAGTTGACATTGCAAATACTTCTTTTCATGGTTGGGATAGAGAACTGAAGCTATAATGACTTTCTTGGAGTCTCGAAGTAATGCACTGTGCAGAGCACTGTTGACTGTTGTCGGCTGAAGTTACAAATTAATATGGCGTGGCAGCCAGGTGCCGCATGAGACCAACGGCTTCCTGGCACTTGTATTTGTCAGCAGTTCACTGCTGTATGAGAAGTACTGGTGTTTTCTGGTCCGCATAATGCTTCTGTGAAACACAATACTTTCTAACAGTTTGCCTGTTCTTGCAAATGGGGCAGCTCTGCTTTTGTGGGTCACTTTTCCATCGGTGTAGGTGGGTAGCTGCATCGACACAGCTGTGGAACTCCGTAGTGAATGCCAGTTTGGCTTGCCTGCATCCCTGGGGACAAGTTTGTAGTTAAAGTTCCATTTTCTACAAACATTAGGACTTCTTGACCAAAATGCACTGCCAAGTCTTAGTTAGCAACTTAAGAAATCAGTATTTTAAAACCATGGAGAGAGAGACAGAGAGTGAATGTTTTGGTCTTAGTAATGCATGAAATAAACTAACTCCTAACAAGTTTTGTATTGCTGATATGGAGCAAAGGGTTTTTGCTTCTCCCTCCAGAAACAACCTCTTGTCCCCAGTGGCTTGGGGGGGGGGGATGGTATTGTTAACAAGTCATTCTATCAAAAAAATAAAAATTATTCGATAGTTCTGATGTCTTCATTTCTTGAACACTTGCAACAACTTCTAAAGCCTCTTTACCTGAAAAAATGAGCCACGGGTCTTTCATATGTACTGGCCACAGATGTAGCTCCTTTTTCAGACTAATTGATAGAGTAGCTCAGTGACACAGTTTTCCTAGTCAAATATTGCAGGGTAGAGCCAGTGACTGTCTCTTCTGACATGCTAGATGCCACCTCTTTATTTTATCTTTGTTCAGATTTAAACTCACTTTAGTTGTCTCGCTTATTGTAGAGTAAAGCTGTATTTCAGTGCTAGTATTTATCTGAGTACGCATGCTGTCAAATGAACGGAACTTCAGATTTTGTCAGGTATACATGTGACAGATCAAAGAAATAATTTTTTTTTTGTGTACTGTGACTCAACAGTGATGAGATTTAAGATTGACATTTTAGATGGCTGTTATTAAGATGAGTGAAGAGTCTTGATTCAGATGGTGCTGTCTCAAGCCAAACTGCTTGAATTCTCAGAAGTCTTTCAATTTTGGCTTGCATCTTGCATCTTCTGGCTAATAGATAATGTGCCGCTCTTCCAGTTAGCGTTAATCTGTACACTAAGGAGAGGAAAGTGCAACATGAATGGGGTGGTCAGCTGCAATTTGAGCAGCTCTTTGAAATTATTTACTAACCTGTCTGTTTCAGAAACAGTTGATTTAATATTTAAGGACCCTGTCCTCCTCCATCTGGCAGCCTCTGCCTCTTCCGTAGTGCGGTGTGCTGAACTGATGGTTCACGTGTCCATGCTCCGAAGGCATGGATGGGGCTGGCATCAGGAGGCATGTTAATCTGCGTGCACTGCCCCTCTCCTCCCGGGCTTGGTGGCTGTAAGCAAGGCAGAAGTAGCCCCAGTTTGGATACTGGGAAGGTATAGCTGAAACAGTCGTGCCCGGCATGTTTAGTCCTTAATTCAGACGTGAGCGAGGAGGAAGTATGATGCCAGCTGAGTCAGTGCTACTTCCTGTGGCACCTGTTTCTCTCAGCTCCCGTAAAGAGATTATTAACTAGGGCTCGTCCTACTTCAGTGTGAACTCTGAATCACTGCTTAGAGGGTAATGAATGTGGCTTTAGATAGTTTTCTGTATTAAGAGTCGCATTTTAATTGCCTTCTCTGTTAAAGGGTAATTCATGTCTGCTCTGCCAAAATGCGAGATAAGCCTGCGTGTCCTTGCAGTGGTTCAGTTTAATTTTCTAGTGTGTTTCCCTTACTTAACAGCTTAAGCGCTCTAGTTGCTTTGAGAAATAGAGAGTCATACATTTTGGCACTATAAAATGTGGCACCTGTAAAACTCTGATTTCTCACAGCATTGTTAGAAATACTGTCTGGGCTAGGATCAAAGCGCTGCTTTAACAAAGGCCTGATCACATGTGGCTTTATTAGGATTTGCTGAGATATTTTGTCACAGGACTGCTATGTATGGGTTTGAGCACTCCTCAATCCCTCCTTTGTGGGATAGTTGGTTATACCATGATGTGCAAATAAAAATCCCTTCAGGGCAGATAAGATACAGAGGTTCTTTAAAAAAAAACAAACAACTGTGACCATTTCTTGGGAAGTTTAGCTGTGGTAGTAATGAATATCATCCTGTTTAAATAGGGGTCAGACTTTGGTTTCAAGTTAAATTTTAATTATATGCTGCAATCCACATTTCCGATAATTTGTGGGCATATTTTGTACCTGTTAAAATGGATATGTTTTCTATGCATATATATATGGAAGAAAAGGTGCAAAGGTTTTCTTAAATTGTTGATGTTCTTGAAAGGGAGGCTAGCAGATCTCATTCTTGTAAACTTTTGTACATTTCACTTTCATAATACAGAATTTACCTCTCTCTAATAGAGAAGTAAAACAAGGAAGGAGACGCATTAGCCATGCTGAAATGCTATGTGTCGTTATATGTTCAGAATTGCATTGGAAGTCCTGAGGAAAATTCTGTGTCCTTTTACTGAAAATAGTTGGATCATCTTTATTCTTGGACTGTAAATCTGAGCATTTCCAGCCCTAAGCAAGGCTTGCAGTTCTTTTACCTTATTCAATAGACCTTTGGCTGACTTCACATCCTAAAGATGCATGTCTTATTGCAGCATATTTTAAGCTTGGCAGGAAACAGTATTGCAGTAGATTCTCTCTGCACCAAGCTGCTGCTTTATCGGGTAGCAGATCCTTTCCTCATTCAAATGGAGTGGGGAGAAGCTTGTGTTCCTTAGCTGAGAGGTATATTTCTTATTCTTTGCATTGTGCTAGTAATTTTGTGCCACTGTAAACTGCTTAAGATCTATCATAGCCTTTTTGTTCTGATTTAAGCTCCTCTTCTTACCGGTTATAGAAACCTGAAGCTGAAACATATCATGCTAGATATTCACTTTTTTAAGTAGTCTTGATTTTGGTTTTTTGTCATTATCTCTAAGCAACTTAAGAGGACATTCTGCTTAACTTGGTTGTACAGCTCATGCTTTCAAAATTTGTTGTGCTTTTCTTAGCTAGGTCATTATTCCTACCTCTTCGTGCTCTTGAATCCTGCAGCATTCTTAGCAGTCATATTTAAGGTGTCTTGGTAAAAGTTGTGGGATTTGCAGGCTGCAAGCAAGTGGGGCGTTGAGGCTCCTGTGGGAAATTATGACCCTTTTTGTCTGTCAGACCTTGTAGCTGTGCAGATGTCTGTCTCGGTTATCCAGTACCGGAGGCTTTTGGAAAGTTCCCTCAGTTAAACCTGTAAATAAGGAGCATTGTCATGCCCATGCTTGAAAGGCAAATAGCAAAGGAACTGATTTAGGAATTCCAGTGGGGTGCAAGGACACAGGTATATCTGTGCTGTCCTGATAGAAAAAATTCTGGTTTACAGAGTACAAATAAAATGTGCAAATATTTTTGGTAAAATGCAACGATATCTGTTGCGACTTGATACTTAATTTTTAGATAGTTTCTGAGAGTACTGGATCTTGAAATTGACTGGGTTTTGTTGGTAGGTTTAACAATTAACTGCAAAATCAGTATCTTAAACTTAGGAATGTAACATAATTTAATCACAGTCTAAAAAAATACTTAACTGTTACATTAAAATTTGCTAGTTTAGAACAAATGTCCTACTTGTTACTGACAGTGCTGTAGATCTTGGCTTTAATAATATAGTTCATATGTTTTGCTATCTGGGTTGTAGTGGTTCACTATTGTTCCTTCTAAGAGTAACTGAAAATTTAAAAAAGAATGCACAGAAATAAACCCTTGGCTGGTGTGGCTTGATGTATCAACTAGTTTAAGGCTGATCACCTTTGTAAAGGGCAAGTTGCAGAAATGTGAAAATACTAAAAACCAGTGCTCTGAAAAGGGTTTTCAAAATCAGGTTTCATTGGAAAGAAATGACCCCTAACTTCTAATTTCATGGTTTGATTAAACATTTAATTTAACAGTAAGAATCAAAATAAAATGCTCAGTTGTATTTGACTTACCTGTTCTGGAACGGATTTCTGTGAATACAGGTTCACAGGTAGGCCCAACTGATCAGGCAGTGTCTCTGTAGACAGGTAATTCTTGCTGTCTACTTAATGTTCCAAATCAGGGTTCGTGTTTGTAAATATAAACATGAGTACAACAAAGAAAATGGAGGTGGATAATATTAATCTTCAGAACATGTACATGGAGTGTGAATGCCTTTAAAATTTTAATGTATAAAGTTTCTGAAATTTTGAAATTCTGAGTGTTTCCCTTACTTCTGTTTTCAGCACCTCATCTCGTATTGCTAAAGGAATAGACTACACAAAGATGAGCTTTCATGGTGCAAGTGGTGGACATGAGAGATCAAGGGACAGACGCAGATCAAGTGACAGATCTCGTGACTCATCCCATGAAAGAGCAGAATCTCAGCTCACTCCATGCATCAGGAATGTTACTTCACCAACAAGGCAGTATCATTCTGGTGTGTTCAGACTGATAATTTTTCAGGATTAAAATTCTTAAATGTAATTATTTTGTTAAAAGCATACAATAAAAAGCTTTAGTCGTTGCTGCCACAACATACAGATTTCTTATGTGTGCCGTGGGCTGGTAGTATGTTTTTTTGCTGGCTCATAACTTTCTCTTCAGTCTGCAGTATGTATTCCTACGTAATGCTCTTATTTAGTTCAAATCACATGAACAGTCTAATTTTTCCAAGACAATAATTGACTAAACACTTCCCCATTACTTGGGAGGGTTTAGGTATTTAGAAACACTTCTCTTTTTAAGTGACAGAACTTGGTTTGTTTCTTTGAACTACAGCGCTAAACACAAACTGTGATGCATAGGTTCTATATTATGTTGAGCTGCTTTTTCAGTACCAGGATGCTAAATTTTTCTTGTAAAGGCTTTGGGGAGATGAGGTGGCATTGATGTGTAAGTGGTAGAAACTTCAGGATCTCATATATGGACAGTTAATTTTGAAGGTTTCTTTAACTAGAATAGATTTAATTGAAAGAATTTGTGCTTAACCTACCAAGTTGCCATGTTTTGTGCCTGGAAAAACATAAACTGCATAGACCTCATGTAAATCTATAATTTAATTTCCCATTTTTTCTCCTTCTACCTTGTCCCCGCTTAAGATCGAGAAAAGGATCACAGTTCATCTCGACCAAGCAGCCCTCGTCCTCAGAAGACTTCCCCTAACGGTTCCGTTGTTAGCATGGGGAACAGCAGCAGAAACAGTAGCCAGTCGAGTTCAGATGGGAGCTGCAAGGCTGGTGGGGAAATGGTATTTGTATATGAAAATGGAAAAGAGGGAGCTCGGAATGTGAGAACTTCTGAACGAGTAACGCTCATAGTGGACAACACCAGATTTGTTGTAGATCCTTCTATCTTTACCGCACAACCTAATACAATGTTGGGCAGGTTTGTATCTTTTTTCTTTTTCCCTTAATCTCTAACTATAGAAGAGCCATAAATGCTTTGTAGGTATTAAAACTGTTTAAATAACTGTTGAACTCGTATTGCTACAGCTGATTGGCTAATGTTTAATATTATCAGTTTGCAAAGGTCTTTAAGTAAAACTCAGATGGGAGTTCTCCTCTGTATTTGACAGAGATGCCAATAGATGTCTGTTACCTAGAGACGAAAGAGTTCATAAGTAAATTAAGATGTCATGATGTACTCGTTTCCTTCTATCTCTCTGGGTACTGCTTTCTGCATTCAGTCTGCCTCATTCCGTATCTTGTTTTAAAACCTGGTTGCTTCATAAAACAAAGGAGTGAGTGTAGATAGTCTGTTTCAAAATAGCAAGGAGGAAAACCGTGAAGGAATTTATTTTGCTTAATGGGTCTACACTGACAACATTCAAGCTCAGCACATCTATCTTCTGAAATGCTTTTTGGACAGGGCAATGTCAAATAGATAGTCAGTATAACAGGTCAGAGCCTCTCGGCAAAGAGATCTAACACTCAAAATGGTCAATATTTGAATGAAAGTCCACAAGATGTGTGTAATATATTCTGTAGAAACTATAATGAGCAGCATATTTGACATGTTTGCTTGGTGGGGAAAGATTCTATACTTCACTTGCTCAAACACTGGCTGGTTTTGTGTTGTGCAAATGTGTAGAGCACCACTTACAAACTTCTGGCAAGAAAGAAATGAAGGTTTATGTCAGTGTCACTCTGGATTTGGCTTTTTTATTAAAATTTGGCTGTTTCTGATCCCATTAGGATACAATCATATTTTAAAAACACATATATAAAGCTATTTTCCAAGGTACAGGTAATAAATATGATTAAACAGTTTCTGCTTTGTTTAAATCACCACTAAATAGTACATTGGTTCCCTATATTGTGAGAAGTCAAGGGGAAGTGTTATAGAGAAAGCAAAAAATGCTTCTCTATGTAAACAGTAAAGGGAAATAAATAGAACTAATTAAAAGAATTAAATCCTCGATGTAAGGCATTTGTATATGTGTAATACATGCATACATGTATACATATGTGGTGAAAGTTTCCTTTTTCATGCCCGCCCTCAGAGTAAGTGGTGTGGGCTGTTGCACTAGATTTTTTTTGTGTGTGTGTTGCTGAGTTATTCTCCCTTTGGGATTGGTTCAGGGGACAAGCTTATTTTATCTCCTGCTAATTCAAAAGTAGGTTAATAAAAATATGAAAATAGTGCTCTAAAACGCAAGTTAGCTATAAACCCACTTTCCCCCAATGTCAGTTCACAGGACACTAAACAGGAACAGCTTAGCTGGCATGTTCTGGGAGGTAAAACTAACTAATAAGAATGTATTATTTACCTTAAGCCTATATCCTGTTAGACTGTCTTTTTTCTTAAATGTTATTTTTTGTCTTGAAGAGTGGTCAGAAAACGCATGTTGAATCATTTAAGTAAAAGTTACTTTATTCTCCATTATATATAAATACGCACAGTACACCAACTCTGGTTCTTTGGGTTGTTTGTATGAAAGCAAAGCTTTGCCATTGGGGTATATTTGTAAATAAAACAAAGCAGATGACAATTCTTTTTTAATCATAGCATGTAGTTCTGTATCATAGGCATGTTTTAAAAAGTCAGCTTTTTTCCCTGGTGGTCTAATGGGATACTATCGATACTGTTTGGGACTTGTAGTTTTCTCCTTAGTCCAATTTGCCTTGCATCCTAGCAGGGAGAAATATGCTGTGTATGCTACCCTTAAGTACCGGTATCTTCTATCAGAATGTTATTTTAACTTTTGAATTTAACTATTTTAAATGAAGTTGCGGTGAGTTGCATGTACTTGAACACTAAGTTCTGTTTCTTAAACTACTTCAAATGTCCTTAAATAATGAGAATTCCACAACAAAACCTGTTCTTCTGCTACATCACCCCACAAATGCCGAAGTCTTGTTTTGGGTTCCCCCCCACCTTTGGCACTGGCAGGAAATGGCCTGGTCTGACTTTTGTTTTGATCAAAGGATATTGGCAAGTTAAGACTCAAGAATAAAACCAGACTTTCCTGAGTTACGCTACCTGCTTTCTGTTTTCTGTTTGTCTTGCTAAACATAAACTAAACTGAACAGTGTGCATATGTACGAGATAAAATAGGCTGTTTTTTCCTTGCCATTTCAGTACAATTTTTCACGTTGCTTTTCAGATTTACAAGAAAAAAAAAAATCATTGTAAGAAATTGTAACTAAATTACTTCTATTCTTGAGCAGGATGTTTGGATCGGGCAGAGAACATAACTTTACACGTCCTAATGAAAAAGGAGAGTATGAAGTTGCTGAAGGAATTGGTTCCACTGTGTTTCGTGCTATTCTGGTGAGTTTTCAGGAGCAAGTACTGTTAGGACAAGCGTTATGAGTATTAAGAGGTGTGACTTCTTGATTTCGCCTTACTTGCATATTGGGACTCTGTGGATGGAATAAATACTGTTGTTGTTCTACTGTTCTCTAGAGGGGGAAAAAATGCTTGATAGAAAAACACCCCTAGGTTTCTAAACATGTGCATGTGACAGCCAGGGAGAGAGAAAGCACGCATGAAATAAACCAAAAAAAGTACTGCATACCAGAAATTTGTTCACCTTCTATGCATCTAGTTCACCTAGTTCAGAGATATTCAGCCCTTCTTGTGCTGAAATTAGATGAAACAGAGTACTGGAAGTTAACTTACTGCGGGTAAGAGGAGAAAAGCAAGCTACAGTCTGAGAAGAAAATGGCCCCTTATGTATTTCACATCTACATAAAGACGTAGAGCTGCCATATTGCTTTGTCAGCAGAACCAGAATAGCAAAAGCTGAGTGAAGTATAGATAAAAGACAGTATAGATTCACTAAAATGGTCAGTATTAATAGCTGTTACTTAAATTACAACTTCAACCAGAGCCTACTGCTCTGGAAGCAGCTCAGAAAACTGATAAATTTGAGGACAATAAAATTCACAACGTCTTAACATATGTTGCTCTTTTACATTTTATGGGGTTTTCTCGTGGAGAAAGCATCATAAATGAAATGATGAAATGTTTCTGTCAGTGAATGTTGAAGTGCATTGTGGTTTTTTTTGTTTGCTGCATTACTGTAGGATTACTACAAGACTGGAGTGATACGCTGTCCTGATGGGATATCTATTCCTGAATTGAGAGAAGCGTGTGACTATCTCTGTATCTCTTTTGAGTATAGTACTATTAAATGCAGAGATCTCAGTAAGTACAGAATTTATTAAAATAATTTGAATTATAGAAGACTTAAGCGTATATATGGGGGGAGTAATTCCAAATTGTATCCTTTATTAAAGTAAGGAACATGGCTGACAATACATGAGCAAAATCCATCCTTTTTTATCTCTTAGTAATAAAGCTCCAAAGACAATGGATGCACACCTTTTGAAAAACTGTTTCTGATATTTCAGTATCTGATCTTCAGACATTTTCCTGGTGTGGTCAGCTCTGAATACTTAAAATGTATTTTAAGTCAGGAATATTTAAAGTCTATTGATGCATTTGCAGTACGGATACAGTAACATTAAGTGGTATCTTGTTTGCAGAGGGTAGGGAGGATAATTTATTCAACTCCTTGCTTAAGAGAATTAAGCTGTGTTGCTAGTAAAAGTAGCGCAGCTTTGCTGGTAAGGCGCATCATGGTTCCCAGTGCGTACTGTCTCTTCAGCTCGTTCCTTTCTTGAGTGCAGCCAAAGTTTTGGCCAATGTTTAAATGACCTGGCCTGTGCCTCTGGTTCCTTTGATCTCATGGTGTTTGTGCAGTGCAGAGCCCGGCGCCGGGCCAAGCCGTGGCATTCCAGCTGTGAGATCTGTGCGGGGCACCTGTGCCTTCACCAGCAGCGCCGTGACCTCACGGAGCGTCTCCTGCTGAGTCACACTCTCGGAGCACTTTGTCCTTAGCAGAAGGATTTAGCAGCTTCACGCTGTGAGGGTTTTGATAGGCTGTGAGGGTTTTGATAGGCTTTGTTTTTAAGCTACTGCTTTTGAAAAGTGGGTTACATGCTCTGCTCTTTCAGCAACTGGCTTAAATAATGTTTCTTTTAGGAAGCCCAAGAGGCCTTACACACAATTACCAAATGTTTAACAGTGGTAAAACATGAAGGACGTCTCCTTAAAGTCCCTCTGCTGTCTGCTCAACATAATGTTAATATCTGCAGGACGGTCCTATTAGTTTGAACTTCTGTTGTGGCTTCTGGTAAACATTTGAAAAAGTTCTGATCCTTATACAAACTAATAGACTAAGTGTCTTTGTAGCTGTCTGCAGTAAATACTACCAAATAAACAGAACTGCTGTGTTTCTTAATCCTGCCTTCATTTCTTTACCAAGCTTTCAAACATGCCTATACTTAAAATTTTGTTCCAGGTGCTCTTATGCATGAATTGTCAAATGATGGTGCTCGCAAACAATTTGAGTTTTATCTAGAAGAAATGATTCTCCCATTAATGGTAGCCAGTGCCCAAAGTGGTGAGAGGGAGTGCCACATTGTCGTGCTGACAGATGATGATGTTGTTGACTGGGATGAAGAGTATCCTCCACAAATGGGAGAGGAGTATTCACAAAGTAAGTTTTTTCATTGTTGCCACCAAGCCATGCTATGGTAGAGGTAGCAGTGAATTTGCTGATTTAACTCTTGTACATAAGCGCTGTTGGCAAAGCCTTTACACCATCCCTAATGCCTCACAAACACTTAAGTCTTGGTAGTTCTGCTTAATGTTCTGCTTCACAGAAATACATGTTGCGTGTTAAGTTTAAGTCTCAAAAGAGAAGCTAATTTTTATTATTAAGGTATTGTCAGTCAATGAGAGGGAAGGAAATACTTTTTCAGAAAGAGCTTGATGAGAAAAATGGATAGGAGTCATGTTTACTGTAGGAGAACAACTAGAGGGTTTTTTTGGGGAAAAAAATGTTAATATTTTAGAAGTACAAGTTTGGTGTATAGATGAGTTAAAGCACCTGTGAATGGAGTGCCCTTCACTGCATCAGTGCCGTCCTTGTGGTTGAAAATGTTGCTTCAGTGTGAAAACTTGAAATTCAGGGGTTTATGGGGGGACGTGGGAGCTTGAAATACCCTTTGTACTCCAGTAGTATAAAATCCTCTTAGAAGGCTCTTCAAAGTATTAAAATTTTGGTTTGATTTTTTTCAATTAAAAAAACCCAACACAACCAAAAGAGCAACAAACTTAAACCTTTACATTTTTGGAGGATGCAAACCTGCAGCTCTTCCCAAAGAAGGGAGGGTTGATGTGAATATAGGTCAAATGTGGCTGCTCTAACACAAGTAACACAATTGACTCAGATTTCTAGGGCCTTTTATGTCTCAAAGATGTCAATTAAAAATCCTCTTGCCTAAGTAATTAGGCACACAGTTGCCTTTTACATTTATGCTTTTCATAAACAGTTGATTTGGATCTGTGCAGCTGCATGGGATTGGTGGCCCCAGTCGCTCCTTTTAAGGTGGAATAATTGAAATTGCAAAGGTGTCCCTCTTGTTCTGCTTCACAAGTCTGGGTTTTCTGAGACTGATTTGCAGGTCTCTCATGCAATGGCAAGCAGAATGGAAAGATTTTTCTTTTTAATGTCTGCAGGAATTCCATCAGAAAAGGGAAAAAAAAAAAAAGAGCTGTCTTTTTTGGTGCAGTTGGGAGTATATAATGTGGTTTGCTCTGTGAATTGTCCTATCGCATTCCTAAATCCAACAAAAAAACCCTAAGCGTATAAAACAGACTAAATTGATAGGGAGAATGACTTTTGCAACCAACCCATTTTACAGTGCCTTCAGCCATTTTTCTCACATTTCTGTGTTGGATATTTTGAGGAGTTCTTGAGTCTCTTCCCCTGTTCTGAAATAGAAATTAGTAAAGCAAAACAGTGAAAAAGACAAATCTTTGTGTTTTAAGACTAGAAGTTTAATCTTTGAACACAGTTTTTCTCATTAAAATGTATTTTTAGTTATTTACAGCACAAAGTTGTATAGATTCTTCAAATACATTGAAAATCGAGATGTGGCCAAATCAGTCCTGAAGGAAAGGGGGCTCAAGAAGATCCGACTGGGCATTGAAGGTAAGAGAAGCATTGCTCACTCTGGGGGGGAAAAAGGTCTGCTGCACTTCTCTGCTTTATGATCTTCTCTGCAGCTGCAGAAATGAAGGTTGGTATTCTCTTACATATTGGGGTTAGATGAGAAAACGGCCAGAGGGGAAGCGGTACCCGATAAACAACTGGTCCAGCTAGAAAACCCGGTTACAGGCTCGTGACTGCTCTACAAGCTGTATCGAGCTGCTAGAAGAGTAACTTAGGTGGTTTCTACTGGCTTACGACGTGCATCTCATGCCATTTGCCCTTTAGTTTTCATGCAAAATCTTCTCTGTACTTTATCTGAAATAATGACATGTTTTTACAGCTTTGTATATTCTGTTCTTGGTCTGGTGTCCTTTTCAGGGCTTGAAATGAGAAGTTTCATGTTAAGTGGCAGATAAATATTTTCTTTCAGGAAATACAAAACTATCAAATGGATCATTGAAGTGCAAAGAAATATTAATCTGAAATAAACATCTTGTAAGTTAGGAGGCTGATCTGTAAAATCTCAGCTCTCGCTTTGCAAAAGACAACTACATTAAGTAGTCTTAGATTTTTATCGTGAATGTAACAACTGGATTGCTTTGCATTTCACTTTCCTTCTGATTGTTGACCCAAATATTTAAAAATCCAGCCTTTATAATTTGCAGGATTTCTATCACTCGCTCACCAAGTTGTCATAGTTACCTTTGTAATCTGCCAACCAAAACCAAATGCTTTTAACTGCTTGTGATCTCTAAAATATGTAAATAAGTTCAGCTGAACAAGGTGTGAGCCTTCAGACTGACATGCTGTTCAACTAAACAAGAACTGGTCTTGTCTGTATCGCTGGCCAGTACCAGATCATCGCTGCTGACACGTCTTGTTTTGGACAAAGACCAACAGTTTGACTAAACTTTAACGCTAGTGCCCCATAATCATATGTAACTTTCTAGTAATGAAAATTATTGCCTCGGCAGAGGGGAGAAGTGACTCAAACGCAGCATAACCAGAATTGGTAATTGGTCTAAAGCCATGTATTTGCATCATTTGGAGGAGCCAGGAGGCATGCACTAGGATTCCACCTGGGAAATTAAAGCACAGATCAGAGTGACGCTGTTCCCTGCTTTTGAGATGTCACTTCCAGCTTTCCCGGCCATAGTGTTTTGGAAACAGCCTGCTGCTTTTGGCTCAAGGAGCACCTGGCTTTGCCTGTGAAGTTTGGAAGAGTTGTCTAGTGGCGATATATTCATTACCAATAGCACTGCAGCCTCTTTCCTTACAAAGTGGTTGGTAGTTAAACTGCTGCCCCTCTTCTCCTTGCACAGATAACATTAAGAACACCACGACGGCATGTGTTTCCATTTGGGATGCTGATGGTGACAACTGCGAATCTTCCTTTTGCTTCCATGTTCTTTTTGTAAAAGAAAACCCTAAACTAAATAGTACAGGAGACATTAACCACTGCTGTACTCTGTTTTTCAGGTTACCCTACATACAAAGAGAAAGTGAAAAAGCGGCCGGGTGGAAGACCAGAGGTGATTTACAACTATGTCCAAAGACCATTTATTCGGATGTCATGGGAGAAGGAGGAAGGAAAGAGTCGGCATGTTGACTTTCAGTGCGTGAAAAGCAAATCTATTACAAATTTAGCGGCAGCGGCAGCAGACATACCCCAGGACCAGCTGGTGGTAATGCATCCTACCCCCCAAGTCGACGAGCTGGATATTCTGCCTATTCATCCTCCACCTAGTAACAGCGAGATGGATACCGAGGGACAAAACCCACCGCTCTGATCTAGACTCTTACTAAAACAAAAGCATGCTAATTTAAAGTGACTCTGTACTCAACTCATGCTACACTGCAAGTCCAGTTTTTTCCATTGTGTAACGGTGTTTAGGATATTGCAGTCTGGACCTTTGAAAAGACCAAAGGCAGTACCTGCTTGTTTTTGAGAGTACAGATCAAACGTCCTGGGGTTACAGTTACATACATGTATGTGTTTACCAGTAGGTTTGTGACATTGGTGATTTGTATGCTGGACTGTCCTCGCTCTTCAGCCCATCAAAACCAGTGGGATGCTGGTGGCTAGCGTACATCAGTATTGTTACACAGGGGTTAGAATGCAGAATTGGAATTGATAGTAGCACTTTATAAATGGTTGATAAATGGAATTTGAAGCCATTTTTTATAAATGTATTGCACAATACTAACAAAGTGCTTCTATCAAAAGTATTAACTGTAAATAGTTTTGCTCTGAATAGACTGACCCTTTTAAAGTTATTGTATACGGTTGAGCACAAAACTACTTACTATTGGGTTTTTGGATTGAGGACATGATTCAATTACCCATGTAACATCTTGTTAAATTTGAAGTTCTTTAGTGAATTTTTTCACTTGTTTGCAGCGTGAGCCATGTTCAAAACTTGTGAACAATGGATAGGGGCTTTATCTTAAATTTTGCCTTACCTTAATCTGTTCACAAATATTTATTTAATACATTTTTCATAAGTGTCATGAAATAGGAAATACAAATGGTTCATTCTTCATTTATTAATGATTGTAAACAAGTTTTTCATGCAAATAAAGTTTCCATTATTTTAATGGGTTTGAATTATCTGTGAATGAGATTAAGTGTATGGATTAATTTTGAAAGTAGTTGCTTTGCTTTCCTCAGGGAGGGATACTTAGGAAGTGGAAAACAAGTATTTCTTAGAGAGAAATCTGGTAATGTCATACTACCTATATCTGTTGTGTTTTTCTTAGAGACTTGAATCCAGGAGTGAGCAATAATAACTTCTCTAGAAATTTATTGTCGTGACAAAATCCTGAACGTGTAAGTCAGTCAGTCATTGTTTTTCCTCCCTCTTCCCCCAAGCCTAAAGAAACGATAAATAGGCAACTGCTTCTAGCATGCACCTTCAGCAGGGTTTTATCAAATTTATTTATCAAAGTAAATGCTCCATCTTAGAACAAGGGAAACATTTATTTTAAAAATATTTAACTGTCTAATACATTACACTTTAACAATATTTATAGTAAAGGATTCTTACAAGAAAGAATAAACAGCTTTATGGTACAATTAGTATAAGAAATATCCACATGGGGACTGTTTTGCAGTGTAAAAACACACCATACATCTGAAATGGTCATTTGCATATAAAAGCTACCACTGATGCCAGTGAGTTGCACAGTGATTTAAAAAAAATTTCAAACAACAGAATCCAAAATATACAAGTATTGCAAGCTATACACAGCTAACCAAATCAACACAGAACACTGTAGCAGGGTATTCCACTTTGTCTGAAGTTACACATGGTAGGATGAGTTGCATTCTGATACAGCTTTTATGAAATTCGTACATAAAAGCTTCTCAGTCCAACAAGTTTCACAGACTGTAGAACTCCACCAATAAATGCACTTTGATATTTGGATGTTGAAGCCGGGTGCATCATTTACAAGGGCCATGGCAAATCACTGAAGTCTACAGGGCCACCAAGACCTGCATCTGCTTCAAGAAGGCTCATTATTACTGCCATTGCTGCTTCGTCATTGCTGGGGCTGCTTGATCCTTGATCGTTGTCAATCATATCGATGCCTATATGAGAGTTCTCCCCTGTAAGCACAAATACAGTAAGTCATCAGAAGTTCAGTTTTATTTTGTTCACTCCACTTGCTATTGGGCACTTGCCACATGACTTGAGGTAGAATATCTGACCAGGCTGAACTATTTGGGGAGTATTGGGGTGTTTGGTATCTGGGCTGCTACAGTTCCAGGGATAGCACTGAGCCCTGGGTGTCAGAGTACAACGGTTGGGTCACTCCTCGGAAGTGACCAGTATGCCTAGCAAGGACACCCTTGTGTGCTGTACTTCAAAAATGAGTATACATTGAGGAGTCAACCTAGCCTTTCTTTTTGTCTGCAGTTGTTTAAAAGCATTTACAAAAAGCAGGTGAGAAGTTCAGCTAATTCTCACTGATCAGCAAGAGGAGAGGCTTTCCAAGTACTACCTAAAAAAAAAGAATGACAATATCAAGTAAGCCAGCAAAGGACTGCCAGGCTGCTCTTGTAGCCACCCCTTTAGGCAAACAAAGTGGTAGGTTATGGGCTTTATGCCTCAGCTATATACTGCAGATGGGGAAAGCAAGTTATTGCTAAAAAGAATCATCTTGTTAGTTGTCTGTATGTGTTTAGTTGGTATTGAGGCATGTTAGTGTGTGACTTGACTTACCAAGAATAGAGGAGTTGTCAGAATACGGGTAACCAGAGTTGTCTTGGATTTGCCCAGACAGTAACCCAGCTGAAGAAATGTCTGGAGTGCCACCATTCAAGATCTTGAGAGAAAAAATAGAAGCCATGTTTTATGCATGAAACATTCCATTAAGTCTTAAATTGTCCTATATTGGGATTTTTAATAAAGGGAAGATGGACTTCCTGCAAACCACCACCTAAAGGCTTGTTCATCAGCCCAGTTCTAAACCAGGAACTGCTTCCTCTCTATTATGCCCACTAAGCTAGCGTGGGATGGACGGTGTACCACTGCCAGAAAGGAAGAGATCAAGTCAGTACTACATGCTAAATGTCTGAAAATAACTTCTGAGAAACGACCAGAAGTCATCCTCGGGGGATTTCTGTGGGTCATTTTTGTAAGTATTCCATCTGCAAGTGACAGTAATTACAGCTAACTACAGAATGCCTCTGAATGTACAAATACAGCATATGTAAAGCACTGTCAACTACGATCCTTCATTTTGGGAGTATAATCCTCCCAGGCAGAGACAGACTGCGTAAGCTGAGCGTTGCTCCTGGATCACAAGCATAACTATTTTTTGGTACAGAGCAGCACAGCACTACTGTGTACACCAGAACTCATCAGAAATCGAAGAACCTTCTGTCAA
Source organism: Pluvialis apricaria (assembly GCA_017639485.1). Classification (NCBI taxonomy): domain Eukaryota; kingdom Metazoa; phylum Chordata; class Aves; order Charadriiformes; family Charadriidae; genus Pluvialis; species Pluvialis apricaria. Next base: position 55,599,383 of record CM030012.1, read on the forward strand.
GTTTTAAATCGCAAAGGAATAGCTGAACTTGAACCCTAGTTTTGAACTGCTCAGATGTGTGTATGCTGGGAAGTAAGTACTTGTGAGCTCCCTTCTGAGGGCAGCATCAGCTGGAACTTCTACTGTTTCTAGCAAATGCAGTCTTCTAAGGAGCAATATTGAGGGGGTACCCTATTAGAAATACCCAAATCTTCCATGTGTATTTTCCTTTATGCTGTTACAGTAGCCCTTACTATATGTAAGTGTTGAATTATTGTAGGGCAGAAGGAGCAAGAATAACTGTTCCTAGAATTATAACTCAGTGTTCCAACTTCAAGTTTTACTTCAAAAACAAAGCAAGTCAGGAATAGACAGAAATAGTTACTGTCAGCTATATGCTCCAATACAAGCAATTCTTGTGAATAGTCACCATAATTTCTGGGGAAAAAAAAGTAAGTCTGAGGCAGCGTTTGAATGCACAGAATAAGGATTTGGATAAGTGCTGCTCTTGCCTTGAATATACCTACCATAAGCAGCAATTTACTAGATGACTTAAATGCAGCCAGTACGTGTTCAGGTGGTTAAGTGTTGGTAATGGTATGTGAGTGCTACTCAAGTGATCTTAGAACAAGGCATGGTACGTGGTATTGATTTAAAAATAAACTGTCAGTGCACGGTAAAGCATCTAATTGTCATATTTTGTGCTGCAGCACTACAGGAAAACTGTTGTGATTCATTTGAGCGCAGTCAGTGCTTGAACGACAGCGCTTCCAGTGTTCACCAGTATGTGGTGTTAAAGAGTTTTTGGAGGATCAAGAGAAAGGAGGAGGGCTGTTTCTTGCAGCTCTGTTTGAAAAAAAAAAAAAAGAAAAAGTGAAAATCTAAAGAGCAGGTGGATTTCAAAAGCTGCCAGTATTTAAGAACTACTGGTCTCTGCACTTCAGGGACTACTGTAAAGGGATTTCGGCCACCAGAATACTCTGACTTGCTGTCAGACTTTCAGCCAAGCAGGCAGGAGGAGTTCAACACCGCGTGTAATTTTACAAGTGTGATCTCGTGTTGCTTGCCACTACTGCTGCAAGACTGTTTGTACAGCTTGTTCTTACCTTCTTGCCTCCTGGGGAGGATGTGTCTGGTGGTGGTGTGCTGGTAATGTTCAGTGGACTTGAACCGCAGCTAGAAGGTGATGATCCTCTTATCCTAAAATATGGATAAAATAGCGCACAAATTTACCAGCAACTTTGAGACTCAGGTGCCAGAGACCTGGAGTTTCAAACGCTGATTTTAGTATAAGGTGGCATAAGGTGTTAAAAAGCATGAACTTCCTTTTTTGTAATTTCCTCACTTTTTCAGTGTTACTCAAATCGGCAGGCGCAACATTTTTATTTGCAGCTAGATAAACATTTGGGTGTAAATTGTCCAGCTTGCTCAGTCTGCAAACTTTACCTCCTCCCCACCTTTTATTTGTTCCTTGACAGCTTTCACAGAGAGTAAGAAGGAAAAGGTCCTGGGTACTGAGGAAAGCCTCATTTTTTGTATTTTACTTCAATTTAGTCCAGCTAAGAATATGAGCTGCCTCAGTCACAGTAACCTAGACCCCTTAAGTGAGCTACTGCTACAGACGTACACTGGACATTTGATACAGTTAATTTTTTTATTTAAACTGTCTGAAGCAGTATTTTTCACTTCAATTTTCCATAGCATGATCAAGTATCTTTTTTTTAATTAATGAATAATGTGTTAACTGTACAACCAACAAATCTCCTGACTAAAGGGAGGAGGGGTAGTTACAGAGAAAAGCAATGGAAATGGGAATCTTATCCTTGGCAGAGTTCCCCTGGGAAAGCTGAACAGAAGGCAGCTTTGGAAAATAGTAACAGCTGCTGAAAAAGGACTGGAACTAACCCAGGGTCTTGAAATGAAATGAAAACACGGGTGGTAAGCTATACTACTACACTCACTGAGGCTAATTAAGTGTTTTACAGCTACTAAAAGGGATGGTTAAGTTTCAAAGTACTTTTTTTTTTTTTTCTTTTTTCTTTTTTCTCCTTCCTATTCTTATAGACAGGAAAGAAGCCAAATGCAATAGGTCTGCTCGTTCGTGAAACAATGATATTAGTAGTCTCTGGCATGCAGCAGAAATACAACTATAGGAAACAGACAAAGTTTTCCTTAACTGCGGCTCAGGATAGTTAAAATATTGTCACTAAACATCTGCTGGATGAGACCACTTTTATAGGAAAGGGAACAACTCCCAAGAGGAAATTACTGAAGAACGAGGACTGTTGGCCAGTAGAAATTAAGCAATACCCACTCAAAGTAGCTGCTCACACAGGTAAGAGAGAGGAGATGGCTGTTTTGAGAAACAGCTACGTATTACTGCAGTCCATTACTGACGGGTGCTACAAGAGTCCTTGTTTAAACCAGGGACCTACATCTTGACTTTTAGACAGACTGCCCCAGGAAGGCACTCTATCTTAAGCATTGTGTCCTTGCTCAGAGAGCTGTGGGAGAACTGCACAAGCTGAACTTACGTATCTAACAACTCTAAAAGCATCTGAGCAAAGTGGATCACGTGAAAAGATTACTTTTTTGGCATGTACTCAATAGATTTGGCATTTGGAAGTTGTGCCACTTACACCCTTAAGTCATTGGAAAAAGAATGGTCTGGAAAGAATTTCATTTCTAGTTAGCTGTTCTTTTTAACTATGGTTTCTGGTAAACAGATAATGAACACTATTACAAAAGAGCTCCAATATTAGTCTTTTACAGTAGAAAGCTGCGGCTCTAACTTTTTCATTCTTTCACTGTTGGCTTTGACCGCCTCAGGTATTCTGAGTAGGTATCTGTAGCTGTCTACTTATAAAATACAACTGTATCATTCCATATTCAGCTTGAAGAAAGACTTCCTTAATTTCTTCTTAAAGAACAATACTGATTGTCTTCTAACTTCACACCATTTTCTCTCACCTGTGAATCTCCATGATTTCTTCGGCAATCATCCTCCCTATTTTACCTGCCCCAGCTCTTGTTCCACCTGGAATTCCAGGCACAGTAGGATGGGTCCTTTTTGGGCCACCTGAAATTAGTAGATATCTTAAGGTCAGATAAAGGCTTGCAAGCCTTTTCCAAAAAGTGTTTCTATTCAGGCATGTTTTGACAAGCTGCAGGACCTTCTGAACCATATTTATTTACAATTCCACCAACTGTTGAGTACCTTCAAATGTATGGAAAGCTCTGACTTGCACTGAGCTACGCTATGTCTCTTAGACATCCCTCTGTGCCAGCAGGTACACAACATATGCCTGACTCTTACCCGAATCTGGCTGTTTCAAGCATCTGGCATTACCTCCTATCCAGACTTGGTAAAGAAGAGCTCGTCAGATGTGCTTTATTCTGTGTCTGAATACACTCATCTACCAAACATGGTAGTTCTTTGCTTTGTGTGAAGAACTTACCAGCGCATATTCCATTTGATGTGGGATAAACTCAAGCTACCTGACGAATGTAAATAAACCCCCTGTAGGTAACTGCAAGTATCTAAAAATAGACGAGAAAGTGAGGTCTAAACAGTTAGAAGCTCACTGTTTAATGGGATTTGATGCTTGGCACAACACTTGAGAGGTAGGCAGGAAGGAGCCCAATATATACCAGGACACTGTGAAGAAAAGATCATGTACTGAAAGAGCAAGAAAGTCCTTATCATTGCTTATGCATAATGGATAATTGCCTTTTTTTAGAAATTTATATTTAACAATAGCAACCCTCAGTATCTATGGGTCAGACCCAACAGAAGGTGAGAAGGTTCACCTAAAAGGTCATCAAATCCTTAGCAGACCCAGAACCACTTGCAATTAAACTTCACTCAATTAACTTTCTTTTCTGGGGAAAAGAACTGTCCAGTATGACAATATTATACATCTGGTTTCTTTTCAAAGCCTGTGTTGTGGCAAGAATAAGCTTATCCTATTATAAAACAGTTTTTCCTATAACTTTTCCCATTCTCAGAAGGCCCAGACACCATGTTATTGCCATAATTCCACCTTCAATTATTAACCATCATGCCCACATGGCACCTTCTCTTCCTGCCACTGTCAGCTGTCCCACGCTTTGCCACCCTTCCTCCTCCATCGTTTTACTTTCTGAACCTCATTCTTCAGAACAGAGACGACTGAAAAGTCCAGCTTTGCTGAAGTCTTGCACTGTTCTGCTAAGTGTATTGTGTACAACTTACGAAGTCACTCCAGATGTGCACTATACTTGGTTTACAGCTATAAAGGCATAGCTGATAAAAGTAGTAGCTAGTAAACAGGGTCTCTAAAAGCAATGGTTCCCAACTCCTTGGAAAGAATCTCAGTACTATCACCATCTCTCTTCCCCCATCTTTCACCCACGGGCTGTCACTGCATCCTTCTATTCTACCTCACTTCCACCCTGCTCCAGTAACACCTCATTATTAGATCAAGCTCTGCTCCGCCTTATGCTGCATGCCACCCGTTACAAAAGGGGATTCAGTGATGTGCAGCATTCATAACAAGCCCATGATGATTACCAGAGGTCAGTCTTCATATCTTGACAAAAAGTCGGCCAAATCAAGGGCAGGTGAGGGGCAATAAGCCAAATGGCCAAACTATATTTATGATCCATTCACCCCCGAGTGGTTATCTGCACTGAGCACAGAATGTGAATTCACTCTGGGATGACGTACAAATAGCGCCATGCATGAAGGCAAACGTTTCCCCTCTGTGTCACTCCAACCCTGTTTATACTTGTTTCTTTTAACTGGCTCGTTCACTTCTCTTGGACCAGCTTATATCCAAAACTGGTACTTAAGTTCAACAGGGCAAGGACTACATTAGCACTTTTTTGCCCTAAAACTTATTTTTCTTTAGGGTATTAACAAATTCTCAATGCAAGAGTGCAGGAAATTTGTGCGTGCCGGATTAGCTGCTAACAGGCACAGCTGCCAATAATCTCCTCACAGTACAGTAGTTACCTTCTCCAGCCTGAAGCACACTGTCCATGCTGTGTGGAGAAGCCGCAAGCTGTGGAAAGGCTGCGTCTCCACTATCAAGTACGTTGGTGCTGTGGATTTCAAGAATTAGAAGAATCAGTGATAGAAAACCCTGCGAAACAGTCACACTGCCAGTGGGTCAGAAAGGAATGCTTCAGGGTTTAAGTGGAAACGGGGAAAACGGGGCAAAGCAATCAGCATTTACGTACATTTGCTAAGGAAAAAATACTTACGAAACGACTGTGTTTGTTGAGACAATGTATTCTACTTCTTTGGTCCAAGGGTTCATGAAACTGAACCAGCGACTCCGCAATGTAATAAAAGAGCCATCTTTTATTTTAAACTTGTAGCAGTTAGTTGTAATTTTTTCTCTTGTCTGCAAAACTAAAGACAGACAGAAAGCAAGCAACCTTGTGTCAAACAGGCAGCGTGCCTACATGAACAGAGCCCTTATCAGAGAAAACTCAAATTAATTCCTCCCTTCACCCCTGAAGAAAAATGCTATTTCTGCAGTCATCCCCCCTCAACCAACCTGAACCTCAAATATCCACTAAAAATCCATGGAAGTCTGAGATAATCATATTGTTTGGCACACGCAGCACAATGTTCTTAACTAAAGCATTTGCAAACAGAGAGAGATCCAAGTATTTTCAAGTTTGTTTGGTTTTCCTAATACACAAGTGTTCCCAATATTTTTTACAAAATTTCTTTACCAAATTATTAATAATCGTACCTTGTCTATGACATTCTGCAAGATGTCCTATATCATCTTGATGAAAATACTCATAACACGAAGTACCTAGAAGCTCCTGGGGTAAGTATGCCAGAATGGCTGTTGCCCTTCGTGAAGGGAGGAAGAGGGGAGAAAAAAAAAAGGAAAAAAAAAAAAAGGAGAGAAAAATCATTTCAAGTTGAAGTATTAGTGACAGATTACTAAAACTCACACTGAAGCTGCATAAGGCTCAAGTAATGCGGAAAGGTATTTTCAGCTTAGAAGGTAAAAAAAATTCATTAAGAATACTCTTTTTAATTCTCATGTAATTAAAAATGTACATAACACCAACAGCCCTCAGGTATTATATTTGACCTATCACCACCGGAAGCGATGTAAGACTTTCTAAATAGCTTTGGAGGTATATTATGGTTTTAAGAATTTAAACCTGAATAAAGCTGACTTGTAGCAGCCACAAGATATACAAAGCTTTCTGCATAAGATGCCATTGAAAAATAGATATCAAAGGTTCAAAGAACTGTTGTGTTCCTTTGTGTACCCACAGCGCTGCTGCTGCACAGAGCCCAAATTGTAGTGTAACAAGTGTTTCGGGGGAATTTTCTTCCCTTAAGTCACAAGTCTTAAGAGTGGGACCAAAAAAAAACCACACCAAACACCGCACCCGCACCCATAAAAAAGGAAGTTTAACAAATAGAAGTTTCCTGAATAAGCACTGAAAGACCTTCTGTGTGTCTGGTTTACATCGGACAGCAGCATGAAGCAAATAAAACAACCTTTTGTTTCATCAGAACCAACCACAAAGTCAACTCATCTTCCTCCTCATCAGAAAACTTTAGAACGAAATACACCTGCGGTCTGCAACATGGAAGACATGGATTCTTGATCTGCCTCTCAGGTAGTGTTCAAGGAGCTGTTGGCAAAGATGGAGGACATCTCAAGAAACTAGGAAAAGACAACTTTGTGCCATCGACTTGGTAACTGAAACCTTAAACTAAGTTCAAGGGAAAAAGGAAAAGCAACTCTGCAGGTAAGGTAAGTGACAATAGGCTATACAACAGCCTAACGCAAGGTGAAAAGGTCATTCTTGACAAGGAAGAAGCTACAGTGGGCCAGTATGCTGAACACCCTAGGGAACCTGCATGTTAAAACAAGATGACAAAAATTATTTCTTGAGTTGTTAACGATTTAGAAGCTGTAACAACTTTATTAGGATAACTCATCTAACCCAGAATACCAACATGAAAAACAACAGATGGGGGGCCAGGGCCGGGGGGGGGGGGGGGGGGGGGGAAGGGAGAATTCCTGTCACACATTAGGGATGCGTACACTGGCCTCCAGCCCCCAGAAGACAGCATAAGACAGACTTTTGAGGGTATCCAGGGAGGGAGAGTTCATTACTGCCACCATGGCGCACAGCCACCACCCGGGAAATCATTCTAGGACTTCCTGGTGAAGGAAGAAACAGTTGAGAAAGGAACAAAGCAGGACAAGTCATCCAGGAAGACCCCAAAATGCGTACCATTTAATTTAGAAGATAGAGAACACGGTGTCCTGGTTTGAGGTAAAACAGGACCAATTTTGTTCATTAGCTTCGCTTCTTAGCTGGGCCTCTTCTAACTACTGAAATTAACAGCATATTGTGCAGACAATGTTCACTCTCTCAGAGTGATCAGACCAATGTTTATAGCTGATGTCCAGACACAGTATGCAGGGAGGCTCTTGCTTATACTTATTGCTGTAACACCCAAGGCCAACCGGCTGTGTTATTTGCCACGTTGGAGGGTTGGAAGCGGAAAAGCATAATGGGGTCCCACCTGCGGGGAGGAGCGGACAGGGCAGGTGACCCAAAACTGACCAACAGCGTATTCCATCCCATCTGCCTCATGCTCAGTATAAAAGCTGACAGAGCAAAGGGTCAGCCCCCCTTCTTCTTTTTCCCTTCTTCATTCAATGGCTGACGTCTGTTCGTCTGCCTTTGGACCCGATCCTGAATCCAAATCTGGAATCCACTTCCCGTCCGTCACTGAGTCCAGCCTGGGACTGCCCCAGTGCCAGCCGGTGTCGTGATTGTCATCTTGGGAGCTTGATACGGTTTTGTATATTTCTCATTATTTCCTTTTATTTTATTATTAATATTTCATTAAAGTAGTTTAGATCCTTCTAAACTCGTAAGTCTCTTTTTCCTCCTCTACCTCTCTCTTTGAAGAGGGGTAGAGGGGAGCATCTGTCGGTCCCATCTGGGGTCCCCTAAGTCCCCAGTGGCCGATTTGGCCTAAACCACGACACACGGTCAGAATCAAATCTGCAGAAGCACTAGGGAAACTGCTCGAGAATATCAGAATAGAAAATAACATGGCTGGATGACTCCGGGGTAAGAGTTTGAGATCCTCACTCACAAGAATGGAGAGCAAACAAAACTAGTGAACTACAGCGAACTTTGATTTTGTACATTTCTTAGAAGAAAATTTACTGATGGAAAAATGGTAGTTCCTTGAAGAAGTCAGTGTAAAAGTCACAATTCCAAACTATTCCAGTGCAAATTAAATAGGAAGGATAAAGCGGCACAAACCTAGGTAGATCATCATCTCTTCTGCAATCTCAAAAAAGCCCAAATGAAGTATTATAAAATGTAGAAATTAGTATGTATTAATAACTATGAACAAGAACAGCAGGAAAAGCATTGAAGCACAAACCCCATAGTATTTAAATGCAGGGCATTTTTGTATTTTCCCTAGACACACTAAAAGCATTTAGTACCAACCAGGTGGCTTAGATCTGAAGTCCTCATTGACAGGGAGCTCTAAGACATCAGCCTTGGAGAAGGAAATATTACAAGTATCTACATAAGAAAAATTTTCAAACTGGTTTTTGTCTGGTGAACTTTATCCCAGGACGCTAAAACTGGTGACAGCTCCAAGGCTGCTTTGATGACTTCTCTGAGAGCCTGTGGAGAACCACGAAGCAGCAAAACATGGAGTCTATCTTTAAAAAGGAAGAGCTAGGGACCAAGTCAACCTTATTCCAGTATTTTTCCAAGAATTTTAGTAATCAAACCTTTTAACAGGACTGCAGTGGTGGGAAACCTGACATAAATGGGTAACAAACAATATGGGCATCAGTAAGCAACTTGTCAAACCTTTTCCATTTACTTTCATAGCAGGACAAACAGGCTTTTTGGAAAGGAGAAGATGCACCAAATTACAGCAGACGTCAAAAGACTTAGTAGTTTCAATATCTGACCACATTCTATTAAGCAAGGAAGGAAATTGTTCTTGTTGTTCTTGAATTTCATCCTTTATGTACTTTTTTTCCTTAGCTTACTTCTCCAACTTAACAAGGCAGCTTTGAATTCTGAAGCTGTATATGATGTCATCTGCGTATATAATAAACTTAATTTTACTCTCACATTCACCATCCAGAGTCGTTAAAAGTACTGAAGTAGTAAGAAGTGGGATGGTTCTCTTTAAAAACTCTGCTCAGTGTAGCCTGCCATTTTGCCAGTGCACTGCTCAGTAGTTCTCCAACTGTGGTAGCCCACCTAGTCAGTGCCTAATCTATAGCAGTTCTTCTCCAGGGACCATGCAATCCACAACGACAAAAAGTTAGGGTCACAGAGAGTTTAAGAAGTGTTTCTTTCCTGGATTCCCCTGGGCAAATGACAAACGAACAGTGCAAGTCTATATGATCAAAAAACTTTTACAGGTGCCTAAATATTCTCCAGTGGAAGCAGGGATCATAGGATGCAAAGTTTAAGCCTACAGATGAGGCTTACTTTAAAAAAAATTTCCTTTCAAAGAGCCCTTTGAAGTAGTATACACATTCCAAGGTCCGTAAACAACAGCTGGAAAACAATTAAATAAGAGCATATGTGTTTAAATCCAATGGATCAACATTTTCTGAGACTTACTATTTTAGAAATACTTCAAAATTATCCATCAGGGGAATACGTCTGATCTTTTGAAAATAAAACTTGTTCATAAACTACCCTGCTTTGGCACGACAGAACAGCACACTTTCTGAGCCACAGAAAGGCTACGGATGCTCTTGTAGCTCCCAGAGTGATCACCAGCTCTGAGCACTGCTGCTGAAGAGCTGGTATTTTAAAAATATCTCTATCAAATTAAAAACAAAAAAAAAACAAACAACACAACCAAAAAAAACCAAAACCCCAAACAAACCAAAACCACCAACAAACCCAAACATCCCAAAACCCCAACCACCCCACCCCCCCAAAGACTCTCCTTACTGCACTTCCTCTCAAGACTATCAGCTCTATTTCTCAAAGTCCACTAAAAATCAGCTGACACACCAGACACACCCCTGAAACAAATTCCAGCAGGCAGATTCTGGCAGAGTTTGGAGCCCGGGCTTTTCTCCATTGTAAGCAACTGAGCCCAAGCCAGAGGCAACCTGAAACGGCCTCATCTGGGCAGTCTCAGTCCACCTTGACAAAGAAGGGAACCAAATGAGCCCTCTCAACCAAACCAACGTAACCTCCCCCATTAACAGCCTTCAACCACCTTTTTTTCTTTGGTGGTGGAAGGAAGACAAAGGTTATGCCTCTGCTATTTTTGAGAATTCAACCAATTTCTTGTGAAAAAAGATAAGAATTAGCCTTTTAGATAATAAATAAAACTGATGTTTGAAATAAGAGACCACACTGGTAGAAGCTCTCCAACCTTTTTCAAGAAGCAAAGCTTATTAAAAGCTTGCTTTCTTATAAATACAAAAGATCACATACAGAAGCATTAATTCAGCAGAATGTGTCCCATTATACAGTTAAATAAATGTATATGCTATTAAAGCCTGATGCATATAACTGCCATACATGCATAAAATTTAACTATGTAGTGTTTGCAAAAGTTTTAAAGGTAGTAATTACGAAGTCTAGTTTAAAAATAGGACAGCATATTCTTCTGAGGATTACATACATACATTCCCTTAACAAATGGGCAGAAACGATCCCTGGATTATTCTGTCTAGTAAGCCATATTTTTGGAGGTTTTGGGTTTTTTTTAAATTTAATCAGTAATACTGAATAAATACACTGTAATAGCTTTGAGCTGGGTCTCAACAACCACAACAACTTGCAGTCAGGATTTAGTAAAAAGCTGAAAAGAACAGTCATTTCTTTTTTCAATAGTATTTACACTGCTTTAAGTAAAGCTGTCAGTAAAGCAGTGTTGGACAGTGACTAATTGTGGAAGTTATTACAAGTGTTCTTACCTCTGATCTACAAAAACAAATTTCCCATCTATTGCATGTCGAGAAACATATTCTGTAGGTTTCACCCTGATCTCACCGTTGACTGGCTGTGGTACTACATGAGGATGCAGCCGTCCAATTGCAACAAGACAACTTAAATTACAACCCTCGTTATCTGGTTCATTATCTTCATCTAGTCCCATTTTTGTTGGCGGCCAGCTTTTTAAATATCCTGTACTATGAATAGTGCAAAAGCTTTTGCGGTCTGCTGTAAAAAGAAAAAAAAACAACAACAACAACAAAAAAAAAAAAAAAAAAAAAAAAAAAAAAAAAAAACAAAAACAAAAAAAACAAAAAACAGTTAGGGCATGGATATTGCTTTCAAGAACTTCACCTCAGTTCTGCTAATAATGCACCTCCTCTCTCATCCAGGAAATTTGGGATACTGTTCACTAAGGAATTTTTCAGCACTCCTGCTTCAATGCAGCTAATCTGAGATAATTCAATAAACAATTTATCTCTGCAAAGCCATTGTTTATACTGAAACACCACATAGTTCAGACCAAGGTTGCTTTTGATAATCTTTAAGTACAAATTGCATCACATTTTAATATTTCAGCAAAGGATGCAGATATTCTAAAGGATTGTTTGAAGAAATTAGTATATTAATAAATAAGATGCCTTTCTCAACTTAACACGAGGCTCCTACAAAAAAACAGAACAATTTGTTTGGCAGAATATACACTGTTTGGCATATACAGGGGACAGCTGTCCATAGAGGTGAGTATGACAATTCAGATACTGACTATATTACTTTTCGTTGTGAATTGGAGAAGGTAGAATTCATATTCCTCAGCACTGAGCAGGCCTTAAAACTGCAAGGAAGAAGACTTTTACAGAGAGGCAGAGTAAAAGGCTTATGCCTAACTGCACCAGCTGACTTCTGCAGGCACAAGCACTAAAGTGAGATCCAAGGTTCAAGCTGTGTCTGAACTTAGCAGGAAGATACTTGGGGCAGCTGTAACATCCAGAGACAAAACACTGAAGTTGGCTTCTGTTCTCTTGTTGACATTTTCCACTAACTAATACCAAATGTATCATCCAAAGTACTCAAGGAAGAAACTTTCAAATTTGGACTAAATATATATTCCAACATGTCTAGAATAATAGCCTGCAGAGGAAAAAAATAGTACCAACTTTGATAACGTCCTGACCAAATACTTCTGGTGTAGCAATGCTACGTATCCAGTACTCAGAATGTACCAAAACCACAGATGAACTCAGAATAAACTCATTTTTTAAGCTAGATATCCATCCAAATATCACTTGTCAAATATGGAGCAGAGAAACAGAATGGGTAACAGCTCCCCTTTATTGGAGACATTGGCTAGAAGGTCAAGACTGAATGTGATGTGTTTAATGTCTGAAGAAGATGCAGTAACCACACCAGAACTGTCAGCACAAACTGCCTGCAAAAATGTCAAGACAGCAGAGAGGAGAATTTGGCTTTATGTGCTAATACAGTAAGAGCTACTACTGGGGGGAAGGCGGGGACGGAGGAGGAAGTATGAAGAAGTAACAGATCTAGATATAGTTCAGTATCTTAATAAGAAATATTAACAGTGTTCAATAAGTATAAAAAAATTAACCACTGCAAATGAGCAACAGTATCAAAAAAAAAAAAAAGCCCGACAGCAGTTACATCTGGTAATAAAATGCATAATTGTTACCTTTCTTCTTTGAACAGGTTGAAGGGAAATCCTTGTCTTCTACTTTGACTGAAGGTCTATTGCACTTCATCCTACAAAAGAAGGACCGTCTTGCTCCAGAACATAGTCGTGATGGCCCAGGTGTTATATCAGTTTTAACTGGGAGTCCAGCTGCAGCAAACAGAGGAAGCGATGAAGCTTTCTTTGTCAGGTAAAAAGTTAACCATACAAATGATTACATCATACAACCCAACTGTACGATGCTTCAACTTTGCTGGGACTTTCACAGAAATCCTTTTATATCCTTCATCAGAAACAGAAGTCCTATTTTGGAGTTTTTCATGTAAGTGAATACGTGCAGGACTCAACTGACCATATCAACATTAGAATTTCTGGTTACGCTTTCTAGTGTGAAAACGCTGACGCCAGCTTGAGAACACAGGGTTCTAAATGCAAAGATTAGCAAGAGATTGTAAAAATCCACACAAGTTTTGCAATAAACGTGATTTCTTTGAACACTAAGCAACCAATTAAAAAGAGAGAGAGATTATTTTCCCATAACCAGAGCAGTACTTCATACCTATAGTCACTTAATAGGACCACAACCCTTCAGATGGGAAGGCTTTTCTACCACAACACCCACCCAGAAAGCACATATGCATGCACAGAGCAGAAGTAGCCCAGTGACACTCCAGGTCCATCTCAACTGGTGTGCTCCTAAACATCGTGTTTCTTCACTGTTCTGATTGAAGGGGGGGAAAAAAGGTAGCAGTGACCTACACAGGGACTGCAAATCCCCAAGATCTCCAGTTACATGTAAGAAGCCTCTTGCCTCAAAGAAGTTAAGTGCACGTGAACACGTCCTAACAATAAGTCCTGACCTTTACCATATTCTTGCAGGAGATTCTTACATTCTTTTCCATGGAAAGTAACTGGAGAAACACCGTACCGAAACACACACCAACTCTGGGAGCCAACAGCAGACTGCTGGTACAAACAGAGCTCCAGGAAGATGCCTGGCATGTATCAGGAGCACATGTATCAGCAACGCCAGCGATGCAGCTGGAGCTTCAGGGGACAGTGCTCCAAGAGCCAATGGAGGATTTAAATCACACAGCAACTTTTCCACAGCCTGCTATCCACTTCAACCATTTCTTCATGGGAATATGTATAAACAAACAGCTATAAACACGTACAAAAACTTCTAGGGCCCTGTAGGCTTTTAACATAAGGACGGAAACAATGATGCTAACGTGGTAGTGTAAAGTGTGCCACTCTTAACTTTAGAATGGAGTGAGGTCACCTCGAGGAGGTCAGACTGTCCTGCACCACACGCACTCCAAACTGCTGTTCAGTGGTGAGAGTACAAGCTGTGCCTGAGTCACTCATGCCAACATAAAAATAAATACATACATACTAGCAGTCTTAAGAATATGAATTCTTGAAATTCTACCAGCCAGTCTATCATAGCAGATGGGAAGACTGTAATTCATAGTATTTATTTTTGCCGTAACTTTGTCAGAGGCATACAAAAAAGGAGCTAGCACTGGATATACATGCTTGACAACCAGACAAAACCAGGAGCCAGAAAAACTTCAGCTGATCCAGCTGGAGCCTCTAGGCTCACTGCCCTGGAATGATCTCTCTCAGCTTCAGTTTCTGAAGTTGAGCTGGTGGCTTCTTTGAGAAGAGATCCTAGAGATTTCTGCTCCCGACAAGCATAAGACTTAACAACCTGGAAATCTGCAGTTGTAAGATACCATCTTCTACTTAGGCAATGCAGATGCCTGGTATGAGCGTGGATTAAACACCCACTCACCTCAAAAGCAACACAGATACAGAACTACTTTAAAACACCAGACTGGAACAGAGCTAAGAGACACAGTAGGAAATGATTCCAAGGACCGGGTCAAAAACCTTATAAGAGAAAGGCTAGGTCATTGATGGAAGCAGCAGTAATAAATAAATAAATGAAATCCTCTATCTTGACTGACAGCTAAGGATAACCAAAATAATACTGAGTATATTCTGACGATTGAGAATGACAGATTACAACAAATGCTTCAATGGGAAAAATTATCTCTGATGCCTCAAAAAGAGAAGACACCTCACAGGTGAAATCAGTTAAACTAGTGCATCTATACTGCAGTGCACACCAAAGCTACTAGCTTCTACATTCAGGTATTTGTTTGTTTGTCTTCTTTTTTCTTTTTTTCTGTCTTCAAGAACTTCCTTGGCATGACACACAATCCACACAGCACCCCACACACAAAGTTTCAATATTAGGCAAATATTCAGACTACATGACACTTTTTCAAAAGGTGGTAATACTTACTTTTTGCATCTATAAGTCTTTCTCGTGGCGCAGTGTCAGAAGAAGAGAGCTGCTCCTTCACTTTGGCAATGTCTTTAGGATGAAGGTAATCAAATAAACTTTGACCAATCAAATCATTCTGTAGAGATTGAATATTCAGTCAAAAAATAAAATAATTGTTCAGTGTATTTTCCCAATTTTAGAATCCTGTATTGGGTTTGCATGGCAAGGTTTTGGTAGCGGGGGGGGGCTACAGGGGTGGCTTCTGTGAGAAGCTGCTAGAAGCCTCCCCCATGTCCGACAGAGCGAATGCCAGCCGGCTCCAAGACAGCCAAGGCTGAGCCTGTCAGCGACAGTGGTAGGGCCTCTGGGATAATATATTTAAGAAGGGGTCGGGGGAAAACCTGCTCAATAGCAATCACAGCTGGCAAGAGGAGTGAGAACATGTGAGAGCAACAACTCTGCAGACACCAAGTGAAGAAGGAGGGGGAGGAGGTGCCCCAAGTGCTGGAGCAGAGATTCCCCTGCAGCCCGTGGTGAGGCAGGCTGTCTCCCCTGCAACACATGGAGGTCCACAGTGGAGCAGATATCCACCTGCAGCCCACAGAGGACCCCACACCGGAGCAGGTGGATGCCCAAAGGAGGCTGTGACCCCATGGGAAGCCTGTGCTGGAGCAGGGTCCTGGCAGGACCTGTGAACCTGTGGAAAGAGCAGCCCATGCTGGAGCAGGATTGCTGGCAGGACTTGTGACCCCAGGGGGGGACCCATGCTGGAGCAGTCTGTTTCTGAAGGACTGCAGCCCGTGAACAGACCCACGCTGGAGCAGTTCATGATGAACTGTAGCCTGTGGGAAGGACCCCACATTGGGGAAGTTCATGAAGGACTGTGTCCCATGGGAGGGACCCCATGCTGGAGCAGGTGAAGAGAGTGAGCAGGAAAGGAGCAGCAGAGATGACGTGTGATGAACTGACTGCAACCCTCATTCCCCATCCCGCTGCACCACTCGGGGGGAGGAGGTAGAGAAATCAGGAGTGAAGCTGAGCCCAGGAAGAAGGGAGGGGTGGGGGGAAGGTGTTTTTAAGATTTGGGTTTATTTCTCATTATCCTATTCTGATTTGATTGGTAATAAATTAAACTAATTTCCTCAAGTTGAGTCTGTTTTGCCCAAGACAGTAATTGGTGAACGATCTCTCCCTGTCCTTATCTCGACCCATGAGCCTTTTGTTATATTTTCTCTCCCCTGTCCAGCTGAGGATGGGAGTGATAGGGCGGCTTTGGTGCGCACCTGGTGTCCAGCCAGGGTCAACCCACCACACATCAATTCTAAACAATCCTTTTACATATAGGTCTAACCAAGGAACATCAAACATCTGAGATCCAGGATTTAATCAAAGGTATGTTTTCTCTGTATATTTTGAGGTTACAACTACATTACACAGTAATTCACCTCGTTATTTTCAGTAAGAGTTTTGAAGAAATAGCATGCTCAATCCACCAACAACAAATATTCTGGTTTCTCTTCAGTCTCAGTTCATATGCTACACATTTGAAGTAAAAAAATCATAATTGCAAATGTTCTCTTTCAGTATTTACATGATGAGGAGGTATTCAGTATATATCTAACTGGCTGGCTGATGAAAACTTTTGAAGCTAATACAGTTTTTAAATTTGTCAAGGAGGACAGATGACAGAAAGAATGAAGTTAAGCCTCACATTAAGCATATATTAGAAACCTGGCTTTGGTATAATTGCTTCCTAGTTTCCATTAGTAAGTATGCTAGCAAAACCAGAACAGAGAGAAAGAAAACTACATTGAAAGTTTCACATGAAGCTATTGGATTAATTTTAGACGATTTTTCAGTGTTTGCTTACATTCCCAATTAGATAACACTTTTACAAGCCTGAGGGTAAATCCCTGATCAGAATGCATCAACCAGTAAAGTTAGTTCCTTTTCACCTCTTTAGTTTGAATGGAAACCAGGAGCAGTTTTCTCTAATGACATGGGAGAGAAAAGCTCTTTCTTTGCAACAAATATCAGCTTTCAAGACAGACTATTCACACAAATACCCCTCCATATAAATGCATAATCATAAAAAGCTTTCAAATCTTTTAAGGCACCTTCCTGCCCGTGGCAGGGGGGTTGGAACTAGATGATCTTTAAGGTCGCTTCCAATCCAAACCATGCTATGATTCCAGGATTACTTAAAATGGAAAAGAATACCTGACTGTAGTTGAGGATCTTGAAGACAGATTCTGAAACAAACAGTATCTTCCCTCTATCACAGCCCACAACAAAAAGAAATCCATCTGCTGCCTAATTACGAGGGGGGGAAAAAAAAAAAAGTTATACATCCTCATTGCATCATTATAACCTTTAAAAACAGTTTGTATACAGCAGAATTTCTACACTAGGAGAGCTTTCTTAACATTTAGAGGTAACTGAGTCAACAGGCAAGATATGGAATTACAATAAAGGGGTTTTTTGCATCTGTAAACAATTTTGGCATCATTCTGGGCATCACTCCCAGAATTTAAAGTCACTTTTATAGGAAGAAAGAATCCACGTCTTGTCCAACAACATTATGATTCTGTTCAATACTGCCTTCAAATTAAAATATTATTTTAACTCCATTTATTCCCCAGTTCCTCTTTTAAACACCAAACATAACCTGGATATTTATGTGCCTGTAGGCAAATAATTCTTGTTTCAATAGTACTCTTTTTCAGTCACATGCAAGCATGCAGGATTAGACTCCAGTTTTATAGCTGTAGAGTCACAATGCTGCAGAATTAAATTCTGCATATGCTGCATCTGGACACTGCAGTGCTTCACAAATTACACAAGCCACTAGAACAGCTTAACTATTGACAAGTGATATATACTCTCCACGCTATAAAAGAAATATACAGCAAGCAGCCAAACATACTAAGTCATGTTACATCAGTGACCTCAAAAAAGGTGGTTGTTATATCATTGTATGCTGAAAATCATGCCAAGGTAGCCCATGGCAGAAAGTCTGCAAGAAAGCAATTTATGTAATTTTGGCTAATTTCATGAAATAACTGAAGATTCCAATGGTTACCATCAAAATCCTCAGATATCTCTCTTATATCTTTCTGGTTAAATTAAGAGATGCTAGTTATCATTAAAACCCATTGACTTTATACAATAGTCTTGCAGATTTCTACATTATCCTCCATAACCAGAACGTTCTTAAGCTGAGATACAAGGCAGAAAAATACTGGTGTTTTGCTTTGGGAGAGTTATGTCCACAGCCATTAACATCTCTTAATTAAAAGCTGAAACATACCCTGAGAATAAGATGTTTTAACTCATCATCTGATAGAAAAGCAGGCTTATAGTTTGCTTCTGTATATGGGTTTGTAGCACCTAAAGAAAACAAACAAACAAAAAAATAATCCCCATCTCACAAACTTTATAATACACACTTAAATGAACAATTTTGCTTTGGCTCCTTCTTATACTGCTATTCCTTGCAGGTGTTCTTTAAAATGGAAGTTGCTTTTTGATTTTGTTTTACTACCAACATGAGCTGTGCTGGTATTAACTCAAAAAAAGGATGAAGCTTTTTTGCTAAAACACAAATACTGCATTATGTAGTAATGCAAATTAAATGCCTTCTGAAATAGAAAAGCGTTCCTCAACATATTTTTTAACCCAAATGCTGTGCTTGATTTACGGTCTATTTCAGAATTAGAAACGAAAAGTAAGAAATTCAAGAATAAAAACCTTCAAGTTATTTCTTCTCTTTATAACTCAGTAAAACATGACAAGGTCATGTAAACAGATTGTCAGTTAGGAACTTAGACATCAGTTCTCTCATTCCATACCAAAGACAAAAAACAATGTTACAAGGACATCATCTCACAATGCCAAAAGCCCAAAATTAGCAACAAAGGAGGCAGCTATTTATTAAACAGTAATCCTTCTCATTCTGTTTCCTTCATAAAGACAAAGAGTCGTCATATTAGTAACCACTGACGTGCTAAGAAGTACTAACCTAACCAATGTGGCAGAAAAAAAATAAACCTGTCAAAAACACTAGGATAAGTATGACTGGAAGACACCAGGTCTCCTAGAAACTACAACACTGACTCTTTCTTTAAATTAGGTGCATCACTATCTTTTCTCAGGGGCATAATTTTTGAAGGCTCAAGCTTTCACCATCATCACCAATTGTACCCAAGCACTGATTCACTCTTGTGTGAAGCTTTAGGACATACAGAAATTTGCAAAAGCCCTAACTCTTCCAAACCTGTGCATTTCCCTTCAGGTGCTTGTAACAGAAACCGGTTAAAAAGACTAAAATTGAACTTTCAAAGTACTCTTCATTCTTTCACACAGAGCTAAGGGTATGAACACAAAACCTCAGAAGTCCTGTAGAAATACTACCTACACCTAAACCCTAACCTCTCTATCCAACAAGTTTTGCACATTGCCTGCCCCAAGAGCACTGCTCAGTGCCACCCAAGATTCGACTGTACACTGCCACTTAAATCCTTTTTTCCCTCCCCTCACCTGCCTCAGGTGCCTTGCTTTTGTTCAATCTAGTGACGGTGATTAATCAGGCCAGACAAAGGAAAATTATTATTTTTCTCACCCACAGATTCCCCAGTCAGATCAGGATATTGGACCATGAACCAGTAAGCTATAAATGAACACGCAGCATCAAATGCTAAGAAAAGGGGAGAAGTCCTCCCAAAATTAACTTACTCCTTTTAGGCAAAAGGGCAAGAAAGGGGGAGAAAAAGCATGGCTTTGGGGAAACTCCATTTTGCCATCCTCCTCCAGTCCCACCCTGCCCCTGGCCCCCCTCCACCTCAATCAACTTACCACGTAATGTTTTCATATGCTGGACAGCCATTCTCAACACAGTGAGTTTATCTAGCTTCCGAGACATAGCGTTGCATGTTGGTACCAAAGATGCCAGTTCATCTATAAAACTGTTCATTTTATCTCTACGCCTTTTTTCAATTTGACTATGAGCCTCCCTAAACAAGTAAGGTGGCGAGGAAAAACAGAAAAGCATGAGAAAATAAATCATATTAACAAATTCCCAAATTCAGTATAACACAAACACAACATTAACCTCCTCATCATAATTAAGTTACCCTCTTATCCTCGTGAAAAGGAACATCCACATACAGAATTTTTTAGGCATTTTACGTTCATTATTTGGGTGAGTAACAGTTACAAGCAATAGGCAAGGCTGCAGCACATGGTTCTAATTTACCAGAAAACACATATAATGTTGGCCATACAGTACACTGAATGCTCAGTTCTGAAACGATCTAACTAAAGAGTACAAAACTATCTAGAAGTTTCTACTGCTGGACAGCACTTTGTTCTTAGCACGTACACTGAAACATAACTGGAATCATAAAGGTCACAGATAAGCAGATTCCTGTATATAAATATTGAATAACGCGTTCAATTAAGAATTTGTAATCAGTATACTATATGAATGTACTGAGTATTGAAAACCACCTTTTGCTGTGGCACTATAAGTCTTCTACTTAACCTACAGCTTTCCATTTGAAGTATTTGAGATACCTCTGAACTAAGCTCTTCCTAACCAGGAAAAATGATGATAAACACCAAGTTATTTTATTTTTGTTTTAAATTGTCCCATATTAAAGAGTCACTGTCAACACTTCTAGCCCACTATTGAATTTGAAAGAAACAAGATTAAGAATATAACATTACCAGACACATACACAGACTTCAATTTCAACGTTAATATTAACAGAAGCGACTAAAACCAAGTTACCTATCAGGTTAGCATTTTCACAAAACTATATGCAGTTTTGTGTGTTAACATAATGTTAACAGTGCAAAGATATGGAAAAGTAAGAGAATGTCAAAGCTAGAAAAAATGATTTTTAGGATAAGAAACATGCAAATATTTCATATATGGCAAAAGGCAAGAGATCAATTGTTTTCAATGTATTTGTTTAGAGTATTACCTTGCATTTTTTATTCTGCCTTGTTGGTCTGTATACTCCAATCTGTTAAGAAATGGTATCACAAAATTACAGTGTTGAAAAGACTGAAAACAATTCTTTTAATGCATCTTACATACCTACTGACCCTCATTAAAAGATTTTTTAAAAAAAATTTGAATATTTATTTAACCTTTCCTCAGAAAAATATCATTATTTACAATACTGTGGCTCAAAGTGTTGGGCTTTTTTGTTTGTCTGCTTTAATTTGTTCAACAATCTTAAGCCTTTGTCCCAGCAAAGAAACAATCTGGGACACCTCACCACAGCGACAATGAAAACAGGTATCTACACACAGGATCCTACGTCAGTACCGTGGAACTAAGATTTTAGTGACTGTATCAATAGTACCTTCCATGTTGGTCATCTTTATCTGTATCCATACCTTCCCTGCAGAAACAGAATAAAGCAATATATCACGAATCAAGCAGGATTAGCAAAACTGTTATCAGACTATCATAAAATTAGAATAAAGTATTCCTATCATCTTTAAATCCTAAATACAAAAATAAGGATAGAAATGTGAGAACCTGGAAGGACTAAAGAAGTTGTGTGGTTTCTGTAATATTTCAACATTTTCTTAAATTAGTTGTGTCTCCTTCAGAGCTAACAAAATGGCACAGTTTGATGTGTTTGACAGTAAAACATGCTGCAGTTCAAAGATATCATCTGTTCAGTTAACTAGAGGGAAAAGAAAAGGACATATCAAAGCAGATATTTTTCATGCCTTCATCAGAAATAGGCCTACTAAATTGCATTTACTATAGTTAAAAGTTCGACCACAAGCAGTTATCATAGTGACTAGCCTAAAAATCACAAATTGCCCTGAATGACTTTGTGCAGATGCCTGCGTGTTCTACACTTTAGTTTGCCTTATGGTAGTTGATTTGGGGTTAGGAGATGGTAATAGACCAATGAATCACTGGAAATAGCCAAATGCACAAAGAGAATAGGAGACTGAATGAAACTAACCAGGCACATTTTAAATTAGTACACCTTTCAGTGTAGACACATGGCCTACTTTTGTCTTAACATGAAGAAAAAAAAAGTAAGGAAGGAGGCATGAAGAATAAAAAGGATCCCCCTTATTACATTCTAATATTGTAACCATATGTACAGAAATAAGGAAAGTGTTTCATAAATGTATCTGGTGAAAAAAAATTGAATGCCTAAGACTACAGCACTGTTAGACAAAAGAATTAGGAAGATAATGCTTTGATATATACATAAATCTGTACAATTGTGCTTAAATGGGCACTCTTAAGCCTGGCTTATTCTGATTTAATTTTTATCCGCAAATTTTAGCAAAAGGGGTGGGAAAGGCAAGGAAAACCACCAAGCATCTTTTTCAAGTGAAACCGATTATTAAAATATTTATACTTACTCAAAAGGAAAGCCATCAAGTCTGAAAAGAAACAAAAATAAAGTACACCATGTATAGGAAACAAGAATGTCTTACATTTTCTGTCGAAATTCTCAAGCTAACTGATATTCTATTTGAAATGAAAAGCACAATGAAAACAAGACAATAGCAGTGAACATATTCTAAGGAGACAAGCTTGTTCAAGTGAACCTACTTTCTGAAGGAGTAATTCTGTTTTTAAGAAAAGACAGCATAGTTCATTACACTTAATGTGAAAAACTAGTAAAACAACTAACCTAAATTATGTTATGCAAATCACTGAGATACTGCTTCATCTTCAAAAATAAAAGATCTGTGCTTTATGAGTGTTGCCCTTGTGGTTAGATAAATGGGATTTTGAAGGACTCCAATGCCAGAAATAAAAAAATTTAAAAAAAAAAATATCCCAAGTTTCTCAGTTTTCGATTCTGCCCAGCAGGGCAGCTGAACATTTTCTTTCAGTCAGTACTAAAGTCCTAATTCTGAACTTTATACAGACTTTATCATGTCATAAGGAAATTAAACAGAATTTCTACATGCAAGCTAACTGCTGGCATCACTTCAAGACTGTAAAGTGACCTGAAATACCACTGAACTTTAACATAAGAGGCTACATTTTAGAAGACCCTTATGAAAAATCTTCTCCTATTAGCCATTAACGTACTAGTTATTCCTATTTAACATTGGACATTAGCTTTCTTAAAAAATAAACATGGTAGTCTTTCATATATTATTCATTGCACTTCTAAATCAATTATCTTTGTGATTAGTTTTTAAAAGAAGTTTGAATAATGCTAAAGGTTTTCTCAATTTGCACATTTGAGTTACTGTCTTAGTCAATGGCTCAAAGCACTTCTGATGCTCACAAAGAAATAGCATGCAGGTCTAGAACAGGACTTAGAAACGAGGTATCAGTTTTCCACTTGTGATTCCACTTTTAGCTACAGGATGCTTGTTGTGACAAAAGTCCTTTTAGCCTTAGAAAAACCCAGAAAGCAAAATCTAAAGAGAGGTACAAGACAAGTTACAAATGCTTCAGGATGGTTTGTTTTCTTATCATATATTATTTCAACTGAAAGCAGTACTCCCAAAGAAAAGAAATTAACTGTTTATAGTCTTGGATTCCAGCATTTGGCTAAAACAGACCGCAGTGGAGAACAGACAAACTTTGCTGAAGTGACAGCAATAGGCTGGACGGGAATTTTCCTGGAGGAGTGGTGGCAGAAAGAATTGAAAAGAAGCTGGTGTGGAGAGCTGAAAGCACAGCTGATCAATATGCTTGCTTGTACTTGAGAAGCGAACAAAGAACCACACTAAAACAGTCAGGTTCTTCCTTATTCCCTGACTTCACTGGTAAATAAAGCATAAAACCGGACATTTAGACAATTTATGTAAAAAACAAATTGTTAACAGGCAGCAAAAGCTGAATGGTAGCATTTCTGAACAACACTTACTGATACATACATATAGAAGGAGGGATCAAGGAAGTCTACCTTAGATTCTACTTTAAAATAGGAATATTTACTAGTCACCATTTCCTTTGCAACACAACATGAACTGTGGTATGATGACAGCTGTCATAGACTTATTTTACTCAAAATTCAAGGAAACAGTGTTTTCACATATTTAATAAAATGCACACACAACCTAAAGGGCAGAATTATAACTTACAAGAGCAAGCTGTCTTTTGGAAAAGAGGACTTGAGCAATGCTTCCTACCCAGAAGAATAAAGATGGAGAAATCCTTTCTAGAGAAGAGGAAGTTGGTAAGATTGAGGCTTTTCACTGAATTTTGTAGTAGTCAATTCAACTAGAGGGAGCCACATACGTTTCAGGAAGACTAAATGCATATTAGAGAAGGTACGTATGCCATATGTTGTGTGGTCTTTTAATAGCACTTAATGTTTTGCACGTAAGTTTTCCTAAAAAGAAGTCATATGCACAGGGAACCTAATTCTTAATTGTCATGCTCAGCAAGGATTAAAAACTCTACCCCTTCCTGTAAAAAGAACTGCCAACAATCCAAAGGCCAAAAATGACAAAATTTGTGCTAAATTACATAAAAATGGGCTACGTAGCTGTATTAATAATGGATAGGACCCATTCACAAGCTACCCTGCAGCTAGACTTTGTAAAGTTACAATACACAGGAGGTTTGCACAGAGAGTAAGTAGGTCGGTCTTGGCATGCCCTAGTGAAGAAGACATTATACATTTGGAAAGTTGACAAACTTTACTATGACCTTCACTATTCTAAAGCAGAGTTGCTGTGATTTCTTTCTATTTCAAACACTTGCCCCAAGAAAGAAGCTGTGGCTTGGACACTGCTTCTAAGCCCTGTTCTTAGCAAGCTTCCCTTAAGGAGAAGCAGCTTTCTTGAAACAAAACCATGTTCTACCACTGATTCAGAGAAACCAAGTTTTCATTTTGTCAGGAATAATAGCCTACAGTCGAGGACCGACACAAGATTAGATCAGTTGATTCAATGGAAAGCAGATCTACTGCCACAAACCAGAGACAACTCAGTTTCATGTTCAACTGAGAGACCGAAATAGCTTCATCAGGCAAAGGTTGGCAGCACACTGATAGGAAGTGACTAAAAAGGCAAAAAATAGGTGAAGAAAAGGAACTATTCCCAGTTTTGCTTCTGCTTTTAATGAATTTATTATCTTCCCTCCCACTAGTCGGACATTCTAGGTAGATGGCCAATATAATCAACCTTCACACTGTACATTTAATCAGTATTAATTCCCCCCCCATAAGCGAACGGTTTCTTTCCTCAGCCTTACCCCATTTGATAACCCTCAATTCTAACTGCACTGAGATGAAGGCTTTATTTTTATCATTAAATAATGAAATTTCCTCTTCGTGCATAGTAGTTTTTTTATTTATTAAAATCTTTACAACAGTTTGTCAAGAAAAGGTTATTTAAAAATTGCAATAAATATTTCTACCATCTCCCCCACTGTACTGTTGTGTTACAATCTCTTTTTAGCAGTATTAAATCAAAAGAAGTCCAACTTACTGATAATCAGTAGAGCTTCCCTTTCTTTTTCTATTACAATCCATTCCTGAAGTGCTAAGGGAACTGGAGATCAAGTCAGCAGGGTCTGGTGACATAAAGTCACTAATTGTAGAAGATATGTCCATCCTTTGGTCTGCCATTGGATTATCTAACATTGAAAATTAAAAAAAAAAAAAACAAAAAAAAGCCACACAAAAAAGGCATTAGTAGAAGCAGAAACTTATATATTTTTAACAAAAAAAAACCCCTAAATTTCAAACAGTATTCTTAAAAACTGGAAAAAAAAATTTCAAAATTCTATTATTTCCTTTTGCCATAAAACAGATAATAGGCAATTTCGCCTTTTCCAGCTACTGTTGCCTTGAATATTGCATACAAACCATGACCATTCTCAAAACACATTCCTTAACACAATTGTTTTTAATTAATTGTCAGCGTGATTTTTAATTAAACCAGGTTTACTCTTATGTTAACTGGCTAGCCAATTGCTTCTACCTAATATAAATAAAGGATAAGTTCCGTCTGTCTTTCGCTGACTGGGAACTCTAGTTTTAGTGTGTCTCTCCATTTGAAGATCATATTATCAAAGTTCATAAGCTCTGAGAGTTTTAATTCCACTGAGTTTCATGAAACAGAATTCAAAAGACTTCCATAGAAAATCAGGCTAAATAAACACCTCCACCAAAGCAGACACCACAAATAAAAAATTAATAACCCAATGATAGTCTACAAATAGTTAAAGGTACAAATGAATCTAATCAGCTTTTTCATCCAAAGCATACACATTTTAATCCTCTAGACTGCAAACAACTATATTGTTGGAAGAAGCCCTGCGGAAAGCTGATTCAACTGCGAAACAGAAGAGTTTTTACCTGAAAGCCTGTCTTGGAAGCCTAGATCCACCTGGGGAAAGACGTTGATGCTCAGCCTGAAGCAGCTGATCACCTTAAAACTCTTCCATGCCTCATATTCTTTTAGTCAAGTACTTTCAAAAACCTGAACAGGAAGAAAACCAGCAAGCTTAAAAAACAGTTTCAAAACAAGTTTGTTTAAAACAATTGGTTTTGACACAGTTTACAACAGCAAACAGATGTTTCCCTACTCAAGGATCGAATTTTTATTTCCTTATGAAGCGTAAAAGCTTTATCAATCATCAAAAGGGTCAGATGTTGGGATGTGCATCTTCAATGGACCAAACTTCGAACAGAAAGTTTTGAATAGAAAGTAGCTCTTCAGCATCACTTCCTTTTGCACCCTGCTTATCATTCATTCTTTGGTCTTTGCGTAAAACCCCTCTGCTCACAAACAATTATCAGATCTGAATGCATTTGTTGTCAGATGCTACCAGAATGAGCCAAACTGCTGTTACAGTGCAAAAGACCGACTCATCCCTTCACTCCTGGCCACCTCACTTTTAAGGTGGCCACAGCAAGAAGATAGTTTGAGCTTGGCTCTCTATTTTATTTTCCCTTGTAACAGCAGTTGACATTTTCAAAGGAAAGGAAGAGGTAAACATTGTTCTATTCTGCAGGCTTAAGTTTTAAATAAAATCCACACCCTATACTATAACTCAAGTCCTCAGCTGCGTCTGCCAACTACGCTGTAAACTTAGTAGCTGGTCTGCAGGTGGACGTTCTTCCCTTCCAGATTTCTGTCACAAAACAAGTTTTTCAGCAAAGCTTACTATGCAAGACTTAGAACAGTTTTTAAGTCTGCCTCTTGCAAAAAAAATTGAAAGTCTTCTGCATACACTGTTTTCTGGTTAATGCATCTGTGAACATTGTGACTGTCCCTCAAGCGTGCAATGACAGCAGAACTTCCCAATTACACAGATAAGCAAGGTCCCATGACACACTCAGAAGTTCCCAAGTCAAACAACCAGTATTGTCTCAACACAACCACATTGTAATTGATTTCACTGAATCACATATACAGACATGTTAAGAATGACAAGACAACAGAAACCTCACAAAATCCAAAGTCAGTGGTGTAATTTTCTTCAGCTCTGCCAGAATAACAAATTCAGACTAAATTTTCTGAAGTTTAAAATCTAAATCGCTGGTCTTGTTATGGTAATAACAGTCAGGATCACAGCTCTTAAATCTAAGGTCAGGCAAGTCATTGCCTTAATACCACCACCTTCCGAACAGAGGATCATTGTTGTTCTAGAAGTAGAGCTTCCAAACTGTGGCTGAGGACTCATCATCCATCTCACCCAACAACTTCTCTGCAGTCCTTTCTCAAAAATGAAAAAGGAGTCAGGTACTCACAAATGTGTGGCCATACTGGTATGGGCAAGTTAAGAGGCCAACTGACACTAGGAGGGCACTGGCAAAAGCTAAATCAGTAAAATTTAAGTCAGATTATAAATCACCATTGCATTCATAACCACAGTGTGTTTTACAAGGCTTTCATTCACGGTAATACAGTTACTTGTAGATCAGGTCTTACTTTCTTCCAACACCAGCCTTTTCCTAGTCGTCTGCTTTGTCTCTCTTACTCAAAGTAGTCCAACAACTATAAATTTGATTATGTTACTGTGGTTTATGAGATTACTGCAGCTTAATTTACAAGCCACTAGTTAAACCACAGTCCCTGACCATTTCTCTGTTCTTGGTTCAGATGCAAAAACATTATCTTCAACCACAGCTGATGTGCAGAAGTTAGTTACAGCTAAACTTAGTGTGGCCTGTGGCTAAGCCTTATGAATCCACTGATAAAAGTACTGTTACACCAAACTACCTATGATAAGACTTTGTGGGGTTTTTTTTGGTTTGGGGTTTTTTTGGGGGTTGGGTTTTGGTTTTTGTTTCACTGTCCAATTACTGTGCATCCATGATTCAGTCTTGAAACCTAACATACAACCCAAGCACTGTATAATGCACATACTAGAAACAAGTAGTTTCTATAATTTCTGGCCCAGCCACCCACAATTAACTTTCAAAAGTTCCTGAACACCTCTATATGTGAGCGTACTCATTGAACTCACATTTTACTGCTTAATATAATTTCATGGACTACTTATGTTGACCTCAGACAGAAGGTTGGGATGAGCTGGACTTCAAAAAGAAAAAAGAGGGAAAAAAGGGCTTAGAAGTTTAACACAGTCCTTTCCCTTTAAGAACCCTGCAACAGTCAGCATTTTAGCTTAATAATCAGAACACTGCACAAGTCACTGGTGTGCTTTAATGCAAAAAAAAAAAAGATATGGCTTTGTTGTTTATCTCAAAACAAAAATTTCAAAGCAGTTTTATAGAAAAAATCTTGAAATCAAGTATCCATTCAGCTGTGCTGCTGTTTTAAATTACAACCATGTGTCTATATTTGATAGTTTCAAAGCAGCTATTTTAAGTGTCTTGACCATTTAAGCAGAACAAATTACATAAAAAACAGAATTCTCGATTTCTTTTCAAGTCAGCCCTTTCTCTACCATGTCCCAAAGGCTCATCCCAGTTCTAACAACCACAGTCCTACATTTTAGCATTACAGGAGTTAAGAATCACACGTCTCTTGAAATGAAGTTTAAAGTTAAGAAAATGTCAACCCAATGATCAGAGCAAGAATCAGCATGCCCCACTATAATAAATAGTGAACAGTTCAGAGAAACATTTTCTTGCAAGGCTTTCTTAAAATTGTGAAAAATGGAGTCTTTTACTGCTTTTCAGCATCCAGCTGCTAGTTGTTCAATGGCTCAAAAAAAAACCAACTCTACAAGAAGGAACACAAAAGTTACCCATATATATAAGCAAAGTTCAAATTTTCCATTTATGACGCCCAGCCTGTTGGCAAAGTACTTCAAGGACCTACTTGAAAAAATGCCATGTAGTCCACTTCCTGATTAAATTCTCCTGTAGATGAGAATCAAATGATATTTTGTCATTGTATCGCATGACAGTGTCTCTCCACAGCCTATTTGGGACTACTTCCTTCAGGATTCCCTTCCCTTACATTCAAGCTTTCTCCAAACCCCTGTAACAAGGCTAATGAGACAGTAAAAACAAATCTTACTGTTCATCCCTTAAAAAAAAAAAAAGTTAGATGACACGTGACTAACTTAATCATGCAGCAAAGCTGATCACGAGTACATAAACACCTCTGAGCAAATCAAGGTCAGAGCTAAAGTAGGTCAACTACGACTGCCAAGCACCCATCTGGGAGTCAAGACCTCTTTACACAAGCACCACCAGTTTCAGTTACCCCTAGGCAAGAGTCAATCATCTCCAACATACATACGTATTTATTCGAAAAGAAACGCAATTCATAACTTGATGAATCAGAAGTGTCTCATATCTTAAAAGCACTATTTCGCAATGACAAAGGAAAACTATGGTGTGGTTTCCTTAAGAAGTAACTGAGAGATACTCATTGTCCCTACGCGTAATGACTGAACCAAAAACAGCTACAGAAAGGAAATCATCTGCTTCCCTTCACAGCAATATTCCATCTCCAAAGTTAACTGTCACAGTACAAACTGGCAAGAAACGGAAGAATAGATGCTGTAGATGTATATATCCTCCAGATGCGCATGCACTCAGTAAGGGTGGGAGATTTCTGCTCAGCAGCACAAGGACTGCAAGCATCCCTGTGACGATTTCAAGATGCATCCCGGCACACACAGGCACGGCTGCTGCAAATAACAAGCAGTTCCTACAGCAGAATCTTTATTACTTAATACTCTATAGGAATCAAAGGAAGATCTTTGAACTAAAGCAGGGGTATTTTCCTTTTCCTTCAGTACTTAAGGAGCAGCTGTCAGAATACTTCATATTTGCCCAATATATTGATAGCGTTTTGTTTCAATGGCACATTTGTGTTCCTTGAACTCCCTAATATTATTTGCAAGAACACTCTGTACTCCCAGAAGATAAAAAGCCCTGTGGCTTCCTCTCACATGCAGATGCCTCTCACCGCACCCTCCAGAGTGAAGAAGTGATTTTACCCTGGTTCGCTTGTTGAGGTCATCCCTTTACCACTCACTCATCAGCGTGTTTGCCAGCCCTGGCAGCCTACAACCCACAACGGAGTTTTGGAACTCTTCCTGACCCAAGCTCTTAGCGACATCAGTAACTCATGCTTTGACCCTATCCTTCACCACACCCCCAGAGCAGCAGTGATCCAACCACCTCTCCTATCAGCAGCTGCTGCTACCCAGCCCCTCACAACAGCGCACAAGTATCTCCTGCTCTATAGAAGGCAGAGTCACAGCCTTCAGCTGCTCAAGCGAGTGACTGTTCAAACAGCTGTTCTCCAGCTTCCTTAAGGAAAAAAGTAGCAGGCTGGAGGGAAGCAACCCATGAATTTAAACCAGCCACAAAGCTACAAGATGAATCATTTTGACTTAGGGGAAAAAAAAAGTCTCCAAAAAACAGACGAAAAACTCCACAGGCACAAAGAACATCTTTCAGCTCTAGGAAGTTAATGTAAAGGCAGTTTCTCAATACATCAATATACTGTCCACACGCACTCCCCTACTGAAAACAAGTCCGTTCATCACTAGTGCCTCTGAGCAAAGACAGAATGAGTCATATCATGGCATCACCCCACAGGAGTTTTCTAGACTGTCATCGTGGTACTGGAGCCACGGGACAAGATTATAAATTTTGTCTTGTTCAGATTTCCAGTTCAAGAGGGGCATCAGATCCCATCTCTCCTTGCTTAAAGGGGGAAATACTTTTACTTCCAGCTATTTCAACAAAGGACTTCTCTGTTGCTGCAAAACCAACAATAAGTGGTAACTAAAGTAACTTTTTCTTGCACTGGGGAGCTCAGAACTAGACTGGGGAACACAGAATTGTCTCACCAGTGCTCAGTCAATGGGAAGGATCACTTCCCTCAGCCTGCTGGCAACACTACTCCTAAAGCAATCCAGGAGGCTGTTGGCGACCTTTGCTGCAAGGGCACCATTGCTGGCTCATGGACCCTCAAGCTGTTTTCCAAATGGTCAGCCCTTAGTTTGTACTGGGGCATGGGGGTTTTCCTCTCCAGACGCAGGATTTGGCATTTCCCTTTGTTGAACTTCATAAGGTTCTTTTTGACCCTTTTCTCTAGCTAGTTGAGATCCCTCTGACTGATAGCACACCCATGTGGTGTATCACTCACTCCTCCCTGTTTCGTATTATCTGTAAGTATGAAGATTCAGACAGCATGGAAAGAAAGGAAGAGAAGCTGGTTCTTGGAAGAGAATTGAAGAGATTTAACAACCCCAAAAAATCCTAGCTCATGTTCTTCTCTTGGTGAAGCAGATAAATGCTTGCTTCAAAGCTGGTGCAGTCTCCTGGGAAAGCCTTACAGATGGAGTTACCGACCGTCTTCACAGCAGAAAATGAAAACTGGAAAAAAACCAAAGCCAATCCATGCCAATTCCAGGACTCAAACCTGTTTAGACTGAAAAGAGTCTGTCTGTGCTATGAATGAAGTATTTCCCTCGCTAGCATGGGACTGGTACATACCTCTAGAGACATAGCTAAGTCTAGCATACAATTCTACAGAACAGCCACTGGGTCTGGAGATCGTACCATCATCAGAAGCAGCATCTTGACTAACTGGGTGACCCTCAGACACAGGAGATTTCATTTCCTCTCACATCTCAAGACCATTTGCTCCTCTACCTATACAGTGAATCCCAGCTAAAAGAGTGCTTCAACAGAGCTTGCTAGTTTGCAATCATTATTGAAAGCTTGATCCAGTATAAGCTTCTCATCATCCAAGATTAGATTCTTTGAGCTCTTATTGTTTGAAGTAAGCTTATGTTGGCCCGTTTAGATATTTCATTTTGGGCAGCCATCAAAAGGAAACACCACAAAGGAACTAATCAAGCCCTTGTGAAAAGGTGGCAACACACACTCGTGAAAATCAGTACTAAGATGCTGCTGTTACCAAAAGAACTTGGCCTGCTTCAATAATCAATCCTAATTCAATACACGTTCTCCTTAGGTTTCCAGAAACTACTTCCACAGGGAAAAAAAATGGACATGCCCTTCTTCAAAGACCAGGTTTCAACAGATTTCTGCAGCGCACCTACCAAACACAGCTGTTACCTACACATGAAGTAAACCACAGCCTCTCTACAGGCTTCTGGAAGCAACAAGTACTGGTCCTCACACCACCAGACACTGAGCATAACTGTATCAGTGCTGGAGTAATTCCTACGCTCAGCCACAGTGGCCAGAATGAGAGTAACCAGTTCAGATGTCTCTACTTAGAGCAGGAACCAGTGAATTCTGCCTCAGAGCTGTGCAAACATTTTACTGGATGCCTTAGAACATTTTACAGACACACTGAGATCCCCAAAGGTATTCTAGGAACATATTTTCAGATTTCATCTCAAATGTCAAGAAGATGGATGTTTTAAGGAGGCTTTTACAAAAAAGTATAGCTGTCGTATAAAATCTGTAAGATAACAGCCCATCTCCTACAAAGAGTAGAAAAAAATACACTAAGAATTACACCCAGGTAAAATTATCAATGCAAGATCCACTCTCAATTAGCACATTCCTTCATGCCTTTGGATTCCTTATTTCAACATGTCCTGCTGATCAAAAACATCCAGTTTGATTTCACTGGAAATGAATAAACCAAAATGGAATAAAAATCAGTTATTCTGAGAACACCTGCTTGTAGGAAAAAAGACTGAGCTCAATATCATGTTTCAATTATTTACCAAAAAAAAAAACAAAACAACCAAACCAGCTTAAAGACAACACTACATACATTTGTTCAGCACAGCACCCCAGAATTTCTGTAGTGTAAGTTACAGAACAAAATAATTACATTTTACATTTAAAAATAGGGTCAACCAATGTTAAATGCTGGTAAAGTAAATTCACTAAATCTATGTTAGGCTGTAGTATTTAATATTCATTTATTCCAATCCTTCATAAGACTTTGTGCATATGTGGGAAGGAACAAAGTATCATTTTCAACATTGGCGGAGAAGGACTTAAAATTAAGATAACAGAAACCTTAAGTTCTTTAGGCCAGATATCTAATTCCACTCGTTAACACCAAAACTCATTTACTCTGTTAGCTGTAACAGTCCCATACACAGCTAAAGTTAAAAAAAAAAAAAAAATTAAAGTCTACTCCCTCAATTACTGAAAGACAAACTTAGTTGAAGTTCTCAAACTGAGCTTCCAAGCCAGCTCCAGCCTCCAACATGTGAAGCAGGAACAAAGTTGTGAAACAGTGTAACAACCCTAAGCCATCCAAGGGGTTTTGGGGGGGCTGGAAGACAGAGGGAAATCCATCCTACCATGCCCGTAAAGCAATTATCCAGCATTAATATGCTTTAAATAAAAACCTTATCAAAGTTATTATTTGCTTCTTCAGTAGCTTGTGTACTTCAGTGTGCTTTGATGAAAAACCTTAAAAGCACCAATAGAAAAACCAGCAAAACCTCTCTCAATTGAGGAAGCAGTGGTTCTGTGAAGCCTCCCAAGTTGTACACATTGCTTCTGACCTGTCAACAAAATAAGATGTCTTATCTTGTGGTGCACTGCAGAGTCAACTTCAAAACAAAATTTTTTAGAAAATCAGAACTTTCTCCTTAAGAAGACTGTACACAACCTGTCCTGACATTTCCAGAGCAGGAGAAGCATACAAGATGACAAGTAGGTAAACTACTTAAATCACTCCTCATCTTTACACAAACAGTGGGAATTTACAAATCAGTGCATCTTTAACTCAGAACTGGGAATGCCTACTTTTTGCACTTGCAGTCTAAAAGATGCACCTTTCTGTTTCAAGATTTCATCTGATTTTAAATATGAGCACCGGTTTATTGTAGGCAGATGCTTGAGATCAAAGTTTTAAGGGTATCTTCACCCTTCAATTACCCAAACTGGCCAAGATAAGTTTCAGGCAGTTAAATACACATCTTCTAATTTATTCCTTATGAATAAATGTCCCAAAGCCTAACTGTTCATTTCAAGCATTATTATGACCGTGATATGCTCTGTGGCTAGGTGTAGCCACTGTATCCTCACAGTTTGGCAAATATTCTTCCTGTAGTTCAGAATCTCCAAAGTCGTCTCTTAACAGCAGGAAGGAAAAATCCTCTCACACAAAGTTCTAAGAACTGTGTCTTCTAAAATATCTCCATATGAAATACGAGTCCAGCAAAACGCTTTCTCATTTACTTCAAAGGTAGAAGATGTGTGTCAGACCCCACACTAATACTTACCTAGTTTGATCGGTGATTTGGCACTCCATGGAACCCATTCTAGGATTTCTTCCTCAAGCTTATAACTACTACTTGTGCTTTAATATAACTTGAAATCTTTAAATCAGGGCATCCTATTACAAGTGAGAACAAGCTTTAACTCAATCCACTCTTCTCACTGGCAAAGCACTATTTTAGTACTCTATTAGTTACTCCAGCTTCCAGTCACCAAATCTTTCTGTGCTTTTGTCAGGTTTTCGTTTTCTTCTCCTCTCCTCATACTGGAGAATTGTAGGTATCAAAACTAGACAATGCATTCAAGCTCTGGCATGACTAATACTACCTAAGTAATATTTCCTCACTTGGCTTTTAAAGTTTATGCACTCAGGGATCTTAGCCATTTTTCAGTTGAATAGGTTGAAGCACTACATACTTCTTTTAGTCTCTGAAGTGCATTTATTAAGGTGACAAACCTAGTTTTCTGCATTTTCCTTTGGGTTGAATCACTTGGTCCAAATACTGTTAGATATACTGCATACAGTTGATTCTGTTTTCCATTCACATTATTACTACAACAAACCCAAATGCATTTGGCACTGTGGGGCCTTTCATTCAGAGATCTATTGCCAAACAAACTACAACTGAAGAATTTATGTCTTCAGGGAACAAAGCACAGAAACAAAAGGGCAAAAATACAACAAAAAGGAGTGTAGACACAGGTGGTTGTGTTTATACTTCCATTTCCAGTTTTTGCACACTCTCTCTGGTCCTGCTAAATTCCATCTCTGGCTGGAAGAAGCTGTCCCTGCTCTCAGCACTCTGCCAGCCTGACAAAGAAAAGTTGACAGGCTGTCAGTTCCCCTTCGATCCTAAAGTAAGCCTTGGGAAAAGGAAGATATTCTCAGCCTGCCTGGAACCAAGCTGCGGTATTCCCCACTCGGCTGTCTCTCTACTGTTTCCTCCAGCACACATAGCCCTGACAGGTTCATTTTTCCCCACTGGTTTCTTAAAAGCTCTTTTTGACTTAACTTTACACAAAATCAGCTGTCAAACACATATGTATCACACCCATATGAACATCAATATTTCTTCCTTCAGACTACCTCGGTACTATATTAGAGGCTCAACTTCATTTTGTTCTCCCACTATACCACTGCTTTTTGGAAAGGAAAGCATCCCAGCTTTTTGTTAAGTATACGAGTAGGTAGTCTGCTAAAAAAAGAAAAGCTGCGGAAGAACATACAATGATGGCTAAGTTAACAAAGTTTATGTGTGGAAATGGAGATATTTACAACTTAGAATTATTTACAAACTTCTATCTTTAAGAAAATACCCCCCCCTCCACACACACACACGCATGCAAATAGCCTCAGCTACTTGCCTCTGCACCTACAGCCCCTTTGATATATGTGGAGCAACAATAAACACTAACAAAAATAAGCTCAGCAGTTTGGTTTCCTGAAGTCATGGTATTTGCCAGTTAAATCCAAATCAAACTAGTGAAAACTGACACACTGAGACAATTTAGCACTTGCATGTTTTCCGTAAAACATGCAAAAAGACACAAACATCAAAAAAGATACACATGCCATTTTCAGTCTTGTTCAATGCTTCAGAAATAGTAACGTCCCCCATTCCCGAAATCCTGTTTTTTAAATGAGCGATCTGCTGCTAACACTGAGAAAGGCAGCATTTCAGAGTTATGACAGCTCATACTGTGGCATTATCTGATACTCTGCTCATCAGAGAGATTCACATAAAGCAGTTAGGAACCACAGCAACAGGGAATGCTGAGAAGTAGGGCAAGTTCCCAACACTCCCTAGGGCCAGCACTAATATTGATACAGTGCATTATAAGCAGAATTGCTATAGCTGAAAACCACCCAGTCAGCGCCCGACCAACAGTCCAGCTTTGTACTGCCACAGGACAAGGCAAGCACAACTGCAGGACAGCTTCTTCCAGTTTCACATCATACTTTCACCAGTCTCAGGGGACTGTGAAACCAAAATGACAATTAAAAGAAGTCCTTTAACAGGACATTAAACGTAAAGTTAGATGTGTCATCATACCATATACTGAATGCAAAAGTGTCATCCTCTTGGCTTCTTCTGCCACAGCACTAGCTACTTTTTATGTTTCCTTCTCTCTTCCTTGGATAAACTGGAATTTCTATGCAATGTGACACATCTCCAAGGAGATTCCCCCAGTACCCTACAATGTGCCAGAATCTAGGAAATATTTGCTTCTGAGGCTTTGTAAATCACAGCATTCAAAGAAAGACTTAGTGGAGCAAATCAAATGATAATTTAGGGAGAAACCATGCAGAATATTTCCTGTCTTTTACATTCATGTCCAGAGTGCTAAGTACCTCAATAACAGCTATATGGCTTGGAAAGAGTCATGTTTGTCTAGCTCAGGATAAGCACGAGATACTGTTGAAAACCTCACAGCAAAGTTCCATGGAACAACTGATACAACATCTTAGTGCCATCAAAGGGGTGGCTTCGCTCCCTTTTTTCTTCTCGTCTTTGTCATCCTTCCCCCAGATTTCTCTTTCAGTACTCCAGTGCAGACTTTACAGAGTCCCCAGAGCCTGTCTGTAGTGTGTCGAATCAATCTGCTCATCAGGCTGAATAATAACTTGACAGAAAGCACAGTCTTCTGGGGAGTTAGCAAGCTCAACTGTCTTACTGAAAGGTCAGACAACACCCAGAGAACCAGCGCAAAGCAAGGGGGTGAGACATGCCAGAAGAGGGGAAGGGGCAGAACTGTCCCTTTCAACAGCCGTGAGTGGTTAAAATGTCCCTGTGATATCCCTGTTACAGCTGAAATGTCCCTGTTACATCTGAAAGTGCAATTACACTGTCAGATTATTCACAGCACTCCAGCAGGATTTGTTTTCAACATGCAAATCCCTGCACGGTTTGAGCAAGGCAAGGTGTACTGAAACCTTTCTACTGATCCACAGCTGCACTGTGACATTTTCTCTGCTCAGGAGTTTGTTCTTTTGTGAATGGCAAGTTACAAATATACAGGCACAGCAGAGGAGCATTCCTATTCACTCTGTATTCATTGCTTCAGTGGGAGTATAAGCTTTATTTTCTTGAGAAAGGCCTACAGCAATACGAAAGCCCTTTATGGAAATTGCTGACGAAACATTTCTTTTTTTTGTGCGTCTATACATTAAATGCTGACGTTGAACCACCAAACTTCCAAACCTGTAACACTCGGCTGCCAGAGATACATCCGGATGCAAGCCTCAGACTTGCGTTTTTCCAGGCAGGTTTTAAAGCTGTGATTTCTAATTTAAATCAACAGTCAAGTCTGACTGCCTACTTTTACATTACAACTGAAACTGAACAAGTGTTTTAAAACTGCTGTTGTATTTAGAACAAAGATGCACATTACCAAATCAAGACAGCCCTTAATAAAGGCAGAGTAATGATCAGGGAACACCAGCAATTCACTTAATAGGGTCCTTATGCTATGCAGACATCTTGACTGTTTAAAAAAATGAAAGAAAATACAAGCAAGTAGGGAAGAACAGTGTGTCATCCACAGGGGAAAAAAAAAAAAAGATTAAAAATCCTGCCAATACCAAACATGGGCAAAAGACAAAAACTTGTCAGAAAAAAAAAACCAAACAAAAGACAGCCACACACACCACAAAAGGACTCTTGGTAAAACTGAAGACTGCATTTTTTATTTTTTTTTTTAATGATTGCTTTTGCTTGGATCAAAGATCCATCCATGCAACAACCCCTCCCCCCTCCAAATGAAGAGGGGATACAATACAGAGCAAAGGGACATCTGACTAACAGTTGCAAGCAGAAGTTTTTCCAACCCATTGTTTTATCCCACAAGAGAACATTCCATGACCTACGTAGTCTGGTCCCAAAAGACCTAGGAAGGATCACTAGACAGTTCGCATTCCTCCACAAAAAGTTTAAGTAGGTTTAGATGATCTTATTTCCGCAAGTAGCAGGCTTGTGCCAAATATTAATAATGCAGTCCCTTAGTTACCACTTACAAATGCTCATAATTATTTACAGCTCCTGAACAGTACGGAGGACGACTTGGATACCATCCAACAAATCCACAGCAATTAAATTTATTAGAAAATGGAAAACTTTCCAGTTTCACTCAGTGCAACAAGACAGGCAATGAGTTCTGCACAAGGAACAACTAGGTAAGCAAGCACTCTTCAGCTTAGAAAATTGACAGGTCTACAACATCATCAAATGTCACAGGGACACTAAACAAAGCTTGGTTGAGAGGTTGAAAACAACACAGCTCTTCATACATTAGGTGGTAGGCTGTGGAAATGCTCTGCCAAGTAGCAGGAAGGCTAGAAGTTCATTTGGTTTCCAAAGAGAGGTAGGATCACTTCATGGAAAGGAATCCTGCTGAGGACTATCACCACATCTGGCTTGTGAAGTCTCCAAGCTGCAAAGAACCATGGGCAACTATGAGAAGACATGTTTGCCCTAACCTAACTCTTTGCAAGGCAGCCACTCCTCGAGATGGGACTCTACAGGAACTGGGTCTTCCTCACGGCATGCAATGGTCACTCTTACCTTCTGTCAGTATTAGGAAAAGGATATTATCTCAATTACTAAGTAGTCAGAGGAAACTTCTGCTTACAAGAATGACATACATGAAATGCCCATAGTGAAAGTATGAAGTTGAGAATATCCTCAGAAACCTTTCAAGGTTACCTCTGGTTTAAGTCAACTAACCTGCACCATATCATGTTATCATGTTATCACCATAACATCGCTTAACACCAGGTGGAAGATTTAAATTCAGTACACGGTACAGAGTTTAGCAAGGCAAACGTAAAAGCCTAGTTTATAAAAAAAAAAGGTAGGAAACAAGATTTATACGTTAGGTATCTGCTTTCATAAGTAGAATTTCAAACCCAGTTTAGACAACTAAATTCCTATGCAATACCTAGAAAGAATCCCACTGAGCAGGGAACCATGTAAAAGTCAGTAGGTACAAACCACCCAAAACAAACACTCAGGATGGCCATGCCATACTTCACCTTGCTGAGCACTTCAGTTAATACACACAGTTCTCCACTAAACTGAAGGCTTGCTTATAGTATGAAATTAAATTTCAACATCATCAAGTAGAGCTCACAATTCTCTTTTAAAGAGGCCAACAGCACCAGCAAAGTAGGGAAACTGCTACTGATAACACATGGGGAAAATCCCAACCAGACAAACACGCTTAGAATAGACTAGAAAAGAATCACATATTTCAGGGGATCGTATACCAGATATAAATAGTTCTGACTTTTTTCAGTCCTGTTTTTCTGTAGTGTTCACTTCAGAACATGATCTAGTCTCATGCACTATTTTGCCCTGACTTTACTAGAGAAACACATACCCTTTCTGTATGTGTTTTTGCCTCAGTCGCTCATCTGGTGCTCAACTGAAATGTTTCTAAGCATATCTGCTAAAGCCCCTTCAGCTGTCTTCAAGGATTCTGCCTCCTCTTCCATATGTGCTGAATTTATTCTTTGTCCCTAGAGGTACAAGCTTAAGTTCATATTCAATAAATTCTGAAGTAGCTGACTAAACAGAAAATATATACTTTGAGTAACTTAACTGACAAATATAAATGCCCTTTCATTATCTTCATGTTAAATCACTACAACTTTGTTTTCCTGAATATGAGTATCAGCTCCTCAGGTTCCTCTCCCCCTTTTGCCTCCATCAAGCATCAGTGCTTCAAATTTTGTTCTTATACAAATCACTAGTATTAAAACTTGATATTCTTATTTCAAAATAGTGAAATGTATTTTGCTCCCTTTAATTAGTATGATTACAGACCAAAGGCAAGGTTTGCTTTGCTTTTTAGTACTGCTGAACAAAACTCTTAGGTATTACAATTTAGCTATGCCTTACCAAATAACAAAATGAGAATTCCCAGTAGTATTTTTAACCTGATAAGTTGTTTTGAAGAAAGGTTGCAAGAGTCTATAGATGGTCCCTTCCCCTCTGCTACAAGTTTTTCTGGCCCTCCCTCTCCTTCACAGTCTGGTTAAAGCTATGTTTCCTTCAGCTTCCTTCTACTCAAACACATGGTACCATAGAGATAAGTATATAAGTTTTATCTTATACTGACACCAGATTCATTCAGATTTGTTCCCTTGTACTATCATGTATTCTGATCTCCTCCGCAACAGGAGGCAACCTCATCTACTATTTTATACAACAAACTGATACGCTGTAATTCAGGCCAAAGTTTATTTTAGAAAGATATCCTGGATGAAGTGGTGTGTTGCAAGAATCTATTACCCTCCTCCTATCTTTTCTGTTCCAAAACTCAGTTCCTCTTTTTCAAAACTTCCAACTTTTCTAGTCTGAATTTGTGCAGGGCACCTATCAGCTACTAAACCTCATTTCATTTTCTCCTACCAGGTAACCTCATCAAGTCATTAACTGAAGGAAGAATTCAGTGAATTTCTTTTCCCTCTCAACTGAGTTGCATTTGTTCGCTCTCCCACTATAAGGTTGTGTTAGCAAAACACAGTTCATTCCTTGAACTCTTCAGTTTCTAGAAACACTTTATGAAGTCCATGAAAGGATTAAAGTTATGAAGTAATTAACATCATAGATCAAACTACCTTTGAATCCAGCTTGATATCCTTGTTTACCAAGCAAAAAAATAATTTGTCCACTTCTCTGTAACACTGCATTGGGAACTGCCAGTCAGTAACATCCTCCCACCCTTAAACCTTCATCTTATACGTGTGATATACAGATAAACAACTGTTTGGCAGCTAGTTAGAAATGGCACGTATATTTCTTAAGCAAGATCTTATCAAGCCACATAGGCTGTTAGAGTGATAACTAAACAGACCAACCGGCATCACTTTGCTCTCTGACCAGTAAGAGTCTGTTCTGCCAGGATTGCCATTGATACAGATCCCGACTAGTGTAACATTAAGGACAAAGCCAAGTGGAAATTGCCAGAAACAATGCTACTGACTAATCCTTGCTTAGATCACAAACAGTAACTGCATGAATCAGTTAGCTAGCTTATTTAATATGGGGCTACATGGATTTTTACAGTGCAGCATAGACCTCTCTGGGAGATACACGTGACAAAATTCTTACACTTTTTTTTTTATTAGATGAGATGTTGCAAATCTACACATTTAACCCTTTGTAACCAAAGTGTGACCGCAAGAGTTGTTAACCTCCTAGCTTCGTCTTTCAGCTGCGTACTCCCATATAGCACTGGCACTTATCTAGACCCACAGTGGACCGTTTGGAGATCCAAAATAGATTAAAACTAATCCTGCCAAAAAGTAACTTTGAAAAAAAGCTACAAGTCCGAGTAGATCACAGTAAGGGGATTCAGGGAGTCAAAGAAGTATCAGCATTGTACAAAGGAGCGGGAGAGACAATGAGCTCAACAGTAAGTGTAGAAATTACAAAAGCAAAGACACACCTGAACATGAGAACACACAGGTTAACTTCTATAGGGATATTATAGGAAGAATAAGCCAACAAAGCCTCCAGTGTAATAGAGTATTCAAGAAACAGTCCGAAAAGTGGCTTGGCTTTGTGGTGGGTTTTTTTTGGTGAGCTGCTGCTTTGAGTATATTTACTCCTTTTAGAGGAGGCTCTTTTCTCAACACCCGAGTTAAAACAAATCAATCTCCAATACATAGAAGCACAGTCAAGAAAGAACCCGGTATGAATGCCATTCAACATCCAGGTCAGTTAGGTTTAAGAAACATTTTTCTGTATTAGAGTGGCACATAAAAACATCAAAATATAATTGTACTGAAATGACTGATGTTTACAGACTGGGAACCAGGCATACGATACCAAAAAAGATAAGCAGAACACAGCAGTACAGGAAGCCAGAAGGAACTAACTGACCATCCCTTTTAAAAGTGGAAGACAATGATTAGCTCACATGTGGAAATGATTCTGATGAGTACACTTCTGGAAGAATGCATGGAAAATACAGAACTACACCATAAAGAATGATTGAAGGAAACTTACATGCTGTTGCCAAACAAAGACTCAGCCAAATTACATCATAGGGAGGAGTTAAAAGAGATACGCTGTGTTGTATTTGAACGTGGAAAACTATGGTACTTCACTACAACATGCAGTTAGGTTTGCTAGAAAGGGAAATTAAGATTAACTGTGTTTATCCCTAATGTTTCTTCTTTAAGTAGAAACCTGCTAGTGCATCCATGTTCTTCCAGGCGTTGGAAGGCCAGGAAAGTTCCTTTTTCTGCTTCCTGAAAATCTCTGAAATCCACTCGCCAGCCCCTTCTACAGACAAACCTGAGAACTTGTACCAATATTATTCTCTGACCTGGTTGCCAACACTGTATCGTTCCAAAACATTGCCATCGCCACAAAACACACACACACACAAGCAAACAAAGCACTCACAGAGCTGAGACAAAAGGATAACAAGAAGCCACACACAGGCAATTTTAAGGGGGAATTATTTTTTTTTTTTTTGTAAATAAAGTCAGAGACCAGTAACCAGGTTTTCCAAAGTCACCAAACAAAATTCAGCAGAAAAATGGAAAAATAGGTTTCACTGACAAATAACAGAAACAAGTACTTTCCCAGGTTTGTCAGGGGACACCATCATTCTGGTATGTTTAGGGCTACAGGGAACTAGCAAACCACAGAAATATCCTAAAACTAGAAGACAAGTCAGAGTACTGACAAAATATTTGTTTTAAAAAATAAGAAGTACACATTGGAAAGCCGTGCCAAAGGGGTTAGATTACACAAGTTTTACAGCACACCATGAATGAATCCATAGAGGCTTAACTACTTGCCTGAACAAATCCTGTTCTAAAAGGCACATTAATTTTGCTTAAAAAGCACTTGGAACTCCGCTAGACTAACTTTAGCATTTAAAGGAACCTCAAGAATTCTTGTAAGGCTGGATAATGATCAATTCACCTAGAGACAGAAGATCGTCGATACACTACAATGCTATCTAAAGTCTACTGGTATCTCATTGGAGACCTTTTTCCTCGCTTTTTTGTTGCATGGAGGATTTTTTTTGTCCTTCTGAGATGTGCAACTATTCAGTCCTTACTAGTGTTCATATGCTCCAGGGAGGGAAAAAAAAGTCATTAATTCATTTTAAGCAGAAGGCATGGATTCTCCAGTTATCTGCTGACTTAAACCTTTCCTTACTTTCTATTTAAATTCCAAAT
Source organism: Pluvialis apricaria (assembly GCA_017639485.1). Lineage (NCBI taxonomy): Eukaryota > Metazoa > Chordata > Aves > Charadriiformes > Charadriidae > Pluvialis > Pluvialis apricaria. The sequence continues at coordinate 55,643,170 of CM030012.1, forward strand.
TAAGTTCAAAAGTTTTAATAAATCTTTATAAAAAGTATACATCACAGCCATACAGAAAACAGATTTTCATGTCACTGAACACAAGGCAAATTCTCCTGAATGGTTATTTGATAAGAACATCAAGAACAAACTAAGGTGCCAATATTTCTCTGAAGGAAAGCCTGAGTAGGTTTTAGAGAGTTTTTCCTTCAAACAGAATATGTAGACAAACTGACAGCAAGATGAGATCTAAGCCAAGTTAGAGAATCATTCTTAAACAGCAAGTCAAGATTTTATTTTTTTTTTAAACAAACAGCTGCCCTCCCCGAAAGGGAACAGAGGTGTGCGCAATTAGTGAACTGAAGTCCAAACCATGTATTGTCTTGGTGGAAAAGAAGATTTTCTTCTTTTTAGTCTCCTTTCTATATTCTGTTTCCTCCAGATTTCCCAGCAAGCCTAACTGAAGACATTGCCGGGTCTCTGCCATTTTTAGGTTAATTATCAGTTTGACAACAACTCGGACACGTGAGTGTTCAGCTCCAGTAAAGTCAAGTGACCGTGGTGAATGAGCTCCTGAGAGATTTGCGTATCTGAAACACTTCTATATTTGTTCATCTGGAAACCCAGAAGCACATGGGCCAGTAAGGGAAAAGGGAAGAGAGTCAGAGGTCTAGCCAAGTTACTCTTTCTTGTTATGAAAAGGAATTTTTAAAATGGCATAATAAAATAGTGAAAAGCTCCATTGTGTAGCTCCAGAGATGAAAGTAAAAAGTTGATTAATTTTTCTGGCTTCTGGGTATCAGTGTCAAAACCAGATTTTTTTTTCCAAATTTTTATGTAGATTTATGAAAGAAATGACCCAACACAGCTTAATCCAAAAATACTGCCATAAATCCTCTTCTTCCCCATCAAAGTTGCAATTTAATATATTTAAAATAGCACTCTTCACACTTGCTGCCTCTCCCACCTCTCCTTCAGGACCGCACATTTCATGAACTGTGCTGTTTCCTAACCTACAAAAGCACAAATGTTTATGAAGCCACAAGGCATACGGTGTCACTGAACTGAGTAATCTCAAATCAATCCCTGTGGAAAAACGTTATCCTTGAGCCACAGCAGATTCCCCAGTCCCAAACAGATTCCAAAAAACAGATTCCCAAACAGTCCCCCAGATTCCCCTTTGTCCAAACACACATGCCACCACAGAGCAGAAGGACAGGATACATGGATGGAAGTGGTTAGCTAGGAAGGAGTTGGAGTTTTGATGGGAGCTACTTTGTCCATGGCAATTCAGTTCATATGATCATCAAAACTACTGTCCAAGCACATCATCCAGCTGTCAATGAATGTTGCAGAGGACAAACCGCTAGGCACCAAAAACAGAGAATTCTTTCTGGCCATAGGTTTTTGATTTTTGTCCTGTTCAAGTACTTGAGCACAGCCCTGGTGATACTGCCCTGAACAGCAACATTTCCCACACAGGTCCTTGAAAGTCTCCAAAAACTCATCAGTCAGACTAGAATTTTTTTGGAAGGAACATACATATAAAGGACACAGCCAGAAAACTTGCACGGTGCCATCAGCTGTATGCAATTGTTAAAATTTGCTCTGAGCTGGTAAATTAAGTCTCTACCAGGAACAGGAATGTAGAAACAGCAGTTTCTACAACAGCTGACTGCTGTAATGTTCTCCTGTTCTCCTCCATATTTTTTTTTTTTTCCCCTCATCATCTTATTCTTGATGATAACAGCATTAGAGTAAGATGAAAAAAGAGCTACTCCAGCTAAGAAAATAAAACAGACATTTGCTATGGAAGAGTCTCATGGTCAAGTCAGATAAATTAGGACAGGAATTACTTCATTCAACAAATACAGTAATTGCAAACTCTTTATTGCCAGCTGGGATATCTTAAACAGACTGAACTAGATTTCTAAATACTGTAATAGGGAAATACCCATCTTTCTTCAGACTGTTCCCAGAGAAGCTAACCAAGTTGCATATGTCTCAGATGTGTGGTGGGGGGGGAAGTTTTCATAAAAGCTCTAGAATTTCTAACACATGTGAAACAGAAAATTCCAGCATAAACCTAAACTAGCATAAAATAATTGTTCTTATTTCTCACTTCCTATCAAAAATAGGAATATCCAATCGCTGGCCTTATACTTCCAAATCACAAATAACTTCTAGAACTTCTAGAATTTGAATTCAAACTGCATCGCAAGTATTTGACAACATTTTGAACGGATTATTCTTTAACAATTGGAGAGCACTTCCAGCAACTCTAATGTTTCTACGTGACAAGTCCCTCTAAGAAATCACTGAACTGACTTGACAGGCTTCTAAAATAAACAGTAATATTCAGTGGCTAGTTTGGTCATTGCAGAAAAAGAATATTTTCAAATAAGAGAAATAGGATAAATTCTAAAAAAAAAAAAAAAAAAAATAGGGAGAAACTACACTATTTGTAATAAAGAACTTCCAAGCTAATGCATAACTTCTCTTCTCACATGATTTTTCACTAAAAATGGTACTGTGAGAGTGAAGGGCTGTAACAGACATAATTTGAAATTTCCTAATTTCGCATAAGATCACTAGGAATTAAATACTATGTGAAAAATTTTAACTTAAAAGTTCTATAAATGTTATTTTTTTTACAGCATCTAACATCATAAAACTTCACTTGGATTTTAAAAATTAAGGTGAAGAAGACTTTTCAAAACTTAACGCCATAGTGACCTGGGTATAGATTAAAACTGCAGTATAATGATACTCTAGGACAGCAAGTTTGCCTAATGTTCTGAGGCTTTATCAGACATTAAGGGAAAAAAAAACCAACCTCTAGATACCAGAGCCTCCTAAGGTCAAACTTAAATAAGTTTCTGGATTTATGAATTTGGGCCGTATCCCGAGTATACCAAAAAAATATTAAGTATGTTGACAGCACAGTGTTAACATTGACTTTTTTTTTTCCTTAACTCAGGGAATTCATTTAATCTATAACAAACCAACTTGTAAACGCAAATTCAAAGATTACAGGAAATGGCTTGGCAACAAAACGTATTGGGAAAGGGAACAGTGGAATAAATAGGCATCTTGTTTCTCAGTCCTACAACTCCAAACTGGAAAACCCAACACGGTCAAGACAAGGTCAGAAAACACATTCTAACATTAACCTCAAAGACTAACATCTGATTTTTTTGCAATGTATTCTGGATCCCAGAATTTATCCCTGAAAAATGACTAGGCCATTCAAGTCTATGGGCAAAATAAATACTATTTTAAAAGGTTATACTACAACTACTATGCCAGTAGCCAAACCGCAGCAGAAAGCCCAAATGACAAGGGGATTTAAAATACAATTATCAAAGGTCCTTGAGTGAAGGGTAGAAATAAAAGTAGAACTCAAACCAAAGCCATTTTGGTGTCCCTCTCAACACAACTACAATGCATACATGCAATATAAAGGATAAAAGTTCTATTACTTATTACATTGTTTTGCTTCAAATTGGAACAGAAGTCCTAAATTTCATAATGCTACAAGAAAAATCCATAGATAACAAAGAGAAATCCATTCATAACAATTCAAGGAAAAAACCCAACCAAACCAGTTCAAGGAAGCTATAGAACTAAAAGTTTTAAAGACAGAAAAAACATTCTTCAGAAAAAGTTCAAGTATATTAGTTTTATTTTCTCCTGTTTTTTTCTTGGAAGTAACTTTTCCTTCTCATTTCACTCCATTAATATTCTGCAGTACAGCATTATTTAGCAATTTCTACCAAAGTCTTTCTGATCTTGTCCTTTTTTGTTAGACAAACTAGGAAAGGCAAAGCCACTTTAAGGAAGTTGCCAAGATAAAACAAACTTCAGATCAAGAACAATACTTATCTCCGAGTTCTGTCTTATTTCATTCTCCCTCCAAAACCTACATCGAACCCAAATGGGTAAGACGAACTTCAGAGTTTTCTGAGTAGTCTTCTATCAAGACCACATCCGATCTTTAAAATACACAAATTCCATTAACTTATTTTTAGCTGACACAGAAAGGGATTAATGGAAAGAGCTGCAATTGAATCAGCATATATGACTTACTATAAAATGCCTTCCTATTAAAGTGATTTGAGAGACATGATGTAAATCCACACTGCTTATGAATTACCAAAAAAATCCTTCCCAGTGTTACAGCAACTGCACATTGGAAGGTATTTCCATCACTGCCACACCAAGTAAGGACTGTTAAGGATTTAGCAATAAGTTTGCTGCTTCCTTTACACAAGGTGCCACTAAATTGCCTCGTACCTGTGGAAAATGGAGCCTACTAACATTCACAAGGAAAATGCTGTCAAAACAAACATGAAAACTACAACCATCTTCCTCAACTGCTTATATTCATATGAATGGGTTTCTTTATAGTTAGTAGAGAACGTGAACATCTTGGACCACAAAGAAACGTGGCTTGTTATTTCACCATTCTAAAATCCTGCCAACGATATTTCTTGCTCTATAAGTAGCCTACTGGCACCATTCCTACAGAAGACCAACCTACTAAACTACAGCATGGCTTCAGCTCAGGGTCACAAGTTGTTCTGACACCAGCAGCTGACCTAGAAGTGTGTCTGACATCAGAGACATTGAATTACAGCTTCTCAAATGGCAGGAGACTGAAAAGGTTACAAATTCTGTATGCCTTGGCTAAGAAATATCTTTTTGCAGCTGCAAGGGAGAAAAGATTACGTGAGCATAGATAGAGAAGAAAGACGAACCCTTGCAGGCAAGGAAGGGGCAGGGAACGCAGTCAGTTCTGCACTGTACACACAAAGACGACATTAACAGGCAGTTCTCGAACTGAATTAAACTATACAACCACTGCAGGAATTTTAGCAACAGCTAAAATAAATTTTAAATAATATCAAATGCAAAAGAAACTATCAATCTTCTTTGGGACAAAGACTGAGATGTCAGACGATTTTTTTAGTTAATGAATATTACAGACTACCAAAGCCTGAAGATGCTGTTTTGATCTGCGTTCTTCTGCAGAATAGATTAAAAAAGAAATTACATTTCTCAACATCTGGTGAAAGATCAGGTTTCCAAGGAGATGAAGTCTGGGCCTTAGATAAGTAGCCTTACTGCATTTTCCCAGAAAATTGAGGTAAAAAAAGGCAGGTGCAATATGCAGTTCATGCCAGCAAGCTATTCACCTTGATATCCACCTCTTCAATGTAAAGTACAATTAAATATACACCACAAGTTATCTGACAATATTCAAGATGATTAAATACAGATAAAAACAAACTGATAACTGGCATCTCCTCCTCCCACCAAAAAAAAAAATAATATCACAAACAAAACTTAAATAGGCTTTCTAAATAACTCAATACACTACCTCTTAAAGAGAAAAACATTCTCATTTCGTAAGTGCATCATTCTGTGTTCTGTTTCAGTGTGTTGAGTTTCACCTACATAATACAGCAGGAGTACGCAGAAGTCACCAGTTTGCGTTTGATCTAACTAAACCTGGAACACGTTTACTACTGCAATGCAAGACTACCACATACATATATATATGTGTACATACATATATATATATATATACACACACAACAGGCAGGGCATACCACTGCTTTACTTTTTTAGTTCATTATCTAAAACCTACACCAAAGACTGAAAGACCCAGATTGAAAGCTATTCCACCGCTTTTGAAAATGCCACAAAACACTTTATTTGCATCTTCAAGCACCTCTAAAACATAGACCCTAATTTCTATGGGCTGATCAAGCAGAGCTTTCAACAACTAAGTGCAAAAGTTGGTGCTGAGTTCCAGTCAGTATCATCTCAGCTACTACATTTATCAAAACCAACTACTTTAGTCTTAAGTTTTCTAAGTATGATAACAGCCAAAAACGAAAGTTTCAAACCATGTTTAATATATTAAAGTAAATAGAGAAACCTTAAGTATTCTTTGCGCTCTCAAGGAAGCTACGCAAGCTTAAAAATATGTATTTGTTTTGGACTTCTATTTGCAATCATTTGCATATTTATGCCTTTACACATTTTTTTTGAAGACAACTAACTTTAGAGAACTTTAAACTTTCTAATACTTTGGGATATAGGTAGCTGCTTTTTACTACTTTTCTGCTCTCTTTCAAAAGCAGAACTATAGATAAAAACAATGATAAAGGTTAAAAATAATAAGCGTACAAGTTCCAGAACTAAAAAAGAAAGCCACTAAGAGATGCACCAAATTCACTTTGTTTTACTAAACAACGATGTATGCCTTCAGGTTTTCTGGTACCTCCTGTCAATGTATAACCACACAGACAACTGGATCTGTGCTGAAACAGCTTAAACCACCGAATTTGAGCATGAAAACAGCACTTCTGTATTCATCTAAATTAATTAACCTACATGTCTCTTAGTACTTCCAGCATGCTTGGTATCAATTCACTTTGAAAAATGGTTTTACTCATCTGCAGCATGCAAGCTGCTGCTATCACATTAGGTCTCAGCTTTGTCATCATAGTCTTGCATAGTGTTAAGGAACTGTGTGTAACTTTAAGCTCAGCCAAATAAATCCAATGAGTATTTACTTGTTCCTATTCCTGGTTTCCCTAAAGAATCTTTGAGAGCAGAGGTATTTGAAGAAAAAAATGACAAACTCTCCAACAAACTCCCCCTACAAACATCATCATCCTAATACATCCTTAGCAATGGTCCCCAGATACAGCAGGTCTCCTGGTAGCAGGTGGTGACAGTGACTTGGTAGCAGACCCCAGCTTCAGCTCTGGCTTTGTGGAATCCCAACTACAGCTAAGTTAGTTTACTGACACCCCCATGTCCCCCCAAAGGGCCTTGTAGGGAAGAACAAAACAGCTATCCTTAGGTCCTCTGTGGTTCTTTCTTGTCTAGGCAGCCTCCTGACACACTTCTTTTACAGACATGGAGCCTACACAGCACCATACTGCACAGCTGTCACACAGACAGACAATGGAAACACGCAGTGTGGAAGAGAATACAGGATAAACCAGCACATTAACCTATAACCACAATATTTTATTGGGTTATTTTACACACTCCATTGCCACAAGTAGGCATAAAAACTATGAATGGTCATAAGAAATACAAACCCACAAAACACAGAAGTAGTAAAGACTTTTCCATTAATAGGCAACTGTGGTTTAGAATATTCAGATGAGAGGTCTACCGTTTGACACTTCAAATAGCTATTTGCATTTGCATATTCCAAGAGCATACAAAACATAGATTCTTTCGAGGGCAGAGTTTAACCTCAGCCTTCTGCAAGACCATGTACAGAGACAGTTAGGCAGTATTAATAGTTAATTAAAACAAACAACTTTTCTTTTTTCCTCTACAAACTTAGCCACAGCCTGTGTATTATCAATCGCTCCCATTTAAAAGGCCTTTTTGATAAAAGATATACTGAACAGGCAGGACAGGTACTTTAATATCAACCTATTGAAGAAAAAAATGAAAACGTTGTTTCATTTTGAATGCTGAAAGACCAGAATTTTGAAAAAAAAATTCTACTTAAAGACAGCATGAATTTTATAAAAAGATTAGATTCAAAATTGTTTAAAAATATGATCGCTCCCTGCAGTTGACCCTTTCTACCTTGGATACTAAGAAAATACTTTAAAATTGCTGTAAGCATATTTGTTTCAAAAGCACGCAAACACACCCACTTGTTTCTTCACCGTTATTTTCAAGTACTAAAATCTTTCCAAAGCTGTTATAACTGAGGCACTGGAGTAACAGAAACCTCAGCAATTAAAAATGCAAACTGATTCCCCTGCCTCCCCAAGCGCAAAATCCTGATCATGGGAAGTCACCTTAATATTCCCGGTATTCTACATTCACCATCAAAGAAAAACATTCGTTCTGTTGACAGCAAAGATACACACACAGCTGTCGGAAACAGCCCGAGAAGTAACAGCAGCAGGGAGGGCTGCCTCAGGACCCCCGGGTGATTCAGGAGGTAACCGACCTGCGCTGTCGGGAAGCGAAGAACCCCACAGGTGTGGGACTGGCGAGTTGGCTCTCATCTACAGGTAGGATTGGCCTCTGTGCAACACAGCCACAACCCAGAGAAATTTCCAACTACTACCATCATTTTGGGGTTCAATACACACAGGCCTTACCTAAAGCAGACTTTATCACACAGCACCCGATATACAGGAAAAGATCCAAGGGACCAGCTACGGGACAGATGCTGACGGGACCCATTCCCATTGCAGGGGAAGGGGCACCAACCTCTCTGCTCAGTGGCTTACCTCAGCCTCCGTGTCCCTGAGGGGGGTAACTCACACCCGGGAGGAGGAACAAGCCTGGCATTGCCTCCACTGAGCTCCCGGACCCCCGGTTTTGCCCCTTTCCTCCCCCTCCGCCGAGCCGAGGGCGCACCGCCAGCAGGACCCCCGGCCCCAGACGATCTGCCGCACCGGCAGCGGGCCCGGGGCCGGCTGCGAACGGCCGCTACCGGCGTCCGCCCCGTCACCTCCGGGTCCTGTCACACCGCCGAGGCAGTCCGTACCGGGGCCGCTCCGCTCGCGGCCCCCCGCCCCGGTGCCAGCTCCAAGGGACACAGCCCAGCACCGCCGCATACCCCCCTCCCAAATCGTTCTGGCTCCCCTCCCACCGGGGAAGCCGCAGCCCCCAACCCCTCTCGGGGCAGGTAGCTCCCCACGGCCTGCCGGAGGAGGCAGCTCCGGCGAGGTGGCGGCCCGGGGCGGCCACCCACCGGCCTCCCCCCCCCCCCCCCCCTCCAGGGGGGACGCCGTCTCCACAACCGGAGAGGCGGATCGCCCTCACCCGGCAGCCCACCGCCCGTTAGCGCGCTCCCTCCTCTCGCCCCCCCCCCCCCCCCCGTCCCTTCCCCCCAACGGTCGCCCACTGCCCGTTAACGGCTCACCGCGAGCTCCGCGCGCCCCCTCGCCGCACCGCACCCGGCTTGGCAGGGGGAGTGGGGGGGGGGGTCGCCGTCCCTCGGCAACGCGCTGCACGCCCGGAGCGGCGCCCGGCGCAGGCAGCCCCCGTCCCTGACCTACTTTCCGCCTGGCTTGCCACCCAACGGCGCACCACTAACCTACTTTCCAGCCAATAGCACCCTCCTCCGGCCCCAGACCGGACGCGCCCGCCCGCCAACGGGCGAGCGGCTCCCCGGCGGCTTTGCCCAATGGCCGGCCAGCAAGCGGGCAACGCCCGCCCTCCTGAACGGCAGCTAATCCCCGGGCGCCCCTGTAGTGGGAGCCAATCAGAAAGGCGGCTGGGAGTTTTGATCCCGCCCCCCGGCGGAGGGCGGAGCTGATGGGCGGCGGTAGGGGCGCGTGCGCGGTGGCGTGGCCGTCAGTCGCCGCCCGGGACCCGGATGTGGTGGGTCAGTGCTGGTTTGCCTGTGGCTTCCCTCGGCGGCCGCAGTGCTGTCGGCAGCTCCCTCCGGCTCCCTTCCCTGCCTCAGTGCCGCCGCTGGGGTTACCCGTGCTTTTGCGTCATCCGTGTGACATCGGCCCGCGGCGTGACGTTACGTGTTGAGGCGTTTAGGTCAGCCGTGGCGTCGCTGCCCTAGGTGACAAGGTGGCTGCCAGCGCCTAGGCCGTGCCTCGCCTCGCCTCTCCTCCTCAGCGGCAAGGGCGCGATGCCAGTGACCAGCGCCGCAGCCGCTTGGGCCTCCCCAGGGAGCTTGGGCCTCCCCAGGGAGCCGGTGCCTGGCCTTGCCCTGTTGGCACGGCACCCGTGCCCTCGCTCTTCCCTCCTGTGGGGTCACCATCATCGCGTTGTGAGCATAGAGTCGTAGAATGGTTTGGGTTGGAAGGAACCTTGAAGATCATCTAGTTCAAGCCCCCTGCCATGGGCAGGGACACCTCCCACTAGACCGGGTTGCTCAAAGCCCCATCCAACCTGGCCTTGAACACCTCCAGGGATGGGGCGTCCACAACTTCTCTGGACAACCTGTTCCAGTGTCTTACCACCGTCACAGTAAAGAATTTCTTCCTAATATCTAAATCTACCCTCTTTCAGTTTAAATTTGTTACCCCACGTCCTATCATTACACATAGAATCATAGAACGGTTAGGAGTTGGAAGTGGTGTGTTGATGGTGCGTGTCTTTTAGCGCACCACCGCCTCATTCACGGGCTGCAGCGTTGCCACCAATGATAGCAACCTGCCTTGGCAAATCCCAGACTTGTGCCTCCCTCACATGAATGTATGGATGCCTGTGGCCAATTTGATGTTGAATCGGGCACCATATTTTCTGAGTCCTCATACAATAGCCTCACAGCACCTTTTAGAAGGATGTGTGTGATACTGCCGCTGGTTTCACTGCCATAAATGCTCCATCATCTCCCAATGTGATCGTATAATGCTGATGCTGTAAGCAGTAGTAATTCTATTCAGCATGTGAAAAAGGCCAATGATGGAATATAGTAAAGCCATCTACTGCACCCTGTTATAGTCTAAATTTAGATAATCCACACAATAGTGCTGGCATGTAAAGAGGATGTGTTGCAAGAACGTAATCACAGCGTAGCTGCTTTCAAATGCAAACATTTGCTTAATGTGATTGTATTATTGCTAAATCAGGTTATCATTGCCACATTATAATTGTCTTAACATTTCCTGTCCTGTGATGCCACATCACAAATGTTTGGTTTACATTTAGTAGTATAACATCACTGGAGAAGCTTGGATTGCAGCGTTATCACATCACAGCGTGGTTGTGGTTATTCCAATCCACTATCACAGAATGTGATCTCATCCTATGACAGCATTAAGGTTTGGTTTCCACCTAATTGAATTGGGAATAAACACAGACAACAAGTGGCCCCTGCTGGATGCAAACTTCCTGTTCACATCAGTATATTCCTACTTGGGGAAAAACCCTTCAGCAGAACAAGTTGAATAAAATACCATGCATTAGCAAAATGGAAATGTATACCATGAAGAAAAATGAGAAAATGCATCTTTTTTTTTTTCAGCAACTGAGTGGTGCTGCTTTGATTTGGTTCAGCGCACAGAAGTTATGGAGGTGGAGAAGTCTCCTTGACTACTTCTTTCTCGCAAGTCTTTGTAGTTTTGATCATTCTTTCTACCCACCTGTAGAAATAATCTTCCTTATGGACTCAATCACATACTGTGTGTTTTAATGAGCCAAGTGACTGTTGTAGGGAATGATGCCAAGAGTAATGATCTTTAGCTATTTCTGTAGGAAAGCAGCTTAGCAGGCCATATGTCATATTTCCCAGTAAATGATTGTTTTGAATTGTTTTTATACTGTAGTTTCTATTCATGAGATATTAAGAAAATAACAGCATCTGGTTAATCAAATTCTGATTTTCAACATATGATGATATATATCAGTCCTATTTTGTGGTTTTCTTTAAAATAGGTTTTCTCTTTAAGTTCAGTGCAGGGAATTTCTCTCTGTAGGTTAGTAAGGCATCTTATAGGTGACTGTTATACCTTAAAATTTTAAGGGTGCAAATTTTATCACTGAAGAACTAAGAAATGACAGTTTGAAGTTTAACAAGACCTGAGTTCAGCTACTGTGGTTGGAAAAGAGTTTGCATCACCCTTCTACCATGCATTCCTAAACACAAAAAGCAAATAGAAAAGGTAAGGCTTAAGCAAAAGTAGAATACTTTCTTCTTGAAGGGTAGTACTTGAAGGAGCTCTTGAAACTGAGATCACACTGCAAATTGTGGAACCTGCTAGAAGGACCGGCTCAGCTGTGTGCTCTGCTCAGGGCACTGTGCGCAGGTGTGTCTGATACAATAGCAAAAGCATTTCCTCATCCAATCGACTCTGACCTGATTAATTTTCAGATTTTATTCTTTTATTAAAGAAGGTAGTAAACTAGGTCTTAAGCAGAAATTTAGCTGCCTCTAACTGTGTTAATATGCTAATGGTTACACCATGTTTAAACACCAGAATTTAGACTCATTTCTGGCTTAAAATTATGATTTAAAAACAGTAAGAGAGCGTGCTATGTGATGATTGCACTGAAAATTGTGGTTTAGTAATAGAATATTGGATCAACTAGCCTATGTTGCAACCAATTGATTTTCTTTACTGTATTTGCATTTGAATGCTACAGTAGCCACTTCCCTGCTCTTAGGGTTTTGACTATGTGTCAAGAGTTACATGTATGATCTTCATTAAATCCAATCTACTTAAGGTATAATAATGCTGTGTCAGTGGTTTCACTTCAAAATCTGCAATTTTATTTTTTTAATCTAAATATCTAGTTATATGCACAAAAAGGAGTCTAGTTTCTCAAACGATAACCCAAAACTTGATTTTTTTTTTCTTTTTCTTTTTTTTTTTTTTTGGTGGGTGGGAGGGTTCCCTTCAAACAGTCCCTGATATATCTCTGGAACAACAACAGATGTTCAGAAGTAACCTGCCAAGTTAGTCCTTTGATGCTTTAGTTGTGTTTTCTGTGAAATATGAATCATGACCCCAATTAGAGATATGGAGGGACACAAATCTCTGAGTCTTTGTAGCATGAGTTTTTGTAAAATAGTTTGAAGATAGTATTTTATGTGTTTTTTTAATATCTTCCAAAATATGTCCAAAATGTGCTATATATTTGAGCACCTGCCTGTGGCTTTACATTTTAAACATTTTAAACCATTTTAAACAGCTGCTTTTTGTTTATAGGGTTTCAGACACGCAATATTAACTTGCCTGCCTTACCCTTTTATCCAATCTCCTCCTCCATTTGACTCTTGACATACAAGCTATGATCTTATGTGCAGCAGGAGAAGTTATAGCCCATGGAAAGTTAGCAAGACTTAGTAACGTGAATGGCTGGATTTCTTGTTCGGTCTATACTTTAAAAAACCCAGAGATATACTAAGCCGTATTTCTCACCCTTTTACACAAAGCTGGTGCCATGCTTCAACTTAGTTACAAGGACAGAAGAAACTGGAAACTATGTCTTGGTACAGTTTGCAGACACATGCACAAAACACCGCAGTGGTGGTCTATTTAGTCTGTCATAGCTCATGTGTGGTTGGCTCAAACCTCTTCAAAACAAAAGTTTTGTCTTAATCAACTATTGCTTAATTATTCTTTTCAGGGTTCTTCAAATTCTTGAGATATTACAGCACCTAAGACAGGAGAATATTAGGTGCCTCTGCTTTTGTTTGTATAAACACTTGTTACTTTAAAGAGTGTATACTTACTCCTACTACAGTATTTCCAAATTCAAGCATCAAAAATCATAAATATAAGGAAATAAATCTTGACTTTTTCATGTGCCTGCTTCCTTCTGAGCTTTTAAAAATCCATTCTTCATCCTCACAACCTTTGTCATAATTTCAAGGGCTAGAAGCTTGTTTCGGAAAAAAAAGAAAAGAGAAGATTCTTATACAATCCATTGATTTCAGCCCTGTGGTCTCTCAGAACACCAATTAATATTCTGAGACTCAATAGGAACCCACAAGAGTTGGCAATCCAATACCTGGCAGCATAACAAGAACAGGAGGAAGGATCTAATGAGGAAAATGTGGCTAAAGCCAAGGAGTTAAGAAATTCTAAGTACTTCTCTGCAATATTTTTTCAATCTTTATGGAAGGCTCAGAAGGAAGAATTCCTATCTTTATCTGGATTCAAAATTAATGGAAGTCAAAGCACTTTCATAGTTTTTACTTCATTAAAAATATATGGAATTTAGTTAGATTTTCAGAGACTGGAAGTCTGAACTTGAAGGAGACATGGTAAATTTTAGATATGTTAATAAAATTCTACTGAATAAAATATTTTAAATGAAAAATGTTGAAGGTTACAGCCTATTCAAATAACAACATTTTTCCATTAGGGGCTTGGCTTCCTACTTTTTTCTTCATTTTTCTAAAATTTTATCAAAAAAATTACTGAAGCTTTATTTACCATTTTTGTTGATTCAAAAAAAATTTGTATCCATTCTTGGAGTAATTTTGATTCAACACCATATTATTTTCTTTTTTTTTTTTTTATACATTGTGTATAAACCTGGATTTAGCTGGTGTGAGATTCTTGCCTCCCCCCCAAAAAAATAATAACAAATTCTAGTAGCCATTTTGTTATGAGGGAATTAGACCAAAGACATTCTTGAAATTGCTGGCTGCATTTTGTCAAGATTTGTTGAGAACACTAAGATCCAGAATGGGGCATTACAGTTTTGTATGGTCCATTGGCAACTGCATCTTTGACTAAAACTAATCTATTTCTTACTAGCAAGGAAAGCTGTAGCTTTTATAGCTCTTGGGTTTTTTTCCTTATCTGTCTTGCATCCTTATAAGAGTGGTGGCAGCTTCACTTGAACGGTGGTGTGAGAAAGATAATCTTTGTCTTAGAACACTGAAAAAAACATCTGTTAGGCATTAGTTGCTGCATTTCAGGAGGGTAACAACGCTCCTATGGTAGGGTAAAGCTTAATTTATTACTGGAATAAAGCTTCACTTAAGAATAGCAAAATCTATCAAATCTGTAAGCTAAATTTCACAGAATAGCCAGGGCAATGCAGTGCATATGTGTCTTTGACTTGAAATGAGGGTGAGAATCAGTGAGGAAAAAAAGCAACGACTTTTGGTAATGAAATGAACAGAGAAAGCTTTTCAACCAGCCTTGATTTGGTTGTTTTAAGGGCTAAATAAGAAGCAGAATCAACTGAACAGAAAGGGATAGCTGGAATTCTAAATGTTGTTTAAATATTTGAAGAGTAATTATTTTTAACTAATTAACAGCCACAGACTGTATTTATTAAATAAGTATAATATCCCCCCTTTTACAGATTGGAAAAACAGGCCTGGAGATTAAATGAGTTGGCCAGGGTTACACCCACGTACTAAGCCAGACACAAAGCCACAATTAGAACTGGAGGACCTCACTGGCAGCCTTCTAAAGAGCTTGGTAAGCCACTCGGCACCTCTGGTTATTTTTTCATATCAGTTACACAAAACATTTTAGCTGTTTTCCAGATACAAGGAAAACATAAGGCTTGGGACACATATTCTGAAAAGAAGCTGTGAAATATTTAAAAACTAGGGGCTTGATTCCATTTTCAGTTAGTGCTGATAACTCTAATAAAAACTTAACAGTCTGTGGTTTTATTAGAGGATGGTGAAATTTGAATCCATTCCTTCAGAATTTCCAGATTGACAGGCTGTAATATGACAGTGGGACAGTGACTTTATTTTTTGGCATTTCGTCTTGAAAATATACTAGATCTTGTTCTGAACTTAATTCTTATGCCGTCAAAATTCGGCGCTGATTTCATACTGATTCCATTAGGCATTTGGAGTAAGGCCTGCAAGGTCAAGCACAGGACATAGGCTATACTTCCCCTCAACATTACATGTTTCTATACTCCTGACAGTGTCTTAAGGTAACATGCTTTCAACGTTGTCATTAGCTGTAGACAGGAACCATCTTTTGAAGAGAAAGAGCAGTGCATCTTTTACGTTCACAGTGAGCTATGATTTCTCCATTGTCTACAGACAATTAGTTAAGTAGCCTATT
The DNA here is from genome assembly GCA_017639485.1 of Pluvialis apricaria. Taxonomy (NCBI): domain Eukaryota; kingdom Metazoa; phylum Chordata; class Aves; order Charadriiformes; family Charadriidae; genus Pluvialis; species Pluvialis apricaria. The sequence continues at coordinate 55,658,667 of CM030012.1, forward strand.
AATATTGCTTTGATACACGTTAATGTTAGAGAAAAAATATTTTTGTCGCCAGAGAAAATGCATGCTACTTTAAAAACAGAGCAAAAGCAGACTATTTCTGAGGCTTATGGGTATACCGACCAGTAGGTGTGCCTGGCGTGTTGTAAATGGGAAAGGTGGGAGGACTCTGTCTTGTTATTAGTACATGTAGAAAGACAGGAAGTACTCAGAGAAGGTTTCCCTCTTGTTCTGAGTTCCAGGAAAGTTATTCAGCCAAACACATGAATCACAAAGCAGACTAGAAGGGAGTTTCTGTGTGGCATGAAAATAACAACTGCATTTTAAACCCTGAAAAGTCAAACGATTTGGTGCTTTTGTTCTCCTGCAGATTTTTCATGGAAAACAGCAACCCCAGGAATATTTGACAGTGAAAAGTCTTAGTGCATGAAATGTGAAGTTTATATAAGAGATACCATCTTACTCATCAGCTGCTCTATTTTAAGCCCTGCTCAGCACAGGGACTTTCATTTTGTGATCTATTTGGACAGCAGCTGGTACATTAGAGTTTTACGTTAGCTGACATCTTTACAATCTAAAGGATGCTTAACATAATCCTGTAAAATCTATTCTCATACTTGTGCTCAGTCACTCATATTCCATCTTAGCGTGTTGTGTTTTCCCATGTATGTTTTCTGTCCATTTCATGTTAAAAAAAAGGTCAGTGTATCAACAGCATTAAAGTTAGTCCACATTAATGTTTTGCTGTGATGCGATCAAAATATATATACACAGCATATGCCATAAAATGCATGTGCCATTTCAGTGACTGAAAAAGGCAACAAAAAGGAAGCCATAGTAACGTATGTTGGGGATAAATTCCAGCGACTAGCACAAATAACAGAAAAGACAGTATGTGTTAATTAATTGTATACAAAGACAAGCTACATACATGATTTAGATTCACTTGGAAATATTTACATTGCCTAAGTATGACATGGATGCCAAGTTGCAACCAAATTCCAAAATCTAGCAATTATCAAGTAGTTTGCCTATTGCCATAAAGTCCTAGGACTTCATCTATCTGCTCATGCAAAGACCAAAGTCTTTTCCATCTTTGTGGATTTTAAATCCCAGTCAGCTCTAAACAAATTGCAAAATAGTCATGACGGAAGCTAAAGACACCTGTTCCTGAAGATGCTTGGGAAAAAGATTGATGAGAAGAAAGGACAAAATACGGGCACTGTTGAGATATGGCAGGCATTGGACCCTTGTACACAATATGAAGTGAAGCTACCTGTCCAGCCAGCTTGCAATGCTTTTCCCTGGCTTCCCCCATCTTCATAGACCATCCCTGGGCCCCACCAGCCCTTGAGCCCTGATGTAGTCGCTTGATGTGCATGCTCAGGAGCTAAGCGCTAGAGTATGCGATGAGTGGGAACTGAAGCTGGGAGGTACCAGAATGTCACAGTGATAAGTGCAGGTGCTGTAAGGGTAATTTGACTCTATTCTCAGCAGCAAAACTTGGCTAGGAAAGGTAGAAGGCTACTTTTCTTTGTGCGTTTTATTTCACGCATGAATGAACTGGCATGCATTGTGTTTTGTATGTTTAGCTGACCTTGGTTGGTGAAATCTTAAGCACCAATGTCATACTAAGTGGATTCTCACCAGGACTGTTGCTACAATCTCTTGGGTTTTAATGGGAGGGATTTAATGAAGGAAAACAAGGGGACTTTAATCTCCACTTCTTCACCATTAGTGGTAGCCAGGAGGTTCTGCATTATATGACTCATAGTGCGTTCCCACAGTTGTTCCGCTCCACTTTCATGCTGGACTTGCATCGGCCACTCATTTCTCCTGCAGGTGCCCAAACAACTGCAGCCCCAGAACAATCTGGACTGACTGATCTTGAAGAGGGAGCCCAGAGTTCCAGCCTGCTTTTTACTGTGTGTAATATGTGCTTCTGAGGCTGCAAGTCACAGGAAATTAAATTTGCCGTGAGTCCTGACCTTATGGCGTTGCAGTAAATTTGTACTTGAAGCAAAGCTACCGCATCTGATACAGGTCCCACCCTCTCCACACCCACTTCAGCGACTTCAGAAATCTCATTATTAATTATGTGCATGTCACTGGGAGTGGCATAAATTTTAACTTTTATTGTATATTGCACTTCTGTGATACCCATCTGATGTTTGTATTTCCATATGTGGCCACAAATCTGAAAATTAGGGCCTTTATAGAATGATTTCTACTAATATAAATTATTTTTCTATTCATTGTGAGCAATTATTTTTTCTTTTAACTTCTGAAAAAAATACTAGTTCTCAGACAGTGTGAAGAGCAAAAGGATATTCTTCAACACTGTGGGATCAGAAAGAGCATGAAAGTGACCTGTTATACTATTCATCTTAGACATAGCATAGACCTGAACACATGAACATGTGTTTGGAGACAAGCAAAGAAGAGAACAGGAGGACTAGTCTGGATAATATTCATACTGTTCTTAAACCAGTCCTGTTGAACTTTCTTCAAAGTGTGATAATGCAGCTTGAACATGGAGTCAATCAGAGTAAGTGGAGGGAAAATGACTAAAATGTTCAATGTTGCCACATGAATAAGGGGCCGGGAGGCTGCCGCACGGGCCCAGGGCGGTGCAGGTGGGACAGTCCAAGCAGATGGTTATGGCTTGCTCCAAGCACTACAGATTTCTCAAGGATATGTTAATCAACACATTTTAATAACCAAACAAAAACAAAAAACAGTGGTCAGTTGTGCTTCTTGTCCAGTATTACTTCAATGATTTTCACATGAAGCTAATGAAATTTAAGATACTCTGTGTATTCATTTACTATGTTTATTTCGCTCGCCATTTCTTTGCTTGCTTGGATGTGTGGGAAGTTGTCTACATTTATTTTAAAAGTTTGTATCATTGTCAGGTGTCCTATGGATCAATGTATGGACTAGAGATTGAGATGCAATGCTTGAGATTACAGAGGAGTCTTAACAACTTAATGACAGACAAACTTGCAACACCCAACAAAATAAAATCCTACGCACTGGTTCTTCACGTGCTCCTCCTGCAGGCTGTCTCGGTCAGAGAGCTCAACCAAGCTGAGCCTGCCTCTGTGTCAAAGTTAGTATGATACCTAGAGCTCTTTTCCTTCTGTGAAACTAAATTCTATGCTAAAGGTCTCCTCTGACTTTTTAGGAGAGTAATCGTCCTTTCAGGTATGTGGTTTTCTACAGTTATTTTAGACTTGATGTTTTAATTAATTCAAACTCCAAGTTGGAAGTAGCAGCTTGGCGTAGCCAATTATTTTGAATTTCCTTGGGTTTGCTCCCATAATCCTTATGTTGGGCCACACTTAATTATGTTGATGGCATAAAGTAGTGTAGAGTTTTTCCTACATAATTCTTTTAATTTTGTCTTGGAAGGTGCTAAGCCTGTCATAAATAAGACCTATATCATCCCTAGTGTAGTTTTACTTAAATAGAATATAACCACTAAAAGTACAGTTTCATGAGGCTCCCTTTACTCCGGATTTTAATGACTGTTCTCTAATATATTGTTTATGGTTTAATATCAGCTATTGGTTACATGACTACAAAATCGATGACAAAAAAAAAAGATATACTGCATGTATAAATGCCAAGCATGAAAGGATTAGTAAAGGTGGATAAATATATTCATTACAACATACACTGTTGAAATAATGAATTGAATGTTTGCTTTTTAGAAACCTGATTTACATCTCATTAAGTCAGTTGAAAGACTCCCCTAAGTGATCTTTGGATCAAGTCTTTGGTGAAAGATGGTGTTCTTATGTGTTTCAGGTTTTTATGTGTTGTATTGGGAACTGGGTGCAAAGTTGTTGTTCAAGCCAAAGACAGTATCTGTAAGTATGCAGATCAAGTTCTTAGCGAGCAATGAAATGCAGTCCACAAATAGAGCTGAAAGATTGCCAGTGCTCCTAGTTTGTCAATGCACAATTAGGCTCCTTTTGTATTTTAGTAGTACATACCTATTTAGCAAACAAACATTTGCTACTCATGCTAAAAGTTATAGGGCAGTCTTATGCCTGGGACACAGAAGAAGGGATCCACAGACTCCTAAAGTTACTTCAGACCAAATCCTTTCTTTTCAAAGTGAATTATTTACTTAAACATTTCTGAATCCGGGTCTATGACCTTTTCTTTATTTGTAGTTAAATGGGGATAATATTACTTTACTTTGGGTATTGCTTCAAAGCATACTTTTTAATATTTTTAAAGTCTCTCAAGATTCTCCACTGAAATACAAGATAAAAATGCAAATCGTTGTCATGCTCTTTTTGCCAGTGTTCTGTTGCAAGATAGCATTAGGTAAACCTAATTCTTTTTCCATGTTGTCTTTTTGTTTGTGATATTAGGTGCTACCTTGAGGTTCGGAGGATAAAAGGCCAAAATACCACAAATAATAATTTAAGATAATCAGTAATCGTATTAGTTAGCCAATATGAAGACTTTGGCACTAATGAAAAAAACAGACTTCTATTACTTGGCTTCTGTTCAAATATTTCTACCTATTGCATTTGGTATTTCTCATGAATATTGAATCAGTGAGTTCCTAAATATGACTAAAAATAAAAAAATTTATCACACACAAAATGGAGATATGAAGTGTAGCCAAGATTTTCTTGGAACACTAGAAATGCATTCTGCTATAAGTTACATCTCATGTAACCTTATGGAATCCATTTGGATTTTGTAATAAAGCATATTTTTGGATAATATTTCTAATATATTACTGGTATTGCAGTAATTAGTATAGTGCAGTAGTATCTCTCATTGGGAGTGGGTTCTAGTATGCCAGTTACTGTATCAGCAAAATCAATAGTATTTTTGAAAGTGTTTAAGCAGCGTAGGAACCCATTCCAATTAAAAAAACAATTAGGTACTTGGAATGCATTATTGAAAGCCCATAATGCATAGTATCTTATCCGTATGATTCATTTAAAGAATGGAACAATGGGATTTCTTCAAAATTTATCCTGGCTAAAATGTTACAGTTTAAGTATTGGATTTGGATATTTCCATAGACATAATAGTGAAATTTAAAATAATTAATGTAATTAACGTACCCTTAACTGAGCATATCTGCAAAGGTATGCAAGTTGCTCTGAAAATGAAGAGTCAAATAAGATGATAAAGTAATTGCAAGAAAACATCCCAACAGTATCTTAATTTTTCATGGCATTAACCGGATCCTAAATTTAAAAGTCTATGAAGACTTGAAAAACAATTGAGGTAAATTGAGAAAACAGATGGTAGTATTGTGAAACAGCAGATTATACATGTGCGAAACAGTGAATGTGTATTTCATTCAGCTAGCATAGGCCCAGAAGATCTCTTTATTTTTGGCATACAATTAGTCCTAATCATGTGTTGAGTTATAACTTGGTGTTTGGGATTCCCAGCATCTTGTCTAAGGTTTGGGTTTTGTGTTGGTTTTTTTTCAAGAAATTCATACTTGTAGAATTGTATTTACATGACATCTCAACTATTTACAACCCTGGTCAGCACAGACATGGTGACAGAAACCCGCAATGTATTTATGACCTAAGGGTCTGTGCTTTGCTTCCACAGCAAACAAATAGACAAATGGACAAAGAAGATGAGAAAATTATGTCTATCATAAAAGTCTGCAGAATTAATCTAGCATTCTTTTCTTGTCCCTGGGAAAGTAAAGCTGACATATCTTACATGCTATATAGAATCCTATGGACCTACAGAAAAGAAAGGGTAAACCAGGTTTTCCTTAAGAATGTTAAGCCTTGTGGATCCATATGCCTTCATTGCATGACTTTAAAGTTTATATACAAGTCTGTGCTGAGCTGATTTTAGGAAGTGTGGTATTGTCATTTGAATCATCTGGGCATATAAATTACTGTGCCTGAGAAATACTGGTGGCTTGGAGGTGAGCTTGGCCTTCCCGCAGCCAGGAGGAAAGTTCTGGAAGAAAGTTCTGATTCTGTAGTTATCACTGGGCTAAAGAAAAGAAGAAAGGCAAAGAGGGAGATCTGATCAGATAGTCTAAGGATGCTAATGCTCTAAGAGTGAGAGAGTATCTCTTTGATCATGCTGACACATTTTCGCTTTTTTGAGTCATCGCACACCTGTGTAATTTAAGTATTGTGCATATATGTTGTATCTTTTTGCTGTGTATATTCATCATTTTATTTTCCAGGTAGATGTAATTTGTTGAGATGTATTACTGAAAAGTTTTTTCTTCTGCTGTTGGTCATAGCTTGCTAGTTACAGCAAGGAATATGTTTTCATTTTTTCCAAAGGTGTCTCGTTTTGAGGACGACTGTGTTTAAGGATTGCAATTGTGATTGGTTAAACAACATTTTGCAGGCTTGGCCTGTCACAGAGAAGGCAGTTAAATATGCACATGCCTTATTATTATTAGACAGATAGTCAGTTTGGTCAATAAATCATCAGCTGAGTGATTGCTTGTCTTGAGTAATTCTGTGTCTGTTAAATTTGGAGCTTTCTCCAGATGATAAAACATTCCTGATGATGCTTGGTACAGGCTAACTGGGATGTCACTGGCCATTGGTTGCATAATCTCCATAACTACAAGCTTAGTCTAAGAAAACCCTTCTTCTTCAGCAGGGCCTTTTTTAGTCTTTTTATGCATATTGTTACTGTTCCTATTCACATAGTAACCATTTTTACCTCGTTTGGTCTCTGCTTTTAAACTAGTTCAGATGCACTCAGCTCTTTAAAAACAAACCTTTAAAGGCATTTCCCTTTATTTTCAGTGAGAAGCCATAGTAAATGCTATATGCTTTTAAGCGTTCAAAAGGCTTTGTGGACTTTGCTTTCCATGTTGTTAATGCAGTTGGTACAGATTCAGCTAGCTTTCATGTGTAGCAAATTCATCATATATCTATTTTCTGTCTCTCAGCACCTCTGTGTTGGGCTCTGACTAGCTCTGTATAGTTCCATGGTTACAAGTAGTCAGAAGGGTTCTGTTAACCCCCAAAGGCAGAGTGATTATGTCTTTTTTTTTCCTATAAGAAGCATAAAATTAACAAATTAGACTATATATAGATGAAAAGATTGTTTTTAAAATCACAATAAAAATTTTTAAAGTTAATTTTCTTTCACTCAAAAAGCGTTCAAGTCTTGCCACCTTTATATCTGTGTCACATTTTTTGTAAAGATGAGTTTCTATTAAAAAACCTGGAGGATCTTTTTTTCTTTCCCTTTCAATTTTGATTGAAATTTGCAATAGATTTTGAAAGCAGTGGAGTTAGAGCAAACAATACAGGTTCAAACCTATCCTATAATTAGATAGATGAGGATTAATTATTAGTATGTGTACTATTGTTTGTTTTTAAAGATAGAAAAAATGAAGGTAAGAAGAATGCTAACTTGCCGAAGAACACAGATGTAGACACATCCAAATCCGACTAAGAATTTCAGATCTCAAAATGCTGTATTTCTTTCTAACAAAAGACAGACAGGAAGCCCTTTCTGACTTTCAGATCTCATCTCTGGTCAAAGCCTAGATTCTTCCCAATAAATTAGGTGCAGAGAGTTGCACCTTCTATGAGTGGATAAGAGATGTTACAGACCCTTAATAGGAGAAGGCAGCTGGAAGGAGCAGTGTTTTTCTGAAAGGCTTTCTTTAGATAAGATTAAAGCAGTCACAGGTTTGAGGATTTTTATAAAGAATATACTTATGTAGCTGTGATTTGTCATAGTCTCTTGTGATGAAGAGCTCTGGATCAAGGAGAGGTTTCTGGATCTTCCCTGGACAGAACAGGTAGTGAGTTGCTGATGGCAGAGAGGTGAGAGGGAGTGATAAAAGAAAGCTGGAGAAAAGTCTCTAATAGGAAAAGAGAATCTTGTGTACCAAAAAGGATTTGTACAGTGATAGAAGCATTGAGTGGTATTGCAGAAGGTGACCCTGCTAAATAGTGGTAAAGAGCTCTGCCAGGGAAAGAGAATGAGACTCTCTGTCATCACCTGTATAGAAACATTGCATCAATTCATACAGCAAAAGCACTAGAATCTTCCTAATTGAAGAGGAGAAAACTCCCCCTTCACCTTTCTTTTTGGCTGTTTTCTTTTTAGCTGGAGATATTAAATAGCTGGAGATATTAATATTGCTGAATCACCAGATCAGTAGAGGCATAAGCTGCTTCTATGGTAAAATAACTAGTAACACTGTAAAATAACTAGTAGTTTAAATAGTACAGCCATAGGAGAAAAAAGTGTATTAATGGGGGAAATGGACCAAAAAGCACGTCATATGCTATCTATTCATTTAAAAGATAGACAATAGTAATGATACAACATTCTTTATTCTCAAAGTGTATTATGAATGTTAATGAATGTTCAAAATTCCAGTGGAGTGCATGGACACACTGGTTATATTCAGATATCATGTATGAGAGATGATAAAAATATTGTTATACAATGTATCTAAACAATCCTGAGCAGAAATGTAGTCTGAGTACACATATGAACAATTACTGAAAAATGGAACAACAAAACTCTATCTTGATAATTGTGCTGGCTACTCCCCATTGGTCAAGAGTGTAACTGGTATATACTTAAAGATGTTAGATCGTCAGATAATGTGTGCGTGTCTTTGATGTTTTAAGTGGCAATGACGATTTCTTACATGTGTGGAACAATAATAATAATTATGTATAGCAAATGTCAAGACCATGCTTACAATCTGACAGTCAGTTCAGGTGTGTTTTGGATTCATGGATCTGAACCTGACTGACTAGGTTGTAGCAGGATGCCACAAGTGCCATCAAGCATCTAGAAGGGGAGCATAATAACGGCAAAGAACAGAGTTTGCTGATGTGACTTTTTTACAGCCTGTTTCAGATCCACATGGGACTTTAACAGCTAGTTCTGCTGAATTGGATGGCAAAAAATGGCATCTCTTGGATCTCAGGATTTTCTCTCTCCCAGGTTCAAAGTTCTTACAACTGTGGATGTATTAGCTTGCTCCCAAGAAACATTTGGGTGTTTTTTAAGTAAGGGTTATATCTCCTAAAGTTGGTGGCTATGCTCTCTTCATCATAGAATTTTCTCCTAGTAGTGCAGTTACAGAGAAATGAAAATGTTCTCCCACTTTTCTGTGACTGTATTTTTATTGAAATGGGAGCAATCTGGTTCAAACTTGCTGTGAGTATACCTGTAAGAAGAGCAATGCAGGATACTCAGAATGTTCCAGTCAATAATGGCCCAGATAAAACAGAAAATTAAAGTATTCTGTAGATGTGTAATTAGCTAGCATGGAATCACTCTGGATCCTATAAGTCGGCATGATAAACTCAAAGTATAATAGAGTATGGTCGAACCAATTCTTCTCTCTCCAGAGTTGGAAAATTGATCTCTTTGGAATTTAAATGAGTCTTGGAAATGAATTAATTCTAAACTTACTGTGCAGGAAATCAGAATATGCTAATGTTTGATTAAAATATTCTATTATTTTCTAATATTTCATTACATCAGTGTGAAGTGCTTCTAAAATTATTAGTGTTGGTCAGTCCTACATCTGACTGCAGTAGAACTTGTGAGTAGATTGTGAATCTATATCTATAAATATAAATTTTTGCCCTCAGAGCAGTCGCTTTGCTATTTGCCTGGAAAAGATCCTTGGCCTCTCTATATAGCAAAAAGCGTTTTCTAAAAACATATTTCTCCAGGAGATGAAAGGGGCAATACTTCTCTTTATTTCCATCATAGCCTATGCTAGCAAAAGTCTTGACAAAGATAAGACAAAGACTGTTTTCTTTAAAAGCAAAGGTAGGTACTGTTCTTGAGGATGGGAGGTCAGAGCTGACCCTTCTCTGAGTGCTTCAGATGATAGTGAGACAGAGTTTCTGACTCTGCTCACAGTTTGGAGTAAGTCCCTCTTTGGCGTAATTCCTGATCATACTGTAAATATGACTATATGAATAGCTGTTTAGTTGTTTATAAACCTTTTACTAGAATATTTACATTTCAGATTGGAAGAATTTTGTTCTTTGGTGCCCACAAGAACATTTGTTTGTTCTTACCTGTCTTGTCCAGCTTACACTTGTCCAGCTATACTCAGTGTTTGGAAAGCAAACTTTTCAGGGTTTAGTTGTTTATTTTATCATGAAATCTTATTAAGGTTCTAAACTTGGCTGCAACCGTCTGATTGCCCTGAGAGGCCAAGACCCAAAGATGATCCCTTTGCAGGGTTGTTTTCAGAGGAGCAGGAACAGAAAATAAGGAAATCCTTTTTGTTATAGAAAAATTTAAAAAGTAAGAGCGAGCTTTTTATTCTGCAGTATTTTTGCAAGTTTCCATTATCATTGTTCACTGTGCACAGACATCTTAAAAACACTTAAAGCATATGACTTTCTGTGTTGCTCATATACCTTAGCAGTGCTTATCCTAGAGTTTCACTGTGGCTTTCGTGTTTGCTAAAGCAGATTCTGAGCTTGCCAGGACCCATTTGTGCGAAGCAATCTGCAATACTTCCTTGCTCATGTAGTCTAGTTCTGACGGTAAAGGTGAAAAGGCTGTCATGGAAGCCAGGGGGGAGGGTTTTAACAAATTTTATTAAGGTTTCTGACTGATGAGGGACATTTTTATATTTATATGTTTGTGCTTTTGTTTTGGGTAACAAGCCTAGAGTTTGTGAAATACATACAAGAAATGTCTTAAAGGAAGAGACGTGCTTCATGGTGCTGGGATGAAAGAAAATATCAGGTGAAGTGAAACTTCAGATTTTTAACTCAGCTAAGCAGGAGATACTACTCAGATATCTGAGAATGTGGTTGTCTCTCAAAACTCTGTCTAAGTGCTTATTGAGGTTACACAGAGAAACTTAGATCAGATGAAGAGAAAAAAAGTACCAAATATAAAGCATTATTGACGATATTTGTACAAATAAAGCAACAGTAAAAACAGAACTGGGGTTTACTTTTGTTTCATAAATATACAATTGTGTTTCTCTTGTGTTTAGAAAGATTCTTTTCTATCCATAAACACTTAATGAGTGATAGATCAGAATCCAGAGACGCGATTGTAAGATGGGTCAGTGGCCTGTAGCCTCCAGCAAATTAGCCACGGTCAGCCTGGCTATTTTGTTGTTGCTGTGCTTTGTTACTTGTTCTATGTATTTGTAATGTCTCTTGCATATGTTGAATAGACCAGGAGGGGGCAGAACTGCATAACTGTAGTCACTTTCATGTGACTTTCAGGCATCTGTATTATGTGGTTAAATGAACAGTGGAAAACTGATCTATGAAAAAAGATCTGGTGATAATTTTAGTTTAATGTTCACCTAAAATCAATTACTCAGATATTCAGAAACTACTTTTATGTGTTTTCTACATAGGTCTTTCATTGCTGCTATGCTGTCAATGAACATTTCTGAAGGAAATGCTGGCTGGGTTTTAAATAGTGCTGCTAGGGGAACTCAAGCATTTAGCTGGCTTATTCAGTGTACACTTGAAATGGAATTGTCATTTTCACTACTGAAGGTTACTGTGAATCTAGTTTAATTTGGGGGTTGGTTTTTTGGTTTTTTTAGCTTCTAACTGTAGTCTGGTTTCTCTTATGTTTTCTAAAGCAATTAGTTTGGTAGTTAATTTTTTGCCTGTTCAGGCTTAGAATAAAAGGTTTTAAGCCAAAGTGCCTGTTTTTAATATATAGTAAAAATATTAGCCACCTTAGCTATAAAACAGATTAAAATCAGTATTTCTCGTGAAAACTTGAATGGAATGGAATGCAACAGCTATTTTTATTTTCTGTAGAGAACCTGATTTAAAGGCCAGTCACTCAGAGTGATTTAAATCAATCAATGTACTTTGAGTAAACTGGGCTGTTGATACAGTGGTGTTTTTTTTCCAGAACAAAGGCTGAAGTTGTTCCCGAACAGTTTGCAGCTTGAGTAAAGCGAAGGGACAACAGTCACAGAGCAGGTCTTGGGGCGGGGGGGAATGAGTGGGTGAAGGACAACTGGGGAGAGAGTGACATTCACTGTTTGCTTTGATTCTTTTTTTTCTTTATTATTGTAGGCTCTTTCTAGCAATAGGGTCTACTGTTTTTCTTCCTGGAAAGTAGACTGAAACATATAATCAAAGAATACTAATATTTAAACTCCAATAAAAATTATTCATGCTAATGGTAAGTAGCTTCTGCTGTAGTAAACCTTATTTTACAAGAAAGCTGCAAGTATTGGTTTTGAGCCTTTGGGTGACTGTTTTTTTTTTTTTAAATGACAGGAATGTGCTTAAGCAAGTTCCTGAGATCTACAGAGTAACATAGTTGGCTTAATATATTATCAAAATGAAATGGCTAAAATTGTGTTATCATCTTCATGGTCTGGGGGTAGAGTAGGCAGCAGGATTCTGGAGTTATTTAAATCACTCACAGTAAAAGCAAAACAATCTTTTGGAGGCAAATAATACCAAATTATGCTATGTTGTGGAAATGCTATTTTAGGATTATAAATAGTCAATATTGACCTCTGTCTAATCTAAGAGAGAGTGATTTGGTTTTTGTTTAAAATTGTGGATCAGGAATGCAATCTTTGACGTGAAACATGCTTTGCAGATCATATGGGGGCTGTCTAAACCTGACAGCTGTCTCCCTTCAGCAAGCTGGAAGACAGTTTGATCTACCAGAATCTCTGTTCCAAAAGTGCTGTCAGTTCAGATCCTTGCATCTGGCCTTATTGGACCAGTATTATGTCATCTGTATGAGCAATTTTAACTGCATTGCTGGTTTACTAGATACCGTCTACTAATTTGGAATGATATGACTGACATAATTCCTTAAATTTACTTGTTTTCATCAGCAATAAAAATATTACTAGCATTGTGACTTATGTCCTTCTAACAGCAAATGACTTTTTACGGGTCATGTGACCTGTGTTCTTGAAATTCACACAATAAACTCATATAGTTTTGTAGTATTTTGATACCAACCCCATTACAGTACATCTGTGTCTGTGAGATACAAAACCAGCACCTACCTGAGGTGAAACAATTAGGATCCTTAATAAATGGCAGGCACAGAATGCACATTTTCCTGTAGAACCATGCATCAAGATCCAACTGGTCATTTTAACACTGTTATTATGGGGGAGGACAAATCCTGAAAATCTGAACTGAGGATAAACTGATGCAATTTGTGTTCCTGCATTTGCAAGCCAAATATTTTGAAAGGCCATTCTCCTTTAGTTCTCAGCATGCGAACTTGGCAACCCAAACCTGACCATTCCTATGCCCCCATTCATTTTCACTTCAAATCACTTTAGCAAAAGCATCCAGCTAAAGTTTAAAGATGCTTCTAATATTAACTCTGTTCTTTGGCAAATTCATCTGTTAAAACTTCCAGCTTCCTGTTTAACATTTTTAACAGGGAGTTGTATTCTGAATGCCAAAATAGTACTGTACTAAAATCTGTATATAGGGATCCAAATAAATATAGCACCTTGAGCTAATTTTTAGTTGTTTGAAATGCAAATAAACACAAGCTTTACTCATCACTGTAAACTTGCTGAATGACTCAGATGAACAGATGAAGCTGAGGCTGTAATTCTCTGAAAACCTAATTTTGAGAATTGAATCTGATAAATTTTTTTAAAGCCTTTTCTTCTACAGACCTAGGACAGTATTTGCTATTTTTTAGTGTATTCATTGCAAGGATCTTAACAAGTTTTGATACAAAGTGCATTATTCAACTTTTTGAAGTAAAAAAATTGCTAAAATTAATATTATCAAACCCCAAAAGTGAATGCTTATATTTCAGTTGCATTCACTGGGTGCTCTTAGTACTAGATTAATATGGTTCCTGGTTTTGTGATGTGTGTTTGCATGAAAAAAAGTAAAACATACCATAACTGGCAATTATAAAGGCTTGCATTTTCCCCCTCAATTAAAGTCGTGGCTTATTTTGCAAGTCATCTGTATAGTGAAATGGTACATAGATTTACAAAAATGGTGGTTTCATGTCAGTTATTATATATAGAAAAGTTATTGAGTAATGATTTCTGCTTAGATTTATCTGCTTTCAGAATCTGTAACTCCTTGCATATGAAGTGCCACAAACTTCTTAAGTGACTATATCATAGAATCATAGAATCATAGAATGGTTTAGGTTGGAAGGGACCTTGAAGATCATCGAGTTCCAACCCCCCTGCCATAGGCAGGGACACCTCCCACTAGACCAGGTTGCCCAAGGCCACATCCAGCCTGGCCTTAAACACCTCCAGGGATGGGGCTTCAACAACTTCTCTGGGCAACCTGTTCCAGTGCCTTACCACTCTTAAAGTGAAAAACTTCTTCCTAATGTTTAATCTAAACCTGCCCTCTTCCAGTTTAAAGCCATTCCCCCTCGTCCTCTCACTACATGCCCTTGTAGAAAGTCCTTCCCCAGCTCTCCTGTAGGCCCCCTTTAGGTACTGGAAGGCCGCAATAAGGTCTCCCCGGAGCCTTCTCTTCCCCAGGCTGAACAGCCCCAACTCTCTCAGCCTCTCCTCATAGGAGAGGTGCTCCAGCCCTCGAATCATCCTCTAGACACGCTCCAGCAGGTCCATTTCCTTCTTATATTGGGGACTCCAGAGCTGGATGCAGTACTCCAGGTGGGGTCTCACGAGAGCGAGTATAGTTATTACTCAATCTTATGTCATGATAGATGCAGTCAATATTATCAGAATGATAGTACGAAGGTGAGCAGAGTTGAGCAAAACTTTAGTGAAACCTGGAGGAACTGGTGGCTTCCTAGGAGCTTTGGCTTCTTCAGAGAAACAAGATCATTTCTGCTCTTACTGGACCTCCTGTAGCCTCAGAATGATGAGAGCACTTTTTCCATAAGTTGCTTTCTTACCTTCTTTCTGAGTCTCAAAAATTCAGTGACAGTGACAAGTTCTCATTATTTCAGGCTGGATGGTCATGATTTGTATCCTGCTTCAGCAGAAGCAGGTTTTCTTTCCTTAGTGAGAAAATCACAAGATATGAGTTTCTCTTTGCTTTTTAGTTTGCCTCCTCCAGTCTGACTATAATTTTAGCAGCATAATAAGTAAGTAAAGATATCCTTATGTAAATCTTTTTTTTTTGTTCATAACTTCTAATTCAAAATTTTCTTCTAATATAAATTGTTAATGAATGAATAATGTTTGAAGCCATGAATAATTATGGTTGATTTATTCAACTTACTTTCACCTGTAATCTGGCATATTTTGTATTACCTGTTTGGAATTTTAAAACCTTATGAACTGCCTCAGGCATTTCCTCTCATGTTCTCCTCCATCAGATAAATTGGCATATAAACTAATGAACTTTACAGAAATTAGCTTGCTGAGACCCTGTTTCTTTCACAATTCCCAAGATTTGTACTACAATGAATTATAAAATTCATTGGTATCTCCACCGGTGTAAAAACTTACATTACTAGACACTATCAATGCCCTAGCCAATTTTCAGTCACTTCTTCAAATTAACTTAAGGTGGAAATGCTTATTGAATGAGTGGTAATTGCAGGGTCTATTCTCAAATACAGTAATTTTGTTGTATACTTCATCAAACCTAATACAAGAGTGGATTTTGCTTCTTGATTTTCCATCAGTGACTTCTCAAGAGTTGATTTAAAGATGTGAACAATAGACAGTAGCTGGATTAGTCCTTTGTCGTATGAAAATGCCAATTATTTTTGTCTTTTGGCAGATAAGTGTTTCTATAGTAGGACTCTCTATTCTTGTATCTTGAAAACAAATAGATGTCCTACTGCTAGAGATTGATATGATTTCATCTCCCCATTTTAGAACTTCTAGCATGTTTAAGAAAGATCAGAATTCTACCTGCATATTTCTGCTATTTCTAAAAACAATAGTTTGTTCCCTTGGGGGTTATAGAACATATTTGTTTTATTCTGTATCTAAATAAAGAATGTGTATCTACTCTATCTAGAAAAGTCTCCTCTAAGAGCTTTTTTTTGGGGGCTGGCTAACTTTTGCTTGAGTTGAATTTCTGAAGTTGTGGAATGTATGCGACTTTGTACTTTGCTTCCTCAAGTCTTACATTTTTTGACATGAAGTGGGAAATGATTTTCATCTTAATTTTGTGGACGCTGCTTAGCGTTGCCTTTTAAAAGGCAAGATGCCCTGTTCAGCTTCCAACTCGTTTGGAGTTGCAAGGATAAAAATTTTCTAAGAGTTTAAATGAACTAGAAAACCCTTACGTGCTTCAGAATATCACCTTCTGTCATCCTTTGTTCATGACTGTAATTCTGCCTACTGAAGTCTCATCTCACACAATTTCTACTCAGCTCCACCTTCTCTCCATTTGAGATCAGATATTCTGCTCCCCAAGTTGGCGTTGTTTTCGGCTTGAGATAGGGCCCATTTTTGAGTGGTAAGTTGCTGAGAGATTTGCTGGTTTAGGGCAGCTCTGGTTTCACGTATGTTCAGGAGCAAACGTAAAGCTTTTGTAGGGAAATGATACTGTGGTGTTTTTTATGAAACACAAGGAAAGGATCACGCCTAACAGGCAATGCTTTACCAGCTGAAAAAAAAGCAAAGAGGCTTTTGGAGTTTCCAGCTTAATTTGCTTTAAGGAGGTGAAGTCCATGATGGAGAATGCTGTTGGTCTGCAGAGGTATAGGGAAGCAGTTTACTTTGTGCCCTTCCTCATTTAGCCTTTGCTTCAACTTTCTCCGCTCTTGCTGACTCCCCCTCTCTCCTTGTTTGCATGTGCGCTCCCCTCTATTCTGTAGTGTCCATTTCTGGGCAAGTCCATTAGTTTCTGCTGTGCTAGAGCTTATGGATAGGATGAGATGTCAACTTAAAATGGCCCAATTCTGTTAAGATGCACTTTCTATTATTTGTTGGAAAACAAGGTGAAACATGTTGGTCAATTCTACTTTGACATTCTTTCTGCTGCTGTTGCTTCAGCGTGTTGGGGATGCTGCATGAAGCCAGATAACAAAATGCATAATGACAAAATGAACCTTGCAGAAGATAAATGAAAGCTTATAGGGAGAATGTTGCCTTATATGAGATATTCCTGCTTTAGGGAAAAGGATTGGCAGCTTGACTAACCCTGTTGTTTATTCACTGAAGAAGTAACTTATGACTTTGCAATCTGGTTAATGATCTCAATTTAGAACAGTATCTAGATACTTGTAAATGAAATGTTGATTTTAATTTTTAAAAACTGTGGACTGTTGTTCTTTTTTTAAGCAACAGACAGATGCTAAATCTTTTTGGGTTTTATCTAGTTGTTTCTGTGATTAATATTTATGCTGTTTACTAGCAATATGTCTTATTTTGGCCTCTGTCCACCTGAACACTGGCTAGTTATTTTTGTTTGCAAACACTGCATAGCAATGCTGAACTCTATCTGTAATTGGCACTATAGTATTGTATATTAATTTCTCCAGGGCTGAATCTTTTTTTTTCCCTCTTCATTTCCTTCTGGTCTTCTCATTTTTGTACTGTTATGTTAACAGTGATTAACTTTTTCTGTTTCTTTTCTTTTTGATGCGAACTACCCCTTGGCTTGTGTGTGTGTATGTACACATTGCCTTTTCTGGGAAAAAATGGCAGTACTTAGAAACTTGTCCAGCTTCACTGTCTTGATGGTAGAGCCTGTTTTCAGACTGATAAACTGAAATAAAATGTGATCTTTATATTTTACACAGAGATGGGAGATTAGAATTAAGTTTCACGTCTAAGTTGTATGACATAGTATTGTAGAATTGTATGAAATTGTCTAGAAGTTTTCTATCCTTCAAATCTAACTTACCTCATTAATGGTGGAGACTTTTGCTCCTAAGTCACTCAATTTGTTCTGAAAATCCCACCTACCAGTATTTGAAGAATTGATAGTTTCATATAACTGCCTTCAAGTTGTTCTCATCTGTATTTTAAGTTAAGTTCAGTGAGGCAATTCTTAATCTTTGAAAGTACAGGCATTCAAACTAAGAGTAAAATGATAGAATCAGATTGTGTTATCATCTGCTTGGGGACTGCCAAACCTTACAAATAGTTTTATAATATTTTTTAGTTATTTAGATGATTCCCTGAGAATCATACAGTTCATATTTGCTGTAATATTTATGCATAATATTGAAGGCTATGAAGAAAATAAAAACTGGAACTCTATTATATAGTATATACACTATATAATATATCAACCATTTATCCTATAAATAGGAAATAGCTTTCCTGAATTTAATTTTTTTATAACGAATTCCATTAATTTTTTATGATTAAATTTTTGTCTGCGTAGTCTAGCATTTTTATTCCAATTGAGATCTACTTTTAAAAGAGCCAGAGGTAATGATTGTTTTTAGTTTGGCTTGTGTGTCGTATGGGTGCTGGATTCCAAACTGCTGAAGGTGTTTCCTTGTCTGCAGTTTTACTCATTCAAATGTGGTTTGAAAATTAATAACCTTGCTTTTGCTTTTTGATATTTTTTATTTTTAAAAGTCAATAAATATTATTGACATTGTAATTTTTATATTTGATCTTGAAAGATTGTAGTCTGTGATAATCAGAATAATGTGAATTTTTTCAACTCTTTAGGAATGCTCGAGTCTTCCTAGTCTGATGATTGGAGGGAAATCTTCCATTGCTTTTAATAGTTTCTGAATGTAAGCATTTTATATGAAACTTTGTTATGCTGAAGGGTCTATGTTTGCATGTACAGTTTTTTAATATTTGATTTCATCTCAAGAAATGTGAATAGCAGCTTCTTCATTGGGTTTGTGAAATCAGGAGTTTTGTAGTTGGCCTTTACAGCTCACTATACTGCCAGATGCAGTCCTTTTAAGGGCAGAAAATTTGCTAAGTCTAAAACTTAGTATTATTACTATGAAATATAGTGCTTTAGTGTCAGGAAAGGAGAATTAGTCAAATCTTGAATATCGGCACATATATTCCTGACTAGTAATATTTACTGAAAAATACTTACTTTTTACAAAGGCATGTAGTGATAGGACGAGGGGCAATGGCTTCAAAGTGGAAGAGGCTAGATTTAGAGTAGATATTAGGAAAAAAATTTTCACAATGAGGGTGGTGAGGCACTGGAACAGGTTGCCCAGAGAAGTTTGGATGCCCCATCCCTAGAAGTGTTCAAGGCCAGGCTGGATGGTGCTTTGAGCAACCTGGTCTGGTGGGAGGTGTCCCTGCCCATGGCAGGGGGGTTGGAACTAGATGATCAGCCTAAACCACTGTTTGTTGCCAGTCTAATGTCCTTGAAATTCTTGCAGTATGTTTTGCCACATTTTCAGGTTATAGGTGTGCACAAGCCTGAAATTAAAAAGCACTGGTTGACTTGTGTTTCAGTTCCAAACATACTTGTTGTGATCAAGGGGCCCCTTTTCGTTTTCCTGTTTCTGTAAGCTAAGAAAAGTCACGAGGGCTTTCCAGGTACCAGGCATGGCTCAGTGCCACCACATCATTATGCAAATTTAGGGCTTAGAGCAATCTTGATAAATGGTATGTTATGCACATGTAAATAGTTAACAGTTCTATTTCCTCTTTTTGGTTGGTTGTTGGTTTTTTTTTCAGAAGTAACTGCCTTGTGAGCATCCCAGAAATGGCAGGTATCCAGTGGGTTCCTGATACCTTCAAGCAATGCTTTCTCTTCAATGAATTATATCCTTAATTTAATGGCTTCTGACAATAAACTATTTTGGAACCCTTTTCCCAATGGGTAGAAATACATGCTGTTTTTAAAAGTGGTAGGCTATCAGCTGTGCCAAGAAATTCTCTGGCAAACAACTAATTATGTCCACAGATAGGGTCTGACAAAAAATTTGCTTCAAGCCACAAGTCAGAGGCTTAACCATTGTTTGTGTCAAGTTACTTTACAGCTTGTGATTTCGGTTAGTTGGATGGGAATGTGGCTGTGAAGCAGTGTTCTTTGTTTGAGACACAGGCCCCCGCTTTAGCCAGCTTATAGAGCCATACGTAAAATGGCCTCTTTGCTTTCACTTAACAGGATGCCGTTCACCTTTCTGCTCTGTTGAGCACCATTTCATGACTTCACAGCCCAGGAATTAAACCCAACGCACAAAGCAGCTTTACCAGTAATTGTCTGCAGATTAAATTAAATGCCTGTTCTCGTACAGTGTATCTGAGTTGTATCAGACCCACTTCTCAGTTTACGCACTTGTTCCTGTCAATAAGAGGCGGCTACTGGAAAATGCTGCAGTCCTTGGGAGCCTGTCTCTCAGTGACTCTGTTAAAGTACTGGGGATTTTGTGTGCTCACCATGATGTTAATTCTATTGTGTTTCATAATGAAAAAAATAGCTTAGTCCGCTAGTGTAACTCCAATGTATTTTATTGAGGTCGCTACTGTCAGTAGCTCTGCTTTATACTGCGACTTCTAAATTCCTACTGTCACAGTGTTTGGCAGTTTGAAATTTTGTTTTAATTTTTGTTCAAAATTTTGAGGAATGAGTAAAAATCAGATTTTTGTAAAATCAGATAAATTGGCGTAAAATAATCTTGACTAGTTTAATTAAGTTGTGTCTTCTTCCTTTCACTTTTGTGCATCACACTTTCATATGTGGAGAGTATAAAGCTATTAATTTTAGGAAGAAAACATTTAAACTAATGAAGTTAACGACCCAGTCGCTCTCTGCTGAAGTGGATTTATGTATGTATATCTTCTATTTTTATTTTCTCATCATTGTTTACTGTATAACTGGATTGTGCAACTGTTCCAGAAATTTTTGACTCAGAATGTGCTGCAGCCTGCTTTTTGCTTAAAAAATTTATCTCACCCCTGGCTGTCCAGCTGGTGTAGCTGATGAATAAGAGTTTGGGGCTCATCACCTTTTTTAAAATTTCACAACCTTTAGTTTCTCATTAACAGTATGCTTCATGGTTGCCAAACTTATCCCACCAATCTTTCAAAGACCAGAACATTATCACATTACTCAATATACGCTTTGCATAGTTTCTGTAATGATGTTGTATGTGAAAGTCATCTCAAAACTTGGATTTGGTGCTGTATTCTGTAAAGATGCAAAGCGAATATGGACTTACCCTCACATTTCTTAATGCAGAGGAGTCTGGTGAAAAGTTGACCCTCATTCATTCAGCCTCAGTCAAATTTTACAAACTGTGATGGTTTTATTTATGAAAAATGCCAAAGATCACTCCTTTCAAAAGAATAGTGTCATCTTTAATGACCAGACAGCCTTCAGAGTTGTTTTTTAACATTAAGGTCTTAATTCCTCCAAGTTTTAACATGTTCTTGTTAAACAGTTAATCAATTGGACAGCACTGAGTCAGTTTAAGAGTGGGTCAAGAATTAAGGTACTTTTTCTAATTGCACCCTGCTTTCTAGTCAGACAAGGAAATAGAACAGACTTTTGAAAATTAAATGCGGGTTGATTGTTTTCTACTAATATTTTAATTTTGGTTTTCTCTTAAAATTGGTGGAAAAGATTTCATGCATATTGTGCCAGAAATCTCACATACTAGCATTAGAAAGAAAATTTATAGTAAATGAAGTGTTTTATTTACTGCTGTGCAGTCATCTTCAGACCACTTTTCTTGCCTTTCTTTTAACTAATACTTCTGGAAATGACTGGTGAGTAGGTGGGAACACAAGATCCTCTCTGAGGGCTACTGCACTTAAATATTTTGGCAGGACTTTCTTTCATTCCAAAACCAGGGCAAGGTTTTACAAAATGGTTCTAAAGTGAGAGAATATTTATGTATCTTTTCCTGAGCAAAGTGCCAAGATCTACCAGATGAGTATCAACACACTTTAAAGTCATGGCTTTGTCCGAATTTGGAGGGAATTTGGAGCATTGGAAGTCTCCATCAGCACAATGACGAACATGTTTTTGTCAGCAACACAGGAAGAACTTCAAGAAAGAAAAGGAAAATACGAAGACTATATTTCTACCAGGCCTGTGACATCAAAGTACTTTCTTAGGAAAAACCTGAGGACGTATGTCTTGTGTTAGCAGAACCAGCTGCATAGCCTCCTTCCAGCGCGTCATTTGTATTTACTCAGCCTGGCTTTGCCAAAAGTACCTAGTTAGGAAGCTGAAAGTACCAGCAAAATGAGAACCCATGAGAACCATGTTGTTACCTTAAATGCCATGCTATCAGGGCAGTATGTACATGATCATACATGTTATTCCACGCTAGACTTCATTTCATTGCTTTTTTTTTTTTTTATTGCTAACATGGTAGATTTACTTCTTCCTACTCACTCTCAGTCTGATTCAGCCTTTGTTCTCCATTCACATGACCAGAACTCTCACCCAGGACCTTATCATTTCATGTCTTGACAACTCCAGTCATCTTCACTCTAGTCTCAACAAATACTGGCTTGCAACATTTGTATCTTTTTAAACATTTTTTCTTCTTGTTATTTTGATGTTCCATTGTTCCCTCTCTTGTACTGTGGGATTATTTGCTTTAACTTTTTAGACCGCACCTTACCATTGCTTATACGCCTGAACTGCTGAGTGTATGGCATCTGCAAAGCCAGCCTTTATTGCCCTTTTAAGTGTTTCCAACAAGGATCTTTAAATTTCCCCCTATGCTATTTAATGCATGGTATTAGCAAAAAATCCTCAGTGCTATTTCATTGTCCTTTCATTCCTTCCTAATTGGGACTTCTAAATTCTACTGCAGTTTGACTATATAACTATAATGGTACTAACTTATCGTAATACTTTGCAAAGAATGTGGGAATTCTTGGCTACTACCAAATGAAGCTCTAGGACTAAATTGGACCAATACTAAAGTCGCAATGACTCTTATTAATTACACTGCAGTCATATGCCTGAAGTGCAACTTATCCATTACAATATTACTTGTATTAAAGCTCATCAGGAAAATGTTGTAACTGAATGTCTCATCCATATCAGTCCATCTAATGTACTTTTCTTGACAGTAAGTTGATAGTGAGAATGTATTTGGTATTTTTTTGTGTGCATTAAGAGCAACAAGTAAGTTTTTTCAGATACGGCTGTGGTCTTTTTCCTTATGCATGCCAGTATAGCTATTTAGATCCCTCAGGCTAACGGTAGGTTCCTCTGAGATCCTCAAAATGGCTGCTTACCAACAGCTTAAAAAAACAGACACGTGAATTCCCTGAATATTGTCTATTCTTTTGGATAGCAAATTAGCTAAAAAGTTTGCCATGCACAATCAGCTCCTGTGCACCATGCTAACATGCAGCGTGGCAGCTAAGCCCCTTATGGGTTTTAACACAGCGTTCACCTCTCTCCCTCCCTCCTGGTAGAGCTCTGTCTGCTGCTGCAACGGACGGTGACTTTTGAGGCTGACATGCTGCATGATCCTTGCTTGGGTTGGGTTTTGCTTTGAGTTTTGTAACTGTGAGGAAAAGGTTGACTTGGCTTGGGTTCCTGGTGCCAAGAGAGGATTTTCATTTCAGACACAGGTAGACTAGGCATAGAGCTGGATGTGAACTGTCAAGTTATTTTCATAGAATCATAGAATGGTTACAGTTGGAAGGGACCTCAAAGATCATCTAGTTCCACCCACCTGCCATGGCCAGGGACACCTTCCACTGGACCAGGTTGCTCAAAGCCCCCTCCAACTTGGCCTTCAATACTTCCAGGGATGGGGCATCCACAACTTCCCTTGGCAGCCTGTTCCAGTTCCTCACTGCCCTCACAGTAAAGAATTTCTTCCTAATAGCTAATCTAAATCTACCCTCCTTCACTTTAAAACCGTTACCCCTTGTCCTATTGCTATACTCCCTGATAAAGAGTGCCTCTCCAGCTTTCTTGTAGGCACCCTTTAAGGACTGGAAGGCCGCTGTATGGTGTCCCCAGAGCCTTCTCTTCTCCAGGCTGAACAACCCCAACTCTCTCAGCCTGTCTTCACAGGAGAGGTGCTCCAATATTCTCCTATATTTTTTTCTAATGACTAGGTAGCTTCTTCACTGTACTTTCTGTCCTTGGTGATCTCTTTGTAAGGTGCTTTGCTTTGCCCAGGCACTTTGTACAGGTCCTGGGTGCCTGTCTCAGTGTGCTGATTTCCGTTACATTGCAGGACACTTATAATTAGGCATTGCAGTATTGAATGGAACAATACCGAAGCTCTTCTGTAGATTCTCTCATAAATCTCTTCTGAATGAGAATTAGGGTCATATTTACAAGGATCTAAAGGTGTCTAATGATGAAGATAGTCAACTAATAGTATTTCCAAAGAAGTATAAGCAGCTTCTATTGTTTTTGCATAATTTGCTAATTTCACAGTTTTCTAGGTCCCTTTCCCCAGTTTCTGTCTGCCTGTGAAATCCTACAATTTTGTAAGAGGCAAAATATTTGGGTGATGAGCAAGTGGAAGGGAAACTTATCTGCTATTATCTACTTAAGTATCACAGTGGCTTTGAACTACTTCATTACATGTTCATTAGTTCATGTTACAGTTGATACCAAGTCAATCCTATTAGTATTTAGCATGTTACACAGCTTTGGAAGTGATAATATGGGAGGCTTCTGGAAGGAAGTAGTTTGTAGCCTTAGATTGCTATGAAAGATTCTTATTGTCTTCATTCCAAGCTGGGAGAAGGAAACCATGGGCAAAGACTCTTAGGGATCATGAAGGAAATTACATTATTACAGAAAACAACGGTATTTTTGTTAGAAGGAAATGTGCTATAAGCTGCCACAAAATAGTAATGTATTGAACTACTGTAAGTAAATTTCCCAAACAGGGCAATGGCAACTTCATAAGTACTTATTTCTCTTTCTACTCAATGATAACATGATCCAAGAAACTATTTCCCATATGCCGTAAATCTTAGCTTTCACTTCAGATTTAATTTTGAAGAGTGAATTGTATTGAACTTCTCTTAAAAATTTAGTTGAAACTTCTGTTTAGCCTGGACAAGATAATCCTAGAGACTAAGTTTAGAATATCATGGTTAATCACTGCTGTGGTAGAGGGGAAGAAAGAGTAGAATTTTTAAGTCAGTAAATTTTGATGTGTTTCATTTGCAAATGTCTAACAGTACTATGCATCAGTGATTTCTGATAACTTTTAATTGTGAAAAGGCCTATAGGAAAGTCACCTGAAATTTAAATATGCAGAGAAGTGTTGGACCAAGGATTAGTATAGGACTGTATGAAAAGTAGGAAGTAAGGAAAATGTGGCAATAAAATGTAGTGGGATAAAGGCTGTCTATAAACATTCCCATGTCTGTAATCATTAACAAATACAGTCTGTGAAGAGTCTGCAAAGTTTTTATTGTATTGTGAGACTATGCAAAACTGCATTAGAAAGTGTTTAGGTATAAATTTAGCATATTTAAAGAAACATTCCTTAAGAATATTTGGAATTGAAAACTACATTTGTAGACAATGTGATAAATGCAAGAGGGATGTCTTGTGAAATGGACCTTTATTAAGCTTGATCACTACAAAATAAAAATCCAATTAAGGCATTGAAAAGATAAAGAAAGACCATCTGTGAGGGAATTTGACACAGATCTAATGGTAAGCTAATTTTTCAGATAAAGTGGGTATTATACTTTGCAGGCGATGAAGCAGAGACGTTAGAAATAATTTTAGATTGAATTTTTCGCAGGAATATGAAAAAATTGAGTAAAAGCAGAGGAAACAATGCTTGTAGGTCAGTTAAAGACAAGGTTATAAACACATTATTTCTATCTAGTTGGCAACATTGCGTTCCACCCTGTTTCTGAAAATGCTTGAAGCAATGTTGCGGGAAACGCATTTCTTATCCTGAGACATCTTCCCTGATTCCTGAAAGCCAGCAGTGACCATATGCACTAAACTTAATTTTGTCCCAGAGATTATATTAGTGTGCATGGGATAATGAGTTTCATGTGATGGAGCAGAGGTAGCTTTTGTATTGCTTAACTGAGGAGTGTTTTCCACTAAGAAACTAATTCTTGGTTAATTTTGTACTAACAGAGGAAGATAAAGTCTGTTTTGTTAATTTTTTTACAGGTACATTTTCAAGTTCATGTAAACAAGTTCCTTAACCAATAAAAAAAAGATTGTATATGTATAACTTCATAGAAAACTAGTTAGGAAGCAAGGTTGAGTGGTGATTAGAGTGCTTCGCATGGCCTAGTCAAGGTTAGTATAACAATATATCGTCATGACGTGCTTTGTTCCTCTGGCTACGCAAATGAGGTTGCTGAGAAAAACTGAGACATTTGCTTAGAGCTTAGCCTAGATTAGATGAAGATAATAGTATGGTATTGTTGGTGCTTTCTCGACTGCTGAACTTTGCCTGTGCAGATTGATAAGTTAGGTAAATGAGAGTTTGATTTGTAGATTAAAAGCTTCCAAAATTGTCCTGTTGCTAAAGGTAGGAGATTTTCTCATTACAGTACCTATGAAGGAATCATTGATCTTCTGCAGTGTAGACCTAGTTTATTCAATAGCCAGCTATCTAATACCTAGCAAGTATGCTACAAAGTCAAGACATTATTTAAATACTATTTGAACCCCTAAATAGTGGAGAATAGTCTGCACACAAATCTTTGATTCTGCGTGTTTTGCAAGAACAGCTGTTCAGCATGATCAGGACCAGTAACTCTCCTGAAACGTTCTTTAGATCTTGACTGTCTGGAGGTGATCAGGAAAATTAAAGGTATTAGGACTATGTGTGTGATTGAGGAATTTTAAATCCCACCTCTTACTTGCCTTATATCCCCTTCTCTTCAGTAAGCTTTACTAAAGATCTTTAACTGCTTAGCTTTCATTAATATTGTGTATTTCTGTAGTGGAGGGCTTGCTGTGTAGTTATATATTCTCTAATTAAGATATAAGGACTTAATGAGAACAAGTAGAAGGACCCTGTCATGGGATATAGGAAGACAAAATATATTATACAAGGAACTTAAGTTTGATAATAAACATTAAGATGTATGTTTAATCTCTGTATATAAAATCAGCACCCTTCTGGTCACATCATTCTACTTTTTAATAATGTTAAGCCTAAATACATCACATTTTTGTACTTCTGTAGTGGTAATATTATCTCAAGGGTGGGTCTAAATATGTCCCAGTCTTTGTAATTGGCATCTTCATTTTGTCTAAGCTTTTTAGGTATAGTTAAATATGTTTCCTATGATAGTCAAAACTACAGGTGCCACCTGCCATGGCAGGACTCATAACTAATCCAGTATTTGCTGGTCAAATGAAAAAATTTAGTATTACTGTAAAGTAAGCTGCTTAAGTACTTTGTTGCATCCATCTGCTCCTTTTTTTTTTCTTTCCTCTTCAAAATACACATCCAGAGCACGGCTACTTTTGATCCTGCCAGCTATTGTTCATATTTAACAGAGAGAGAGGTATGTTGCATGAATAACACTTGAAGCTTGATTTCATTGGCGAAAGTGTATCTTTATTTTAGTATTGTTTGTTTCATTTTGAGTTTCTGTTACTTTCTTGATATCATGGGAGTAACTTTAGGACAAGCTATTGCAGTGTCTCTGCTCGAGTCAGGGAAATCAAGCAGCAGTGCAGGAAACTCATTCAGATAAAGCCTGCAGAACCAGTCTCTGAAGCTTTTAGCCCCACAGATGTTTTGCTTGAAGCTGTTTTTAGGTATAAAGCCTCAATTCTGACCTTTGTGAGGGAATAATGAACGGTAGACAGTTAAAGGCCAAATGCCAACCATATTTGTTACCTTTTGCAATACTGCTTAAGTAAATTAAGTTTGCGAGAGCTCTAAAACAGTGCTTAATCCAGAGGTGGCTGTATACAGAAATCGCGCCATCTCTCATAGCAGTTTTGGTTTGTGGCTGGCTGATCTATGAGCCCTGGTAGTCAAACTGAATCCAAAAGAGATATTGTGGATTAGGTTAACGTTACTAAGGTCAGAGGCTAGACCTGAAGTACATATGTGCATGTATCTCTGTTGTCTTTTACATTTTTCTGTATAAAAGTCTGCCCTAATATATTCAGCTATTTTCTGCCTTTTTCCAGTCCTCAGTGACAATAAGAACTATGCAGGTCTTAATACACATGGTGTAATATACACAGTATTTGTTCCATTCTTAACATGCCTGATTTATTTTAAATCAACCTATTGGCCTTTATCTACCAAAGCACTTACAGGACTCCATAATATAAAAACAGTGGACAATTTGTTGGCATTTAATTAGTGTCAGTACTGGATCTATGTAAACATGAAACTGGAAAAAAAATGTCTTTTATGCTGTGCATACATAGTTTTAATATTTGACAAACCATTTTCTTTAGGAACAATTGTCTTAGACACAACGAATGAGATATGTTTTTCAGTTTGGACACAATTTCTTAGTAATTGAAAAGAAAATGGAAGGGATTTGCTGATCACTGGTCCTGTCAAAAGAGAACTAAAAATATAGGAACTACATTTCTGCACTAATAGAAATTGGTATAAGATTTGGTCTGTCTTATTATAGAGGCCTCTCAGAGTTTTTGTGTTGGTCTCAAAGATGCCTAGCTCAAAATTTGATGTCGGTAAGCCTGCTGGCATTTTACAAGCAAAGATGATCCCTACCAATTTCAGATAATGCGCTTAAATCTATAGTCCCACAGAAAGACTTGTTTTTTAATAGTAGTAATCCTTTAATTGACTGGGTGTGGAAACACCACAGGGCCTCTTCTGGGTTCCCTGGTGAGAGGCTTTCTGTGCATAATCTGTTGCAGATGTTTAAAAAAAAACCCTGTTATAAAGCTCTGTAAGTTTTTAATATTCATAAAGCTATTCTGTTCGATACACTTAATGATACAAATGAACTTTATGCAATGGATATTAACTTATAGAGTAAGTATTGGATCAAATAAAAGAGTTAAACAGACACTAGCAGAAAATTTTGTCCATTGGGAAAAACAGTGCTTTAGAGCTGTTTATAAAGAAAAGATAAATTATTTTGGAAAGGGGAATAGAAGGTAAGAATATAGGCTTCTTCATTTTTATTCCCATTTGTCACCTAAGAAGAAATTTAGAGAAAGTGTAAAGCTGCAGTGTTTTTATGGCTTTTAGACCCTGTAGCTTGTCCTTTCATTGGGCTCCAAATTAGTTTCAGGTGTCCCCCAAACAAGTGTGACATATTTGTAATATTAAAATGTTTACTAATAATGTTGTTTGATATGCTGTCTTTTTGAGCACCTTAGAGTTAAAGTAGTCTAGGAATAACCAGCAACATTTTTTGACACACAGTAAGTTGAACCAACAGAATAATGAAATTATCCTGGCTATCAAGAGCTGGAAACATTATATTAGCTTAGGAAATCTTATGCAATATCTGCCAAGTGTGAGATCACATTACGGTACATAAAAGTGCACTGAATTGTACCTTATTTGGAGTAAAGTACACTAAATACCTTCCATAGAACTTTTTTGCAATGTAAGGTATCTACAGGTAGTGAAAGTATTCTTTCTTCATACTCATGGAATTATAAAGCTCATTTTACTTAACAATTGTTTTTATTTCAATGGGAACTTCCATAGCAAGTTTGTAGTAGGGCTGGCTAGAGCTAACTTTAAAACTGAAAAGAAGTAACTTTAAACACAGAATAGATTATTGGTAAAATAGGGCAGCCATTTAAGAAGAAAAGCTACCATCAAAATTTTAATTTTAGTTACTTTTTGTAACTAAATTTCTGCATTTGTAACTAACTCCTGCATAAGTAAAAATATTGGTATCTCTTTCTTTCTGTTGATCTTTTCAAATATATTTTAAATAAATAAAATGTGGTAATTTCTCTCAATGTAAATCAAGAGAGAGAGATATATATTCAAAAGCATCAAACTTTCGATGCTCCTTTCCTCTTCCTTCCTTATTCCTTTTCACTCACTTAGGTCTTTTTTTTTCCTAAGCCTCACAGTTCTGCATAATAATTTCTTTTTCATTTGCCCTGTTATGAAGACTATTGTTCCTTTCCAAAGCAAGGAATCATAAGGAATGACTTAAAGTCTAACCTACTGTAGATGGCTGGCTGAATCATTAAATTCCCAACAAATGAAATCTTTAACACAAAGAATAATTTTAAACTTCTTTGCAATTTTTTGTTGTGATATTTGATGATCTTTTTGTCAAATACTATGTATAATTTTGCTCTAACATTCTTTTTCTGGAATTGGAGATTAATTCACTGTTTAACATTCCCTGTCTGTTCAAGATACTTCTGCCAAGTTGAGATATTTTAAGACCAGAGAATATAATTTTATCCTCAGTTTTATATACTATACCATTGCAAGTAGACGAGATTTTTATGCTGTAATAAATATGTGAGATATGCACCTATTTTAGAAGCTATTGATTCTATACAAATGTACTGTGTCTACAAGTCTGATTTGGGGAAAAGTTACAATCGTGTAACTTAATTCAATTTCAAACAACATTATTTCCTAGCTAACACTGAAGTTGGTGTTAGGAAAGACTAACAGCTTGCCATGATGGGAAAAAAGATAAAATACCATTTATAGCACTGTGCCAATATTCAGTGCTGTAGTAAGCATCTGAAAGACGTTGAAAGCTGTCCAGGACCCCCTTCTTCTTGCAAAATAACTGAAAAATTTGACATGCAGTAATTTGAATCCTGCTTGGGGCTATATTAATGACTTCATAATTCCTCTAAAAATTATTGAAGATACCGCTAAAGAAATTTTTAATAAAAATAAATGCCTAATTACAGTTTAATTAGAACTAGCGCTGGAAGTGGAAGTTCCCTGATGACATTCATTGATGTAACTGACAATCATTAGGTATTTCATGCTATATTCTTTCCTTTTACATTTTTGAGAAGCTTGATCTAAATCAATTCTGAATTGTTTTAGAATTTAAGCAGAAGACCAGGAGCGGGTTTTTTTTCTGCTGCTCAGTGAACATTAAATCTGTGGACTTCCATGCTCAGTTTCCTGATTGGTGGAACAGGAATAATACCATGCTGGAAATCTTTTTAGAGTTCAAGTTTTTGAGAAGCCTTGAAGATTAAGTACAAAGTATTATTATTCATTGGTTTTGAAAGCTAATCCATGAGCGAAAAAGAGGAGTAGAACATGCCTGAGGGAGAAAATGCTTTTGTCAGGGGCACACATGGTACAAACTGCTCTTTATGTACAGAGATGGAGCATTATTCTTGATCATGTCACAGAGTAGAGTGCAGGACTTAAGGTTACAAGTGCAGTAGTTCGATATTGGGGGCCCAGGGTAAATGAAATCCAGGGTAGCGATTGTATTTTGGTTTTATTTTTTGAGTGTCTATCACAGAAGCAGATGTTAAATTTTTCTCTCTCCTGTATCTGTCCCCCAGACTGCTGATTGCCCCCATAGAGATTTATCTGAACTGGATATACAACTCTTGAGCTGTTGGGCATAGCCCTCCCAAGTTCTCGTGTCCCTCAGGTTATACTCTGAGAGCAGTTATTCAACGGCAGGCTGTGGGGGTACTAACAGACTCTGATTGTCCTAACCAGCCACTAACCATCTATCTCTGTAATTTTCTCCTACAACCTCTTTTTGCCATCCCAAGCATTTAAAGGCCTGTGTTTAAATCAGCGCTGCTGCGGCATAGCTATGTAGCCTTTCATCAGGCAGCTGTGAAACAGTCCAGTGGTGAGAAAGAGCTGTGAGGACCCTCACCTGGATCCTCCAACCTTACACCTTTGCCCACTGACTCAGGAGCTGCTTTTAAACTTGGCTTGGCCTGGCACATGCCTCATTACTATAGACTTGTCTGGCAATCTGGACCCTTGCCCAACTCTGTTGCCGTCACCGGACCTGCTTTGCCATTCTTGTTCGAGCGGTGGGGGGCTGTGTAGCGTGTGGGTGAGGTCACTGCCCTGCCTGCCGTGCTGTCACCCTCGATGCCTGGCTTGCCTCCCTTTAGGGAGCAAGGACAAGTGGAAATGTGAGATCATCAGGAAGTATTTATTTTGGAGCTGAGAAAATGCTAGAAACATTTCTGACTGCTTATATCTTTAAAACATCTTGTTTATTTAGGTAGCATGCTAGTTTGCCTGTTGTCCTATATGCTGCTTAGGTAGGGTAATAAGATTCAACATATTCTACTCCTTTCTAATCACAGAAAAAGAGACAGTCCTGGTCTTCTGCATTTTTGTAAAAAAAAAAAAAGAGAAATATACGGATAGTTAGGTGGGCCTGGATGTTTTTGTAATTTAAGTAGACACCCATCTGAAATACAGGTAGACATAGAAATGAAAAACGTAAAGCCACATGTATGTTCAACCATAAGCTATATAGAAAAAATTAAATTTGATGTAGAGAGTAGCCATTCCCCCTCTGTGCTGCCTTACTGCAATGATCTCAGAAGTCTAAGTGAACAGGAACTACTACTTTGGATGGCTTTCATTCCTATTGACTGATTTTGGGGGAAATTCCATATAAATCAGCATTTTAATTAAATTGTTAAGGTAAATCTTTCTAATATAAGTAGAGCTGATTTAATATAGATGTATATCTTGTGCATGTATTTTCAGATTAATCATAAATTTATTTTCTGAAAGTTGGAATTCTACATGTTGAAACACAAACTTTTGTTTGCGTGCCAGAAAAGTGAATTTTTGAACTATGCTGCTGTTTGTAGCTGTTAGAGGAGCAAAGTAACAATGTAGAAACATACATGTTTATGAATGTACATTATTGCTTTGAGGAAATGCCTGTATTAATTTCAAATTGTTTATGAAATATTTCTGTGATTGGTACTGTGGTTCTACCCTTCAGTACTTAGTTCTTCTGGTCATGTTTTATTATTAAACACTGGAACCTGCTATAATTAGCCAGCCCAATAGTAAAGGTAATTTTACTGGATGTTTCTTTTTGCTCTGTTTAACCTTAAATGGAGTAATGTGGTGGCACAGATTCACTTCACAAGACATAGCAGATGTACGACAGGGTCTAGTTTACTTATTACATTGATGTTTGTCAGTCTCAGGAAAAGGAAAAGAGAATGCCCATGCTTAACAGAAGTCGTCTGTATCTTATCTAACATGTCTCTAAACAAAGCATTATTTGTCCTCTTTCCAATTTTTTCCCTTTGATTTGTCTTGTTAATGATTCCAGTTGTACTTTTGCATTTGGTCAACCAACACAGAGGATCTCCTTTTTCATTACGCATAGAAGTTTCTCTTCACCCCTAGTTTAGAGAAACACAGCTTCTCTAGTGTCTCAGTAGCTGTCCTTACACTGCATACTTACTACCTCTTCTCTAAATCCTTTACCACCTCCATGCTATCAGTATCTGATAGTTTCTCTGTTGCTCAGCCTTTTCTGCTGACTAGTCTAATGCTTTCAATCTTAACTCTACTGACTGTGACTCTGACTAACTGCCTTGCTAGGCCTTCAGCTCTAGGTTTCTTCCCAGCTTCGAGTCCCAGTACAGCTCCAGCTTCACGTTAATGCACTGCTTCTGTGCTGACTTTTATGTTCCTGTATGGTCTATTTGCCACATTTCACTCCCACTCTTGGCTTGAGTCACAAGGTTGCATTGATTTTCTCACACTTTTTCACTTGCTTTTCTGCTTCTGTGTCTCACTGATCCCTCTCCTGCTCCCTTCTTTCTGTCTTAACTTTTCATCTCTCTCTATGTCCATCTGTATTCCTATCACCAGGAACATATCCTTGCTACTAGCTCCTTGTCCATTGCCAACCAATCTCCCTTATTTCTTTCCCTTCTAAATAATTTCTGGCTGATATGCCCTGTCCAACTTTCCTTTTTCTTCTTTCGTTGCTCACATTGACTTATGCCTCATCTTAAATGATTGAGTTGAAAGGTGAGAAATTTGAAACCAATATGAAACATTATTTTGGGGCAGTACATTGTTCATGGAATATCAATATGAGCTGGATTGTGTTTCCTTTCAGTCAACAATAAATTGTCTGCTGATGTGGATAGGAGCAGTTGTATGCTTTGTGTTACTCTAAAGCATGTATTTATATCACACACCATTCAGCTGTGGGACTCTTTCTTTGTGTTAGACACAGAAAAGCAAGTGAGACCTGGTCTGCAGTCCTACGTCTTGAGAAGGACACATCTCCTCTGATGTTTAATAACTTCTATCTGTCATATACTTTATAGTCTGTAAATATTTTCCAAGACATGAATCAATTACCTTTTAAAGAAGATAAGAATAGATTACAGAATAGGTGTTGCTATGCATTCTTGACATTCTGGAAAAGCATGTGTAACCAGTAAAACTGCTATGTGTTCCTCTAAATGTTAAGGCAAAATTTATAATTCTGGTCATAAGGTTATGGGAAGTTTGAAATACTTCAAAAGCAAGACCAAGTAAAGTAGTTCTAGGAACACCTAGAAACGCCCCTCGATTTGTGCTCTTGGGTATAATTATTGTTACGCAGTCCATGCAATAAAAACAGCAGATAGCTGATATGTTGTGGCTTACTTGTATGCATATACCTTTTGCAGTACTTTTGTGACTCATGGCCTTGTTCTAGAATAAGTTCCCAGTGAACCATTTCTTTTCATTTTGTAAATGTGTGGTAGCCCAGATTCCAGTTTAGAAAAGCAACTATTTTAAAGGCCCTCTGTCAATGCGGCATGTTGATTTCAGGTTACAATTTCCACATAAAAGTTCTTTAACTACCAGCTCTGCAAACTTGTTTTACTTGGTTACTTGGAGTCAAGGCTGTGCAACCTTCAATAGTAAGGTTCAGCGAGAATGTAGGTACCAGTCACAGAAATTGCTTCACACTGCTTGCAGACTTGGGACACTATTTAACAGCTCTGTTAATGATACGTGAGACAAAGGAGCCATGTAAATAGATAAGACTAAATGCACAGAGAGCAGAAGTTTATTGTAGGAATATAGTATTTTTATAGAAACACTTCTCTGACTACATTTACATTTTAGTCTTATTAGTTTAATTAAGAATGACAAATTTTCCATTTTTAAATATGCCTGACAGAAAATGAGTAGGGGTAGGGAGAACCTCACAAAGGGAGAGGGCAGGAGAAAGGCAGAGCAGGAGTACAGGTATTTCCTAGTGGATGATTTTTTGTGCACGCAGCCGGAGTCAATACCAACAGGGGCTTTAAATCTCCTGAATCCCTCTGCTCCTGGTTATGCCACTCCTTAAGTGTGTGGGCAGCAGCAGCAAGTAAGAAGACATTTTCCTGGTGAAGAAGAGGAAAGAAAAATCTGCTGGGCTTTACTCAGCGCCACATTAAAAGAAGGAGAGCTTGCTTCCTTGTGACATTACATGTCACTGTCTAAGCATGTTATCCTTAGTGTATGCTCAATCATTTGCTTTCCATGCGTCATGGCTCTGGAGCATGGGAAATAATATAAAAACTGGTATTACACTCTTAACGTATGAGGAGAGTTTCTGACTATTAGCTGAATTGGCATGGGTTTCTTTTTCTAGCAGAGAACAACACTCTGTGATCTAAAAACAGCTAGGAAAAAGTAGGATCAGACTTAGGACAAAAAATAGGATCACAGTGTATTTTTCTCACAGGTTTGTATAGGTGACATAGCTTAGCTGCTGGCATTTCATTATATCGGTGTATTTCGGCAGAAGCTTTTGTGTCATATAGACTGTGCCATGTGGGATCCCAGCTACCGTGACTTTGGAAAATACCTGTAAGTCTCACATATCAACACACTACTGACACATCTCATTTTATACCTGTCAGTGTGCTCAGAAATCAATTATAATATTTCCCCAAACATTTCTGGACTGTTGAAGAAGTATAATGCCCATTTGAAACAACATTGAAGATGTTTCAAACAGAGCTACTGTTTCCATCCCAGCTGACTGGAGAAGGGTCCCTGTACATCTGCCATCTGCCAAAGAGGATAATGTGCTTTGTAACTGGCATTCTTATTAATATTGTAGGCAGCAAACCTTGCAGATAGGGCAGGAAACAGGAATAGGACTCATGGTCTGATCCTGACTCTGATGATGTTTTGTGCAACCCTGGGAAAACAGCTTGAGGTGTCTGCCCTACTGACTCCTTACAGTGTGTAATAAGAACCGTTTTGTACTGTTTTGTCATTTTCTGGTGGGGGAAAAAAAAAAGCTGCATGTCCTTTAAAATGTGCTGTGATGAAAAGCTACCTGGGAACTAAAATAATTAATGCCCTTGCAGAAAAATTCAGCTGCATCTTTGAAACTTTAAAATAAAGTGAGCCTCACTTATGATAAGGGAAGAAGGGGACCTTGATGATATTCCTGCTTATCGCTTAGTTCCGACCATAATTAACAACAAAGTTGACTGTGATCCTCAGCCTGCTTTTATGGTCAGTGTCGCTGAGCTCTATAAGCTAGCAGAAAGCGAAATAAAACTTCGGTCACTGCCTTCTAAGCGGATTCTCTAATAACCATTTTAACAGTCCTTTTTCCCTCAAACAGCCATGCTTTCCCACAGAAATTTGCAGAGAGCAGAGGATTGCTTTATGCTAGTTAGCATTTAAACTGCAGTCCAAGGCTTTGAGATTTTTCGTCTAGCGCTGATGGTATCTCTTTGTAGGTCATTAAGCTCTGTAACCCAAATGAAAGACGCCAAAGGTGTTGTCTGTGAAGCAAATGCACGCTGGCTTTTTGCTGTGGTGTTATGGTGTGCTTAATGCTGTGTGGTTATCTTGAATGATAACATATTTGGCAGCGAGAAGAAAATATCTCTGTGGAGATAGCGGAGAGAGTTTTTTTTAGTGTGAACTCATGTCACCCTTCTTTTTGTAGCTTATTGTCTGTTGATGAATTTTAAAGAAGCCCTTAAGGATTTGGCACAGAATAAAAGCATTATGCGAGCTTCTCAAGTCAGACTATCCCTTCACCTTACTGCACACCCAAACCTCGTTTGTGTTGCTTGTTTTTCTCTCAGCTGGACTGAAGAAGGAACTTGCATAAAGAAGAGTGGACTGGAAATTGTTAGGATCGTTCTGAGAGTCACTTTTTCCCTGACATTGTGATTTAAGATATTTCTGTAAAACTCCCTCCACCCATTACGGGTAACTAAGATTTTGTGGCTCAAGTTGTTACCCAGCGTCTACTCATGCAGACTGATCCTCAGAAGCAATCAGTTTATTCTGCTAGAATTAGATGTGCCTGTGATGAGTCGGATGCAGGCTGGATGTAGCTGCTAGTTTCAGTCTCAGCATTGCTGAAGTTTTCCTGTCAAACTGACAGTGCTCTGCCTCTTTTCCATGTGTCATGTTTAATAAGTACATAATCTGTATGAGGGGGTACTGTTATTTGAAAATAAGAAGTTGATTTAGATTATTAACTTATAAGAGAAAATTTTGCCTCTATTTTTCACCTGTGTTTTAAATTCTGATGTAGCAAAGGCTGTTTCCCTTCAGCATATAACCCTGCAAGTACCCAAGACCTGCCTTATTTGCTTTTCTACCACCAGTAACTTTACTGTCATTAAAGATGCTCCATTTTAATCAGAAAACCTAGTGTAAGAGATATTCACTAACCATTTAGCAACCATACCAGGTTTACAGTAGCTGCAGTTTTGGCAGTGGTATCAATACATTTTCATGTTTTTATCGTACATTAAATCCTTGTTAGCTGCCTTTGATAGTTCTGGCGTAGAGTATTTTGTGGTAGAGGGGTAAGAACACCTGGAGCAAGGAGAATGAACGACGAGTGGAATTCTTACTTAGAACAGACACCTCTCACCATTACAGGCTTTAACACCACTATTACCAAAGTCTTCTTATCTTTAACGTGGACAATCCAGTAAGCAGACAACTCAATAGCACCATTTCTACTGCTCTTTCCAATCTTCCCTCCCAGCTCTGGGCCCTTTGGGCTCCCTGGCGGAGGTCAGGGAAAGCCCCTCTCTTGCTCTCACAGCTGAGACTGATAATTACAGCTGATACTCAATGCAAAGCAGGTGGGCAGCCAGGAGAAGCTTTTCCTCCTTCAGCCTGAGAGGAAATTTGGGTGAGTGGCTTTCTATGCAGTGGCTGACCTCCAGTGTTAGTAGTACTAGAAATACAGGCATTTATTGGGCTTTATAGAGATAGCATCAGAGCAGAGCCCTTTAGGTAAGGACAGATTGACTGTGCTCTTGCCCTTTTCTTCAGTTTGTAGGTAGAGAACAAAGCTGGAAGCAACTGAAAATGGTAGGATTTTACTTTCTCTAAGTATGAGTTGATAAGCAGATACTTTTGGTATCTTAAGTAGATACAATCAATTCTTTGGGGTTGTTTAATGTTCTCAGTTCTGTCTGCCCTTGAGAAGACCTGAAGGTTTTCAATATCTCTGGGAAGTGCTGAGGCATTTTAAAGTTAGTTCTTAATGTCTGTGTTGATGTATCTCTATTAAAATGGCCTTCTTATTGCTATAGACTGTGGTAGCTTAAGTACAAGCACAGACATGTTGCCGTGTTAACTGTTAATGGATAGATTGGTCTCTTCAGATCTATCTGTATTAGATACTCTTTGGAATAATTACTTGTACTATGTTAAAACAAGGAATGGGCCAGAAGGTGAAACAATTTGTGTGAGTTCAGTAGCTGATCTGTAGAAGAGCTGTGACTGTTCAAGTAAACTTTAGAACAACCTTTGGGCTCTAATGAGTTCAAAACAAACTCTAAAAGCTGTTGTGCAGGAAATAGTAGTGCTAAAAAGTTTATATGGGGTTTATACGGGGAGCGAGTCCTGACACTGTTTCAGAGATTTCTGCAGGCTTTTTTTCATATGTCATTGAAGTGTAAGTCTCTGGAGACTTTACCTGCTTAAATTGTTATACCCTTTCAATCTCTTCAGCTTTCCATGTGTGTGATAACTTGCTACTAGCAATTTTGATGTTTTTCTTTGCGGTGGTAGCTAGAATCTGGGGACCTCTCTGTGTTGGTGTTATAGCTTTGCTTCATAACCAGTAGCCTTACTGCTAGGCTTTGAAAACAGCACTGCTTTCTGGAGGGCTGACCTCCCCTTGTACCACATCCACATAAAGCTCTCTGCTCCATTTTTTGAGTCCTTTGGATTTACAGACCTACTTGCAGCCGGGAAGGCCTGAATTGCAGGTTTACTTGATCTTGTTCTAACATAGCGCAGGGGTTATGCTGGTGGAACCACTGCAGCGCTGTGCCTGTGATTCAAATCTAGGTTGCATGACCTGTTACTGGCATCTAGTTTTGTGGAAGGGGAGAGAAAGGGGAAAGGTTGAAACTCTGAGGGCTGTCTGGGTTTGTATTCATCTGACTGAAACAATGAATGTATTTTGATTCGTTATTACTCCTTGAGTAATATTATACCCCCGAAGTTCTTCCAAGCACAGAAAGATTTCCCAGTATGAACAAACTCTGGGAAGACTTTTCCAGTAATGTTTGGGACAAGACTTCACCGATGGTGAAGCTTACCAAATTACCAATGCCATACTAATCCTCTTGGAACATGACAATTATCACTTTTAATATCACATAAATGTTGAATATGTTCACAAGGGTTTATCATCTCTCCCTCCTCCTCTTCCCTGTTTGAGTAGGGGAGGAGCAAAGAAAATTGCCATTAGCTATTGAGGAGGAGGAATAAAGTGGAATTCCTGTGCTTGATCTTGCAGCAGCTGCTGGTAGCAGGGAGTGAAGAAAAGGTGGTGGCTCTGGGGCTGGGCTGGCTGCTGTTTCCCAGGAAAGCAAAGCTTTGTGTATTCCACAGGACGCACACTAATACTATATTTACCCAGTCCTCCCATGTCACTTGAAACTGGAGAAGTCTACAGAGTATCTCAAATCCCTGATATTTAACAAAACAAAACCAGACCCCAAGCCCATTTTCCTTGAAACTCCATCCATAGTGAATTGTGTTTTTGTTGTTGTTGTGCGTGGGTTTGTTGGTGTGTTTTGTTTTGTTTTTTTTTTTTTTTTTAAGGGGCAGTAAAGCTATAAAATTTTTCTCCTATTTCACTTTTTTCATGTGATAGGATATAACATGAAATTCTGGTTTGTTTTACCCTTTGATAGCCTGAGTGATTTATAAAAACTTTTACAGAGGCACGACCATCTTTGATGCTTTGTTAGGAAGCCAAATCCCTCCAGGTGGCTTAGACAGATGCTAGCACCTTGACTACGCCCTAGTTTGTATACTGTTTTAATAGTTACTAATTACCTATTCAATGTCATTACCATGTTTCTGGTTTTGGCACAAAATTACAGAGCAAGTTACAACAGTCATGCAGAAAGATCACTATGTATTCTGCCAACAGTAGAAAATAAGAATTGTTAGGGTGCTTGCAAGGTATGCTGCGAAGTTAGTGTGTGTACTTAACTCTTAGAATGTGTATTTATTTTGGACTTTCTGCATTCTTTATGACTTGTTCCTTGACTGGAATTGAAGAACCTGAACAATTACCTCTTTGTAAGTGCTAGAGAGCAGATCTACTTTGGAGAAACAACATATTTTTTACAGTTTGGGATCACTCAGTGAACAAAATGAAATCTCTTCAGACACCCTTCAGAAATCTGTGACTTTTCAAAAGGTGTAGTGCTGAATATTATTCCAAGATCAAAGTTAAGGCAAAAAAAAAAAAAAACAAAAACCAAGCCAAACAAAAACAGTCACTTATATTGTTAGAAACCATTCTGTGTAGTAAATTAAATCTTATTTTACTGTGGAAAGAAATAATCCTTAACAAGATATAAAGAAGATTTTTTTTTTTTCCCCTTTTCATTTATCTCCCCCGACCCTGCTGTGTATGTCAGACCCATTTCATAGCAGGGGTTTTAAACCCTGATAATACTCCTTTCTGAAAGTGTTTCCTAGTGAACACCCTGTAGAGGGAGATGGTTTCCGCAGGGCAAATTATCTGGGGCAGAGCACCAAGTTATGGCAGATGCTTCTAGTTTTAGCCTACCTCATCTGACACTGCCCTGTGGGTCTGTGCCAGTGCTGCACTGCACAGGGGAACCACACATGAAATACTTTTCCCTGCAGATTGGGTAGAACATCTGATCTGATTAATTGTATGTCTACAGCAGGAAGTTTTCCTGGCATAACTAAGGTGATTAGTGGTGTGATTTGTTTTGGTAGCATTGCTATGCTGATAACAGACTGTTTTATTTTTATAAAATGCAACAGTGGAAACACTAAGAGGGTTTTGGCTGGCTTAGTTAAACAGAAAAAAATTTATAGTGAGAAGTCAACCAACCCTCCTCTAGTAAGATCTTATCTAGAGTGGAATACTTAATTTTTACATTTAAATTGCTGTTTAGTTTTCAGAGTTCTCTTCCACATGAAAGATGCAATTAATAATTACCAAAGTTATTGTCTGGACTGTCTTTGAGGCAAAAATCCTTGTGCTTGAATTTATCAACTCATAGACAATTCACATTTTGAAATGCAACTTTTGCATCTGTGCGATCTCGTGACTTTTTAATTCCTTTGTCATTCTTAGTTTACAAATAATCCCTGGAAGAATAAGATTAGTGCTCACTGTGAGTAAGAGTAAAGGAATTGAGCCCATCATCTATAAAACAAAGCACTGATTCTGCATCACAGGGCTTGAACTCAGCCCCTTCCCCTTCCTGCTGCCAGTGGGGAGCAGTATGCCTCAGTCAGCTCTTGAGGCTTTCCCATATAAAGTTTTTTCTGTCATCCATGATACTATTAATTCGTATAAACCCGTTGCTTCTTACTTCTTGTTGGTCCTTTGTCTGAATTTTCAACTGAAAGAATAGCTAGAAGCTTGCAAAAACAGTTTACACTGCAGACCCCCATAAGTTTGGGGTTGGGTTTTTCTGGTGGTAAGTGCCAATTAAAAGTTTGGTGCTTATTCCCACAAATGCATTGCTGGTTTGCATCCCCATCAGTTCTCCACCTGTTTTCTGAAGCTGCCTTTTAAGCTGAACCAGTGTAATAATTATCTTCTGACAAGTGCAAGCTGTGGTGCCCTGGGAGGGAGGGAGTGGAGAACTTCAGCTGGAGGTTGTGGTGCAAAAAGGTGTGGGAGACACCAGGGTGCTCTAAGCCAGCTCCTCCACCTGCAGGGAGGAGCATGGCGCTGTACCTTGCAGAATTAATTGCCAGGATAGCCCAATCCTGTGTCTTAAGCATCCCATTGCAGAGATTTATTTGAATTATTGTATCCTCTGTGGTGAACCTGTGTGTATCACTGGTGCTTCTGGAAATGTAGCTCTTTTCTCTGCACGGGGGGGGGGGGTGGGGGGGGTGGGGGTGGAAATCAAAGCTACCTTTTGGTTTTTTTTTCACAATGAATTGTGGGGAAAGTTTGTCTCCTTGTAAGTTCATTGGGGAAATTATGTGGGAGGTCAAGTAACAACAATGTTTAGCCTTAGGCTTATAGTCCTTTTAAATATGAAAGGAAGAATTTTTTTTATTTGTGGGCGAGAAAGGGCAGCAGCTAAATAGGAGCCTAGGGTAACTCTGCAGTGAAAGCGTGTCCTCAGGGGTCAACACTGCCGTGAACACAGGATACGCTGTTCTCTATTGTACTTATTTTTGGACAGTATCTTCTGATTTATGGACTAGCATTCACTTTAGAGCTAAATCAGAATGGAAGGTTGAAGTATTCTGAAATGGAAATATATGAAATTCAACTTGCAGGCTAAGTAACACACTGCACTGACTTTGTTAAAAAAATAAATAAATTCTCCTTTCTTCTTAGAATAAAGGTGTTTGCTTAAAATTTCGTTGTAAAGCTTTATAGTTTTATAATTATTGTCGAGGCAGTGTTCATTTCATGGCTAAATTAAGGCCATGCAGATGTAGACATACTTGGAATGCTCCCTGGCTTTAATGGAAGTAGGAATTGAAAGTACTTGGAGCCGGTACGTTTGTTGTTTTCCAGTTAAGGAAGCTGGCAAATGATGTTACAAATTTTTGGAAGAATTGCGGTTTTACAGACAATGAAAGCAGTAGTTAGAGCAACACAATGTCTAGATAGTATTGCTGAGAACATAATTATGATTGGTTTTCTGTTGTATAACTGATAAGTAATATGAAAACCTCAAATAAATTACAATCGTAGGATGATACAACAAACAGCCCTGAAGTCTGACATTTGCAAGATCAAAAAGGCTGTGTGAGATCTTGCATTTTTCTTGTTTAAAGAAACAGTTCCATGACACAGTAACTGTAGGCACTGTACCAACCAGGCAAACAAATCTTACAAAGAAGCTATCTGGTTTAGAAGTAAGTAAGAGTTTGCAATACGAGCTCTGAAAGTCCAACAGCGTTGAGCATTTGTTTAAAATGTTGATCATTTGGAGATTGTTAATTTTTATAATTAATAATCTTATTTTTGAGTGCTTTATTTTTTAAAGTCATGTTTACATCACCAGAAAGTCCTGTAAGAGCCTTGCAATTATTCTATATGCTAAGATGTCTTGGATGTTTTTAATAAAATCAGCCAGCTTTTCGTTGCAATTATATGGCAGCAAAAGGGTTTTGGGTTAAAATGTTCCTTTCTAGTATATTTCTCCATACAGGGTTATTTGTAATTTTTCTTGTGCAAGATTTACTTTTTATTTTGATCACTGGAAGTTAGAAGTGCTCTGAGAATTGAAATAAGATCTTAAATTAAAGATGACATACCTACTGTGTACTTTTGTGTTACTTTAATTATTACAGAAGAGAGGAAAAAAGTTCATATTTGCCTTCTGTCTATATTTGTTTAATCAAGATGATAATAGGTTCTAGGATTTTTAGTTCTGAAGTCGCGTAATAAACTGAAAGGACTGCTGTCTCTTAAGTTACAATACTTGCAAACACTAAGAAGTGTTTATCGTAACCTATCTATGGATAAAAAATAATTTCAATTTTACTTGTTGTGTTTGTTTTTTTTTTTTACAATTACAATTCACTCACCATTTTCAAGCTTTTTTTTTTTGTTGTGTGTGTAGAAACCCTGGAATATAGGGGACCCCTGCCAAGTGTTTAGGTTTCCTAGGTTATAAGTTGAGGGAAGTGTGTTTGGCTTTTGTTAATGGCTGTTATTAAACCAAGGAAAAAACCAACTGCCCCCCCCCAAATGAACCAAAACTAAAACCAACAGACTATGCCTGTAAAGCTTCTGAGATATTCTGATAGATAAAATCAAAGGTCTAAGG
This sequence comes from Pluvialis apricaria, assembly GCA_017639485.1. NCBI lineage: Eukaryota > Metazoa > Chordata > Aves > Charadriiformes > Charadriidae > Pluvialis > Pluvialis apricaria. The sequence goes on from CM030012.1 coordinate 55,702,685, forward strand.
CTGCAGAGTAGCATGTTCTTCATTTTTCAAGTGTGGTGTTTAGCTAATTTGTCTGCTTTTCAGTTCATGATGGAAGATGTGAGTGATAGACAAATGGACTAGGTGTATTATCATCAAAACAAAAATGTGCAAACATCTAGGCTGCATCTCGGTATAGGAAGAAGGTAATTTAACCCTTTTGAACATGGATTTCTAAAAATCTTATTTTGGCTACTCTGAGTCTGGGAAAGTTTCTTCTGAGAAACCACATAGGTGAATCTTTAAGATGATTACAATCTCCTCTTTATTAGTTACTGCTAATGTATTATTTCTTAAGAATGTGAAGCATAGTAGGGCATAACCCTCTATAATAGATGGCAGAGTTAATTTTTAAAAATACCAAAAAGTTCCCCTATTGTTAACACATTTTTTCCAGGCAAACCTTCTGTCTACTAGAATATTGAAGTGTCTGCACCAAGTGTTTTTGTAAAAAATCAGTGACACAGGTGTGCTTGCTTACCCTGTTGTTGACCATCCGGTGTTGTAGAATAGGCAAAAAACCTGCAGATCTGCTTGTGGTTGGCACCTGGTACAAATGGACTGCTTGTGAGAACAGAGGGGTGCCCACAATACCTCCAGAAAATTCAAATTATAGCAAGGATATCTGATTTTCATTAATAGTTATTGCTTTTGTGTGAAGAAGTTGTTTGTAGCTACTGCCTTCTCTTTGATTAGAATGGAACAGACAAGTTCAGCTCTTTGAAGTTTTGTTTGTAGCTGTTCTCAGTTTGCTTTGCAAATGTTTGCATCACTGTGTGCTCTTAAAACTAAATTAAAATGCTATAATATCAAACAGTGATTAGTTTCATAGTTACATGTGCATATTGGCAAGGAGCCAGGATACTGCAGGAGGTGAGACAACATGTCTACCTAGGTAAGCAGATGAAATACTCTTCTGCAACAAACTAAAAGGAAGATGAACTGACAGTGAAACTTCTTAAGTGTTCTTGGCCAAGTAGAAAAAAAATACACAAGACTAAAATAGAAGAAAAGGTTATGCAAACATAATTTCTGAGACTTTGGTAACTTTAAGGGAGTGATAATTGCATGATGATGGAAGTGCTAATTCTTGGCAGAAGCCTCTCCTAATAATCTTAAAATAACTGGGCCTCCTGGTGTCCACTTTAAGTTGATTTTTAACAGATAATTTTTGAAAGACAGAAAACTTTGCCCTTTGTGTAAGATTAGATACCCATAAAGGTAAAATACCTGCTTGAGACCTACAGACAGAAATTCACAGAAGTCTTCTTAAAACAAACAAACCAAAGCCACAATCCCTGTTTTATTGCAATGTGAAGGTGATATGACACCTCTCAGAATAGATGGGAAGTAAAAACAGATAAGAGATGTGAGCAGTTTTTCTTCCTGAAAGTCTTTCATAAACCAAGTATTTTCATGCAGCTGGTAGAAAAGTAGAAATTTATGTATTTATTTGGTCTTTTGTAATAGCACAACAGAACTTAGTTCTAGTTTCCTCTACTATTGTTTGTATCTCCTCACTGCTTCTCGGGAATGTTAGTGATTATGTGAAGCTGAGCCCAGCTCCAGATCTGGTTTTGAAACTCTCTTGTAATTTTGGCCAAATGGCTTGTGGCTATTGTGCACGCTGAAGCTGTTAGGAGTAGCAGTGATCAAGCTACAACACAGTTGCTCTGTAACTGTCGATGCCAGCTCCCCAACTGGCTGACACCTCTATTATCATGTAGATAGTACTTTCAAAAAGATTTCAACAAAATTGAGAAAATTGAGATAGTAGTTGAACAACAAGTTGGCTTTCATCTAACAACACTGAGACTTCTGTTACCCAGAAGGAACATCAGTGTGATGGAAGAGAACCACGGTATCTTTTAAATTCATCTAACTTAATTTTGGGGTTTTTTTTATTAAGTAACTTGTACTGATTGGAGGATGGGAGAAGGCGGCAGAGTCTCCATTAAAACACTGGGGAATGATGAGGGGCAACCTAACAGGCAAATATCTCTTCAATGTCAGGAGTGATCTGGAGCCCAGAGAGGACATGTGCTTGCAGCCTGAGAATATAGGCTAATCACACATGTTTAGCTTTTCATAAACTGGGCAAATGAGGCCTCTTGATGTTCAAGTAGTCCCAAATAAAAACTACTACAGAAACTGAAGTTCTGACTTCTTCTCTGGTGTAACGTTGATTCAAAGGAAGATAGGTAAGGTTAGAGATCCTGACTTTATTCAGTGTTTCAGCCAAGTTCAATATGACCGTGTCTTAGATTAGACGCTTATTTTATATGTTACTAAGGCCTCTTTCCATCTAAAATTCCTAGTTTGCATACACATAAATCTCAGTTTACAGTTAATTGAATGGCGTATGTCCCCCCTGTGGTGACTGTATGTCAACATCTACTAGTGCCCTTCTGTATACCTATATGAAGATATAAACAGAATGGAGATTATAATGCAGTAGTGAAAACTTACAGCTGATGATATATCATGTTTTAGTAGGGAAAGGGTTAATTCATGACAGAAATGCATTTTTAGTTTTAAGGAATAAATGAAGGAAACTGTTGGGTCTTAACAGCTGGCCAAGAGTACTCAGAAAGACTTGCAAGCTCCTACAGCAATTAATCCAGATCAAGAGAGGATTAACTTTGAAGTTTAAAGTATCCTCCATGCCTGAGGAGGGACCAGTTTAAAGTGCTCATGAATGGGGTAGATAACTGATTTGCAAGAGTGGGAGTTAATTTATGGATATGAAATCTGCTGTTTGACTTTGCAGTCTGGACTTTTAGATCTTAATCTTCTGTAATAGATCAGTAGCATGGGTGAATATGGAGTGGAAAATGTCATAGGTCATCTTAGATTAGTATAGACCGTAAGAAATATAAATTACTTGCCTTTCTATATTTATTGCCAGAGCCAGGATTTTGAGTTTTCCAACTTTTGATAATCAAGATTTCTACGTAGACCAACAGTAAATTTGAAAAATTTAAAATTCTTTTTGTGTTGTTTTGCAATTTTACTCGATTTTGGCTTGAAAAATAAGTTGGCTTTTTTTTTTTAAATGAACTTTTTGGGGCGGTGAATATCTACAAGTGGAATATCTTGCTTATTATAGAGTAAATCTTGGAAAATAACTTGCAAGTGTATTGGTAAACTTCATGCCAATTTCTGAAGACTTTAATTTTTCTGGAAACAAAATGGCAATAAGGTGGGGGTTTTTTGTTTTAATAAAAAAAAGCTCATTGAAATAATCATGTATTAGCATATCAATCACAGCAAGCAACTAGTCACATGGAAAAGACGATAGTTTTTTTATTTGACCAGTCTGAGCTTTGAAAACTATAGTAAGACTTTCAAATTTTGAGCAGGAAGCTTACCCCAGTCTTCCAGTTATGGCTTTGCATTTTGATGGGAATATGCTGTTCTCCATCCTTGCCAGTATTTGTAAGAGGCTCTTTGACTCTTCTATGATTATTTTCTGTCTTAAAACAACAGAACAGCTACTGCTGTCCATTCTTTTCACTGTCCTCCTTCCCCGTACACACAAGCAGAAAGTGATGCTATTAAGACACAGCCATCTTGTAAGCAGAGGGAACTAAATCCTCGGGCAGCTTTGCCCTGCACACTGAAAATCTCTCAATCTTTGTCTTCACACACAAACTTCAGGTGTCTCTTTTTGACATAAACATATCCTTTTGTAAATCTCTCCTTTGTGTGCTGTGATGAAATTATGCCCACTGTTGTCTGTAATGCCAGGAGCCTTGTTATGGTTTGAGAAACCCACAACAATGTATTGTCGTTTAGACGATCATTAAATCACCCGATGACCCCTCCCCACCCAAGAAGGGAAGCGGGGGGGGGGGGGGGGGGGGGGGGGGGGGGGGGGGGGGGGCGGGGGGGGTGGTGGTGGTGTGGAAACAAGGAAACCCATGGGTTGAAATATGAACAGATTTAATAGAATATGATTAGGTAATTAACATTAATAGCACTAAAGAACCAATATTAAATATACGAGGACTATACTCAGCCCATTCTATCAGGAGGAAGCTGTGCACTCCTACAGCAAATGTGGGACACTGAACGCTACAGCTTTGGGAGGAAGGGAAGGGCTTGGGGATCCAGCACCGGGGCAAGAAGTTCTCAGGATGGCAGCCATCAAGGGAGAGAGAACTCCTCAGCAAACTTTCTAATTTATATTGAATGCGATGTTCATGGTACGAAATAATCCTGTTGGCCAACTTGGGTAAAGTGCCCAGGTCTTGCTTCTCCTCATCCCTGTACCTGGCAAGCTCAAGAATGCTGGGCCCTTGAAACCCACACACCATAGCTGGCTACAAGGTAAATATTTTCACAAATTCAGACACTAAAATCTTCTAAAAGTGCAGTCTTCCAAAGTATTATAAGATAAATTAGCCCTGTGTCGCTCAAACCAGGACAAGCCTCTAATGACAACAGGAAATTGAAGAAAGGTAGTTTGGAGAAAACACTTGAGCTAATGTGTCTGTACTCTGTTTTATTAATACTTAGTGTGGGATCTCAGATTAGGGGGGCATGATAGCCTGTTTCTAGTATGAATACTCCTCGACCTGTATGACAAAGTACTGCAACAGAATTGAAAATATCTTAGACATCTCTTCACCAGACAGCCATTGAAGTCTCATCACATTGGGCACTGACAACTTTGGTACATTGGAAGGGTCACGGGGAAGGCATTTAACTTCAGATATAGTGTGGGAGATAGGAATGGAGGTGGACGTGTGATCATCGCGGCTGCTTCCAATGAAGATCTCATTTGGAACGTGTTACTTTATTTTGTGTCATTGAACTAAGAATACCAACAAAACAGGACGCTAGCTTTGAATGTCAAGCTGGAGAGGAGGATGAGGAAGAAGAGGTTCATCTTGCACAAAAGGACAGAGAGGGTAATTGGTTCAGAAGAGTCCTCATGGCTGGAGCTAGATAGCCAAGAGCTTAGGCTGAACGAGATCCTGGAGGAACAAAGGATCTTACCGTAAAATATAATCTAATATTGTCTTTTCTTGTTTCATTTTCCTTTTTGTAGGTTGTCATTTGGAGTTTAATATTTTGGTGTGTTAAACTTGGACTTAAATTTCCTCATTTGAGCATCTCTCTCATCAAGTGTGACCTTGGTTGAAGTCAATAGGGTTTTTGTTACTGTTGCCTGAGTCTATACTTACCTTTAGATATATGCCTTGACATGCTTTAGAATCTGGTCCCCTCATTTTTTGAGGCATTTCTGAGAACGTGCCAAGTCTCCTGCATGGGGTTAGGACACAGCTACCTTTGTCTGTGAAGCAGAGGATGGGAAAGGAGGAGCTGATGAGTATTGTATGTCTGTCTGATGCTAACTTGCAATGCAGTTGTCGCGCATCCAGATCAAGCATTAGAATGTACTCTGGAAAAGCATAGAACAAAGGCAATATAGTTCCTTCAGAGGCAATGAATCTGTGTATGTATGTATCCTACTGTGTGGCTGTAGGCATGTGGAAATTAATGCAAATCATAATGAATTTAGGAATTCCCACTTAAGGGAGGGTGTCCTGGTTTCAACTGGGATAGAGTTAATTTTCTACCTAGTAGCTGCTGTGTTCTGGATTTAGTATGAGAACAATGTTGATAACACATACTCTTTTAGTTGTTGCTAAGTAGTGCTTATATTAAGTCAATGACTTTTTCAGCTTCCCATGGAAGGTGGGAGGGAGCATAGACAGGACAAGCTGGCCAAAGGAATATTCCATACCATAGATGTTATGGTCAGTATATAAACAGGGGCAGGAAATCTGCGATCGCTGCTCAGGATGGGCTGGGCAATCAATCATTGGGTGGTGAGCAATTGTATTGCATCACTCGTTTTCTTTTATCATTATTGTTATTAGTATCTTCTCTTCCATACTGTTCTATTAAACTGTCTTTATCTCAACCCAAGAGGTTTCCTCTTTTTCTGATTCTCCTCCCCTATCCCACCGGGGGTGTGGAAGTGAGCAAGCAGCTCTGTGGTGCTTGGTTCCCAGCTGGAGTTAAACCATGACAGAGGGTTAGAGAAGTGAGAATCTTCAGAGCTGGAATTCTTCTGCAGCCCTGCTCAGCCAGGGAAGTCAGGGTGGGGGCTGAGCTCAAGATGGGTCTGCTGCTAGTGCATTCCTGCAGCTGGACTCGCCTTTCTGTGCTTCAGTCTAGGGTTAGGGAGGCAAGGTTTTCTGAGCAGGATCCCCAGCGGAGTCCCGCTCCACCTGGAGAGCAGGCATGGGGGCTTGGCTAAGGATAAGGCTGTAGGCCAATACACATTTGGAGCTAGGCAAGCACTGTGCTCTGCTTTGGGATAAGGTTGAGGGCTCTCAGAGATGGAATTGCATTGGAATCTTGACCAGTCCTGAGAGCTGATGGTACAGTGTGGAGTTTAAGGGTGACATTGCTGAAAACCATGTCATAGGAAAAAATTTTCCCGTATGGGAATGCCCTACTGTGAGAGAATAAGCAAACATTTCATGCTTCTGGCAAGATCCAAATTCACACTTAGACAGTTATTATTGTTTCTTATTTTAAAGATCTTTTCTTTTCAAATATGCAAGATAAGATGAATTGAAGATTTTATGCAACTCTAGGATACTATTTTGTTAATGTCAACTGTTAGTGTGTTGAGTGATAGATCTTTATCACCTACTTAAGCCTGAAATTTTGCACTTGCTTTTCACATTATTTATTTTGGAAAACAGTAAAGTGCTCTTCTCTCACTAGTTTAAATAAAGGAGAACACCTTGGCATTTGTAATAATCAAACTGACTGACTTAGGGTGGAATAGCAATTCATTCAGCACAAGCCAAAACCAGGAGATTTCAAAAACAGTCAGCATCACCATGTAATGAAAGAAACTATGCCAATTCATGAATGCAAATCTTTTAAAAGAAAATTCTGCAAAACTTGGCCTGTATTGCATATTAGCCCCTGGCTGGTTTAATTTATCTGGCACATACTCAACTCTGACACTAGCTGATCATATTACTCAAAAAAAGGGGAGGAAAAAGTGTATCATCTCTGCACCACTGTTTTTATGTACATACCCCTTCTGTGTCATAGAACAAGATGCTGACAGACAGTACTTAGTCACCTGTTACGTCTGATTATATGCTTTGATCTAAAATTTATTTTGCTCATTTTGGCAGCTAAGCTGTTTCTTAATCCATTGATAAAACCTGCTTAATAAGCACTTACAAAGACATTGACATCACCTGTGTTGGTGAAATCATGACGTGATGCCCATAAACCCCAAAGAAGCCTTGTATTCAAGGCTTCAAGGAAAACGCGCTTTTTTTTTTGAGAAATAAGTAACAAGCAGTTTTATTCTTGCTTTGCATGGTTAAATCTGATGCTTCCTTGTATTTGTTTGAAATGTATCAACAAGAAGAAGACGGGTCAAATAGCTGCTCTCTTAAGAGAAGTTTGTATCTTGCCATGCTAGAAGCTTCCTTTTCTTTGTGTTAAGACAATTTGAAACAATATTTGATCTTCCTTAATTATGTGTGTAAATATAATTTTGTTGTCGTGAATGGGCTTTAAGAAGAGAGCCATTACCTTGTCTTCGGGTTGGTTGCTGTGACTAAACAGAGCTGACAGTTTGCCATGACACATAGGTAGCTAAAATATGGCACTTTGTTTTGTTTGGGGTTTTTCTTGGGTCTTTGTTTGGTTTTGTTGGGGTCTTCTGCTAAAGGGAAACCTTCCTGGGTTTTTAGTTTGAGGGTCTTATTAAATTCCTTTGGTAATGACAGTGTGACTAATAAGAACCAACTACAGTAATCTTTATATATGAACCTTGTCGGGGGGAGTTATGCATTGAGGACTTTATTGCATTAGCATTTTAGCAAAATCAGGTCTTTCCTACTAGGCTGCATGACCATCTCTGGCCAATTCATACTGTCACCAAGCTTCCCCAAGAGGGTGACACAGTGCAGTTTCACTTGCCATTGCTTGGCTGGCAAGTCCCTTCATCCAATTATCGAGGCATATTTTGTCAGCGTGTAAGCAGTGTCTTCTGCCAGCTTTGGGAGATTTCCAGTCTTGCAGACTTGTAAGGTTGCGGTGTAGGAAAACTCACTTTTGTTTAGCATTCTCTTTGCCTGGACAGCTTGCTTGATGTCCTGTGAAGGAGCATTAGAGAGAGGCTAGGTAATTAATTTAAACTAGGTGGGTAAAACTAAGTGACATGATACCATAAGAGATTGTCTCCTCTTAAATGACCCATCCTCGAACAAAATTATTGAAGTTTCCCTATGAAAGCTGTTAGATTCCCTACAGGGAAACTAATGGAGGAGATCATTGTGGACATAACTCTGGAATATTTAATTCTGAACCTGGCTGTAAGAACACATTGAGTGTTGCTGCTGAGATTCTCATCGAGTTATGATCAGAATAGCTCTTCTGGCTCTTAAACTAAAGTGACAAGGAAGTTAGTGCTTGTTTTTCTTTATTGCCCCTGTGACTGTTCACTTGAAAACTGGAGTAAAGTATTTTTACAAATTTTTGCCCTATGTGATTACATGAGTGAAGGACTTATAAGTACCTAGGTTCTTATATATTTTTTTCTTTGATAAAGCAGAATCTATTCAAATTCCTGAGCAGCTGTTAAAAATTAGTTCAAATTTTTTTTTTTAATTTAAAAAATGTACCTTTCTTTTTTGCTTGGCACAGAAATGGCTGATTTTAAAATATAGGCTAGAGGACTACTAGTTAAACTGTAAAATACTGAGAAGCATGTTAAGGCATGACACTGTTGCACAGTTAACGATCATTCTTTTTTGGCTTGTTGCCTCTAGAGTCGTACTAAAAAGGGGAGGAGAGGGGGATGAAGCAAGCAATTTAGAGCTTATACTTAAATAAATACAGATAGGTTTAAAAAAGAAAAGGGGGTGGGGGGACACACCAAAACGCCACAAACACCACCCCCACCACCCCAAAACACAACCTGCCAGAAACTCGCCAGCCCTGGAAATCCATAACAAAAGTACTTCCAAAACACAAAATGGTGTTCTTAGTCATGTATTTTTGCCTGCCAGACTTGGGGACATATAAACTGCCAGACATACCATCTGTCACGCAGCCATTTCGGTGTTTGGCACTGCCAAGAATGTTTGCACAGCTCAGAGAGGGTACGGCAAGGGGTGGATGAGTGCTAGCATGCAATAATGCTTACTAGAAATTTGTTTTTTGTGGAAGGAGAAAATGGAATTTGTATCTGTGTCTTAGGGAAAAAGGTAACATGTATTTTATCTTGGAGAGTTCTTAATTGAAGAAAGAGAAGGGACTTTGTGGGAGTTTTTGATTTCTTCTTGGGAAGGCTTTGGGCTTCCACATGAGATCATGTGACAAATGACAGGGGGTACCCATAATTTAAACATACACTTCAGGTATTTTTAAAAATTGGCTGTGATAAATGTTCATCCTCTCTGTAGTGACTACTGTAAATATCCATTAGTTTGAATATTAAAGGATCTGACATTTAACTTCTGGCTGATGACTATACACGTTTAAGTGGTAAAAGGAAATGAATATATTGGGGAAGCATTTCATAGTTTGTCAGTCGTTTTTATTTTTTTCTCTCCTTACTTCAATTAGGAGAGTATCCCAAGAAACAGTAGGCTAGAAGAAGAGAGATTTTTTTTCTTCCCTCCCTGACACTGCTTCCGCCAACCTCCCAGCTCTTCTTTCTGACTCCTTTTTGTTAGGAGCCTTCTCCTGCTTTCCCCCAGATGCTTTCCCCACCCACATACGTGCTAGGATCTCCAGTCATATCTGTCCTCACTCTTATGCACAAGAAATGTTCAGTTACTGCTTCCACCTCTTTTCCTTCCCACGGATCTCCAGAAGCCCGATGAGAGTCCTTTCACTTGCTTCTTCACAACATCTCACCGTTCGTTGTTGCTGTCCGTGCCCGTTCTCCTTCCTATTGCTGGCAGTGCAGCGCTGAATTTTGCTACCCCTAGTTTAGGTTGTAAAATTAAAGTTTGTCTATGTTAACACGAGTCAGTTCCAGGTGTAGCAGAATGCACCTCAGCTCAGCTTTGACATTGCTATAATTCAATGTCCACGAAGTTAACATCCTTGTTTAAAAGCTGCTGTAGAGAGACTCCCCAGTGAGCCAGTCGTCCATTCACAGGCAAGGAATTAAAGATTTTCAGGGCTTCAGATAAAGCCAGCTATGCAGTAGTTTTATATGAAGGGTCTTAATGAGACAATGCAGTGCTAAATAAAGCAATCAATGCAGTATTTCTATATTATCTAAAAATGTTTTTCTTGATGATGTTCCCACACTTACGGAGTTTCAAATGTTTTAATTTTCATGTTTTGTAAATAATAAGTTGTCATGGTTGATGTTCTGGCATCTAAAAAAAAATGGAAAAAAAAATCTGAGATTGTGATACAAACTACATTATTAGCTAAATGTTATAGTGAGCATTTTTACACTTTGACACTGAAGTTATCATCTTGGATTGCACCGCTGGCAGTCTTCTCAGATGACTGAGTCAATTCACTTGCCCAGAGTATCTGCAGACTTAAAAATAGAATATCTTGTCCACTGATTAGAAAATATTGTTTTACAGCAGTAAGGGAAAAGAAAATGTTTAAAATTCAGATTGGAAACACATGTTCAGCTGGAGAGAATAGTGGGGTAAAGTCAACAGCTGTGGATTTGTGATATATTTAGGACTACAGCTGTGAATGCTTGAAGTAGTATTTCTGGGTTTGGGTTTTTTGTTTGTCTTGTTGTTTGGGATTTTTATTCCTTGTAGATAAGCTGATTTTATTAAAAGCTGTTGTTTGTGTGTTGTTTTTTTTCCCCTCCTCTTTACAACAATAATGATAAACATGACATGCTAACAGGAAAACTGGTTGCAATGCGCATGCTGAAGAGGGAGGCCTGGGCCAGGAGTCAAACATTCCACATCAGTCTGTAAGATTAAAATGTTTGTAGTTTAGCATTTTACGCAGTTTTTATTGGAGTCTATCCAGACATTTGCATGCAAAGAATTATTGCTCAATGACAAATTGTGTTGATACAATCTAGTATGTCGGGAAATTTCCACTCTAGTACGGTCGTGTGCCAAGTATGATACCTTTTGGGAATAATAAAATAAATGTGTTCTGACCTCAAAAGATAAGTGGACAGCAACAGCAATTTTCTATAGCTTTGGAAACATCACGGTTTCTGTATCCCTAATTGGAGGCAATTAGCATTTTTGCTAGTTTGTGCTAAGATTGTTGTACAAAAAGCTGAACCCAAAAACTGTTCTTCAGCATCTGTAAAATATTCCTCCCCTTAGGAAGACGAGTCCCTGCATAGGTGCATACCTGGGCTAGCTGTACTCCAACGTGTGATTCTGCAAGCGTCGTGCTCAAGTAGCACTTTCTCCCTAAGCAGTTCAGATACCGTTGTGAAATTTGCTTTGTGGATGTTGTCTACAAAATTAGGGTCTAGCTGCATGGCATGTCCAGTGTAAAAGCAAAGGACTGGACTGTTTCACCACGTTCATCATCTGTGTATGCTGGAACCAGTTTCTTTTTAGAGCGGGGACTGTTTTTTCCTTAATGCTCAGGAGCTGCTGTGTTTACGCAGTTGCTCCTCAGCTGCAAACTGAGTAGCTCCTGGTTTACACAGTATGTCCAAAAGTATTCTAGCACATTGTTGTAATGATATTTGGAGCTGCACTAAATCAGAATAGTTTATTTGATAATTAACTAGAGTCAGCATTAGTTGACAAGAGAAAATGATACCTGTTATACAGGAGTTAGTGGGCTCTGGTAGCTAACAGATTCCATTTTAAATTTGCTCTCCTCCCCTTTATCTTGTATATTTTCTACTGTACAAATACTATTTTGGAGTTTGTTAGTGGACGCTTGTTTCTCAGTTTCACTCACCTCCCAGAGCTCTATGCAGCAGAGCTCTGCTGCTGATCATGACAAAGCTACTGAAACTTTTTGGTGATGGTAACCCCGTCCTACAGCAAGTGCAGCATGTCTGGTAGTACAGAGAAATTATTTCCTGAAGCTTCATCTAAACCTTTGGGCAAACTGCAGTTCTGTAATGAATAATCTCATGCTGAAGTGGACACGTAGAAATGTTCTGCTTTATAAAGCCTGAGCTTACCAGATTGATGTGTATTTCACAAAAATGTTTGAAGGAATGCAGGTCTGACCCCAAGACTGGTGCAGCCATGCAAACACATTTTGAGCACAGCAGATACTGGATCAGGCCTCTTCGCTTAAGTCCTTCCTGCTTCTGAGGTTTTTCAGGCAAGGCTGGAGCTCCACTGCCTGCACTGTGAACAGAGAGAACTGGAAGAAATGACTCTGTTCTGGATTTTAGGACCAGGCACTGCAAAAGAGACATGCAAGATCAGGCAGGAGGCTTTTGCATGAAGTACTTTAGAGCTCTGCCATGAGCAAGCCTTAGAGGTGGTAGTGATAAGTTTCCTGCAGTTTTTCTCTCTAACTGCCTCTGCAGCAGAATTTGTATAGAAGCTAAGCCTGAAAGAGCTGTGCAAAAATTAAGTATATTTGTTGTATGTTTACCAAAATGAAGTGTATTTGTTGCACATAACAGTAGCATTCTTTTGCCTTTTTGATAATATAAACATCTACAATGACGTAAAATCTGGTTTTTAAGCTGACTAAGAGATAAGGGGTCTCGCACTTTTCAAATAAAGTTTTGAAGCCGAAAATTCCATTTTCTTAAATAACTGGATATGTGATATCTGGAATTTCAGTATGAACTTCAATGGGGACCTTTCAGATAATTTAATTCACTTGTACTCTTCGCAAATGTTTTTTATTTGGCAGTAAAACAACTGTAGGAGTGAGGATTAGTTTGTGTGTTTTGTGAAGAGATTACACTTACCATTTATTGCATTTCATGTTTATGTTGGAACACCACTGACATTACGAAGTAAGTCAAAAAGGCTTAACTTTTAAAATGACAGCTGAAGTCTTAACACTGAAAGCTCTTTGATGATTAGCAGAAATGTCTTCTCTTGAGGAAGAGTGATATGGGAAAAGAAAAGAGTGCTAGTGGGATTCAGGACTCTGTCAACATTTTAATTACACAGCTCACAGTTTTTAGTCACTGTACTTAAGTCTTGCTTTGTGCATGGCTTTTATTTACTTCCGTTACATTATTTTGTAGCTGTTACCTACTGACCGCTGGGCAATGTCACACAAGTGCAGTAAATAATAATGTTAATACTACTTAAAAAGAGCGGATTTCGTAGGGTTTATTTTGATTTTGGTTTGGGGGGCTTTTTTTGGTGGGTTGTTTTTGGTTGTGGGGTGGTTTTTTTGTTTGTTTGTTTTTTAAAACAGGGTGAAGGGAAAGATTTTCAAAGTAAACTCTTGGCAGTTGGCGGGCACATAATTAAAAATCTTTTGTCAAGTCCTGTGTAAACTCCTACTTTGCCTATTCTTTCCTGTGTGATGAGTTTTGTTTTGTGTACCAGTTTGAACGGTCATAGCTCTGTATGTGATTGGTCCCATCGTTGTATTTGTTGACATAAGATATTGGCTCCTGTGCCTTGTGAGCAAAAGGTAAGCGTCTTTGGTTTCAAGGGCTAGCTCTGTTTGTATGGAGCTCGTGATAACACTTACTTTTTAACCTGTTCACCACCTTTCTTAAAATGATAGATTCTCTACTTGGCGTGAAGCACTTTGGCCGTTGTAAGAATCCCAGAAACAACTAACAGAAAACCAATCTGTCCATCATGGGACACTGTTTTTAAGCAGGGGTACTTGTCAATCCTGCCTGCTTCATGTCTTATGCTTCTGAAAGGCTGCGAATAACCACACTTAATAGCAATGGATTTACTGGGTTTATAAGTAACAAATACAGTTTTAGTAGCTTACTAACAATTCATTGTAGGTTATTTATATACTGAACTCCACAAACAATTTTACTTATAAACATGATGTAAAGATGCAGTTACAGAAATCTATCCAAGAGTGATGAAAACTGGTCAAAACTTGGAAGAAAAGGAGAATAATGAAGTTTTACTTTGTTTAGTAGTTAAGAGAAGTCAGTCAATCTTGTCATTGTGATGACGTGGGCACATACAACTTTCATTTTCACAGACTAGCCAGGCTTGCATGTAGCACAATATATTTTCTAATTTATACTGTCCTTTGAACTGTGTATTTACTTTTTTGTTGTTCTTCATTTCCATTGCCTCTCTTCCGCTGTTGTTTCTTCATTTTTAGTATCTCTTTCCCAATTCTTTCTCCCTCAACTCTTCTTTTCACTTGTCCCTCCTCTGTTCCTAATTTCACATACTAGAAGTGTTGGTAGAGTAATGCAGAATTCCCAGAAAATAAATGCCAGTTTCTATCAGAGTGTCAGTTTCTATTTCCTGCAGAAAAAAATATTAAAATATGCTTTAAGCATATAGAGTATGCCATTCAAGTCACAAGGACCTGGAGATCAGTTCAGGACACCAGAAACCTTTCTAATCTACTTCTCTTTTGTGATATATTGATGTATTTATGATGTGAAAGGGCTTCCTCTGCCTGAGCAAAACAGTTGTGTAGAGAAAGAGACAGCTTTGCCACAGCAAAAGCATTGTAGTCCTGCTGCTTTGCCTGTGCCAGGGCCTTGGAAAGCCAGCTACTGCTCAGGGGGGTCAGTGTATAGGCAGAGGCACGCCAAAAGCAATGCTTGCTGCCCAAGCCTTCCCACCCATGTACCTCTTCAGTTGGCTCATTGTTGTTCTCAATTCCCTTTCCTCTCCCACTTCTGCAGAAGATCAGGCTGGCCCTGGTCCTTTATTCTCATGGAGGCTTGCTTCTGCTGCAGAGAAGCCCTGAGATGATTCTGTTTGTGTCAGTTGCTCAGTGGTTTATGTGAAATGCGTTACTGAACTTTATGCTTCCTTAGAGGCAGTGATTACTTCACAGCTGACATTATGTGGTGTAAATAACATAGCTGAGAGCTGTAGGAACTGCATGAGTGAGCAGCAAATCTTGGTGAGCTTTCAGTTCAGCCCAGGGTGACACAGCTGGTGTGTGGGAACAGTTCTTCTGCCTTTCCTTCTCTTCAGTGCTAAGCAGAGGAGTTCTGCTGTATGGATGAACAGCCTCGTACCTTTTTCTCCAGAGCATGTAGATAATACCTGTATGATGAAATATAGCATACAATCTCCTTGGTCTATAGATGGCATCATACACTACTGCCACCAGTAAGGATATCTCCATGTGATATTATTTCATAGACCTTGCTGCAGGATATTTTAATAAGAAAGGATAATCATTGATGTGGGCTGATTCTTTTAATAACTATTTTTGTTATGGAATGAATGACCAGCTATGATTTCCTGTCATTACCTGCAGTTTCCCTTGGACTTATGCAAGCTTTCAATTAGCTTGCTTTCTGAAGACTTTCCAAGAAACAAATCTGTTTATACACATCTATCTATATGCAAGGAAAAGAACAAGTCAGATCTATGAGGAACTGAAAACCAAAAAATCCTCCACGCTCTAATAATGAAACAACAATAACACAACACTTTGTACTGCAAAACACTGCTGCTGCCATTTTCTACTAAATATTATGGAAGGATGCTGAAGGGGGTCCATAAACCTAAGCTGGTTATTTTTCAATAGTAGGTCTCATGGTATTTTTCTGGTCAATCGTACTTGTCCTCCTCTTTCAGATCATCTTTTTTTGCCTTTAGACAAATATCTTTGCTGCTTCAACATACAGGTACTTATTTTGTGGGTTCTTCTAGTAGGAGTTAGCATTTCTTGCTACAGAAGTTGGTAACATTTTTTAAAGCTCCCTCAGTTACTCACTCTTATGAAAAATTGTTGCTCTATTTATTTTTTTTCTACCTACTATGAAGTTTTTCACTGATTCAGTTCTCTTTGGAAGTATTACTGGGTTTGATCTCAGTTTGCTCTGCATTTCTCATAAGCTCGCAGCATGCTTAGAGCTTGCTGGTTTCAGAAACGTGCCAGTGTTAGTTTTGCATTTGAATTGGCTGCTGTTTACAAGCCGAATGCTAAGACATAGTTACAAGAGCCTCACTGTGGTATTTGTGCAAAGAACGTTGATTTTTATGGTGGTGTTCATGGGTATAGTGACACCAGGTCTACTTGTGTGCACAGCAGAGGTTACACCAATGATATAGGACAAGACCTTCCTGGAGTTAAAGGCCTTTTGAGAAGAGTTTCCAGCTCTTTTCAGGCCTTGACAAAGTTGCTCACGTGCGAGAGCTTTACCAGTAGCAACTTGTTGGGAGGAAAGCAGATCCAGGTGGCTATTGTGTAAATGTGGGGAGACCTTGTCTGAAAGGTTGTTAAAAGGAGAGAAAATTAGAAGAGGGAAAGTAGGTGTTTTAGCTTGTCCTCAGTTCTGGGGCTGTTTATACATATATGAGAGTTGTCTGTGAGAAATAGAGTACAGAGATAATTTCATAATTGTGACTAAATTAATTTAATTAAAATTATTTATTGCTCTTTCCCCTGCTCCCACAAAAATTCAGTATCTTTATGTGGCTCTTAAAGGGTCATTACAGTAGAAAAAAGAGCATATGTTTTACTTCCCTGGCTATTGGAAAAAAACTGGCTGGAATTAATAAAAATACCAGGTTTCAGATGTGCTTCAAGCCACTGGGGACGTGTAAGTGAACACTGATGGGGAAATGGCTTCAATCTGTAACTGTCTGTTGGCTATAGTCCTTATTTATCAGTTCATTTTGATCATAGATGTTTTGAAGGAACTCTTCTTATTACTGCATCTTTTTAGAATTTGTTGGAGAGAAGACATTTGCTTTCTTGGAAAAAAAAATAAATTAAGAACTACTTAATTTCGTGCACTAGTATGATTCTTTTCCACCTGGGTGATCTTAGTTTCATTTTGAATAATATGTGGGTTGCTACTCTGACCTATTCAAGAAAGTGTCTGTGTGTGCATATCGCATCACACACAAGTCCCGACATCAGTCTTAAGGCAGAATATCAGGCCTTGCTTTCCAGAATCTTGGAATTCTAGTGTGATATTCCTTCAGCCCTGGTCACAAAGCTGAAATCACTTCAGAATTTCCATTATATCTGTATTGTTGACAACTATTTTTTCCCTGCAATATGGAGAATTTGGATATAAAAAGTCTTCATTCCTAAAAAAAAAAGTGGGCAAGTTTTCTATTTATTTGATGTTGAAGGAACAAAAATTCACAAGTAAATGAAAAAGGTATAAGAAATAATTTTTCTAATAGATTTCTAGATTTATTAAAAGGTATTAAACTGATTTACCTGGTTTTGGCTTTCTATAGTGAACTGATACAGAACACCTGAAAGTTTACCTTGGGGTTTTTTTGGAAGCGTACATTCTGAAAGCAGAGCTCAGTCAATGTTGTTTAGTAGCGAAGTAGCTTTGCTTTCTCTGCAAGTCCCCCCTCTTCATGGGTTGTGGAGCAGGCTTTTTGTGGAGTTATCTTGAGACAGCCATGGGCCATAAATGCCAGGTTACCGTTCTTGGATTTGAGTTTAAACAGTAGCTTCCTTTGACAGATCTAGTCTCGCTTTTTGTTCCTGCTTATCTCGCATGTTTTGTATAGGGCAGGTGGTTGAGAAAAGGAGGAACAGCTTAAAGTGTGCTCAGTATCTATTGAATTAAAAGAAAACTACCCTTATCGTTTAGATGAGTACAATTAAAGCATGCTACCCTGCTTAGATTTCGACTGGTCTAGGTTGAGCTGTGCAATGTGTAGCTGCAATTGTGCTGAACTGTAGATATAACGTTCCCTGAGAATTTGAGTTTCAGGTCAATAACCTTGTCTCTGTACAGTATATAAGAATTTCAATACATACTATTTCATTAGTCCTTGGTAAGCCGAAATCAATATGGGTTCTTGTACTTTTAAGCAATATACTGTATAAAAAACCATGCAAGGCAATCTCTTGGGGGGTTTCTTTTTTGTTGTCACTTGAACTATATGTAACAAGAACCACAGGAAAAAAACCCCAGCTCTTCAAAGAACATATTCATGAAAGTGCTTGGTGTGATTCAGTGTTGCCTTGAAGGCCAGGGCAAAAAATATCTTAACAGTACAGGGGGAAAAAGGGAGGTACACAGAAGCATGATTGTACCCGGTCATTTAAGACAAATGTCAACAGCTTCACGCTACACAAATCAGGTATTTGTCATAATACTTACATTAAAGAAAAATAAGTGTTTTCTTTCAGGGTGAGAACGTATACAAGGTATAGAAGGATTAAATCACTGCCTACATTTACTATTAAAAATAAATACAAGTACAACAAGATAAAGCACTACTTGCACTGTCTTATTGTTTGTATCCAATGGACAAAAGTAATTCTATCTGTTGATGTTAAAATGAATCATGTAACTTGATTTATAGAAGCAAAGTGAATTTCAATAAACAGCAGGTGTTTTTTGTTTAACATTTCCAAAATCTTGAGTTTTGAGGAGGTGAAAAGGAGATAATTGCATGTAGAAGAGTGCTCGTTTATCTGGTAATTCTCATTCAGCCCTGTACTAGCAAACTTGGATGCTGTCCCTTAAGCAGAGAGAGAGAAGACAGTTCTTATAGCTCTGAAAAGACGTTTTACTATAGTAACTACTACACCATAAAATAGTTTGGTTTTTTTTTTTAATGAGAGTGATTTTTTGAATCCTTTTCATTTGTTATATTCCCAGCTATATTCATGCTATGCCCTTTGGATGGTTATTCCCCAGCAGGCGAATGCATGGCTTGCATGCCTGGAGCAACTGTAAATCTCTGGTAACAAAGCTGGTTTTCTTGCATCGAGTGAATGAATTCTAGTCAAACAAATGTCATGCTTTTAAAGACAGGTGGTGAGAAGTAGTGCTCTATGAACTCACTTGCTTCTGGGTAACTGGTGACCTCCCACCGTATATAAGGTATGGAGTCATGGGAGAGCTGTCCCTGCAGACCCCTTCTTGTGCAGTGAGCCATGTAGGTTTGCAGGGTCTTCACAGCAGTCACTTCAATCAATGTGTATGCATTCTGAATGTGGATCTGGTGTTCTCAAAGCGGGTATGAAAAAAGTCCACTCCCAATTTCTTTGCAGTGGAGTAAATATCAAAAGGAATTTGAAGGGAAGAGAATGCTAATGTGAGTCTGCAGATGCAGTGTTTCAGATTGTGTCTGTGATTCCCTGTCTGAAGTCACGGTCCTGTTGCTGCAACTTTTTTCTATTTATTAATTTCCTGAGAAAATGCTATTCCCGAGTTAATGCATGAGATCAACAGGTCAAGTTTTCTGTCAGTCAGTAAAAAGCCACTTAATATTTTGAAACTTGTTCTGATAGTTTAGGGAATAAAAAACTTCATTTGAATTCGCATGTGTTCTTTTGTGAAATATTAAAAGGCAATCTGTGGAAGCTGATACTGTCATGTTTGGAAAAGTCCTGTGATTTTTCTCATACTAGGGCTTTGGCTTGTGCCCAGAATTATTTCTCTTTCTCATGTATAAGGAGAGTAGACTCAAATATTTCCATGTATTTTTAAGATGAGATTGATTCACCATCATCTTTTTCCCTGGAAGTCACAAATAGTTTAGGTAGGTTCTTAGAAAAAAATTTTAGTTCTTCTCAAATAGTAAATTGTATCTGTATAGATATTCAGATCATGCTTTCTGGAGTTTTTCAGTGTATGGGAAAATATGGCATTCACAAATTGATAATTAAGAAAATCGCACCCTATCTTCTGATTTTGGAAAGTGGAGAATGAAGGAATTAATTTCCCTTGTGAAACTTGTCAGTTCTGTAACATAAGTGCTTCTCTAAGTTACTCATACTGCTTTGAGAAGAAGGATCAAGTAGGGACTTGGAAGGGGACTGAAATGGGACTTCAGTGACAAAAGCACCTCACATCGGCATAAACAACACAAACTTTTGGTAGTAAGATAGTCAAATGTAATGAATTGCAAATGCAGTTGATCATAAAATATAAACTTAAGTCAATCATTTCTATTCAGATTTATGAATAATTTATCAGAAAGTCTGTATTTTTTTAATATATAGGTTATTTCATTTGTGAAAGTGAGATGTATGAATTACTAATGCGTTCTTTAAGAAAGATAACTTCTTCTTTTCCATGGCTATTCCAATCTCAATGGTTTAAAAGCAATGAAGATTGTGTTGCTCACATCATACTCTTCCTCTATGTACTTTTTTGGGTTTAGAATTTCTCACTATTTTCTCTGTTTAGCATTCCCAAATATTAAGTGTTTTTTCCAAGCTGACTGCTGTGATGCAGTCTGAAATATTATTTTCTGTATTGGAATTATATAAAATAGCATACATATGTTTTCTAAGTGCCTTGCAATGAAATTGCTGAGCACAATGAAAGGACCAAACATCAGAATGAATTTCCCTGCAGACAGTCTTGAACGCAGAAAGAAAATGATAAATTTCGGGCAGGTTGGAAAATTAAAGGCGATGTGTGTGCATGGTGCATCTTTTGGGGTTTTGTTTGGCTTTTTCCCCTTCATTCATCACAGATTCTGGATCTAAGCATTAGTTATGTTTATCCTTTAATCCTACTGTCTGGGTTTGTTTATGTAAGATTTATTATTTAACCAGGGTGGGTAGTTAAATTAAAAACAAAACTGACCCTCAGCCATTGCAGGAATACCTAAGACCAGATTACTTTACATAGACAAGTTAGATTTATTCTGACTTCATTATGCAAGGGTTGGGCTCCACATTTCCTGAGTCAACATGAGATGGAAATTACTGCCAGTTGTGTTGGTCTTTTTGCACTTCGCTATCTAACATATGAACTCCTGCAAAACAAGGAGGAAGGGCAGCCATGTACTTATTCTATAAGTATTCCCTTGAAATAGAAACTCACTTGATCATGTATCATTGTTCAATTAATGAAAAACACTATTATAATTGAATGTACTTGTGACTGGCTGTGTACAAATCTCACCTAGTAGGATTTTTGTTGGTCCCTGGTAACCTTTTACTTTACAGAAAATAACTAATAGATACAGGAAGCATAGGGCTTGGGTGAATGAACATGAAAACAATAACATTGTGAGCACTCCCACCTTTTTTGGACACAAAAGCAATTTTGATAGACATAAACTATATTAGGGATCGAATGTATTTACCTTAAAATGATTGTTGATATTACAGCTTGTTCTGTTAGGGCATTGTAGTTTGAGGCTGCATTCCCAGTGCTTTTTGGCTTGTTTTTCCTTTGATGAATATGCTGAAGGAGACTGGAAATAACCAGGTTGCCTAGTTGTCTGGATGGCAACTGAAGTAACAGTTGTGGAAATCAGATGCTTTCACTCAGTGTGCATTTTGCATTCTGTACTGATAGGGCAAGTATAGAAAAATTGTGGTGGGCTTGTCCTGATGTGCTGTTAGGAGCTACAGATTCAATTCATCCTGGTTTAAAAAACCTACATGAGGTTTATTCATCTTTAAAACCCCACTTAAATCCTGTCTTAATGTCTTAATTTAAATCTTTAGGATTTAAATGACGCCTAGTATAGGCCCTTTGGGGAGAAAGTGACCCTATAGGTTACTAGAAACATAATATTTTGCAGTATTATCAAGCCATCTGTTACAGGATTTCAGGGTCCCTGATGGACTAACCTTTTGTGAAAGCCCAACTGTATATTCTTTGAGTAAATATTGTTTCCACTTCAAAAAACCCAACGGAACTCAAATGGTTAAGTGACCTAGCTTAGGGTCACAATGGATATTGCCAGCTCCATATGTTCTCTGACTACTCCCTATGGCTCCCTACACATTTATTTCACTTTAAAATATTTTGTTTTAAAATAATGTTTTGAGAGGGTTTTTGGTTAGGTGTTTGGTTTGATTTTTTTTAATTGCTGCTTGTGAAACATCCATGCAAGCAAAAGGTAAAGTAAATTAAAAAACACTGTAGGAGAAATGCTGAAATCAAAGTTGTACGAAGTAACTTGTGTAAAAAATAAACTGGGGAATCCCCCCGCCCCAGCTCACTTGCTTTGATGCCTCTATCATTAGTTGCATATTCATATAGTTGTTCACGAAAAATCTAGGTGGAAATGTCAGTTTTCAGTTATTACATCTTGAACAGTGATGCAAAGAGGTTAAAAATCCTAGTGATGATGCTGTAAATCTGAGAGCAAAAATTTAATGGAGTTTCACAGTTGTTCTGGGCTGTGGTATGAGTTGTATAGAGGAGACATAAGCTTATCCTGAAAATATGTTTTCATTAAAGTCATGTTTCTTAGCTCTGAGTGCAGCAGGTTTATGGGGTGATGTGGGTTTGTGGTCCTGTGGTTAGAACAGGAGAATACAAGTAGGACAGGAACCCTGACTCTGCACCAGCTCTGCCATTAATGCTCTGTGCGATCATGGGCAAACCACGAAAACTCTGCTGTTCGTTTTGCCTATTCATACTGGATAAAATGCTGATTTCGGAATGGGCTGAGAACCTTCATTAACAGACATTTGACTTGCTTGAGATTCTCAGAGAAGAGCTGCTACAGAAGCTGAATAATTACATGTATTTTTTGACCTAGACTACAAAGTTTTGCTGATATCCCGGCACAGCTATGCAGTGACAGATACTGCGTTCTCTTGCTGTGTCAAGAGGAGGTGGTTTTGACTTTGAAAGGCCATAGTAGTGTTTAATTTCCAGTTTTAAAAAATGAAATACTGTCACACATCTGTACACTGTAGTATTATTATAAGCTATATTTAGGATTATATTGAGTATTTTTTGTCAGCTCACAGTTGGCTTATTACAAAGTAAGTCTAAATCGAATTAATTGCTGTCACAAGCTTTTTAAGGTGTGGTAGGAGTGCAGATTTTACTTAATTTCCCCCCTTGGGCAAAATATTTATGTTACTTAATTACGTGTAATAATTTTCTAAATTTTTGCTCATCATCTTGGGAGCACTAACAAACAAATGGGGACGTATGTTTTGTCAAAGCATGGACTGACAGAGGAAGAACAAATCATTGGGTGGGGACATGCAGGAAATGTTCTTTCGAGGCTTTGTATTCAGACAGATATGTATTGCAAGACTGACTTTCTGCACCTGAAACCACTGCTGAAGTGATGAATCAAGCTTGAGGAATAATTTAAGGCAGGGTAGTTTTAAAGCACTGCAACAGGCCTACTAGGAAAATTAGGATTTGGGGGGTCTCCAAAATTAAAAAAATTCTGTCAGAGTAGGTGGACTACTTTTTTTTTTTATGAAGTTTTCCCCTGAAGTGGGAAAAAATACATTTAATCAAATGCTCATTGGACATTACCTTGGTCAAAGCATAAAATAAGTGGAAGGCAAAGTCATTACATCAGCTGAGAGCCTATTAAATTTATTTGGTCTTTGCTAAATACAAATGTTGTGTGCACGAGCAAAGGGTTGCCGATGCAGGTTATTAAAACTTGGTTGTAAAATGTGTATTTTCCATGCTGGCCTCTGCTAGTTAATGGGAAAAGTGTGTTGCTGATTGTCTTATCAAGTTGGACTCTAAATCATCAAAGTTTTACATTCACAAGAAGTCTAGCTTCTGTACGGGCTACCATTTGTAATATCTGTGTTTGCACCATGTATAGAAATTGAAAGCAACTTGGATTTAAAAGGATTGCACTCTCTTACCTCTGTGACAACAGGAATTTACAGTTTGAATTGGTGGTCAAGCCACTGAAGGAGGCATAGTAGCTTATTGTGAGTAAACACCGGATAAAGTGTACTGTGTTTTGTCTTGATGAGCTTAAAACTGAAAGATAAATTGGGAAACCCTGGGTAAGAAGATAAGGTGCTGCAGGCAGCAGGTTGATAGAAAATGCAGATGTGTTTACGTGAATAAAATTGTTTTATTTTCTGTTTTGCTTTATCTTTTCAAGGGCAGTCATCTATTGATACTCAGGAGTTCCAGACCAGGACAAGAAGAGGAAGATGAGACCGGGGATGTCTGGAAAAGCAAATGTTGAGAGAGGCGAATGTTTCGTGAACTCTTGTTGCCTGGCATAAATGGCAGGGTCTTTGATAATTTGAAACCAACTTGCCTTTCTCTGGGAAAATGTAGCAGGTGGCATGGATAACAGAGATCCAGCCAATACTGTATAAGGTTTTCATACCATCTTGCATCCTTACCAAGCAGCACCTTATTTATTATACATAGACTTGCTGAGATGATTCAGAAATGCACATACTAGCTGGCCGGTAAAACATATTCAGGGAATTGCTGTCAGTGATCCACTATCAAATGAGAGGGTTGTTTTAACAGCATTTATGCAGTATTTACGCTTTTGGGTTGAGTACAATTGCATGCTTTCCTTGCTGACAGGAACGGTAAAATAGAGTGCATATTGCATTGGCAGGTGACGCTAGGCTACAGCCAATTTGAAAAATGGGAATAGCTTGGAAAAATATGTAGCAAACTAATATTGAGAAAATAAAAGAATTAATTAAGAAAAGGTGTCAAATTATGCACTTAGAAAGGAATAGTTAGTAATTCTGTAGGAGAAAAATGCTTAAAATTGCTAGGGCTTCTGGTGGATTGTGATGCAAATAGTGGTCAATGTGACTTTATTTTTTTTTCAGAAATGACAAATGGGGATGATTAGATATATAATTTGTAGCAGATGTAAAGTAATTCTCTGCACAGTTCAGTGCTCTTAAGGCTTCATCTAAACTCCTGTTTTCTGTTATTAGCCTTAAGTGGCTAAAAGAGTAGCAAGGGAGCTTTTGGTTAAACATTCGGAAAGGTTTTAACTCTGAGTAGAATGGTACTGTAATGATTGCTGGACTGTGGAGCTTCCATTAGAGATCTTCAGGCACTTGTTGGATCTTCATTGGTTTGGTGTGAGTTGGCTGCACCTGAAAGGAAAGGGCAGGGGCAGCCCCACTGAAATCTTAAACCTCTTTCAGCCCAGTTTTCTGCTGTTCTGTATATCATTTATATACACATAGGGAAACCCTGCTTTTGGGTTCTCTTATTAGCCATTGTGCATGCTTAGCCCCATAAGTTGCGATTTTAGTGGGACGTAAAGTGAGAATTCTGTGTGTGTTGCCAAAAGGCATTGCTGTTTTGATGTTTCCATTCAGTAACATTGCCTGAGAATCTTCTGAGGAATGCATTACCTGCACGCCTTGGACAGCATATAAATCTACTGACTCTGCATTTGTACAAGCTGGACGTATTTAATACATGGCTCAGTTTGTTATGGTACACCAAGTTCACTTATAGGTTCTGTTACGTCTAAGAACTTGCTAAATGGCTCCCCTACGGCTCAAGCCCACTGACAATCACAGCTTGGCTAGGGTGTGATGTTTATTCAGGAGAGGTTGGAAGGGATCCAAAATCCAGTCTAAAGCTGGGATTTTCTTAATACTGTGACATATATTCCAGATAACTAAGATTTACTACATTTTGAAGCGGGAATAGTTTTGTGTCTAATTCCTGAGGAAAGGGAAAGGAAGGTCTCATACCTTTTTGCAGTCTCAAGCATAAATTTCCAGGTATTTGAACAAATACAGTCAAATAAGTAGTAGCTTTAAAGTGCAATTTCATGCATCCTGGGTCACTAGATCATCCTGGAAAAGGGATGTAATTTCAAAGAGCTACTTAAACAGTGGGAAGCTTTTGAGATATTTTCACATAATATCTCTAAGGTCAACCAAGAAACTCAAGCAAAGATCTCTGTAGAGAAAGAACACAAGGAAGGCTCTCTCTCCTCTATCCCTCCAGTTGCAGGGAATGATGAGGGGGTAAACAGGAAAGGCCAGCAGGTCAATGACTGGCTCCGAACCTGGTGCTACCAGCAAGGTTTTGGGTTCTTTGACTATGGCCTGATTTATAGAACACCAGGGCTGCTGGCAGCAGACGGGAAAAGCCTATCTCACAGGGGGAAGAGGGTTCTAGGACTAGAGTTAGCGGGGCTTATTGAGAAAGCTTTAAACTAGATTGGAAGGGGGATGGGGATGTAACTGGGCTCACCAGAGAGGCACCTGAGTGTAGTAGCTCAGCACTTGTGGGGCAGGATGTTGGAGCTGTTAAGGATCAGAAGGCCCACCACCTCTCTAGGGCTACACACTCATTGGCCTCTCTGAAATGCCTATACACCAATGCACGCAGCATGGGGAACAAGCAAGAGGAGTTAGAGATCTGCGTGCAGTCACAGGGCCATGATCTCATTGCAATTACCGAGACATGGTGGGATAGCTCGCATGACTGGAATGCTGTCATGGAGGGCTATGTTCTCTTTAGGAAAGATAGGACGGCAAGGCGAGGTGGGGGAGTTGCTCTTTATGTGAAAAAGCAACTGGAATGTATTGAGCTCTCCCTGGGGGCTGATGATGAGCAAGTTGAGAGCTTGTGGGTAAGGATTAAAGGGCAGGGTAACATGAGAGATACTGTTGTGGGTGTTTATTACAGGCCACCTGATCATGATGGGGAAGTTGATGAGGCCTTCTACAGACAGGTGAGAACCGCCTCACAATCACAGGCCTTGGTTCTCATGGGGGACTTCAACTTCCCTGATATCTGTTGGGAAGGCTACACAGCTAGGAATGCACAGTCCAGGAGGTTCCTCCAGCGCATTGATGATAACTTCTTGACTCAGGTGGTGGAAGAGCCCACAAGAAGAGGTGTACTACTGGACCTAGTACTGACAAACAAAGAGGGACTGGTGGAGGATGTTAAGGTCGGGGGCAGACTTGGCTGTAGTGATCATGAGAAGATAGAGTTCAGTGTTAAGTGCAGTATGCACAAAATGACAAGTAGGGTTGAAACCTTAGACTTCAGGAGGGCTAACTTTGATCTTTTCAAGAAATTGATGGGAGAAATCAAATGGGAGAGGGCTCTAGAGGGTAAAGGGGCTCAAGAGAGCTGGCT
The DNA here is from genome assembly GCA_017639485.1 of Pluvialis apricaria. Lineage (NCBI taxonomy): Eukaryota > Metazoa > Chordata > Aves > Charadriiformes > Charadriidae > Pluvialis > Pluvialis apricaria. Next base: position 55,729,599 of record CM030012.1, read on the forward strand.
GATATTCAAGCACAAGCTCCTCCAAGCTCAGGATAGGTGCATACCAAAGAGCAAGAAATCGGGCAAGGGAAGGAGACCTGCATGGCTGAGCAGGGATCTTCAGAAAAAACTCAGGTGGAAGAAGGGAGTTTACAGGATGTGGAAAAGGGGGCTGATGACTTGGGATGAGTACAAGAATGCTGTCAGGGTATGCAGGGAAGAAACAAGAAAAGCCAAGGCAGCTTTGGAATTGAACCTGGCAAGGGATGTAAAGACCAATAGGAAGGGTTTCTTTAAGTATATAGGAGACAAAAGGAAAACCAGGGAAAATGTGGGCCCGCTCTTGAATGAGATGGTGCTGTGGTGACGGATGATGCAGAGAAGGTGGAGTTGCTGAATGCCTTCTTTGCTTCTGTCTTCACTGCTCAGGCCAGCTCTCAGGAGTCCCAGACTTTGCAAGTAACAGAGAAAGTCTGGAGAAAGGAAAACTTTCCCTTGGTTGAAGAGGAACAAGTTAGAGAACAATTAAGTAAACTGGACACCCACAAGTCCATGGGGCCTGATGGGATGCACCTGCAAGTGCTGAGGGAGCTAGCAGAAGTCATTGCTGGGCCACTCTCCATCATATTTGAAAGGTCCTGGAGAACATGGGGAGGTGCCTGAGGACTGGAGGAAAGCCAACGTCACTCCAGTCTTTAAAAAGGGCAAGAAGGATGACCCAGGAAACTACAGGCTGGTCAGCCTCACCTCCATCCCTGGAAAGATGATGGAACAGCTCATTCTGGGGGTCATCTCCAAACATCTGGAGGAAAAGAAGGTTCTCAGAAGTAGTCAACATGGATTCACCAAAGGGAAGTCATGTCTGACTAATCTGATAGCCTTCTATGATGGCGTGACTGGATGGGTGGATGAAGGGAGGGCAGTGGATGTTGTCTACCTTGACTTCAGCAAGGCTTTCGACACTGTCTCCCACATCATCCTTGCAGACAAGCTTAGGAAGTATGGGTTAGATGAATGGACAGTGGGGTGGATTGAACAGTGGCTGACAGATAGAGCTCAGAGGGTTGTGGTTAGTGGTGCAGAGTCCAGTTGGAGGCCAGTAACTAGTGGGGTCCCTCAGGGGTCAGTACTGGGTCCAGTCCTGTTCAATATATTCATCAATGACCTGGATGAAGGGATAGAGTGTACCATCAGCAAGTTTGCTGATGACACAAAACTGGGAGGGGTGACTGACACACTGGAAGGCTGTGCTGCCATACAGCATGACCTGGACAGGCTGAGAGTTGGGCAGAAAAAAACCTGATGAGGTTCAATAAAGGCAAGTGTAGAGTACTGCATCTGGGGAGCAATAACCCCATGCATCAGTACAGGTTAGGGGCTGACCTCCTGAAGAGCACCTCTGTGGAAAGGGACCTGGGAGTCCTGGTGGACAACAGGATGACTGTGAGCCAGCAATGTGCCCTGGTGGCCAAGAAGGCCAATGGCATCCTGGGGTGCATCAAGAAGAGTGTGGCCAGCAGGTCGAGGGAGGTCATCCTCCCCCTCTACTCTGCCCTGGTGGGGCCGCATCTGGAGTACTGTGTCCAGTTCTGGGCTCCCCGGTTCAAGAAGGACAGGGAACTGCTGGAGAGGGTCCAGCAAAGAGCTACAAAGATGATTAGGGGACTGGAGCATCTTTCTCATGAGGAAAGGCTCAGGGACTTGGGGCTTTTTAGTCTAGAAAAAAGAAGACTCAGGAGGGATCTTATCAATACTTATAAGTACTTAAGGGGAGGGTGCCAGGTAGACGAGAATAGCCTTTTTTCAGTTGTGCCCAGTGATAGGACTAGAGGTAATGGGCACAAACTGGAGCACAGGAAGTTCCATCTTAACATGAGGAGGAACTTCTTTACTCTGAGGGTGGTGGAGCACTGGCACAGGCTGCCCAGGGAGGTTGTGGAGTCTCCCACACTGGAGACGTTCAAAACCCGCCTGGATGCCGTCCTGTGCAATGTGCTGTAGGTGTCCCTGCTGTGGCAGGGGGGTTGGACTTAGATGATCTCCAGAGGTCCCTTCCAACCCTGACGATACTGTGATACTGTGAAGGCTAAAATGTGGAAAACTGGTTGGATGGTAGCTGACGTGTCTCTAGAGCTCTGTCTTGTGCCAGTGAAATGCAACTGCTAAGAAATTGTGTTTAACGAGAAGCCAAAAATTCTTCTTTAGTTGTGTGTCAGGTTTTTAGGAGGAGTTACATGAATCAGTTTGTCATTGGGTCCCTACTGTATTCTCCCAACCTTCTCTATAACCCAGGCTATGAATTATAGATTATTTTGTAGCCATTGTTTCAAAGAACTGCTTATCCCCCAATAATTACCTGCAAGCATGCTGATGCAAAGTGAGTTCTAAAAAAAAAAAAGTGCATAGATATGACCTGAAGAAAACAGACCTTTGGACTGCTGTCATTCAGGTTACATAAGGCAATATTTTGTTGCATTATGTCAATTGTTAGGAAGCTTAGGATGACACCATTTCCTAGGGCTTAAATGATTAATTAGAAGCTTGGGTTGAGATATAAAATTAAATACTTGTACCAGTGTGGTCAGCTTTAACTTTGCTAACTGAAACTGTGATGGACTGCTATCTAAGGGCAGACATTCCTACATCTAGCAAAAGTGGAAATGCAAATGGCATGCAGTTCTTCAGCAAGAGATAAAACAAAAGCTAATTGCTTAAATCATGCTGAAGGTTATATTTGCTAAATATTTCTAAACCACTGGACTGTTTCCCTCTTCACTTTCATGACAAGATTTGAAGATTTTTGAGTGGTTTTTTTGTTCTTATCCCTTTAGTTTTATAATATCTAATAAGTATTTACAATGTCAAATTTCATCTTCTTTGTTATCACCATTGAAACTTTGGTAGAATTGTGTAAATGAACATACTGTGAACAAAGCTGCTATTGACCCAAGTTGTCGTTAGCTGTGTTCCCTGGATGTTGACAAAAATAAATTAAATTTGCAGATAAGCTAAATGTTCCTTCCCGGTTCAGAATTCAAAGACCTTCCTATTGTTGCCCCAAAATGAGTAGTTAAAAGCACCTCCAAGCTGATTCCCACTGCCCCCACCCCCCCATTAGTCCTGGGTCTAGCTTGAGTTTGGTGGTATGTTGGATCAGTGTTCTGGTGGCGCTCGCTTGTAATGGTTCCTGGGATCTTTGGGAGGTATGAATGGCAATGGTAGGAGGAACTATCACAGCTGTGGTTTCCCTCTGCTGCCTATCTGCAGCTTGTTGTCATGGGACCCTTGTGTGGGGCCAGAAACCTGGGCCTGAGAGCATTCTTGCTTGTGATTGAATCTGGTGTGTTCTCCTGGGAGAAGACCACAGGACACTGTAGAGCTATGTGGGCAGAGCGGGGCCATGCGATCCCGCGGTTATACTCGGTACGGTGCAGCAGTAGCCCCAATTGCCAGTATTTCCAGCCAAAGAAGAGCCAAGCAGGGGAAAATCAACGAAGAAACCTTTCATGGTTTATTGAGGCCTATTAAAGGGTGCAAACACAAGAGCCTTACATCATTTCCTGAGTGGTTAATTTCTAATGAAAAAAAACCCAATGAAATTTGACAGACATGATATTTGAGTTACTTTTATCTTTTTTTGGTGAAAAGATGAATTTAGGTGAAGGAATGTAACTTTCAAAGCAAGTATTTTACTGATGATTTTTTTAAAAAAAAAAATTAGTATACAGAACGTGATGGTTCTGGTCATGGGTTTTAGAGGTGACCCATCCAAGCAAAACTTTGGACAAGTGAATAACCATGTTTTTGTGAATATGTACATGGAAAGCAGCAGTGAGGAGCCAGGTAAAAGAAACAGTTTTTTAGAATAAGCAAGTCTGGAGCCACAAGAGTCACAGCTACACTGGTGAAGTAATAGTTTACTCCCCTGAGGACATTACCTTATACTGAGAGAGGACTGTGTGCTGCTGATGACTCCTGTAAGAGGAGTGTCCTTGATGAGAGGTGGGGCTTGGCAGAGCTTTGAAGCAAAGTCTCTGGTGTTGAGACCTCTGTTATACCATTTGCTCTGCATCTCCAGTGGGCTTTCTTTTGCCCTGCTTAGAGCCCTCACATTGGTAGTGTAATCTGGACGTTGTAGTCCCATCTCCATGCTTTCAATGCTTGAGGCATTAGAACATGTTTCTCCCCTACCAAAGTGGGCACTGGTGGTGGTGGGGAATCTTCCAAAACGTCTTTCTCTAACACAAACAAAGCTCCCTTTCCCTGCCTAGTATTTTAAGTGAAACACTAGATGGGGGTGGGCAGGTATTCTTTTTGTACTGAGGAAGGACAGCGTGGCAGCTTATTCCATTCAATCTTCCCTCCAAAAAAAAATTTTTCTTATTAGTATTTTTTCAGTGCTAAAAGCTAACCTGATATTCCAAGGTATAATTCAAATACAACATTAAACCATGCTAGAATATCTGTTCCAGAGTGCACCACTGCACAGTTTAAATACCTGCTGAGGTAACACACCAGAAAGCCTACACTGCAGAAATACTGGTGATTTTTCAACAAGTAGTAGTTAATTTGGCTGAATAGGTTTTTTGCCAAACTGCCCCAAAGGAATTATCATTAACAATTAAAATAACAATACTTCATGCTAGCAAACACATTTTCAAATATCAAGAACTTACTTAACTATCAATTATGCTTCATTAAGTGATTCTTGATGAATTCATCAGCTAAATTAAGCTTCATTAAGCGATTCTTGCAGTATCCTTCAGAAATGTTATAATTATTTCTCTTTTAAATAGAGGGAAACTGAGGTAGACTATTTGGGTGGTTTGCTAATGGCCATGTACAGCATTTACTCTATAACCAAAATTGAAGGCTAGGTTCCCAGGGCTTCTCTTCTGGTATTAAAACCACTAGCTCTGATTTGACACCGTTTTGGTTGGATTTTTTTTGGTTTTTTTTGTTTTAATCAAACAAAGAAACCCATACCACAACAAACAGACAAAACCCAAACACACACACACTCTCTCAAAATCAAAGAAAAAAAAACAAACAAAAAAACCCTTCCATCCTGTTTTATAAAATGTTTGTACTTGCTATCCAAACAAGGTCTGAAAACTATTCCATTTAAATAAGTATATTTTAGAAAGGGGTTTGATAGAAATTAACACAAGAAACTTTTGTTTTTCAGACCAAGTTTTATTAGTCATGGTTTTGCCATTTGTAAGCTCTATGGTGTAAATATGTCTTACAACTGTTTCTTAGGCTGGAAATGCAACGTCTTTTCTGTCAGGAACACTTCTGTAAAGCATGCATTTTGACTTTTCACGATTCATCACAGTAATGCATCCAATTTATTTTGAGATTTTCAAAATCCTGGTGGCTGGATAAAAGCACCCACCACAGAACTCATCCCTGCTTTAGTTGAATGACCTGCAGAACTGGCATCCTAAATTTGATTTCCCCTACCACCCCTTTCAGATTCTCAGCTCACTGTAAAAAGGTGGCAGGACTGAACTTGTGCAAACAGGCTGATGTCTTTCCAAGTGCACCTGAGAAGCACAGGGAAAAGGATGAATAAAGTGTTTCTCCAGCTCTTGCATAACTGCATCAGCACATACCCACTGGTATGTGCTTCCCCCAGTTCCTGAGCAAACTGGGGCAGAGGAGCAGAGTTGTGACTCTCTCACGGCTCAGCCAACTGGGCCGGTATTGCCTTCTGTACATAGAATCATAGAATGGCTTAGGTTGGAACGGACCTTAAAGATCATCTGGTTCCAACCCCCCTGTCATGGGCAGGGACACCTCCCACTATACCAAGTTGCTCAAAGCCCCATCCAGCCTGGCCTTGAACACCTCCAGGGATGGAGCTTCCACAACTTCCCTGGGCAACCTGTTCCAGTGCCTCACCACACTCATAGTGAAGAATTTTTCCTAATATCTATTCTAAATCTACCCTCTTGCAGTTTGAAGCCATTACCCTTTGTCCGATCACTACATGCCCTTGTAAAAAGTCCCTCTCCAACTTTCTCGTAGGCCCCCTTTAGGTACTGGAAGGCTGCTATAAGGTCTCCCCGGAGCCTTCTCTTCTCCAGGCTGAACAATCCCAATTCTCTCAGCCTGTCTTCATAGGAGAGGTGCTCCAGCCCTCGGATCATCTTGATGCCTTTCTCTGTCCTCAAGCACAAAGAAAGGTACTGCTTGCTAAGACTGTATTTAAAAGCATAATCTAACCCATAAATGAAGGCTGATTCTGTCCTTATCTAGTTCTCTGGAGCAGGGGGAGGAAGCAGCCTTTCAAAGCCAAGTCATTTCACCTCAAACTTTATTAAAAGTGCATAGGAATCGGATTGTTACTGTCATCTAGTTACCATGTCTTAGAGGACACCGCAATTGCAAGTGATGCTAGCTCATGATATCTTGGTGGGTTTCATTGCTGCTGTTTAGTTGGACTATGTGACAGGCTGCAGTGAGTGCAGAGAACAGGTACCTCAAGTACATGTAACAAATTATTATACATACAATTATTATTTTATGTATGAGACAAATATTGAATACGGTTTAGAAAATAATAATCTATAAGATTATTTTGTGGTGCAGGGCAAGTGGACAAATGTGTGGGTTGGAGCTTACTTTACTTTTTGACTAAGCAAAGACTGTGGTGGTGTTTTTGTTCAGATAATACACAACCGTGATAGTTGTGACTGTTTTGAAGAGCAGAAAAACAGCAGTTGATTATTTACTTAGAGCAAACTTCCTTAAACTCCTAATCTTTTGCGTATCTGATAATGTAACGCATTGCCCTTTTATAATACGTAGGTAGATTAAACACTGCCACTATCTATAGGTTGAGTCCCTTCCTTTCCTGAGATAACTCAAATTCTCTTTTGATAGAGTAATAGCTTCCTCTCTAGTGTGTCACAAGTAAGTTGCAGTTTTCTTTGCAAAGGGTCCATCTCTGAGTGTTCTTGCACATGTCTTCCACCGCTTGCTGTAACGGGTTGTGTGCTGAATGCCTCGAAACTGGTGATTTATGGAGTAGCCCTTGTAGGGACAGCACGTACAGCCCTCTCTGCCTCTATGGGAAGGGGCAGGGGTGCTCCACCCTTCCCTTTCTTCTCATGACCAGTGCTGCCAGTTGAATCTTCCCGTGTTGCCTGAAGCTGAAGTTGTTCTTGCTCCAATTGTTTACATGTAAATAACTTATACACTTTGTTAATTAATGGAGTTGGTGTAAGGGGGGAAAAAACAAAACTCGTTTTCTTCTAAGTGGGAAGGAATTTTGTTTTGCTTGGAGCCCTAGGGTGTTTTATTTGATACTCTACAGTGTTGACATCCCTAGATTTTGAACATTGCCCTTCTTGCCAGGATGTTTTGCTTCAACACTGATGAAGGTAAATGATATCTGGAAAAGTGTATCACTTTGAGGAAAAGCTGTCTGAAAAAAAATGAAATATTTGCAGGCTTTGTAGGCAGATTTCTGGATTGGTGGAAGGTCTTGACTGCTGAGGCCCCCACGGCAAAACATATGCCACATATTTGAAAGATGGGATTTTTATAAGGAGAATCTCATGTGTGCTTACACTCAGAAGAGGTATGAATCTCTTCTTCTGATGGGGTGCATAGGCTGCTAGGTATTGTAGCTCCTAAGCAAGCTTTGACTATGAAAGTTGGTGGTTCATAAGACTGGTGGGTGGAGGGGTGGGAAATCCAAGAAATCAACCTACAAGCTCTCAAGTGCTAAATCAACAGCTAAGCTTCATGCAGCCCCCTCAACTGTTAGTAGCAGTAAGCCCTTCAGGTACAGCTCATGGTGGGGTGATTGGTGTCACAGCAGGACAAGACTGCAGCCACCCCAATGTCTGTCCATCTGTCCCCAGGCCGTGGTCCCTGCAGCCACCCCTACAGCCATGCCTACTCCTGTGTTTGGATTCCAGCAGGCACATGTATCTTGTTAAGTTGTGAGTCTTGAAATTTTTCATCTTTTATTCTATTCTGTGCTCGAACAGAATCAGTGTGGCTGTAAGCTGAGGGACTCAGATCCTATGCCTAAACATCTGCGTGGGGCTTGATGACTTCTGGTCCAAATAGAGCTACTTCTCACTCTATCATATCTTTGTCAGCACTTGTTTTCAATGCAGGGAAGGACAAGCTGAAGTACTACAGAAAAACACATAAATTACTAGTATCCTTCTGTGTGAAGATATTCCAGATGTAATGCTTGTATATTAATATGGCCCCTTTAAACCTTGTAAAAAGGCATTTAGCAGACCTCAGGTCCTCTGGATTGTATAGCTAAGAATGAAAACAGAGACTGATAAAAGATCTGAGGTGTTTCCTCACATCTGACAGCACACATTATGATTATTACTGCAGCAAGTAAAAAAGCCAAGATGGATGCAGCTTCCCTATTTGGAAGGAGCAAAGTGTTTCCAGACACAAGTGGCACGGCTTTAGACTTCCTTAAGGATTCTGGGATAATGCTGTATGCTCTAGGAAGTATAATGTGTTCCTAGAAAGGCAATGCAAACTTCAGCAGAGCCATCAGGACCAAGCCAGGAGTGTTGAAATCTATAAGGGATGTCAGAATTCTGAAAAACCACCAATAGCAAATGGCACTTTTTCAGCCACACTGCTGCTTTAGTTGTCTAATATTTTGAAGTAGCCCAAAGAACTGCAGATTGTCTGTATTTCTTTGTTTGCTGTGCTTCCACAGCACCTGACACTTGAGCTTCAAAGGCTGTTGGATGTCAAGTGCTCTGATATTAGGTGAAAACATACTGCTTTCATCTCTTTCCACCATATACAGGGATTCCTCTTAGAAGACAGCATGGTTTAAATGACTTGAGTCTGCTTCAACTAGAAGCTGTGGGAGATGTTTCATAAGCCTCAAGAACCGGGTGCTTTGCCTCCAAGAGAAAAAATGTGTTTGGTTCGCTGACCTCTCCTTGTTACCAGCAACGGGGCATCTGAATGTTAAAATGAAATTTCAGTCGGTTTCCCTACTATTCTTTCCTTGAGTCAATGATGTATCAAATCGATGACGTTGAGCTATATTGCTGTAAACAAATAAGCTGCCAGAGAACTATGGAGAAAACTTGGCAGAGGTTCTAGTTTCTTTCCATTCTGTTTCCATTTCTATTTTAGAAGGAATTAAGCAGCTGGTGTTTTCTGACCAACTAAAACTAGGCTTTTGCACGTACCTCTACAGTGTAGTTTCAACTTGATTGGAAAAAAAATAATAAATTATTGTTGGCCTGATTCTGGTTTCTGCTGTTACAGCCAGGCTTGCAGGACCAAACTGAATCAAAACAACTTTTCTTTTGAATAGCTGCTTGGAAGTCCAGATTATGAAGAGGTATGTGGTATTGTTTAAGTGTCTCAGAAATACTTGGAGATGTTGCAAGAGCTGGTACAAATGCCCTTAAGTCTGACGGGTTGAGTTGGCTCTGTTGGAGGCCTTGAAGAGCTGTCAGTCCTTTAAGTCTGGCTGGATTGACGTGGAAGGCTGTGAAGATCACCTTAAAAGGGAAATAAGCAAAAAATATATTGTGGTTCAACTCTAAGGGTGAATTGCTTCAACAGATCTAGTTACAAATGCAGGTTCCTTCTTCCTTCATTACTTTTGAAGACTGTAGGTCTGAGCAGTTGGAGACTAAGAGCAAAGCCTATATTTTTCTCCTGAATGGCTGTGGGCATTTTTATGGCTCATGTATTACAGCTGAGCTGCATTTCTTTCTTAATGATTTGAGAATAAGGTTGGAGGATGTCACTTGCACAGAACTGTAACTTACTTAGTCATCACTGCATGTTTATGGAAAGGAATTCTTTCAGTGCCTTAATTCCCAAGGAGCCCCAAGTAGTAAAGACAGGGTAATAAATGATGTTTGCTCGCAGTTTACTTTTAATTGAATGTATATTGAAAGAAGTAAACTGAAGAGGGATTATCAAATACTGACTGTTGTGGTCTTAAAACACGCTAAAAGCAAAGTGTGTGGCACTTAAAACCCGTGGTTCAGAAGACCAGGAAGGCTCTGCAGCTGGTTACACTGTGGGACACTTTGTGCCCTCCATTTAAGCATTAGGTGGCCACTTACAAAATAATGTCACTAGGCTTCTGCCCTTGTGAGTGTGTGGGCTTTGTTATCTTATTACATGACTTTTAAGGAAACAAAAGGCAAAAGAATGTGTAAAAGCCTCTTCAGTGCATCTCTAATCGTCTTTTGTAGCTTTGAAACTTTTCAAGAACAGGCAAAGAAAGGTGTCCCCTCCTGCCATTGTGCCTGCACCCGGTTAGGAGGCACTGGGCTGCCTGCCACCCTCTGAGAGAGACCTGGAGGTCCCGGCAGGGCAGGGCGTGGGGAGGTAACGCGCCAGCCTGGAAAAACTGATTGCCATCCTCTCTGCAGATAGGTGGGCACTCATATGAGTGTGTTGGACACTACCTGCTGTAAACTAGGCTTTGGCATCACTGAATCTAATTTAATTAACTTAAAAAAAAAAAATACTAGAAAAATTATCTACATGTCTTAAAAGCATATTCTATGCTTTAGAATTAAATGTATTTTGCATATTTGTGGGGGTGGTGTGTGTTTATTTATTATTTCCCCCCACCTTAGTGTTGATAGTATTTTTCATAAATTTTTAATGAAGGCAGGAAAGTTTTGATGTCTGTAAAATATCTCGCAAAAGCTAGCACTTTGTAGCTTGGGTCTAGTAGATGGGAGCAGGAAAATGAAAATGCTTTTCTCATTGTCTAAACTGAATAAAGTACAAAAGCAAGCAGTTAGAGTATGGAAAATGGAGGAGTATTTTCATTTTAATAAATCCATGTTAATGATATTAGAAAATATTGATAATTTTATTATACAGCTAATGTTCTGATTTGATTCTATTCACAGAATAACATCTGAGTAAGAAGACTCAGAACATAATTTTCATCACCTTGTTTACTTCTATGTCTTGGAAAATAATTACCATTAGTTTCAGGAAAGAGTTACCAATTTCAGTTTGATCTCTTTCTCACATAAAAATAAAAGTAAGGATTGTTTTGTGGACTTGTGGAAAATATGTCTCTGGCCAGATCCTGCATTTCCAGGTCAAGGCAGCAGTTCTGTCTGCATAAGAACTGTAGAATTTGGTTGGTATTTAAAGCACAGCTATAAAAAAGAAAGACTAATTCTCCTACTCACATACAAAGCTTATGTGCTTTGATTTGTTGTTGTTTCTCCAATTCATCTGTTTAAATATCTTTCCAGAAGCTGAGGTCTGTGATATTTAATATGTTATTTGGAGAAATATAGTTAATAACTTACTTATATAACTTTTTCATGCAGAAAGATAGAAATTAGTATTAGATAGGTTGTGATTGTTTTAAGTGCTTTGCGTTAATTCTAGTGAAGCTAATTTAATCATTTTTGGGGTGTTTTTAAACTAAGAATGGAAGACCAGACCCTGGCCTTAGCTCTAAAGAGGAAGAAAACTTCTATTCATTTAATGTGCATAGTTCACATGAACGGTAATTATAGAGTGTGTCTATGAAAACTCCACCTCTTTATACCTGAGTAGAGAAGTCCTCTGTCCATTGCCATTCTTCACCTCTTTGAATTAAGTTAACAGGAATCCTTATGCTGTGAGTTCTATTTGATTAGAGACCTGATGGGTGACCTCTGTCACCACTTTGATTTTATTTTTTTAAATTACAGTAGAGAAAACACAGTATGACCTGAAAAACTTTGTAAATTACACAATCCTTCTGTGTTTCACTGAGACGAAATAAATGCACATATCCTTCACATTCTAAGAGGTATGAGTCAATTTTAAAATAGTTCACTTTTTTAACTTTGTCTATTACTGTAATTTCAAACCTGGCCTCTTTAAAAGTACGATGAATATCCCACTCTAAAGCTTAGCTTGGGACTGTTTTTTCTTGCCTCACAGTGCAAGTGGAATGTAGCATCAAGACATCATTGTCATCAGCAGAAACTGGTATAGTTATGGCAACCGAGGCAGGACCTAGCAAACAAATATGCCTGCATTTCTTGTTTCTCCTTTATAGAAAGGCACTGTACTTGTTAGCTGGGTGGTGTCCACTGTACTAGGAGTGTCGGATAGAGATGATGTGTATCTTAAAAGCAATCCCTTCAAGTAGGTTGTTAGTTCATCACCACCATGGTATTCGCGTACTGTTAGAATGATAAAAGCAAACCCATCCTCACTCCTACGTACTGCCTTCAGAGTGTTTTGTCTTGCAGCTTCTTAGAAGTTATTGTAAGTACATGCATCTGAGGGGGAGGGGTCACCAAAGGAAACCCATTTTTCATCTATTCCAATTCTTCAGCTGGGTTTTGGGTAGTCACTGTCTCCTCAGGAGGTAAATGGGATCTGTTCCTTCTGGAGCAACTGCAGCCTCAGATGCTGGACAAAGGACTCTCAAGAATAATGCTAGGTACTTCTCTGTCCCGCTGCTTCCAGTAACAAAAAGGGGGGGGAGCATCTGACACTGGCAGAATCTGCTGTGATGATGTGCTGAGAGGAACTGAGAAGAATAATTAGTCATTAGTTTAATGACCTTTGAGCATGAACGCATTTGACATTCATCTGAGAACAGGACCCAAGCTGTACTAAGGAGTGTCTTGGAGCAGTATATCCACGTGATATTATGGATACTAACATACCATAATATGTTTGGAAATATGAATGGTACTGCTGTGAGGTAACTCTTCTAGATACACGAGCACACAAAGGAATAAATCAGAATTTAACACCCTTTCTTCCAGCTGGCTGAGTGGCTGATGTCGGCTTTTTTTCTCTGTGAAGTTGGGGAGCAGATGATGCCGTACCTGCTGCTGTTGTCCCACCAGCAAGCATAGGCAGTGGCAGGGGGATTGCCTTCGCAGGTTAGCAATGTCAGACAGAGGCAGGCTGCACGTAGGTACATTGTGGAAAAAAAACCACAAATCTACTCTTTCCTTTTTAAAATTCTGCTTCTCTGAAGTTCATTTTCCTAGCTCTTCCTTCAGTTGTAGGGCTGTAGAGCCGTAGGTAGGACGTTGTGTTAGCTGCTCTTTGCAGTGTTACCAAAAAAACTCTAAAATATGAAAACTTTACAAGACCTGCATGAGATTTTATCAGTTTATCTTCATTCTTATGTGTCACTTAAAATGACTGGCTTTAACACTGGTATACTGAGCTTCAAACATTCTATTCCATAGACTACACCAGGAAAAGATAAGTACAATAACACGTATTGGTTTATCTTTCTACTAGTTCATTTTTTTCTGTCTGACTTTGAAATACTCGTGGCAGAGATTTTTTTCTCTTCTAATCCCCACTGATAAGTTATAAAGGCTCCTGCCAGTAATCCTTTGTTATAATTGAGAAAATCTCGGTGCCAATTCAGTATTGATCTGCGTGCAACAGCTTCCCTTCAGTGCTTGATTCCCCAAATTGTACAATATATATAGTGTATACATATATGCTCACCACCTACTTACATGCAGATGTGAAGAGAATGTATTATTCTGCTACAGAAACATTGATTAGAGTCTGAAGTATGTTTTTTATTAAACTAATATTTGCTTGCGGGTGATCAATTGTGACATGATGTGACCTTCCTTAGGTAGAGTCAACAAGTACTTCATACTGCTGTTTATTAAATCCTCATGGTCTACAACAAACGTGCCATTCATTCTCTTCAGTTCGTCATGGCTAGCCTGACAGTGGAGGGCTTTCACTCCTGTTTGTATGGCCATCCTTTGTATACAACTGCTAAACAATGGTGCCCCAACTGCAGTAAATGATGTGATTGATTTATAGTCTGAGCCGCCAACAAATATATCAATTTTATCAAATATTACACTTAAAGTGCCGTTCGTTGTGCTAATGAACTCTTAACCCATTAGTGAGGTTGCTGCAAACACCAAACTTATCTCCTAGCTTCTCTTACATTAAAGAAGGTTCTTTAATGTGTAGAAATGATGCATATATTATTCAGTTAATGTTGTTAGTGTCTAAAATCCAAAATTTTCTGTTTCACAATGAGCTTTGTATTTGTGTGCCAGTTAATGCTCTATTGAGCAATACTAAAATACCAGGATCATCCAATAATACAAATCATTCAGCAGGACCATCCAGAGCATATTCATATTTCACTGAAACCAGGTGTTTCCTGGCTTGCTTTTGTTGCCAGTTGTATGTGATGCTTTTGACTTCTAGATTACACCTATTGCTGTTTGTATTTGAGTGGTACCTGAGAGAACACCAAATTTAGAAAACATGGAAGAAAAAATGCAGAACAATAATAACGAAAACCATCTTTCTTATCTCATTTTCCAGTTCTTGAGGTGTTTGCACATGTGTCTTGGTGTTCTTGCTTATTGCGTTTTTCCATGCTCCTCCAGATTCATAGGGTTTATTTCATACAGAACCAGTAAGATTAAGATATCAAAATCAACCACTATTTCTGGTTTAATTATTATTTCTCAGGAGTCATTTAATAAACAAGTGAAAGCTTTATCAATCTTCTTTACGGTTGTTAAAATTCAAAGAATATTACTATCTATAGAAAATATTTGGGTTTTTTGAGTATTTAAGCAAAATGCTTGGGACCAGTCTGTGGAAACATCTCACAGCAATTAACATGAGTCATGACCTAATTAAATGATTTCCTACTTCATTTCACACAGTCATGACCCTCATGACATCTCCGGCTGTGGCATCTCCATCACTATTTCCATTTAACCCCAGCCAAGAATTTGGGACATTTGTCGTAACGGAATAGCTAAAAGCAGACTCAATCTATGTGATTCTTACCACCACCAAGTCCACTGGTGTCACGTTCCTGGTATGCCTAGAGGCGTTCAACGTAAAGTGGATCTTTTATAATAATTAGGCCAGCAGAAGGACAATATACATACTGTGGTCTTACAAAGACCTCTTTCATTGTACATCTCACTATGCCTAAAGGGTTAAAAGTAGCTGTTTTCTACCCCAATACCAAATGATAACTTTTTAACAAGAAAATCCTTATAGATCCATTTTTTGTTTGTTTTCTTCTTTTAAAGAACTTTCACGCTAAAACCCAAAACAAACAACCAAAAAACTGCAAACACTTTGTCAAGCTGGTTTTTTTTTGTTTTCCAAATAGAATATTTTATTACACTTGGCAAAATTAGTAGAGTGAATGGTTCAGAGTTTGTATTCATGCTTTGCATATAACAGGCTTTTTGTTTCTTTTGCATGTAACTTGGCATTCTCTCTCTTATTCTTTCCTTTTGTTTTTCCCAGTTTCTTTCATTAGTTAGACATTTGTCACCTGTTTATTTCCAGAATCTGCAGAAATTCTAGGCCAAAATGTTATTGATCACTTTTTTCCTAACATCAATGTGCAAGCATTTATTCCTATATATCCATTTTTCTTACACTTGAGGTGAAAAGAAGTTGTTTGCCTTCTGCTGGATGCTGCAGTGTTAAAATGCTGCAGCGTTAAAATGCTGCAGTTGAAGGGTGTAGGGTTGAATGTTCTCCTGGTGCTCTGGGCATGTGATGGGGAGAAACTATGCAGCACTGAATAAATTCATCTTGGGAGATTTTAGGAGTCTTGTGCTGAAATTTGGGGATGCTCTTGGAAAATGTTTCCCTGGGTTCTGCTCAGCTGCTTTTTTCTTTTTTGGGGCTGACAAGTAATACACTTTAAAAGAAGCAAATTTTTTTTTTTTTTGACTGAAAGTGTACTATGTGTCTGATATTTTTCCTTAAATTATGAAACTTTCTCTTCCCTCTCCCCACTTTAAGTTGTTGGGGACTTGTTTGACTCTTTCCCTCCAATCACACAGTTTGAACACTGTGCTATTGTACCAGACTATAGCTTACTTGTGGTGTTTTTCTAGAAGAAAGCCTAAATTATTCTAGTGGAGCTCATCTTCTGTTTGCAGTGATGACTTTTTTTTTTTTTCTTAATGTAGAGTGCTTTAACTGGGAGAACACTGATTTAGCATACCTGCTAGTACTGTAGATGTAAACATCTAGAAGAAAGGTTTTTTAGCTGGCCTGGTAGTGATTTTGTGGGAAGATACTAAATTTCAGGGTGTGAAGGGGTTCATTCAGTGCAAAGAAGAAACTTCTGTTGTTGCTTTTCTATAACCATAGAAAGACTGAGCAATGAGGAAAAACCTATGGATTCAGTAAGGAATCTGGGACACTGTCTGCTGGTCTTAAATTATCTCAGCAGCCACTCATCTCTGGTCTTCATTCTGTTCTCCCTATTGACAGCTCCCTGCTCATTCAAGAAACTATGATTGGATTCCATTAACTTCTTGCATCGTCTTGTACTTTTTACAAGGCTTGTCTTCTCCCTGCGAGCATCTTAATTAGATTAAAAATACAATTATGAGCAGGAGATATTGTTTGAAAGTGATCTGATGTGAACAGACTTAAAATACCGCACATCAGTGTGCGTGTCAATGACTTCTGAAGCATTACAAATAAGCATTTTTGCGACAACGATGTAAAAGCAAATAAATACATCCCTTGGGTCCAGTTGAGAGCTTATATGTAGAATGCTCTGGTCTTGTCCCTTCAGGATATTCTATACCTTTTCCCCTGATATTTTGGTTACGTGGTGTTTGTATGGCAAAGCTTGCAAAAACAAGGAGTTGCGCAACAGGGAGCACGGATGTCTGTATGCGCACAGGCAGCTGTGCCTCTGTACATGGATGTGAATTCTTCTCCCCTTCTGAAAGGGAGCTTGGTGCTTAGGACTGTTTTGAAAGATTTGCTTTATATTTTGGAAGCCCTCACGTACAATTTTCTGTGTTTTGGAAAAGCAGACATGTTAAATCTGGATGTGTAATATCTAAAATGCTTTGTAATTAATGCTTAATGATATAATTAATCATAGCAGTTTGAAAACAAGATAAAATCAAGCACACTGTGACAAACCCTGATTTCTAGATGAGAGTTATTTCATGCTCCTAGTTTTGTAAGCTTTTAAAACGGAACGGGGAGCAAACTGTCTGTTAATGCTTCAGATCTCTTCTAGAAGTAATTTTTTCAAACAGGCCTGAACTGCTCTGCTTTTGAATGCTAACTACTGGAAGTTGATCTTCATTATACTGCTCCTTTATTATACAGATTGTTCTAGGAATTGAATGTCAACTTAGTGTCCTGTGCAAGACATTTCCATGTCTCTGTACCTATTTTATTGTAGCAGTTGAAAGGATGGTTGTCTGTTTAAAATCCTTTCCACTGCTCCTCTATTCAGAATCATCTTGTCCTTCTGCCATGTCAGATGGTAAGATTACAGTTCCCGGCCATTACCAAATGAAAGGTATTCAGACAAGTTGCGGACAGTCACCAAACAGAGAAACAATGAAATATCTGTTCCCTGGGTGGGAGCAAAGGGATTGATCCTCTTTCTTTTGTCAACTGTTGGAACACACTAAGCTCTTGCAATTCAGATTTTCTGTGTTATCCTTTGTTACTAATCTTTTAAGTATAGCAAGAAAGAAGCTTGCTAGAGTGTTCATCTACTGACCGTGTCATTCTAAGACTGACTAATAAATCTTTTGAGTCTGTTAACATATTTGCTTATGAGCATTAAAAAAAAAGTATTAAAGACTATTAAAAAAACCCTTTTAATTTCCAGACCATAAATCCTTGAAAGGAAAGGCACTGAAGCTACCACAAGAAATTGGATTATACTGAGAACGAGATTTATCTTATTCAAAATGTGATTACTTTTGGGGGGGCTATCTTTTTGTATTCTTATGGGCCTGAACCTGTACTCAGTAAAAACAATGATATTTTTGCCATTGACTTCAGTGGGAACAGATTAGTACCAGTAAATATTAGAGCCATTGTGTAGATTTCATGGTGTCGCTAAACTAAAAGAAGTTCAGTGAGTGACATTCTGAAGTTTTCAAAAGCTTAAAAAATTAAAACTTAATGATGTCTCGAAATACGTATATTTTATTATGCTGGTGAAGTCAAGCTAAAGGATAAGCACTGAATCCATTAGTAGCACTTAATCCTTCACCAGAATTTTTCAAAACAAAATAGAGAAAAGAAATGCAATATATCCAAATGAAAGCTTTTCTGTTTTAAGTGGAACACTTTCTTGTCCTGAGCAGTTTGCGGGCTTCCTTATTGCAGTCATATCGCTTAAATAGATTATGGCTAATGTAACACTGAATTTGCGCTAATTAGCTGTCTCAATTTTATGTTCAGCAAAGCTTATTGGCACAGAGAATAATCAGCCTGCGCAATTCAGTGCCCTCAGAGGTGCTCCCAGCAACCTCTACGTAACCTGAGAGATGCTTTTCTTTTCCCCCTACAGGACCTATATAAGACTTAATGCAATTAACTCTGTGGGCTCAGGGCCCTTGGAGGAGCAGAGCTCCAAGGTTTCTTTAGCATATGGGCAAACTTCTTCTGCACCTCTGCTGAGAGCCAGAACGTGGTTCAGAGGTGGACTATGAAGCGCTCGGGGCCCTTGTGTCTTTCAATCTATCAGTCTTACAAATATTATCTGGTCACATGCTCTGACAGCTTAGTTCTAATGTCTTCAGAAAACCTCAGTGAGTTCGTAAAGTACTGTTTCCTTTTAATAGAGGGGAATGGAGGCACGAAGAAAGGGCTGCTGAGGTGAGATGCGGAATGCCGAGGGCAGCTTCTCATGCGGAGTGGAGTGCGTGAGGGGACCTGGGGCTCAGCCAAAGAAGCCACCCCACTGATCAGTCGGTGTTCGCAGCCCTCCAGAGAGCCATTAGGAAGCACATGGCGAGGGGTGTGTGTAAAACCACACCTCAGGGCGTGTGAGTGGGAGAGGAGGAGTAGTCCCAGCTTTGAAGTCTCATCCAGAAAGCAGGTTACCCAGGTTTAGGGCCCTCCTTTGCCTAAGGGGATCCAAACCCACTGCTCCCACCTCCTTTTGCATCTCCTTAATCTTTGTGTTATGGGCCGCTCTTGGGTGGCAGTTACCTCCACCCTTCTTGCTGAAGCTATGCCCACCCAAGGTCCTTGCAAAAGCTCCCTGACCTTTGACTTCTCCCATGCCTTCAGTGAGTACCAGAAGCTGCCTTGTGCACCCGTTCCTTGTTGTAGGCTGACCACATCCCACTGTAATGGAGGTGGTGGTTAAAGTTGGCCTGAGCAAGCAGGCTCTTAGCCTCTATTTAAAGGCCTCCATGAAGGGATGTGTCACGGCAGCTCGGCACACGCACTTTGGAAAAAAACCTGTCGACGAGCAGCACAATATCGGAGGGGGTCCTTCAAGCATCTTTTTTGCATTGAAAAGGATGTGAAACAAACTGAACACCCCACCCCCAAGTTTCAAAAGATTAAACATTTGTTGGGAAGCATCTATGCCGGCCTTCTGACTTTGGGCATATTTATACATATATAGATACGGCTTTGATTAGTGTTCCTCATTTTTCAAATGGAACCTTACAATCTGAGGCTAATTAATGCCTGTATGAGAAAGAAAAGGCATCTAGGACTTTTTTCGGATCACAAAGTCAGTGTAGGTCTTAATACTGAATGCTTTGGATGGGACACTGGATGAAAATTGATGCCATTACAATTTGCAAACCACGACATTAAACTCAGCATTTATACACAATGTTACAGCTCTTCTGGGTCATGTTATAGACTTCTTAATCTTTTCATCTGGAGATCTAAGTGTTACACAAACAGTAATTTATTCAAACTTTCATATGGCCTCAGAAATTTAAAATTGTAGCTTTTTAAGAAATAAAAGCAATAAAGTGTATTTCTCTAGCAAGTAGTTTGGACATCTAACCTTAATGATACCCTAGAAAAGTTCTATTTTTGTTCATATTGAAAGAATTAAATATACAAAAGAAATACATAGTTAAGAAAAGGGCTTTTGTTCTATCACAACCATCTTAAAATCATAAGTGAACAGTTAATTGTGAAATATTCTGTCTGATTTGTATGGCAAGAGCCACATATTTTTCATATAAGTTGCATCTAATTCACCACTGAGCCTATGAACATGTATCCCAGCCTTTTCCCCAAGGTTGTGGGGGTGCATCATAATGCAATAAACTGCTTAATAAAAGGAGTTGTTATGCTTTCTTGAGCTCTTCTTGCTGTTACTTCTGTATAAAACTCAGTGATGCTTTGCATAGTCCTATGAGCACAGCCTGTTTTCATGACTATAGCTCCTGTGTGTATAGCACAGATGCAAATGTTCAAAATGAAAATATGTTTTGATCATAAGATCAAAGCGTGTCTGGTGTAGAGCAACTAAAGTAGCTGGTATGCACGAACTTACTGTCACATACATCTTGCCTAATGGCCAAAGACTGATCCCCTTTGTATGGTCAGGGAGGTGAAAGGCAGGGCTTGTTTTTATAGAAAACTCTGTAGGGACGGGAGAGGCTTCTCCTTCTTACTTTTTCCTTAGAGCTGAGTATACTGATACTCTCAAGTGTGAAAAAGGGATGTAAAGATTTCTTGGAATTAATTACTAAAAATATATTATGCTAGACTACTGTGAAAAGACTGTAACCCATGCAGCTGACTTGCACATCCACCTGTTTTTTCAACTCTTTGCTTTTCATGGGTTGCAAAGTAGTGCACCCCAAAGATACCAATTCAAGCTGTGTGAGGGGAAGGAAGGAAGCCAGTTCCAGAGTCCAGGGTATATCCAGCCTCTAGCCCCTTTTGTTTAAGCTACATAAATATTTAATTTTAAGCTACTGTGTTGAAATCAAACCAAGTTAGAATTATAGATTGGTTTTATGGACCATAAATTCTACCACAGATATATCCTAGAGATAGATTGGGAGTAGTGACAGTAACAGCACTTTCTTTTTCTTTAGGTGAATCATCATGATTGTTTTAAGAGCTGCCGCTTTTGTATTATGTGTTATAGTAAACAACCATTGTTCATTATATGAAAGAAAAATTCACAATTTTGTACTACAGGCGGGAATTTATTTTTTTTTGCTAATAGCATAATCTGAACATCTGGGAATCATTAGGAGATTCATTAATACTCCTAAGCCTTGCATTTCCCAAGGTGGTGTATTTGAGAAATGCTCACCAAGACATAACATATCATCCTCGTAGTTTCCTGTGGTTTCCTTCTCAGCCCTTGTAGGAATGAAGTTGTGAGACTCAGTTGCAGACAGCACTACTCCAGGTCTGTAGCTCAATTAAGTGCCTGGTAAATTGCTCAGTTACATGGTTCTGTTCCTGGTTTAACAGCAACAAAGTGGAGCTAAAAAGCATCTGAATGAATAATTAATGTACTTCTATAAATGTGGAATCTCCTAGGGAGAGTCTCTATTCAGAAGAAGAAATATTGGGCCTAATTATTACTACGGGGCTTGTACTGTTGCACTGTGCTGTTCCAAGGCCTTGAATTTCTGAAGAAATGTCATGTGTTGGTTGAAGGAGTTCCCCCTCCTACTGCTCACCTTCCCCCAGGAGCTGGCTGCCTGCCTCCTTCCTCCTTTCTCCCGGTCCCCCGAGGTCACTGGCACCCAGTGGAATTTGAACAAGAGGCATAACTGAGGGGACTGGTGCCTTGTACGAAGGTCTGGAAAAAGCAGGGGGCAAAGGGAGAAAGCGAATATAAGTAGCAGGGAGACAGAATGCAGATGAACGCAATTGTGTAGAGAAGATGCAGCCACGTGAAGACAGCAGATGTTATCACTGCTGGCACGGATACTGGATGAGCGGATTGAGTTGTTAAGTATAGATTATATCTTGTAGCAATTCTCACGATTCCTAAAACACGTCAAAATTGCCTGCAACACAGTGGGTGATTTATATAAAAGATTAATATATTTTGTTTGCCTAATAAGGGCCTTTGCCAAGACACTGCAGCTCCTCTGTCTTGCTTTGGCTTCCCTGCTGAAACAAGATGAGGAGGAGGGTAACTGTCATTGTAACACACTCATGATTAAATGGTTGGCCCATTTGGCTGCTCCGTGCTGGGAGGGGAGGCCGAGTCCTTGGGCAAGCTGTGTTGGATGCTAGTTAGCAGCAGCTCTTTCTTGTCAGAAAAGCCAGGACTTCCTTCCAGCACTGGAACAATTAGCTGATGAAGTGCCTAATAAGGAAGGAATATTTTGAAACACGTTAAAACTGCTGCTGCAAATCCCACTCTGTAGTGCTCCTTTTCCATGTTTCTTTCCTTGAACGCTATTGTGTAGGAAGAGAGTAGTAAGTGCCCCAGTCAGCTGTTGGCTACTTCTTGCTTTGTTGCTATTCAAACCCATTTCTTCCCTTATGGCTTTTCTTCAGAGCAATTGGGCTTCTGCTTGCTTCCCAGAAAAAAAGTTATTTCTCCACTCAACCTTGGTTCTCCTCTCAGCCAGAGGGAATGAAACACAGTCTAGATTTGGGCATGTCCACAATGTAGTTTCACCTTGAGTTAATTGTTTGCTGTTTAGAAAGGCTAGTCTGGACACTCCCCGAATGTTTGTTTTCAGGCTGTAAATGTTTGCGGCTCATGCTGCAGATGAGGATGTATGAATTTTCTGTATATACAAAACTGACTAAGTTTTTTTATATGAATATGTGGTGATATGGTCTTGCCTCTCGGAACTTGCCGACATAAACTTCTGGCAGTTTCTTCTGTGAAACACTTATTGGGCTAAGAGGGTTTTTTTTTTTGATGATTCTAGCAATCGGTTTTGGCTAGAAGTCCACCCAACAGTAATGACTAAGATTCTTCTCTTCCCTTTGCCAAATGATTGGGGGGGGGGGGGGAAGGGAGATTTATATCAATGCCTTATGTTTGTCTATAAGAGGATTTCTTCCCTCTATATTGCTTTGCCAGCGTAAGATTAATGTTAAGGCTTTCTGTAAACATCTGTTTTCATGCAATTTTGCTCCATAAACATCTCAAAACTATCAGTGTAACACATCTTAGGGATCTGCATATGCATGTCTCCTTCCCACTTTTATACAGTGTGGTAAAGTCAGGACAAGAATGATGACAGAGGATAAAATGGCGCGGTACGTGGCATGATTCTCCAAAGTCAGACTACTGTTCAAGTTCACTCTGTGTTAATGCATCTTTTCTCACAGTCGTGAATATTAAACCCCTTGAAGTCGATGGAGTTATGGGTTCTAGCTCTTTTGCTGGGTAGGCATATGTGGTGGTTTAGGCGTACAGACATTATTGTAGTAGAAAATAATAAATACGTAATAATTATTCCCTCCCTTGGCCAGTATCTGAAGCATGAACCTCACATATTATATTATTGTTATTCAGTGAAACCATACTTGATTAGTTTATGCTAGTAGGAAAAGAACGGGCTGGACAGCAGAGCAATGACCTGTATTAGCCTGTTGAATCGATATTCTTGGGTCCACAAGCAGTGGATCTGTGAATTAGTGTCAGGAGCATACGAACGCGGGTGGTAGCCCTGCTTTCACGGTTTGCCCCTCTGTGTGTCAGCAAAGCGGGGCTGTTGTGGGGATCTGTTAGCGATCTCACTTGTTCAAGGTGCTGAAGCAATTCCGTTATCAGCGCTGACACTCTGTAATGTTAATTACAGTAGGTTAAAACCCTTGCAGCCCTGAACGCGAGATTGCAGTGCTGAGGTTTCTGCCTTGATCAAAGGCATTGATAGGTTTCCAAAGCTAGGGAACCAGGGATCGAGCGTTCATGTGCAGTGTTGTTTCTTCCAGCTACCTTTGGATATGTCTCATTCTTAGCATGCTGGTGGAGCAGTAGAGCTAAGCTTATGCCTTTAGTAGTTGCAGCTTTTGACTTGGGTTTCGTTCTGTGAAAGTAAATTGGATGTCAGAGTGCTGCTTAAAAAGAAGTCAGGAGCTGGGACAATTGGGGTTGTTTTTTGTTCCTGTTCTGCAAATTTGACAACGACTGAGCATCAGCTACGTCAGGCAGCCGGACTTGTGGAAACGTAGGCTTTCACAATAAATCTTTGTGTTTACCTTGCTCAGTTACTCTATGGACCTGGCCAGATCTGGCACTGAGACTTGTACGCTCAGCAAGGAGAATACTAGTGTTACGAATGTGAGCTTTTACAAAACAGTTCAGTGGGACAGTGCTGACTTGATTCACTTCCTATCCATAAATTACTATGACCTAGAAAAGGTGGGCTTAGGAAAGATCCTAAATATTTACATCTTTGTCTGCAGTCTGTATTTTAATAAGAACTGGACTCAGTTCTTCAGAATTGTGAGAAAGTCACCAGGGGTAACTCTAGACATGTTTCAACATATGAAATTGCAAAAATTCTCTATGCAAAAGTTTTCTCCTGATCTTCTTATGCTTCCCTTCTTATTAGTTCACAGCTTTAAGTATCAAAGGCATAACATTTGAATTATGTAGCATGGCTACAATTTTAAAAAAGGGTCTAAGTGATTTTTTTTGGACTGTTTCCACGTGATTTTCAAAAGGAACAACCTTTTGGAGGACAGGTCTCACTGGCAGTCAAAGACACTTAAACCTGTAACTCTTCTGAAAGCGGGACTTGGGTTCCTAAATTGAGAGGTGGCTTTCAGTGTCTTATCCACACCCTCTCTCCCCTCAGCAAATCTCACAAAGGAAGCCCCTGCAGGCATACTCTGGGGTGGAGATGCTGTTTGATTTGAAGTCAATGACTGTCAGTCCTGCCAGACTGGTTGGCTTGTGCTAATCCTTTTTTCAGAAACAGGGCCAAGCTTAGGCATGATACTCCAAATGGCGTGATGTTTGCTTAGCATCGAGAGATGTTTGAATGCAGTCACTTGGGGACTACTGTTCTATTATTTTGTGAAATGAGTAATTGCTTCAGAGTGGGGGGCATGGAGGATAATGCTATTTGCTGAAAAGAAAATTAGGCATGGGTGTGCCCAAGTGACAAATGAGCAACAGACTTCTCAAACAGCATTGGAGAATGTCTCCTTGTAGGCTTATATTTGTTTATGGATCGACTGCACTCAGACGTGAATGTATGACACTCATGAATGTCATGGAAATTTTAATGTTTGTACCTTGGGCTGGAATTTGACCCTTATTACTCCTAGTGAAACATGCAATGGATTGTTCAGCTGCATTTCATACCCTTAAGGATTAAAAAAAAAAACACAAACCCAACCAACAAAAAACCCACACACAGACAAAAATACATTTTTGGCCAATGTTAATGTACTAAAAGTTCTTTATATTAGAGTGTTGAATGTAGTTGGATCTTCTAGCTTTTGCACTTGTACATGTTTAGGCTCGATTTGCCAGTGAACATAATAATAGATTACTTAATTAAGAGTCATTTAAACTGAAGACTGATTACACACTGCTTACAAACATTCCACACTGAAATTAACTTAATTTTTCTCCTTAGTAATTTGAATTTGTACTTGTCCTTCATTGACATACTTTTCATCTACTGATGTCTAAATGATATTCATACTTTAAATATCGGATCAGGAAGAAAAATTAAATCAACCTTAGTCATGTTGTGTTTAACTGAGTAGCTCATGAACGTGAGTTCTGAATTTTTGCAAACATTACGCTATTGGATGAATTTGTTGGGAATTGTGAGGTACTTTTGAATCCTCTTTCTTTGGAAAGTGTACATTTGGAGTGTACATTAATATGCAAAGAATTTTGTTACTTCTAGAGAAGTCAACTTAAAGCAACGGATAGAAATAATGCCTTTTTTCATTATGTGATCTCATCTTCACATGACTGAGCAGGATTTTAGTTAATTTGTTCAATAATTGACTACATAATAATTAATGTGTATAGTTATATTAATCATCATGTTCAGTTAATCAACATTTAAATATATTTATTGTACTTGTAGTTAGTCTTTAAGAAAGATTTTGCAAGACAAATCTGTTTTAGCTGACTGCTATGAGAGGAGACACAATCCAAAACACAAAGCAGCAGGAAAAGGGGACATGTATGTCATACTAAATATATATAAAGCCATATGAAATGCTGAAAGCAAGGTCCAATTGCACCATTTTCTCATGACTTCTGTTCCATAGCAACTTAGTCCAGTTGAAGATGTCCCTG
This sequence comes from Pluvialis apricaria, assembly GCA_017639485.1. Lineage (NCBI taxonomy): Eukaryota > Metazoa > Chordata > Aves > Charadriiformes > Charadriidae > Pluvialis > Pluvialis apricaria. The sequence goes on from CM030012.1 coordinate 55,755,589, forward strand.
CTCGTTGCAGGGGAGGTTGGGCTAGATGCCTTTAAAGGTCCCTTCTAACCCAAACTATTCTATGATTATTTGTGTTTTTCCATCTCGTAAGTAGATATTCAGGGCCCGCTTATAATTCATTATCTAAAATACCTGCAGATTTAGACACTAGGTTTGATACTTTCTGTTCTTGTCTTTGGTATTATTTTGTTCATTAGAGATTTGAATAAAAATGGAAATTTCTCAGGTTAAAAATATACTGTGTATCATGGCTACCTTCCCACATCCAAGCTTTTGGTGAAGGACCAGATTGTTTGGAACTTGTAGAGCACTAATCACAGTGGGTTTCTAGACAACAGAACCAGACATAATGTTCATTTGTATTATATAATAACTAGGGCTTTCATCTAGACAGATCGAAAGATACATGATAAAATATTTGGAGTTGATTCTTTTGAGCCCTAGCGAAAGATGTAATCTTTCCTCGTGTGGAATATTTGTCTAATAAAGCCTCTTGTGGCAATACAGATCTCCATAGCAGTGCCCTTCAGTAACTTTAAAATACTCAACTTCAAAATACTCTGTTTATATTTTTTAAAGTAAAGCTGAGAACCTCAGGACTGAGCTTAGTACTGGCAATGGTCTGTACTGGCAATAGTCTGTCTAAAGGAAATAATCTCTTGGGTTCTGTAGCCACTGATACTGATTCTGACACTCCTCCTCACCTGAAATTTCCAGCTATAGGTGATGGAAAAAGAAATGTTCATGTTGGCAGCCATGTCCCAGGCAGAACAGCAATAGCTGGAGAGATTATATGAGAGGAAGCCGGGCAGGCTTCAGAGTGATACCCACCTGCTGGGTGAACCACCTTTGACAGAGTCAGTCTTCACAAGGTGCTTCGCTTTTGCTGGATTGGCAGATTAAAATACAACAGCCTTGTCTGAACTTTCCCAATCAGCTCTGTTCTCCGCTGTACATCATGTGAAAATTAATTTGCTTCCCATTGAGGCGTGTTTTAGTGGACTGATTTGGCTGTTTTGATGAACAATGTGAGTATCCCAATTTCTGATGTCCTGTGACAGGTATCTCAAATGCTGGCCCTAAATTCTGTTTGTGTTTCCATGGAGCTACTGAAGATTTGTTGGTGTCACTTTAATGATAAAGATTGGACTTCCATGATGAACAAATCTGAGATAACTCTCCAGACTCATGATTTTGAGTAGCGTATAACACAAATGTGTAACAGTAGTACGTAGAGAAAAAGATGAATGGTAGAGCTGAGGCCCTAAATAAAACACAAGCATCGCTTTTTTTTTTTTTTTTTTTTTACTGAGTCCCAAAACTATGTATTTTCTAAGTATATATTGCTAACAATATTGAAAAAAAATAGTTGGAAAATTTACTCATGGACAGATCTTCGTAGTATTTGTGGTTCTTCTTGTTGTGGAAAGTAAAACAGATACCCAGGAGATGGAGAATAAAACACATTTATAGAAATAGCAGCTATTTATGCCACTAACACGTAAACGAATGAAAAATCTTCCTCAAACCATAAATTCTCAGAGTAAAAAATTACAGGCTTAAGACTATTAAGAAACATGGTTATGAAATGTAGTAGTCTAGATACTAATGCTCTTTGACCTCCTGTGTTTCTTCAATAGCTTGAATAAGTCTCCACAAGTTACCTGGTATATGGCTTCTGTGGCTGTAAGGGGCGGAGATGAATGTATACCTCGTCTTTTGTCAGTACCACATCACAGGCTGGAAGTGTGGGGCTAGCAGAGGGAAGAAAACGGATTGGGAATCAGGAGAGTTGGCTTCTGCTCTCACCTGTTACTAACCTGCTGCGCGCCCAGTTCAAGTCACTGCAGCTCCTATGCCTGTCAACTCAGTGATGCCTGGCTTGTCTGTCTGTACTGTGATCTCATCAGAGCAAGGGCTGCCTTGTCCTGCGTTTTTTAAAAATACATAGTACAGCAACTTTGTCTTGTGTGGTCCTATTGCTATAAAAATGCTAATAAGAATGATATTACTTAGCTCTAGCTGAAAACATTGTACAAATTAATCACTGGGTTAACTGGGTACATCTTCAGGGTTTCTAACTTGTAACCTTTTACAAGCAGATTCTGATATCCTGGCCAAAACAGCGGAACTTGCACCCTTTCGCATAAGCTGGTTGTCTAGTTACCCATCTTTGAACTAGGAAAGTGTCCATTCTTCAGTTCTATAAGTAAAAGAAATCCCGGAGTACTGGTGTGAAAGCAACTTGGCTGGAATGACTGTGACTTAGCAGTTATAAGCCTTGAGTTGAAAGTGTGTGGCAGACGGCTTCTGAACAGGCAGGTATCTCTCACCCTTGTTATTTGCAAAGATGAAGCCCAATTGTTAATAACTGGAGAAAAAGAAAAAGGCTTGGAAATTCTGTGGGGAAAATATTGGAGGGAGAGGCAATGAGAGAGAAGTTAATAATGAAATATATGTTCTATAAAGGTAAACTATTCCTTTAGGCACAGTAAAGCCATAGGAGTTGATAATTAGGGAGGTGGTTATGAAGGTGAAATGCAGAAAGAAGTTTAAGTACGGGTCCAATTAATATTGTCAAAACATGGTAATTGTGTTCATTAACTAGATTAAGTGATCTACATGTGAATCACTTCAGTGACACATGGCAAGAGACTTTAAACAACTGAAACTTAAATCTGGCTCAGTTGGCTTGTTTTACAAAAACTAGTTTGCAAAACATAGTTAGAAATGCCATTGCAGATGCTTTGCAAGCTGGCTTGTGTGAACTGGAGTAATAGGTCTGGATTTGCTTTTACCTTAAGATTGCCTGTTAAATTAAGCTAAGTACCCTGTTTACTTTATGCCACTGTTTTTGGCAGATCATGTAGGTAAACACTTGGAGCAACATGACAACATCCCAGATCCTAAAACAGCAGCTAAGGCTTAATGTTCTAGGAACGGAGTGTATTACGGAGAAACTCTGATATAAACTATATATCACCTAGGGAAACACTCATTCCTCCATATTTACCAAGTATAAGTTAAAAGTGAAGGAAAAAAACCAACTTGAGAAAGCCACTTCATCCTCAAATTCTCAGCACACTAGCCTATTGCAAATTCTGCAGTCACTGCCCTTTACAGCTGAGCTAACGAAACCGCAGGAAAATCGCAAGCTTTTCATTGCTCTCTCTTTCCTCCTGTTCACCTGGCTACAGTGGTGATCCACTGTGAAGATACTGTGGCATGGACTCCTGCTCCTCCCCTCCCAGGCTGGTGTTTGTTAGATGGTTGTAGTGAAACAGCTTGAAGCACAAGATGCGCAGTGGTTATTGCAGACTCTGAGTTTTCTGCTTGTTGCAAGGCAGGAGTTGATTCATGCTGCCTGCTACTTTCCTGTTGTCCAGGCTTCTTGCTGGTTTTCGTCCTTTCTTGTTCGTTCCCTTCAGCTACCTCCTCTCCAGGTTATGTTTCCTGGGCTCGGTTCCGTTCTCTTCTGACACAGTTTCATTCTCCACGCTCTTGTCCCTGTCCATCCCCAATTCATTTAGGCGGTGCAGAGGCAGAAAGTTTTACGTCCCCACCAGACCAGAAAGCAGCAAGGTCCGTGCTCGTTACTACCCTGACTGGTTTATAAATCCCTCTAAGCCAGAATGCTGTTTCCTTACCTAACTGTACACCTGACAAGTAGGGAGCAGGGCATACTCCTTTTAAAAATCTACACCCTGAAGTCAGTAAATATGTAAAAATTAATCCACAATAATCAGATGATCAGGTTATTCTGTTTCACATTGGAATCATCTGCTGAAGATCACTAGTTACCCATATCAGGGCTAAGAATAAGTAATTTACAATATACTAACTTCAAACCTGCCTCTTCCTCTATTAGCCTAGGAAAGACATTTCTAATCAGCTTGCTTCTGTGGATGGTGCACAGCTGTATGTACTGTTCTGTGTGTTACAGATATAGGACACCTGGAGCTGTGTGTGCTATATCTTCCTTGGAAGGATGGCAAAATTTGAGTGCCTGACCCTCTATTATCTGGTCAGAGTAATTTTTTTTTTTTTTTTTTTTTTTTGAGACCAAGCAGGGAAAGTAGGAGACATAAAAGATGTGCAGGGACAGGATTATAAAAAAAGATGATAATCCTGGCTTTAAGCTTTTAACCTACTGGTGATTCATGAGTCATCCTGTCACTCCAAAATGGAAACCTGTAGTAGAATTATAGAGAGACTTTACTGTGAGAAAGTGAAGAGCAACTGTGAAAGAAAAGGAGACAAAAAAGCTAAAAGTTTGCAGTTGAAAGCAAATCATTTGCTTCTGTGGTAGTGGTAGGAAAAACAAGCACCAACATCTTCAAAAGGTGATCCACGTCTCTCTTAATTTTCAAAGTTACTTTTCATCTGTTTTTAAGATATGTCTATCAAGTGGAGATTCAGTGGAAGGCAGGAAAAAGAAACCACCACCCAACTATTAGGCTACACTGATAATTAAATGCATAAACTAATAGCCTGATTACATGTAAAAAAATAAACTCCAAGAGATTAAAACAAGGGGATTACATTAAATTGAAACAGGGATTAAATATTTTTCCTAAAGGCTTTTAACACATTTTCCAAAGACCTGCTTATGAGCACAATTTGACTGATGAAAAGTATTTCTTTTAGAGATAATAGACTAAATAATCACATAATTAAGCCATGTGAAGTGCAGTGCTAGTAAGCTGATGATAGTATGTTTCAGATACGTAAGAGCCCTTTCTATGAGTCACAGGGTGTTTTTTTTATTGTGGTTTGTTTTTTGGGTTTTTTTTTTTCCCAGTAAACTCTATAAAATCCCAAGACTGACTTGCAGGATTGTGTTCTGAGATCACTCTGTAGTGGTTTCACTGAGCTATTAAATGGCAAAGATGATTTGAAACCATTCAGAAAAAGGAAGCACGTACCCTTCAGTGTTAGGGGAACTGAGGCACAGAAGAGTGAAATTGTTTAACGTTTTCATTATAACAGTACCTAGAAGGCCTCGAGTAGATTAGGCCTCCTTCTGCCAGATGGTGTATAATCGCACAGTAAATATCTTCATCAAAAGCTTACGCTCCAAGGGAAATAAGATACCACTCATTACTCAATTTATTCTTCAACCCAGGAATAGAAACTGTATCTTCCTATGCCACTGCTCCACAGTAACATTCCCTGCAGAATATCATCTGTGGAGATGTTCTCCCTCCTTGTGTGAGAAGTACTTGCTTCATATTAGAAGGTGAAAATTCAGAAGGTAACATGTTTAAAGTTAAAAAAAAAAAAAAAAGGCAGGCAAGGGAGTTGAGCAACAGTGGCATAAAGCAGCTGGTGAGAGTATGTCCTTAATCTGTATGACATGCTATTACATAAAGAACTAAAAAGTACTGCTGAGATTGCCACGTACTACGCAAATAACGAGTTTTTGCCAAGACATAGAAAGAAACTTGTTTTCTTCAGGTTTCTTACTAAGTGGGATCGTAAAACTGAATCCACGGAGTCCCACCGATTTGAACAAGGCTATTTATGAAATTCAGAGCGGATGCTGAGGAGCAGGGGAGGCTGGCAGGAAGTAGGAAAAAAATTTTTGGGAAGGAAACTGTTTTTTCATGGAACATCAGTGGGTTTCTGGAACACTTTCAAAACTAAGGGAAGGGATTTTAATAAAACTTCCCAAATAAAGCTTAAAGTGTAAACAAACTAATATGTAGGTAGAGTGTAAAGCCTGCAGAAGTTATATTTTAAGGGTGTATTCTAATGCCCTAGTAGAGTTAGTACTGTACACTCTAAGAAATCAACGGCCAACTTAGTAGTGTTATTCAGCGTGTGAAAGGGTGTGACAATCCGCCCTTCATGGAAGGTTCTGCTCTGATGCATTTACACAAGTAATGTATTAAATTATGCAAGCGGTATTTTTTTAAAAAATACTACTTGACAATTCTGCTTGAAGATATTTGACTAATTAGCATATAGAGCCTGATTTTGCTTAGAGTTTATTAAGTTTTCCCTTTCTGTTAAGCTTCCAAGTTAATTTAGCAATGTGAGTTTGTATAAAAGAAGTAACATCCATGTAGACTCCCTGCACTCTGTGATGCTCATTTCTTTAAACTTTGTATGCCAGCTCAGGAGCAATAATATCAAGTGACTTCAAAGGACAACTGCTTCCAACAATCCGCAATGGCTTGTATTTCAACTCAGTAACCAGCATAGCTCACCAGACCTGTTATTTTATTTCAAGGCCTGTGCTACTCTTTTCATGTATTGAGCTACAGTCCCAGCTCAGTGCAAATGAAAGGGGAAGGGGCAAAGCCCAAAGTAGTGTCGAATTTGGGAGGAGGGGACGTCTGTGTGCATGTCTCTCTAGACATAGGCACACAGGATAATTTTAAAGCAAACCTGGAAAATGTTTCACGCAAGCAGTCAACAATAAAGCTTGATGATATGTTTTCCTTCTCTACACCCACTTACTTGCTTCCCTCCTTCGACTATATCTTGTCTGAAACCAAGACTGTAGGTTCTTTGGAAAAGGATCTGTCGCTATAAATCAGCCAGACTGATTTGGCTGGCTACGTGCTGCTTTAGAATAAATGGCAATAATTAATAGGTCATTAATTTTGCATGTCAGTGGTGTTCATTACAGTAAATGTATTTGCCTCCCCTCTCCCCTTCCCATTTAAAGCATCAAATTATATCCCTACAAAGTGCTTATTCAAACTGGCAGATCTCTTACATGTGTTAAGGACTAGAAATATATTGAATTTGACACAGAGTCTTCATTCTGGTAATATTGCTTGATAGTGGATTTCTGAAACAAGGTTAAAGCAAAAAGCTGGACTACCTTGACTCATTTTGGGTTTAATATAGATGAGTGTAATTGATGTCAATGAAGCCTCAGCTCCAGCCTTAGTCTTCCACCAGAAACCTTCTCTTTAGACTGTGAGGGGGGGGGGTGTTTACAGTCTGAACTAAGCTTTTGCCAACATGCAAGTCAGCATTGCCTTCAGTTTCTCATTTTGACCACTGTACCTTGTCATTGGCATAAGCATTTGTGTGACTGTACATTGAGCCACACCAGGGACTCGTCTAAATTAAAGTGCATCAATTTTTTTCTGATCTGGTTCACTATCTGGTCCCACAAACTGTTGTATAGGCACAAAAGAAAATGCCATGTAGGGTCAGAAAAAATGCAGCCAAGGGCAGCAAACAGACAGGACTTGTGTAGTAGTGCCTGATAATGCTTGTTTAAAGGGTGCCTGAAACTAAGGCCTGATTCGACTCTGATTATTGTCTCCTGGACAAAACTCCCTTCAATTTCTGTATGTATTGTGTCTGAGAAAGGCCTGGTGGCCCTGGTCCTTGACAGTTCCATTGAGAAGCAGATACGGTGTTGAATAAATAGGGCAATGTGGTACTATACGCAGATTTATCTTAAATAGTTCATAATGCTGTTAGTTTTTTATTTAATTCATGGCTATCTATATCTGCTTGTCTGGTCTTAGGATGAGTCAAAGGTTAGACTAGACTGGACTGGACTCTGGAAGACAGAAGAGAAAGGTATTTAAAAGCAAAAAAAAAAAAGCAGGCGTTAGAGCTTTCACCTCTCTGTTGGTAGTGGCAGAAGGTAGACTTCTGTCATGTTGTTGGTTGGGTTTTTTCTGCTGGTCTCTCTCTTCTATTCTCTCAGAACTGGAAAGGAGATACAAATCCTGCCCTTCTACCTGTGATTCTGAATCAGCTTTCCTAACCTTTGGCTATGTGCCCAGCAAAAAAAACCCAGAGCCAAATTCCCTGTCAAAGCCAAGCATCTTGTGGCTTGTCTCTATTATCTAAGTGAGGATATGCAAGTCCAGATGGGAAGGGAGAAGTACCTGGTCCAATGCAAACAGTGATTTCCTCTTGTATACTAATGTTTTAATAATGGTTTGAGAGAGATAGCGATTTGGGGAGATGTTTGAGTTCAGTCTGTGAGCAGGAACAAAAACTGAGCCCGTTGCAATTGCATTTGTAACTGTTCAAATATCAAACAGGTATACCAAATTTCACCTGCACAATATAAGAACACATTCAAATATGTGCTCATAGGAAGTCACTGCAGCTCCCACCAAAACCTTGAGACTACAGTGCCACCTGCAGTGTTCGCACCCCTGTCCTCATGGGACAGGGGCCAGCAGCTCAGCAGGGTCATGGTCTCTAAGGTACCAAGAGCCCAGGATCAAGCACTGCATGGTGCCCTACAAGTCTGTCCCTTGGTGACCTAGAGCAAAAGTGGTTTTGTCCTGGTTTTAAGGCTTTTCCTAGCTGAGGATGAGCAGACGGACTTTGCTTTGCAACTTTGAATTTCCTGGCTTCCTTCGCCTCACGCTTCACAAAATACCTGACGCCTATACCAATAGTATAACGATGTATGGCCTGTTGCAGCTTATTTCTACAATGCGCTTGCTTTTTATTTGCTTGGTGTGGCTAATGGGAGAACTTACGTAAAGCAATTTCAGGTTTATTGCTTACATCAGTCACTGGAGAAGCTATCAACAGATACTTGCATCACCCACCCATCACACCCTCACTGGCTAATATAATGCAGGGCAAGAACACGACTCCCCCACCCCTCAACTTATTCTTTAGGTCTACTGCCATATAAATATTTTTAATTGCAGAGTGGGGTGAAATTCCTCGCTCTGGACACGTGCCAACACTTCTAAATGCCACTGCACTATCCCTGCAGTGACTAGGTCTGAGGAACGCGCACACTCTTACTTGTACCTGAGGGAGCCCCTCGTGCCATCAGAAAGTGAGGGGACAATGCTGTCACGAGGCAGAGCGGAGAGGGCTGACTTGGTGTATCTTTCTACTCGCTTTGCAAGAGGGTAAATGACAGCGCAAGGTAACACAACAAAATCCCAGACCTGATACAGATATATTTTTTTTTAAATCACACTCAATTGGGAACACGTATTTAGTCTTATTAAGAGTTTTATTAGCTCTAAAAATAGGTTCTTAAATATTTTCCAAGGTTGACTAAAATATGAAAAACAATTATACAATCAGTGTTTAAAATAAACCAGTTTGTTATAACTGAGACCCATTCAGTGGAAAAACATTTATCAAGAATGATAGTGTATAGGGAATTGTACAGCCTCAACAAATCCACAGACAGTATTTATCTGACTGCTTTCAAACTGACTGGTTACAGAGTCTAGTCGTCTGTTGTCCAACAGAATTCCTACCAGCAAGAACACTGCAAAAGAGTGGAACCCGGTCTTTGGGTGAGGAAGCTGTGAGGTTTTTACCAAAAATAAAGAACTGGTCTATCGGTGTACCCCCTCTTTTATAGTTTCTTATTGTTAAATGAAAACTTTCATAAATAGCCTTACATAAATAATAATCTTGGAAGTTTTAAAAAGTTCACAATGTCAGTCGGACCTGACTAAACATTCTCTGGTCTCTCACTGCTTAAACTGTTTCTGCAATTATTCTGGAATACAAGAATCCTTAATGTCTCTTATTGTAAGAGTAGATCATATCTTTTCGGTAAGAGTTAAGCTGCAGAGGAAGACTTGGCAGTTAAGTGAAATGCATGTTGCAGCTGATGCTGTGGGGTTTTTTTTATTGGAATAACTGAAAAGATTAAGCTGTAGTGCAGGTAGGGCTTGAGTCATGCTTTTGTCCTTGTGTCTCTTGGCCTGAAACAAACTATATTATTAAAAACAGTAGCTCAAGCTGATTCTGTACTTTGTTTATCTACAGCCAAGCTCAGCCAAATATCAGCTAGCCTAGTGAAAAAATGTACTTGAAGGCTGTATACATACAGGCACTGCTAATTACTTTCAATGACTGTCAAATGAACATTGATACTAATATAATTCTTAGTATGCCTTTAAACAAAGCACTCTTATCTATGCATAAGAAAAAGCACTATGAAGAGCAGAGTTAATACAACAAACACAATCTGTATTTTGATTTAGTTTGTTGGTTTTTTCACCCCTTTTTGTTGCCAAAAGGAACTGCAGTACCTTCCAAAAGCTTGTGCCCTGGGCGATCCCAGTCAGTTTCAGTAGTATTGACACCTCTTTTCCTCCGTAGTTACCAAACGACCAGCAGCTTTAGTCTCTGACTTTTTTGTATGTAAAGGAGCCGGGTGTGTTTGTAAATGACAGCCAGTATAACCCACCCTCTGACTTTGCAATGCTGAGAAACTGTTAAGGAGATAACTGGTTTACCCTACGGAGCCTGCGTCCTGGCGTCTTACTCGCAAAGAGATTATCTGAAGTAGCCTATGCTACGGTGGGGATATCGTGGGGAACCCTAGGATTAAAAGGCCCAGTAAGAAAACCTGCGGAGGGAAGCAGGCGGCAGGATTTAAGGAGCGAGCACTCCCAGCCGTGAATGAAACACAAACACGCTGTGGGTTTCTCTTCCTTAGATAAAAGTACCGGCGAGCCAGCCTAAACGCTGCCCGCGGATGACTAGTTAGAACAAGTTTAAACTCAAAGAGCTAAAATGAAAACGTTTCCTCCGTGTGACTGCCTCCTGCACCGGGAGTTCTCTCGCCTGCCCGCAGTCCTACACCACCCTCTGCCCCGGCAGCCGCGCTCCGCCCGCCCCGCTCCCGCCGAGCCCCGCACCGACGGCGAGCTTGTGCCGCGCCGCCCGCCGGGGGACGCGGGGGGGGCACCGGGCAGAGACCGCGCCGCCCGCACCGTGCCCGGCTTCGCTGCCAGCCCAGGCCGGAGCCCGCATTCCCCCCCCGGCGCTGCGGGGCCCGGCTGGGCGGGCGGGCGGGCGCTAGACGAGGGACTCGCAGACGGGCACCGAGTCCGAGTCCTGGCTGTGCATGGAGCTCAGCCCCGTGTCCGAGTCCTCGTCGTTGTCGGCGCGGTCCTTGCGCAGCGCCCGCGCCTGCTCCAGCCAGCCGGCCGCGCTGCCCCCCGCCGCCGGCCGCCCCCCGCCCGCCGCCCCGCGCGGCTCCGCCGGCGCCTCCGCCACGTCCAGGGTGCCCAGCGTCTCCAGCAAGCGCTGTAGCTCCCGCTCCTTGTCCTCCCACGCCCGCTGCGTGTAGTCCAGGTCGGTTTTGATGGCCTCCAGGTCCGTGCTCAGCTTGAGGCCGATGTAGAGGCTGGTGCTCAGCTGGGTCTTCACCCGCTCGTGCTCCAGGTGCAGCTCGCCCTCCCCGCTGCCGCTCAGCTCCGTGGTATCGCAGTCCGTCTCGGTCAGGCCGGGCCCCGCCGCCAGCTCCAGCTCCTCCCGCCGCCGCTTCATCCAGCGCTCGTTGAGCTCCTCCTGGATCTCGGCGGCCAGGTGCTCCAGCAGCTCCTCCTGCTGCGCCCGCTGCTCCTGCAGCTGCAGCACCTCCTCGCACTTCCTGGCGTAGTCCTCCTCGGGGCGGCCGGCGGCGGGCTGGGCCGCCCCGCCCGGCTCCGGCTCCCCGCCGCCGGTCCCCACCAGGTAGGTGTCCTGCACGTAGTTGACGCCGTGCCGCTTCATGCGGTCCAGGTGGATCTTGGCCTCGTACCTGTCGATCTCCCGGTCCAGCTCGCGGAGCCGCTGGATCTGCTGCCGGATGGTGTGGTCCTGCGAGAGCACCAGGTGCACCAGCGTCTCCATCCTCTCCGCCGACGAGGCCTCCCGGGCCAGCGGCTGCTGCCGCTTCTTGTTGATCTTGGCCAGCTTGCGGAAGGCTTTCCTCACCACCCGCCGCTGCCGCTCCTGCGTGAGCGCCAGGCTGGCGCGGGCCGCCCCCAGGCCGTGGCCGGGGCGCTCCTTGCTGAGCACCACCCGCGCCTCGGCGCTGCGCGGCCCCGCGTTGGGCAGCGAAGCCTCGCTGCGCACCAGCACGAAGCGCACGTTCTCCTGCTCGTCCCCCCACGCCACCCAGAGCCGCAGGATCTTGGTCTTGTTGGGCAGGATCCGCTCGAAGCCGCGCCACTTCTCCACGATGCAGTAGGAGTGCGGCGGCCCCGACAGCATCCCGCCGCCGGGCTCGGGCAGCGCCGGCCGCTGCCGCCGGTGGTGGCTGTCCTCCAGCAGCACCCGCACCACGTCCGAGCAGGTGGTCCGCCGGGAGAGTCCGGAGATCAGCTTCTCCTCCTGGCAGATCCACACCGAGATCTTCCGCTCCTCGGGCTCCATCGGGGGCGGCTGCGGGCGGGCGGCCGGGGGCCGCCGGCTCAGGGCTGGCCGGGCAGCCGCTCCATGGGGAGCGCTCAGGGGAGGCGCGGCGTCGCCCGCCCGCCCGGCTTCAGCATGGCCGGGATGCCTCCCCGCCCGCGGCACCCCGCCCGTGCGCTGCGCTCCGCCGGCCGCTCCACCCCTTCCTGCCCGCTGCTGTCCGCCGGGAGGGGCCCGGCCCGCTGCGGCGCGGAGCCCGGCGCGGCTGCCGCCCGCCGCCGCCCGCGCTCTGCCGGCTCCCGCCGCCGCCGCCGCCGGGTTTTCCTCTGCCACCACGTGGGCGCCCCCCGCGGCTCACGCCCCGGCGGCCGCCGGCCCGCGGGCAGCGCCGCCCCGGCTCTCCGCGCCGAAATCCGCCGGCGCGGAAACTTCAAGGCGGGTCGCCGTCGTCTCTGCGTCTTGCCTTCTGCCCTGCCTCTGCCGCGAACGAGCGGCGTCGAGGGATCTTCCAAACTGCCGAGGGACAAGAGCGAGTCCTGGAGCTTCAAAGTGAAAGCCAGAACTAGTGAGGAATTTCCAGTTTTAGTAAATCATCCGCCTGTAATTAGGGGATTCATGTTTGTAAAGCAATTCGCAGATGAAATATGCAAAGGACGGGAACGTCTAAGTGTTATTAAAATACTAGCTGAGCCAGATTTTAATGGGAGCTTGCCGTGTACTTTGATGGGAACAGCATCGGTCTCCGAGTGTGGATTAAAATGAGGAGATGTTAAGAATGGTGGCGGTGCTGATTTTCATGGTGCGATTGCATTGTGGGGTTCGTGGACCTATGCTTTTCTACATGGTAAAAGGTATTATAATGGGTAAAGGGGAGTAAATGCTCTAAAACCTGAAGGCTGATCTGTAGGTTCTCAAGGATTTTAGAGCCAATAAAATTGGTGTGCTGTACGGAGAGGATTTTTGCGCGATTAAGCTTCGTGCCCCAGTCAGTGGAACAGAATAGAGTTGTGGTATTGTAGCCTAACTACTGTAATTCTGCTGTATGAAACAGTGAAGTTAGGGCACACGAAATAGTGAGTTAACAATTCTGCAGGCTAATGTCCTCCTTTCCCCTAAAGTACACAGGTTCGGTGTGGGCAGTTGCTGCTCTAGCTTTTCCTGTATTTACCTGGAAGGAATAGTCCGAGGGAATACAGCCTGCCTTCTGCTCCGGCTGCGTAAGGCAGCTAATTGCTGTGGTGGTGTCTGTCGTGCAGCCTCCTGTCCCGTGAGGAAGTGGGCTGAGGGACCACCGAATGCCAGCATTCCTGGAGCTGAAGATCACGCGGATCATGTGCCTGCTGCTAACGTCCCTTTCCTGTGTTACTGCAGGTTAAACGATGCCAAACCAAGCCGGCCACTGCATTTTGCAATAAGGGCACACGAGATAGGGGTGTTGATAACAGGCTGAATTTTGCTTCCTGACCCCAGCCACCTTACATTAAAGTTGCACATCCCTGTCCAACGGTGGTCTGTCACTGCTAAAATCCTTTTGCTCTCCTGATGTGTCAGAATTGCTAGATTGCTATGCTTTCTTTGTATAGAAGGAAACATTTACTGATGGAAGGTTATTCCTGAGGTGCGCAGTCTTCTTGTTCAGTGTGTTGATTATGCCTAAAAGCATCATTCGCTCTGGGGCAGAGGAAGGTGGACCCAGCGATGGCAGTCCTGTAAGAGAACAAAATGTCCTTGACAAAGGGGGTTATAAGGACTCGGACGAGCGCAACAGCTCACACTGTCCCAGAACGATAGGATGTTGAACAGGAATGGGATGTACAATTAAGCTTTGCCTCTGAAAGGCCCAAGATAAAAAAACTTCCAGGAAAGTAGGAAAAGTTGTTGCTGTCATCAGGCTGTAAGAAACTTGGACATTCCTTGTTGTTTTCTGCAGAATCGGGAGCAGCAAAAGGGTTAATGAGGTGGTGAGAAATTGTCTGACTCCTTTACTGGTGGTTCCTTGCCTTTCCTATTTAGTTTTGATCTCATTTTACATGTATTTCCTATGGGAATGTCTGTACCTACTTTGTTCTGCCAAACAACAATACAGGAAGAGCAGGGTGTGATGTGAAGAGACATCTTATGCTCCCCACAGGTCAAGCTGCTCCAACTTGTCTGACTGCCTGTATCTATCCAGCATCCAAGCCTGGCTTTGTGTGATGAAATTGGAGGGTGATCGTTCCATCTTTCCTTGACCACATCTCTGTGTATGGAAAACTGGCTCTGCCTCCCCAGTGGAGCCCCCAAGGCAGCATTGCCAGAGAGAGAACGAAGATGTTGGCAGTTTGGTTGGTGGCAGTAAGATTAAGATTAAGGAGACAAACGCTTGATTTTGGTAGGGTAAGCCTATCAGATGAGTATGTATATAACCGTGGTTAAAAAGCTGGCATTAGAAATTTACATTGTTAGATCTCAAGTTTAGCCCTCAGGAATTTTGTTTCAGGCTGTCTGCAGACTCAGGAAACTGCCACCAATGCTTCGAAAGTTTGAGAGCTTAAGCACATAAGCACCTATCTGAAGCAAAGTTTTGAAGCAAAATCCCAAAACGCAACTGAATGCATGCAACCCTTTGCCTTTCCTTCAAGGATCTTAAAGCATCCTGCAGAGGAAGGCAGTGTTATTATCTCGTTTTTACAGATAAGAATGCCATGGCATAAAGGAGTCAAGTGCCTCGCCTAAGGTTATATAGCAAGGCAGTAGCAGTGTCACAAAGCAGATCAGGTTCCTTCACTCCGGTGCCATTAGTCACTGAACTTGACTGCCTAGTGCTCTGCCTCCTTCATCTCCTTCTTTTAATTATTCCATGAGAAAGGGAGATGAGGAAGTATGTGTTACTACAGACGGTGATAAAACGAAAGTGCAAACTCAGCAGACAATATATTCTATATCTCCGTGAGGCAATAGGAGGCAGTGGCATTACAGCCTACTTCAGACATCTGCCCGGTGAAGGCAAGTCTCCTCCTTCAGTTGACTCTGGCTGCAGACCTGCAAGCCTCAACAGTGACGTGCAGAGAGGCTGTGTCATTAAAATATCAAACTGGAGGAAAGGACAGTTGTTCCTCTCTTCACTCCCTTCCCCACAGAGCAGCAATATATGAGGTCTTCTATACTTTCTGAAACAAGCATATCGCACAATTTAAAGCTTAAAATGTAATAAACGTGATCTTCTGGAATCCAGAGGCTGTTTCTATGCTGCTGTATCAATGCACAGCTGTCAGCAGGCTCTGCTTCTGAAGCACAAACTTCCTCAACAGAATGCTATCCAGAACATCACTGCCTGGCATCTATTTCTTTGATTTGTTTCATTAATTGCAAAAATTCAAAGTTGTTGATACCTTTAACAGCCGCATAACCTCTAAAAGGAGATTTATAAGCTTAAAATTTTAGGCTGTATTGAAAAGTCCAAGCCCAGGTATAGACTAGTTTATTTTTACTCACTGCAGAAGAATTACAAGGCCGAGTGTTCGGAAATCAGCTGTATTCTGGCATTTCACATGAAGTTCTTTCTCTTCCTTCCTTTTCATTGAGGTGTGCAAGTAAATTACCAAGTCTTTTGTGATGAGAACAGCATTCCCCATTATAGGTTTAATAGTGAGGTGTCTGTTTCTTTTTTTATTGGGTTTTTTTGAGCTGAAATTACAGCCCTGATATTTTTAAGAAATAAAATTATGCGAGACTTTATCTTGAATACTTTGAATCTAAGACAAATAAATGAAAATGGATTTCCTGCTTCCATAATTCATATAGCAGGAAAGCGGAGGAAGTATTAGGAAACTGTATTTGAGACACAGGATTAATTTATTTCAAAAGTATTTAAATGGAAAAAGTGTAGAGATTCGGATTCAGGGTATTTTTCTTTTTTTTCCACAGTGAAGTTGCTTTTACTTTTTAGATCACTCTCAGGACAATTTACTTATTTTTCCTGAGGTTACAGTTCAAAAGAATACAGTTTAAGTGAGATGAGTAAAGGCAGGCTGCAACTGGTAATCTATTGAGCCATCACTGTCTGGAGAAGTTATTCTTTGTTGTGATGCTGAACACCAACACTGCCTTCCCGGCTCCTCTTCCTATGTTCCTGTTAATCTTATTTTGTGAGGTTTAGCTGTTGGTCCCTTATACTTGTTGCTTTCTAACATTTTGCCTCAACAAACATCGATGAAGTCCTACAACATAATTTGACTGTTAATATTACAGACTTCTGTAATGTTTGCTTACCTTTACAAATCCATGAATAGTGCAAGGGGCTGTTGACCTTACAGGTCACTCTCTCATGGATGTTTTTTTTCTTTTGTACCCAGTTTTTCCTGAAAGTATAAAGCTGAATAACCAAATCATGTTGTGAATAACCAAGTCATCCCTAGTTAGCATGCATAGAATGAAACACTTGAAAAACTACCTATTAACAGGAGTATTCAGGCTTTAGTCAAAACAGTTTGTAGACTTAGACTTTCATTTCAAAGAAAGTTTTTCAGTTTGTATCTGAACAGCTTTAGACATGAGAGAAAGCTTCTTGCTTTCAGGTTTTCTGTTGAAGCCACTGAAAGAACTGGCACTTTTGATAAAGATGACTTGTAAGAAGAGTAATGAACTCTTGATCTGCTTCTGTAAGCTATAAACTTTGTGAACTCTTGATCTGCTTCCTTCCCTTTCTTGCATCTGATGTGTACTGTCTTGCTTCTGAATGCCCCCTATGCAACCAGTACAGTTGATATATGCAATCTGGAGTAATTCTTTGCTTCACATCGCTGGTGACACTTACATGCTTGCGTGATCCATTTGGGACAACTGTGGTGTGGTCTGTTTGAATAATAGTTGCTCATGCTAGGTTATGCTGCTTTGACTACTTTATCCAACTTCTTTTTTAATGTGCACACACCCAAACTACAAACAGGTATGTCAGGAGGAAATCGTCTTCCAGTGAAATCAGTGGGGGCTGCATGGGTAAATCCCTCTGCAGTGCTTTGAAAATGCAGGTATGTCTATAGACTACCATTAAAGAAAATTATGATGACGTATATTTATATTACAGTACAGCCTGGAAGTCTTGATGTGCTAGATGTAATGTAAATGCATGGGAAGAGACTATCCCTGCCTTGAAGGCTTAACCAGTGTCATGCAGCAGGTTAGGGGCACAGCAAAGATCAGCACTAAGAATACCGATTTCCAGCTTCTCATTTTTGAACCGAGTTTTTAACAACTTGGTTTTGTTTGTTTGTTGCATGCTTACGACTCTTGGGATGGAAAAGAATCCCTCTCCCTTTACACCCTATGTTTCAGATTTTCTCTTCTGACTGAATGCTATTTAGCGTAAATGAAGAAGAACAAAAATAACTGAACAGAGCAAAAAAACTGTTTTCCTTATAATGTGTGTAATAGATATACAAAGCTTTGATTCTAAGTAAGACAGTGAAGATGTACTAGTATGCTTTGGGGGAAAATATGAGAAAGATCAGGCTCAAATGATGGCTATAACCTTCCTTCCCCAAAAATGTTAAATATATTTGGAAATGGTTTAGTCCTACTCTAATAGCTTGTCTTACCTTGAATACTTAGTCTTCATTGATCAAAAAAGGAATCAAGAATTAGGTATAGTGACAGTCCTTTCCTCAGCAGACATCCTCAGTGCAAATATGACAATTTTAATTATTTAGCACTTGTAGATTCTTTGCTTTTACATTAAACAGTTGTCCTATCCCTTGAGAAAATGCCTGAGGCTCTCATGGTGATTATTTCTTCAGTTTTGACCATTAAGCTTAAACCAGATATACTAGGTCATTCATTATCATATTGAGATTTATCAAGAAGGCTTTTAACTACTTTAGGAGCAAAATATTCAGGTCAGTTTTATATGTATGGAAGGGGCTTGAGCTTTTCAGCCTTAATGGGGGTGATGATTAGTGAAAAGTTCTCCTGTTTTTTTTTCTGTACAGGCCAGGTAGACGAGCTGCTCTCTGTCTGCTGGGATCAATGACAAAACTCTTGTCAGGTTTCACTGGGAGCTGGCCCTAGAGTGCTGATAGTTGGAAACGTTACTTAGGCATGAAGCAAACATCTGTTTTCATGCTGGCAATGTGAGTAATATGGTTCCTCAACATAACTCCCATGAAGAAAGAGGCCCCAGATCAACCTTGGCATTGCATTTTGGCAGGCATGTCCGACTCGCATGTGCTCACAGGTATACTGCACTACATTTCTGTAAGGCAATTCTTGCAGGTACAAAGAGAGGGTTTGAATTTAATTATATATTATTTGAGCTGGAGAACAGTTAGTGACGTACATTCCTGTCTGTGACTATGAAGTGCGTATTCTCATTCTACCACCCTACAAACACATTCAATCAGAAATTTGTAAGAATCAAAAGTTTTGTGTGCAAACATAGGCTTTGTCTATTTATTGTGTATGGATCTCTTTTGTGTTTAGATTTAGTGACATCCTTTTCTCCAGTGAAATACATTGCAGGGAGCTTTCTAAAAGTGTCAGAAACCACCCTGAAGTGAGAGATGATAAAATCAGGATGTATTATTGCAGTAACATGTTTTGCCAGATTAGCACGACGACAAAGGAATTCTGTGTTGGAATGAACAAAACTTTCAGTATTTCCAATATTACCATGAAATTGTTTGGTTTTGAAGTCTGTCCTATAAATGTACTTAACAGGTAATCCGTTTTACCTGTTCTGTTTGTAGGATCAATAGTTGATTTCAGCTTTTATAACACAGACATATATTCAGATAAGGATTTAAATATGTAGCTATGAATCCATATGTAAGAAGTGTGATTTACTTTTAATGCATAATGAAATCCTTACTGGATTAAGACTGTGAGATTATTACGTTCTCCAGCCTCATTCTGTCTAGTTGTGATCTTTCTAACTCTTTGCAGAAAGCCATCCCAAAGCCTTGCTTCTGAACTTTTGTTTTATTACCTCAAGACATTTGTATCTTTGACCCATTTCTAAACATTTTTTATTTTTTATTCTTGGTAGATCATCGTAATACTAGCCTAATTTGAAGCAAGCCTTTGTGAGTAGTTCAAGTGAGTAAATAAAATTCATAGATGAATAAATAAGGATGCTTTACAAATTATTTCAACAAAAGGTAATGCAAAAGGACTTAAAGAGAATATGAAGCTGGATATAGACTGTGTATATTCATGTGGGCCCCGACCCCATTCTGACATTAACAGTGGCAGCTGGATTAGGTCCAGAGGCGAGAAGTCTGTTTAGAAAGAAAGATGATTTCAATGATGCTGTTCTTTCCCTTGAGCAGATATGTCCTGGATGGGTTCCATCAACAGAAAATAAAATGAGATGCAACTTAACCTGGTGGAAAAATTTGAGTGGCAATATGCAATGTGAGAAAGGAACCTAGGTTAAAGTAATGTGGAAAAAGCCCTGGAGTTGCATGCATGCAGCAGGGAAAATACAGCGTGCCATTCTTTGAAGCATGGCTTTCCTGAGAGTCCCAGGAATATGGTGTGATCTAAGGAAATGCTCAGCTTCTCTCAGGATGGCCCAGCACAGCCCTGAAAAGTAACACTGTAGGTGACACCTGAATTGTTTAGCACTTGTTACATTGCTATAAAAAAAAAATTCTTTATCATTTTCTTCAGTTTAATAACATAGCATAATCCCTAGCCAAGCCATAAGTATTAAATCATAATGAAAGCAATGGAGAGATGACAGCAAGTGCAGTGCAAGGAAAATAAGAAGAGAAAAATTCAGGGGATGTCAAGAAAATCAGTCAGATTTGGCAGTTTCTAGTTTTGTTTTAAAGGAAGTGACAGCAACATTGATTAAAACAAGAATTGACACACCACTGTAAAATATAGTGAATGATCCTGGCAGAAATGGGGACTGTGTCTAGAGTCTGCATCCGTGTAGCGGCAACCAAGTTTTTAGAAGGCCTAAATGCTCACAAAACTATTCAGGTATTACATGCAACAAGTGAAAAGACTGCTTATTAATGTGCCTGCCCTTCGGTATAATGCTGCGCTTTTTGCACAAGAGATTTTTCAGGTTAGCTTACAAATTGACAACTGTATTAAAAGTGAGATTGTATCTGCCTCATTTACTTGTCACTCAGGAAAGAATGATACTCCATCCATCATTAGCTCCTTGTGCTGCAGTGGGCCGCTGCATTGTAAGTCTCTTGTTATTGTAAAGAGCCTCCAGTCTTATCCTTTACTTTATAAACAATTCTCAGGGAGCCTCATGGGGCTTCTGCGGTGGGTGTAGGTTCTGCTGGCAGCCGATTACTCTGGATGCCTTGCATGCATTTCTACTGAGTGCTTGTAAAGTCAGTTGTCAAAAGCTGACTCTTCAGTGGGAAAAATAACACCAGCAGGCCACATTTACAGTGTTTCCTGTTGACTGGCCATTAATGACTGAAGAGTCATAATTTTTTAATTATTTAATATTTACCAACTGAAAAGGCTGCTGTTGTAATGGAGCATACATATTTTACATCTAGTGAGGGCCTGAGACTTACGTATCGCTAATTAGTACATATAAGAATAAATAAAGTTAATTTGGGTGTCTTTTATATGCAGAAAACAAATGAGTCTTTTCTACTAGGAATATTCATCATAAATCAGATTTTTAGTAGCTTAAAGCTGGGATGACTTACGTCAGCCTAAGACACCTTTTTGAAGCTGTATTACCTACAGTTTCTTGTCATAATTCATTGCA
The DNA here is from genome assembly GCA_017639485.1 of Pluvialis apricaria. NCBI lineage: Eukaryota > Metazoa > Chordata > Aves > Charadriiformes > Charadriidae > Pluvialis > Pluvialis apricaria. Next base: position 55,776,416 of record CM030012.1, read on the forward strand.
ACCTTTGAATCCTATGTACTTTTTTTTAGCAAGGAAACTTAACTTGATTTCATTTATCATGATAAAATGCACTTTTAACTCTAAAACTTTGTCAGCTACTTGTTTTTAAGTAGAAGGCACTGTATAAGCCAATACTATTTGAAATGAAAAAAATCTTAACTACAGATTTTAAATCCCACATTGTTATGACAAGTCCTTTATTCTCTTCAGTCTTCTATTCCTCCTCCTTCTATCCTGCTTGTACCAGTATCAGTCATTGGTTTTGGCAGCGTTTCTTAACACAGATACAAGGAAGGAAAGACAGCCTTTGAGCATGAAAAGTGACTTTTCTCCATCTTAGAGTTTTAGCACTCTTGACAGCTTTGAGCTCTGTTTTTCCTAAGGAACTTGTCAGTATTCAATGTACTACTCATAGACACAGCGTCAGACTTGTCAAGTTGCTTACTGCTTATAGTTCTGTGCTTTGGGTATCCAGTCTCCTAACACCCTTCTTGACCACTGCTATGAGTCATCTAGATCCACCGAACCACTCCTACTCTGGACTATGAAGGTGCTATATACAAATAACAAAGCAAACCAATCAACTTGAAAAAAAAAAAAAAAAAAAAAAAGAAAAACTGAACACATCACTGTGCATTTGTTGTTTTTTTAAAAAAAGAAAAAAAGGAGAAAAAGAGGTCAGGAGGGGAAGCCTCACATATTTGGCGGAAACCCTAAACATTAGTAGCATAGAAGTAGTGTCAGGAGTGAAAAATAGACCTTACTGAAAATGCCAGAATTACCTTCTGAATGAGTGAACGCTTGATCCAGAGAGATCTTGGGTTGCTGCCACAAGCTTCAAGGGAAGTTGGAGATGCCCAGAGCTATATGGCACGATCCTCCAATCTTCATAGCCTAGAAGTTCAGGTCTCATCTTTCCCTTATTAGAATACGTGCTTACTCATGCTGCAGCCCAAGTTAGTGATATGAAGCCTTTTGGCTAAAAGTTGAAAGGAAGCTGAAATCCTATATCGGGGTGTTTGACAGTGAGGTTCTTAAAATACAGCAGACTAAATTCTGAGAGGTGGAGGCTACCTGCAGCTCGGTGCCCTGGTATGAAACAATGATCGGTGTGATAGAAATGTCTAGATATACACAAAGCTCTCACCATCTTTAATGAGAGTGGATTTGTATGAAAAATTTTAATCCAAGAACTGAAATGAAATCTGAGTGCAGAATTTTTTGAGTAATTTCCCCAAGCTTTCTGTAATATATAGTTTTCTTTATTCATAGGACTAATTGTGGTTTCCAAATGGTGGGTTGGAGGCCTTCAGGTAAGTAGAGCTCTAGAAAGGTCACAGCCAGGGCCAGCGTCCTGTCAGGCTGGTTACTGTATAGGCACATAGTTAAGAGACGTATACCCTTTAGGAGTGGGACTAGCTGAAGGTATGCTGGGGGAAGAGAGCAACTCCAGGTCTGTTTTACAGAGAGAAAATGAGGATGCAGAAATAGACCAAGCCGGTTTGGAAATATACTGGCTCTGGACTTCTCGCTTCTGCCTTTGAAAGCCAGCTTTTCAGTAGTGGACTTGCCTGAGTTGGAGGGTATTGAGCTGGTGGCTCCAGCCCAGGGCACAGAAGGTCAACTTTGCGCCGTGAAGACAGAGACACAGTCACCTTCTCTACTTCTGACCTCACTGCACTACTGCCGGCTGTGACAAGCTGGTGCGGGCCATCTAATGATAAGGCAGCGACTCCCACAACTATTCCTTTGGGGATTATTGCCCTTTAGTGGCCTATTTCTACGACGATGGAGCATCTTCCATAGCTGATGCGCTGCAGTTGTCCAGCCCACAGCCAGATGTTTGAAACCTGAGTTTGTTTGATGAGTGGAGGGTGGCGTGAGCAGGATGCAGGATGAATATAGATGTGTAATGGAATTGACTTGAATTCTCTCTAGCGTTATTTAGCTCCTACCTCTCTTTTCCTTTTCAATCAGTACAGTAGAAAATTCTTTTGAAGGGAGATAATTTTACAAAGTGTTGAGTTCAGTGTTCCAGAGCCTCTGGCATTCAGCAGGAGACTTGCATGCTTTTAATCTATCTCCTGTGTTCGTATATTAAAGGAAATGTTTTCAAAGTGATTTGAGCAAGTTACTTGTGTGAAACCTGTTAACAAATAATAGGATATACGCGTGTAACAGTTATTTCACTTTCAAAGTTTGCCCTTAGGAGCAGAAAAGATTTCTCATTGCTAGAAATGCTTTTTATTTCTTGAAAAAAAAAAAAAAAAAAAAAAAAAAAGAAAGGCAGGAAAAGAAAGGCTCTTGTATGTGACCTTTTATTCCTGTCTCTTTTCTGCTGGCTTTAATCATGCAAGCCTCCCACCAAGGTCAAGGGGAGTTCTGGCTGATTTACAGACTACAGGAACTGGGAAGTTGATGCGAATTTAGTGACTGTCTCCATAGGACTGAGGGACATAGTGGAGGCAAGAAGCAAATCTTAAACACAGGAACCTCCTCAATCATTTCCCCTTCACCAATGTTTCACTCCTTGAGAGAGAAGATTCCCACTATTTGAAGGGAGAATTCTTTAAGAGATCCTGCCCACATGATTGAAGCATTTTCCTGTCAAAGAGCTGATCTTGTAACTGTGTGTTTGGGCTAGTGAACGCTCCCATTTCCCAGTGGGTTGGCGAATGCTGAAGTGATTAAGTCCCACAGATAGTTTTGATAGGCTGTAGTCAAGGTGAAAAGTGTATTGTAAGTATACATGTATGATATTGCTGCTTACAATTTCAGTTTTGCTAAGAAATGGGACTTTTCAACATTTTATATCTACTGAAAATAGACAAAATTGCAGCTATGACAAATTTTAAAACCAGCTGTGGAATGCTATCTGTCCATGTGGTGTCCATGTGGTGTGTTATGGCAAACCCAAGGTTATACCTCTTTCACAGAAAGGTTAGCCACCTCCTATTACTAAAGAGCAGCTGACAGGCATTGATTTGTTCTCATGTGAAGCAGCAGTTCACAGCTTCCGTGGTCTGCGGTGTCCAAGAAAACACTAGGACCTGCATTTCCAGGTGGGAATGCAGGGCATGAGTGGTCCAGGGTATTTGGTGAGAGGAAAGAGCAAAACGGGCTGGGAGTAATGTGGGCAGTATGAATTTTGGGAGGAAAGGATTCCTGGATTGGAATATTAGGTGAAATGAGAGGCATGAAGATCTTGGTATGTAACATGAGGTAAGAAGTAAGAAAAAGGAGTGCAAAGGGGGTGGCAGTCATAAGTGGTGGAGAGTAGAGGATACGTGATGGGACAGTCATGGAGCAGCAGCCTTATTTGTGTCCATAAAAAGCATGGGCCACCAGCAGACAACTGGAACAAAACGTGTCATTATTTGTTTTCATTCATTGTTACTTCCCATCAGGAGAAACTGAGCAAAATACCTTTCTTTGTGGTGACTCTACTGCTCAGCTCTGGAACGTCTCAAGAGTCGGTGTGTGTTGAGCTGACATCTGTTGTAGACTGAGTAACTCCAGGCTGGTGCTTGAAACCCTGGTCTTCTGTGCTCATTCAGTGCATTTTTGGGGATCAAGTGCCTGAGAACTTCATAGATAGTCCTAGCTTTTAGCTAAGACTTTACTGATACTCAGTACTTAGCAGGATCTCGTTTGTTCTGTGTAGTATAAATTTGCAGGACTGTGGCCAATCTTAAAGCACTGTAAAGTTTGCATGCTCTTTAGACTCATATAATCATTTAGGTTGGAAAAGACCTTTAAAATCATCAAGTCCAACCATAAAGCTTAATTTCCTTAAGATGGTGGAAATCTCTCTAGAGGTACAGTAGCAGCGAGCAACAGTGATCAAGTCGGGCAGAGCGTGTTTGCTCTTATTCTTCTGTTCTGAGAAACTCCCTCTGCTTCCCTTCCTTGTCTGTACATAGCAGTGTGCTCCACTCTGGGCTTGTCTCATGACACAGCAAGGGAGGCTGAGGTCAGAGATTTGGCTATATCAAGAGCAATGTGGCAGAATTGTATGTGAAAGAGATGGCCATTCAGGGAATGAACAGTTTGCTATCGGCTCAGCACAATGTGACACTATTTCTGTGATTTTGGTATTATAAGAGAAAAGAGAAGGGTCCACAAAGAAAAAGGAAAAAAAAAAAACAACTGGGAGAGAAAGGGATACTGCTAATAACATTCCTTCTTGGGAATTCAGACTATGATCTTTTGCCGAGTGGGGTATATGCACTGTTGTTAAACTACCTTTGTGTGACTTATTTGACATTTCCAGTTGGATTTGCCGAAACACATGTCTAGCAATAAAATGTGGCAATGTAATTTACCAGTCCTCCCTCCCAGAAAGAAAAACTGGCTGCTGATTTTCTTATTTCACACTCCATCAGTTCCTCTGCTACTGCCCTGTATTGTGTAGAAGTAATTTTTCTGCGAGTCTTTCATCATTAGAGTTCTTTCTAATTTGAACAGCTGCTCACACTGGTTGGGCTAAGATTTAGGCCCACAGTGAAGTAACAGGTTCTCCTTCCTAAAAAGGTATTGGCGGGAAGGATTTCGCCCTTTGTCCCTTCCACGCTGTTTGACCTGGCACCTATGTCCTACCTTGCTCTACTCTTTGGAATATACTGATGTGCCTGCTGTTGTTTTGTTGATTTTTTTTTTTTTCCTCATTGGTTTACTATGGGTTAAAATAGCGATCTGTTCCATTTCAGGGGTTAAAATGAGTTCATGCAGTGTCGGAGAGAACAATGTCAGTCCATGTCTTCTAGATTATATCAGCCTCTTGCCAAGCCTGCTCCAAAGCCCAGTGCAGTCACTGGGAGTCTGGTGGTGGCTTGGGTACGATCCATAATCCTCCTGTCACTATGGAATTAACACATCAATTTTGAGGTCTGTGTTTCAAAGTATATTAAATGTTTTGAATTGTGTATCACAGACTATACTGGAGTGGCTCCAAATGTACCTTACTCCCACTAATTTTCTAATTGTCTCCCAGCTGGGCCTCAGGCAAGCTCCCCAGCACTACACGGGTGTGGGTGGCATCAGCATGTCTCCTCCTTGTGGCAGTAGGCACCAGCTCTGGTTGCTGCTGTTCTCCATCCACGTCTAACGCCACTTGCCAACGGGTACCTTCTGTCTTTCTGCTCAGAGGGAATTTCACTAACTTGCTGAAACATATTCCTTGAAGAGATGTATGGGAACTGCTTTTCCAGGAGATGTGGTACATGGTGCCCCACAAAGCCTTAACTCAGTCACTGTCCTTTAGATACTATTGATTTCCTCAGCAGCGCCTGCTGTAGATTGCTGGATGCAGACAGTACACATCTGTAATTTCGGATTCCTGCCAGAGTTTCATGTCCCCAGTGTGCAGCTACTTCCCCAGTCTCCACACACGGCTACTAACTGATCCTGTCTGCCCTCATGGTTGCAAGCAGAGCGCGAAACCTGTAGCGCCCTGGCTAAGCTGCCGTGTGCCGACTGCTGGAGCCACACCTGCTGTACCTGTACCCTGTGTCGGTCTGTACCTCTCCCACCCTCAGGCACCCTCCCGTTTCCACGCAGCACCACAGCGGTCTGTCACGACCTGCCACTTCGCTGACCCCCGCAAGTCCCCAGCGCCTTAAAGCGGGTCACGGGTGGGGACGGCTCCCGGCGGCTCCGCGCTCCTGCCAGCCTGCAGCTGCGCCCCGGGCTGGGGAGGTGCGTGGGGCATCAACCCCCCCGCCGGCGGCGGGGGCCCTGCAGGCCAGGGCGGTGGCGGCCCTGCGCCGAGCCGCGGGCTGCCGCCCACCCGCCTCCTGCGCCGCCGCTCCCCGGTCTCTGCCGCCCCCTGCCGGCGCGCGGCGGCGGCCGTTGGGGAGCCGTTGGGGGGCGGTTGGGGTGGGAGGCGGCGCGTGCCGGGCCGCGGGCCGCCGTCGCCTCAGGGCTGGGGGCCGAGGGGTGCCGCCTGCCGGGCGGGCAGCGGGGCGGCAGGCAGCCGGGCCGGCCCGGGGCTTTCCTGAAGGAAACGTGGCGCAGCTGAAGCGGCCGGCAAGAGCGGTTTTGCCTTGGTGGGGATTCGGGCTGCAGCTGGGAAGCCCGTGGTGGCCCAAATGCGAAGGGGCCTTGGTCTTCACCAGTGCTTCTGCGCGGCGCTTGCCTTCACTCGGATAAAAAGCAGTCTGTCTCCCCTCCTCCTTAAAATCGGGGAGGTCTGTTTCAGCCTGTCCAGCAGGAAAACCTCCTGCATATCGAAAACCCTGCCCGTGGCACTAGGGTTTACCTTAGGGTGCGTTTTGCCTGCTTCTGCGTGGCCAGAGCACACAGGTTGCCTGCTTTGCATTCAGCTGAGCCTGTGTAAACCTGAACCTTTACAATAATTACAGCTTGTTCAAAAACAACAGGAAAAAAAGTTTCTTGATGTGACAGTTTCCCCCCAGAATACTTTCTTTTTCGAACATTCCCCAAATCTTCTCGGGACGATGGGTCCTTGGTTTCATTTTCAGGGGCTGAGAAAGGCAGAGAATCAGCCGACACACAGGGAAAGAGAAGACAAGAAGAATGGCTCCTGCTCGTGCTGTGAGGTTGCGAAGGAGTTCCAGAACCAGTCTCTCCTCACAGGGCCCCAACAGAGATCAAGCCGGCTTGGGAGGCTCTTTGTTATGGTAGAGTTTTCCTCTGTAACCCAGCCTGGAGAAAGCTATGGTAGTTGAAAGCTATGTTTTGTCTTCAGTGTATCTTAACACTACTGAAAAGAAACCTTTAGCACAAACCGTATCATCTTCTGGCATCAGATAATAGTTTGGTAAGCTAGCACAAGAGTTAACTAAAAAAGCATAGTCTGCGTGTTTTGATCTGAACTCTTACCTCTTTACCAAAGAAATTTATTTTGAGACCTTGTAAAGATGGGCTACAGGGCTATGTGTAACAAGGAAAGGTCAAGACAGTCATTACAGTACTGGTGCCCAGCTCTGCCAGATCTCAGCACCAGGGTCCACCCACACACAGCAAATCAGCTGCACGTTCTCACTGCTCCACAATACGCATATCACACACTGGCAGTGGATAGATGTGCATAAATTTTACTGGTAATGAAATTAAATTAAATGGAATGTAAAAAGAGGAAGGCTAATTAAGTGTTGTAAATGTGATTGCAAGAGAGAATTCATTCATTAAAGTACTGAGAAGTGAGGCAAATTCATTTCTTGTTTACAGTAATTTACCTTGTGTTTCACTATGAGGATGATAAGTTCAGTTGCAGACTATTTTGATGGTAAACTGATTCTCATTTAGCAAGGTATCACCTTTAAATCAAAATCTTGAAATTAGTGAATTATGTGTTTAAAATTAAGGATGTGATCAAATATTTTGACGGAAAGCCAATTTTTCTGGTTTTCTATTCAGCGTCGGTGGGCATTTTCTATGTGTTGAAACTGAACTCTGCTTCTTATTGCTCATGATGGTGAAAGGAAGTGATTTCACTGTCCTGATCAAGCCTCTGAAGGTGGTGTGATCGTTTCCCTGCATTAGCCATCAAAACTATTTGTGCCAGGAACTGGATGGTAAGATTCATCTTGCAGTCAACACCTCACATTTTGGAAAGGAGGAGTGTCTAAAGAGGTATTCATATGGGATGGGCAAAGGGTCCAGAAAGCGTCTTTCCCAGTAAAATTTTGACTTAGTGGTTTTTGCTCAAGCAGCCTCACAGAATCACAGATTGTTAGGGATTGGAAGGGACCTTCGGAGATCACCTAGTCCAACCCGCCTGCCAAAGCAGGTTCATGTAGAGCAGGTTGGACAGGAATGCATCCAGATGGATTTTGAATATCTCCAGAAAAGGAGACTCCACAGCCTCTCTGGGGCAGCCTGTTCCAGTGCTTTGTCACCCTCAAAGTAAATAAGTTTTTCCTCATGTTGAGATGGAACTTCCTGTGTTCCAGCTTGTGCCTGTTGCCCCTTGTCCTGTCGCTGGGCACCACTGGAAAGAGTCTGGCCCCATCCTTTTGACACCCACCCTTTAGATATTTATAAGTATCGATGAGATCCCCTTACAGTCTTCTCTAGGCTAAACAGACCCAGGTTTCGCAGCCTTTCCTCATAAGAGACATGCTCCATTCCCTTGATCATCTTTGTAGCTTTCTGCTGGACTCTGTCCAGTAGTTCCCTGTCTTTACTGAAGTGGGGAGCCCAGAACTGTACACAGTACTCCAGATGTGGCCTCACCAGGGCAGAGTAGAGGGGGAGGATGACCTCCCTCAATCTGCTGGCCATGCTCTTTTTAATGCACCCAGGATACCATTGGCCCTCTTGGCCACAAGGGCACATTGCTGGCTCATGGTCAACTTGTCCACCAGGACTCCCAGGTCCCTTTCCACAGAGCTACTTTCTAGCAGGTCAGCCTGTAACCTGTACTGGTGCATGGGGTTATTCCTCCCTAGGTGCAGGACCCTACGCTTGCCCTTGTTGAATTTCATTAGTTTCCTTTCTGCCCAACGCTCTCGCCTGTCCAGGTCCTCGCTGTATGGCAGCACAGCCTTCTGGTGCATCAACCACTCCTCCCAGTTTTGTGTCATAAGCAAACTTGCTGAGGGTACACTCTGTCCCTTCGTCCAGGTCGCTGATGAATATATTGAACAAGACTGGACGCAGTACTGACCCCTGGGGAACACCGCTAGTTACAGGCCTCCAACTGGACTCTGTGCCACTGATCACAACCTTCTGATCTCTGCCATTCAGCCAGTTCTCAAATCCACCTCACTGTCCACTCATCTAACCCACACTTCCTAAGCTTACCTATGAGGATATTATGGGAGACAGTGCCTTCCTGAAGTCAAGGTTGACAACATCCACTGCTCTCCCCTCATCCACCCAGCCAGTCATGCCATCATAGAAGGCTGTCAGATTGGTCAAGAATGAATTTCCCTTTGTGAATCCATGTTGACCACTCTTGATAACCCTTTTTTCCTCTACGTGTTTAGAGATGACATCCAGGATGAGCTGTTCCATCACCTTTCCAGGGTTGGAGGTGAGGCTGACCAACCTGTGGTTTCCCAGGTCCTCCTTTTGGCCCTTTTTGAAGACTGGTGTGACATTAGCTTTCCTCCAGTCTTCAGGCACCTCTCCCGTTCTCCATGACGTTTCAAAGATGATGGAGGGTGGCTTCACAATAACATCTGCCAGCTCCCTCAACACTCATGGGTGCATCCCAGCAGGGCCCATGGATTTGTGAGTGTCAATTTTGCCTAAATGATCTCTAAACCCGATCCTCCTCGATCAAGGGAAAGTCTTCCTTTCTCCAGGCTCTCTCTCTTACCTCCAGGGTCTGGGATTCCTGAAGGCCAGCCATAGCAGTAAAGACTGAAGAAAAGAAGGCATTCAGTAACTCCACCTTCTCTGCATCCTCCATCACCAGGGTACCTACCTCATTCAGCAGCAGGCCCACATTTTCCCTAGACTTCCTTTTACTACTGACGTACTTGAAGAAGCCCTTCTTATTGTCCTTGACATCTCTTGCCAGGTTTAATTCCAAGGAGGCCTTAGCTTTCCTCGTTGCATCCCTGCATCCTCTGACAGTGTTCCTATACTTGTCCCAAGTGGCCAGTCCCTTTTCCCACATTCTGTAAACTTCCTTCTTCCATCTGAGTTTTTCCAGAAGTTCCTTGCTCATCCATGCAGTTTTCCTGCCTCCTTTGCCTGATTTCTTGCTCCTAGGGATGCACCGATCTTGAGCTTGGAGGAAGTGGTGCTTCAGTATCAACCAGCTCTCTTGCACCCTTCTTCCTTCTAGAGCCTTAGCTCATGGCACTCTTCCAAGTAGGTCTTTGAAGAGGCCAAAGTTACTCTCCTGAAGTCCAGGGTTGTAATTCTACTTTTTGTCCTGCTTCTTCCACGCAGGATCCTGAACTCCAAAAGGAGCCTCCATCGGTTTAGTTTTCTCCTCTCCATTTGCAACTTTAAGTATTGATCATAGCGGCTTTTCAAGGCCCGAGGTGGACTCTAGCTATGGTGGTAATCAACAGCTCTAACATCAGAATATCAAGGAACGCTATTATTCATACTTTTTAGCTTCTTTGACATCTGGCATAGGGGCAATCATTTTTATATAGCTCCAGGTTCAGTGTCCTGAGGGAGTCCTATGTAACAGGATTCAAAAGAAGTTTTAAGATTTCTCCCTCATACAGTATATCTGTGTTAAACCTGGGTATAGCAAAGTGCTGTTAGAATGCTGCTTAGAAGTATTTAATGGAGAAGCATTAGAAAAATCTTTCTTTTGTTACAGAGCAGGTTTTCCACCATTCCTTACCTCTTCTTCAAATCAAATACAACTTTCTAAATATTCCTATGTAGAGTCTTAACTCAGAAAACAATGTGTTTTGAGACCTGCAAAGATGTGTCAACTGACTTACTGTCTGCAATGAAAGACTTGTACTCTAGTACCCCTCCCAAATACTCCCAGGTACCTGAATTTTTCTCTCACATTCATTATCGATGGTGTAAATTATTTCCTTCAGGCACATGGACTTTCATCTACCTCCAAACGCATCTTATTTTGTGGCAGTATGTAACACTTGCCAGTGGACTTACTGTCAAATAAAATTTACTCCTCATATTTCATATGTTGCTGTGGAGAAACACAGAATTTTACTGCTTGGTACTTAATTTTATTTAGTTTTTTTAAATGAGACAGGAGCTAGCAATCCCTGCAGTGCTCCATTAGACTCTCACCTCTTCGAAGACTTTGCTGCTGATCGTTATCCTTTGTTTATAGAGCTTCTGCCAATTTTCTGTCCTCTGACTGCTTTTGTCTGAGGCAGTTTGAACTGAGTAGACAGGGAGCTGCTGTAGCAAATGCCTTAAAATCCCCAAAACAAAAGCCTGTTGTACTCTTTGCATCCACTAATTTTGCAACCCAGTAGAAGTGAAGTTTGTGCAACAAGACTTCTTTGCAAGTGCACATTGTTTATTGCTCAGAGCTGCAGTCTTTGCTAGCTGATTTGTAAATTTTGGCTTTAGGTATTGTTGATATTTTACAGGTGTCTGAAGTAATTGCGAGGACTGGTACGGTACTTGCTTTATTCCTCTGTGGCACATACTGCAGTGCTGGTAATTTCTTTAGTGAATGTTCCAATGAGATTCACAGTGATGTACTTCAGGGCTGGTGGCATTTTTAGGAACTGACATTAATGTGAGGTCAGAATTTCATCCCCTGGTGCATGAGTGTTTATTTCCCATGTATTTTACAGTATATTTGACCTGAAAGAGCTTTGTATTTGAGGCAGAACTCCCACACTGTTGTGCCTACGTTCTTATCAGCAGTTCTGATTCACTGGTTTTGTTGGTTACTCTGTTGGGTGTTTTTTCATGACTGTTTCACAAATGGTCAGATATAAGCAAAACAAGCTTAACAGTCAGACACACAGACAACAAAAATCCCTGCTGTTATTCCATGATCCCCTGCTTGGAGAGCTTCAGTTATTTAATAGCATTTAGGCCCATGTACTGCTTTTCATCTCAAAGTGCTTTATAAACATTAACTAATTAATTCCTATTACAGGTAAGCAATCTATTTTTTTTTTCTATTCCTGACTCTCGACCCATCACTAGAATTGGAGCTGGAGTGACTGAGCAGTCAAAATATTTGCATCACAGGTTTACCAATCTGCTCTGCAAAAAAGCCACCCACCCTTTTCTTGGTATTCAAGGCACAAAGGTTACAAGACTGAGTATAAGTTACATTGACTCAGTGTCACTACAGAAAAATCTGATAAGCACAGCCCTTGAGGGTTGATTGTCTCTCTTTAATGATAAAGCAGCAAGAGATTTCAGCATGAGTTTTGGAAGTTGCAGCTGCCATTAAGAAAGTGCATATTTTAAAATATTGAAAAATATATCAGTCAAGAACATACACAGATGCATCTTGTAAAAGTCTGGTCATTTTCTGTTATGTTGATTCATTTGGTGGATTAGGCTGTTTGTTTTGGGGAGACTTTGATACTTTGCATATATTCTATCGCCATAGCAAATACCCCTGTATGAAATACACATGCGCATCATCTCTTCAGTTCCCTGCCTTAGGTAGTATAAATGCAGAGCTTTGCCTTTCAACGCAGTCACATCTTTGGTTTAAATTCAGATAATAGCAAGTAACGTTATGACCAGCAGGAGGAGGATAACTGACTGAGGGTGCGGCCTCCAGGTTCCAGCTGGGCTTCGTTGGTCTCAGTGTAGTGCTTGTTCATGGGTTCCCATTAAATATAGACATCACACTAGGTAAGAATACCAGAACTGAACAGTGCTATGCAGTGTGTGTGTATTTTTATTGTGCAACATGTATTTCATCACACTGAGTAAATGATACTATAGAAAGTAGAATTAGATTAAGCTTTATTTTATGTAAAAAAAATTAATGCAGTGAAATGTTAACTTGAGAACCAAATTCTGCCTTCATGCAGGCAATCATAATTCCATATGAGTGAATGGTTCAGGTTGTGTCTTGAGCCAGATGGGGTGTCATCGTGGCTGAATTGATACCACTGCACATCAATGTAGAATTTCCTTTTCTGCTGTGGTTTGGTTTTTGGTTTGTTTCTTTTTTTTTTTTTTTAAAGTAGTAATCTGGCATTGCCAAATTAAACTTGCGTAGCAAAAGCTTCTCCTTCCTTCAAAAACAAAAGTCAGTTTTGTCATAAAAGAGCTAACTATCCTAAAGGAAAAATATTTTGTTGTTTCCTAACAGGAATATTTCAGAATATTATTTTTTTTTCTCTCACCAGGGTCAAACCAGCTAACATTTTCACAGTTACCTCTGGCCTCGCACAGTACGGGTGATAACCATAATAGAGCAGCTGGCTGCTCACATTTTAGACACCCAAATGCTTCCTCACGTACAGAAAGTGTCATGAAAAATATCACTTCATTCCTGGGCTTGAAATTGGGATTTTCAAAGGATTTTTAGACAGACCTCGTTAAGAATGTTTTATTTTAAGGCAAATGTTAGAGACAATTCTAACCATAGATTTCAGCTTCCCATTTAAGCAGATCATCAGAGTTCAATATCTTAATTTATTTGAACTAGAGCATCTTTATTAGAAAATGCAACCAATTTTGAATTTAGAATTTGTAATAAGGTAAAATCCTTCATAAATCTTGGTATGCTTTTCCAATGTTTATACTTGATTTTGAAAAATGTAACACTTCTAGCATGAATGTTGTAGGGGTTTGGTTCTTATAATTGGATCTTTGTATTTCTTGTTATCATCATATGAGAAACTAAAGCATTCCTTCTCAGCCCTTTTAATCATTCTCACAGCTCTCCACTGTCTTCAGTGTATCAGCTGATCTTTCTTCACTCTTAGCACCAGAACTAGGTACCATATAGCTGCTATAATAATACCAAATGTAATAGTAATGTACTTCTAGGCAAGGTTCCTCCATTTCAACATCCAGGCAGTGCGTTCACTCTTTTGCCCCATTGTGACAGCTTGTATTTTTACTAATTGCCCATCACACAGCAAGTCATTTACAATTTCACTGCTTCTTAGAATGAAATCTTCTGTCTGTAACACTTGGACGCAACCAGTAAAAGTCTTGGGTGGTACAACCATGTTCCAACACCTAATACTAAGTTAGATTTAACCCCCAAGCCAAATTTTTCTCTGTAATCCCTCATGCATGCTGACTGTAAAATTTCTGGAGGCTCTGGGTGCAGTGCCTCTGCAGTCCCAGGCAGGCAAATCGCTCATGAACAGGTCACCTGTGCAGAGCCGTTCAGATGAGCCAAAAGCCCAAGACAGACATCATCTGACCAGTCTGTCTCTGCACTTTATCCCTGTGAATGTGTGTTTGTAATGGCCACTTTGCCAGATGCCTGGCAAGCCAGGAAACTGAGTATCCAGAAAAGCAGACGGTTGCTATGAAAACGAAAGAAGACTGTGTTCTGTTTGACATTTCAGGTCAGATTTAGGATTTCACATTAGAGTAAGAAAATGCAATACCATATGAGATGTCCGGCAAACCATACAGTGGACCATACAGTCATTTTAAACTGAGGGTCCAGCATGTAGGAGTACGTACGTTGTGCTCACTGCTTTGTGCCATCGACTCTCATCGTCACTACCTCAGGAAAAAAATAGCACTGCATCACAGTCATTAAGCAAGAACTGCTTCTGACATGTTTTTTGTTATTAATTCCAGGAACAGAGGAATGACTAGCTAATACATTCTTTCAACGCCCCCACTCGACAAGCAGGAATCATTTCCATTTTCGAAACAAAGACACTGAGGTAGATAGACAGGCTGCAGCACGTCAAAGGATGTCACCCACCGAAAACCTGCAGCATCTCAGGTTTAGAAACCAGGAATGTCCTTTTAACCCTTCTCTTTATGTGCTCCTCCAGACCATTTGTGGAGGGGGCAGGGTATTTTACCATGAGGCCCAAATCTGAGGACTTAATTGCACCTAAGCAGCCATATGAAATGGACACACTTAAGTGTGTTGCTGGAGGGGTCTGAGTGGGCAGGAGCAAGAGCAGCCTCAGGGTCACATGGGACTGAACATGGTGTTGCGCAGACCTTTGATGGTATTTTGGTAGACTTTCTGTTCCCAACTTGATTGATTCCTGTGTGCATAAATAGTGGGAGGACAGACAGACCTCAGGCATTTGGAGAGTTTAGTAAAATAAATTATTAACTTTTTTTTTGTTTTGAACATTAGGCATATCTGTATGTGGGCGTTGGGGGCTTTTTGTGACTACTTAACTCCTCTGAAGTTTTATGTCAGTAAATTTTGGTCAGCTCAGAGAACTTCCCATTTTTCAGCACAGAGAAAAAGGTGAAAAACGTTTCTCTGAAAAAGCATTAAAACACCATCTTGGGATGGTGCCTTCATCAAGTCCTGAAGTAACCACAGGGCTCAGTTGAGTTCCCCTCACTGTCCTCCCCTGTATGGTTCAGGGCTGTTCACAGACTCCACTGTATCAGAAATGTTGCTGGAGGTGGGAGGGGAGAACCCTCAGTTCCAGCACTTTGACTGAAGAGCCTCCAAAGAGTTTTCGGAGGATGACAGCTAATAAGCCAAACTTTGAACCTAAATGCAGACATTTACCACACGGCTCCTGCTGAGTACAGACTCTGGAATTTGGCATTGCTGCCTTGGGCTCTCCAGGATTTCAACAGATGTAGTGCATTGATTTAATGTTTAAAAGGGAACCCTGCTGTGACTTCCACAGCTTGTTTCATCGCTTTAGAAATCAAGCAGTAACATACAAACAATACAAGCAATTTTGTGTTATAAACAACATCCAATGTTTAGGGAATTGGGATTAAAATAAAACGTCTTCAAGACTTTTGGCATTCTCCTGTCCTCCATCTGGAGATAATTTTCTTTTTCCAGACTCTTCCCATTTTTGTCTATTTCTGAATTTTTAGTATTTTCCTTGTAACTTGGAAATATCTTCAATTTGCACTTTTTTTTTTTAGCCACACGCTTACCTTGACAGGGCTTCTTGCTTGCCTCAAATAATTCAGAGCTAATAAAAAGGCTAATTTCACACAGAGGACACAAGAGTGTTTGTGCAATGAGCACTCCGCAGTGCTCACTGTATTGTACAATACTCATATGCAATAAGACACAGAGCCCACAATAAGATCATTTCTATGTTAACATCCATGCTTTTGTTTATACATTCTTGGGACCTGATGCTTACACAAGGCTGTCTCGGTTTGTATGTGGTATGGGGAGGAGGTCATCATGCTTCTGAAAACACTTCTAGAAACATAAAAGCGCAGAGATTTGCTAAATCTTTTACCATTTGCTTTCAAAGAGTTGCTTTCAGAAGCATTCAAAGGAATTTGGAGAAATAAATCCAGGTTCCTTTACCTCTACCAGTGTCATTGACATGATTACAGCTCCAAAGTAAAACAGTAGAGCTAGAAAAGAGAAAGAAGAAAGGCAGATAGGGTAGTAAAAGATACGGACCACCTTCTCTGTTGAGCATGAGGTTTTTAGCTTAGAAAAAGACAACTGAGTGGCGATGAGATAGAAAAGCATAAAAATAATGCATGGAGAATGTGACTAGGAAAGCATCATTTACCATTTCTCATAGTTCAAGAAATAGGTGGCAAATCTGAAAGCAATCAAGAGGTACTTCTTCAAACACAATGTAGGTACACTATGAGCCTTACTGCCAGAGGGTGTTGTGAATGCCAGACGTTTACCTGAATTCAGGCTAGACCCGTTTACAGAAGTAAACTCCACTAAAAGCTGTTAAACACAAATGTTACCATCTCTGGTTCTGGAAATTACTACCCTGTGTATCTCTGAAAGCTGAAAGAGTTTGTCAGGCGAAAAGCACTATATGCTTCTTCCATTCTCTTACTCTTCCATCTGCTATTCAGCACTGTGGAGACAGCATACTGGGCTGTATCCTGCTGTGAAGTCCAGCAATTATGTTTCTTGTCTAAAACTTCTTTAACTTGGATTCTTTTTGCTTTGTTTCCTGCAGTTTCTATAATTCTGCAGGTTTTCCATCTATCAAGCCATGTTTTTTGCCTTCTTTACTACCTCTGCTATTTTCTGCTTTCTTTAGGTCATCTTCAGAGATTAACTTGTTTGATCTGCAGGAGATCTTTTACCTTGAGACTTAGAAAAGACCTAGAAAAGAGTTTAGCAGCTTGACACCCATCAACGTTTTCTAGTTACCAGCGATTTGGGGGTCTAAGAATGAAGTACCTAAAAAAGCAGTTGGAGTATTCACTCCCTGAAAAAGTAGGTTTGTTTAAGGAGTCTCTATCCAATTACCAAAGAATTGTAATATGCAAGAATTTGGTTGTCACTAGTATTTTGCTTGTTCAAGTGCTTGTTAAATTTTTGTGCCTTTAGCTGAGGGGTGATTTTTAAAAAGCGAGGTGTTGTGACTGCAATATTGGGCACAGTAGGGATCATGAAAAATGCCAGATGGAACAAAATTATTCTGATTTTTGATCCACAAAGAGCCTAACTGTCAGTCATGCTGAGCATCCAGCAGCTCCCATTGAAATCAGTGGCCCCAGGCCAATCCTGCTAGAACTGCTTAGTTTAGTTCACTGGATTGACATTACTGCTGAACCTGCCTCGCACCACAGCTGAGCTTGAAGAATACAGAAAGAGATGATAGTGTCAATAAAATAAGGAGATGCAAAGAAGCCCTGGGGAAAGGCAAGAGATTGATGCCCTACTGTTCCTTCCTTTTTCTTTTGAAGCTCTTTTGCATTTTTCATTCAAGTGCTGAGTGTCTTTTCTGTTTACCACTGCTCTACTCTGTCAGCTCTAATTTGATTTGGTAGGACCTGGCAGGAGACATAACTGATTTGGAAATATAAATTTCCATCTCAGGTAGCAGTCTGAAGTCATACTCACTGAATCCTTCGCCTGTTTTGTAGCACATTCTTATGCCAGATTATAGGGGAAAAAAATTCTTGTGATCATACTTGGTTGTAGTACACTGGAAGGCATGGCTGCAAGCAGTGGAGCAGTTCCTAAAATATGCTTGGGATTCACTCATGAAGTTTATTCAGGGAATTGTTTAGACTTCTGTTTTGTTTTAGACTGTTTTTCAACTGGCAGTTCAGTTTTATTCTGAAGCACATCAAAGCTCCAAATCAAAACACACCTGAAATTGAAATAGCAAACTTCAGACCCAAATGTAAGATTATTTCGATGTTTGTATCCATGTTTGGATTTATCCTACTCTTGAGAACAGATTCAAAGTCCAAACCTAATGATTTTATTTGAATCTGTCTCTCTATTAAAATAGCAACATAATTACTGATATGTTTAGAAGAATAAGCATACATAACCTGTTGACGGTGGTCTGTTGCTCTGTCTGCATGAAGATAAACAGAAGGTTCCCTTCAAAAGGTTCACAAGCAATAGAGGACACAAACTTCAAAGAATGAGGCTGGGATAACAAAGAAGAAGGAAACAAGGAAAATAACAAGGGGACCTTAAAACTTTGGTCACTGCAACTTCTGGATATAATTCTATTTCACGGATGCACTCCAAAGTATTAACAGGTTCAGATCCCTGTTAACAGAAATGTAATCATGTGCTCACCTATGAGTAGGGAGGGACATAACTCTCTAACTCACTTGAAGCACATCATGAACAGAATACTTCCTTTGAAAACCGATCTTTTAGCATAAGCTGGTTTGAATTCTGCCATCTTACATGGTAAGACCCTTACCGGAGATGATACCTTAATTCCATGGAAATCTCGCAAAAGCATTAAAGTGGTGGATTGCTTTTTCATAATGTTAGATCATGCCTTTCCATATTTAAATTGCTTACAAACATGTTGTTTAAGCTTCTAGCAACACCTTTCAGTCTGGACCGCAATGCACTCAGCTTTGCGATGTATTCGTCTCCTGTTCTGTGCTGCATAGAATGTTGATAGCTGGGAGAAAAGAAAAATGGTAGCAGAAGTAGGAATGGGAAGCTGGAATTCAGTGCTAGGAACATTGCAGGTGTTTTCCCATGTGGAGTTTATCAGTCTGCAGGAGAGGCCAAGGCTGTTAATAATGGCTGTGGATAGTTATTATTGTAAAAGATACACAATTAAGCTGCTTGGACTGCCCAGCACCTTGGCCCCATATATACACAGTATTTGGAGGTCCAAGAAGTTTAATTGCTGCTTTGCACCATGTCCACAAATGTCAGTTACATGCCTCCTGCCGTATGGCAGAGCTGCATGGTAGCACACTCACTGGAGATTTACAAATGCACTGCCAGTGCAGGTGTGCGTTTTCTGTGTGCTAGAGATGAGGTGGTTGTGGCAGGAGAAGGCTGGCCACCAAAGCCAGCAGATGGGCTTGTCCTTGGAGCAAATCAAGCAATGAAGCCAGGTGGCTGAGAATCCCCAGCTGGCCACCTGTAGCTAGGGATGGGCCGGCTGGAGGAGCCAAACTCGAAGCTTTATCCCTAAGTTTTCAGAGGCTCATATGCAGCTCCACAGGAGATAAAAGGGAAAACAAATGGGAATTAGCATGATAGCAGGCTAATATTTTGCCAGGCTGTTTGCTTTGCTTTTTGATGTCACATAGCATCATGAACAATTTCTCCAGGTGGTCAGGCCTCCTTCCAGCTGTTCTTTGAGGGTGGACTATAGGAGAATGGGATCTTCTGGCAAGTAGTTGCAGCATAGGAAGCCTATACTGGAATCTCCTAACTGTCCATCTGCAGTTTTTAACTGCCAAACTTGGACAGACTACTTTAAGTTTGCTTGTACCAATTTGCACCTTGGTGCCCAAGTTCAACTTGGTCTCTAGCCAGTGGTTACCCCAGGATAACTGTTTACCTTACCCTTTTGTCTGCCTTCCTCTGTGCCTGGAAAAGGTAGTCTGTGCAAACTGTTGTTTGTTGCACAATGTTGTTAATAAGCTCTCACTCCAGTGGGAGGCACTGAAAAGGTGCGTTTTCACCTACCTTTAATAAGTGCGTCTACAAATGAAACACAGATGAGAGGAGATCTATGTGAGAGAATGAGGTATGGTTGCTTAAGCCAATTTACAATACTGATAGTTGGCAGCAGATAAAGAGATGACGTGTTCAGGACTAGTCTTTGTATTATACCAGTTTGGATCTTATTTTTCTAAAGCATACAAGCAATTTCTGCTACCAGGTAGTTGTTCCTTTTGTGCAAGACATGATGCAGCTTTTCACTAGGTGGACTGTGTTTTGAACATTCAGAACAATTACTCAGTTTTTTTTCTGACTCTTAGCAAGCTAAAAGTTTCTATATATAATAACAATCCATCCCTCCAGCCTCCAGGAGTGGCTGTTGAAATAGCCAGGCACAAATCCTGAAGAGAGTAAACAACGAAAAATAAGCTGGCTATATTGTATGCATATATGAGCCCTGAACTCTGCAAGTATTGTGAACTCTTCACATAGTCAAGTAAATGTCCTATCTCCTTTTAAATGCTCTAGCTGTATTGGTTGCATTGTCATACTACGCTTTGAGTATTGCTCTGGGCTGGTGCTTGCTCTGGCTCTCAGCACTGAGTCTAGAGCTTGGAAGAGGCACTCGCCAATAAACTGGCTGCTGTCCAGCGAAGAAAGGGGGTTATTTGTGTCTGCCTGCATGGGGTTATTTGTCTCTGTAAATGTGCGCTCTATTCAGTGCTGACAATTCCCACAGTTTTATGATATGGCTCAATATTTAGCACTGGCCTAAGAGCCAGACCTGGGGCATTGTATGAGACATGTAGAAGTCTTATGATTATAAATATAAAAAGGGATGTTTTCCATCCTCTTGAGTACAACAGATTGGAAACACCAAAAGGTAAAAGCAAAATTCCTTTAAATTGTTCTTTTTAAAAATTCTATCACATGATTTTTGGGTGCGTGACATGGTTTCTGGCTGGCTGAAGTTGACAATACTGCATTCATCTGTTTTCAGTGAAACCGTGGTAAAGTCAGAGTCTGCCTTGGCAATGCCTGCAGCTCTGAGCTCCATTACGCGCTGATGCATCACAGATTTAGCAGCACAATGTTACTTCATGGTGCTTTCTGCTCGCTGGCTTGGCAAATGGCTTGCACTAACCCGATCACATATCAGCGTGCAGCTTATGCTGAACACAGGTGATGCTACTGGATGCGGTGGCTTTTGGGACAGAAAAGCACTAACACAGGGAGATGCGTCCCGCCTGCTGACCTGGCTGATGAAGCACAACCGCAGTTCTAGAGAGTTTGTTAACTGCCTCTCGTAGCAGTGTAATTTGTACCAGGTGCCAGGCAGATGAGAACTGAGGAAGGTGGCCAGCGGGTATGGTGTCTTGTGTAATAAAGATAGTGAGCACTTAAAAACAGGTCTTTCAGCCACGCAGGGAGGTTTTTACTCTCATGAGGGGAGATAGAGAAGCTATTAACCTGCCAGCAGATTCACAGGTTTAAGCCCTGAAGGATCCACAGTGATAATCTAATCTGATTTCCTGTATAATATAAATTGTGGAATTTCCCTGGCTTAATTCCTGCTTCGTGCTCACCCTGTATGTCATTGAGAGCATGTTTATTAGAGAAGTGTCTGATTAAAATTGAAACATTTCCATTGCGGCTCCCTTGTAGACCTCGAGAAACGGTTGCACGGCGAGGAGCAGGCGGGGGGCTGGCAGTGCGGCGCGCCGCCCGGCCCCGCACACGCTGAAGGAGCTGGGGGGGACCGGCTCCCTCCCTTAGCAGCGCCGCCGCAGCATCCCCGGGCTGTGTTTGCCGGCGGTTGGTGCACGCCCGCCCCTGAAGCGGTGCGGGGGCCGCCCGGGAGCCCCCGGCAGCCGCCGCGGGGCCGCTGGGTGTCGCTACGGGGCTGCGCGGCCGCGATCGCTCCGCTCCGCTCCGCTCCCCTCCCGCGCTGCGGCGGGGCAGCGAGGCTTAACTCCCCTGTCCCTACACTGGAGAAGTGTAGGGGAAAGGGGTTTTACCCGCTAGAGGGAACAAATGTCAAGCGTTGCAGACAGTTTGCATCGTCCGTTTGTTGGGGCCAGATTCTGCTCTCTGTTATTCCAGGAAATTTAGAAATGATCTCTTTGTTTACCACCTTATCAGAAGCTTTGGATGTGACATTTCTCCCAGTGACATAATTTTAAATTGAAAGTCCGACTGCTTTTCAGTCTGGATCACTGGGGAAGTTATCCACCATCCCTATGATATTGGAAGCGTGAGCCAAGCCGATAAACTGATGAGGATAGGGAGCACAGATTTCCCAGGCTGACTCCATTCATTCCCAGAAGGTTTTTCCCGCTGTGAGTAGCAGTTAAACAAACGTTTGTCTAAAAAGACGTGCCATGTTCTGGGTGCTGAAAATCAGGCTGCAGAGGGAGCTAGTCTCAAGGTAAAACTCTTCTTCCGTATTCCCTTTCCACATCAGTTGATGTGATCCCTTCAGGTTGTTCTCAATGCCACAGAGATAAGACTATTGAAAATCCAGTTTTCCCCAACATGACTGTTTTCCGGGCCAAGTTTGAGGATTGAGGCTGTTTGTCTGGGATTTCGTTACAACAGAGTGGGTGAAACAGTACTTATGAGTGATGGGCCAGTCCGCCAGAGGCATTGGCCGAGCACTGCAAATGTGTGCACCAACACCACAGTACAGGTCCAGGGGGTCTGATGCATCCTTGGATATACTGGACAGTTGCTGCATAGATGGTTGGTGCTTGCAGAGTAAATATGATGCAGTCAGAACTAGTCAGACTTACCACACGTGCTCGTATTTCTGCATGGAAATACAGCAACTCAGGGATCCACTAAGGATCACAGTGACAAATCAGTTCGAGGATTGTAGAGCCAGCATAACTCAGCACTGTGGTGATCTCTGGGCAGCCTGGGTACAGTGGAGATTTGCAGTTGTAAAGCCAGTTATACTCAAAGTGTTCTCAGCACTCATGGTTGTCGCTTTGCCTCTTACTCCTGCGACACGGTAGTAGCAACTAATGTTATGTCCCTTGACTTAGAGCATGGCTACGCCACAGACCCAGTTTGAAGCAATACAGTTCCTTCACTAGCTCTTAGAAAACAAAACGAGCATGAAGCGAAGAAAACTGCTATGACCTGGGCAGCTCTCAAGCTGCTCCCTTATGGGATGTGGCAGTGGCTGCCAACTCCATGTCCTAGTCTGGTTCTATATCTTGTGGTCTGGTCCTACATCTTGGGGTCTGGTCAAGCAGAAATCCAGGGAGGACAAAGTCTGTATCACTCCCATCCTATTGCAAGAGGTGGTACTTAGTTATCAACTGGCTTTGGTTGCTTGGCCCCTGACTGTGTGTCTGTATACAAAGTGTTTTAAAACTATGTAGATTTGGATTCCTCTTCACCATGGAAACACATAAAATGACTAGTGAGCAAAGGATTGATCATGCCAGCAATAGGGAATAAGATGCAAAGATTTTGCCCCCCGTGTCCTCAGCCTGATGGATGCTGTTACTGTCTGATGAGTCTTCTGTGGTCTATGTGAAATGATTCAGTGTTGTAAGGTCAGCTCCTACCTTGTCTTCCACTCTGCAGCCAGCAGGCAATCGCAAAGCAGTGCACCGGGATGAGTATTGTGTCTTTATTTCTGAGGCATGTTGAGCTGAAGTGACTTGCCCGTGGTCACACAGGTGGTCAGTGGCAGAGATGAGAGTAGATCTCTATCTTAGCCCTAGTCTAGTGCTGTAGTTAACAGCTTGCACTCATCTCCTGGCTCTGCACAGGTGAGCACAGCTACAAACTGTGCCAGGATTTCAAAATCTTCCTCCATATTTTTCCTGCATGAGCAAGCTGATAGAACCTCTTTTCTGTTTTGTCTCAGTCCAGTGGCCAGGAAAACATAATTTTGGTTTGTCATTTTAACCTCCATTTAAGCTTTTGCTTAAGAGTTGAAAAAATAATCTATTTGTCACTATTTATCATAATCCTAGCTATATGTTTATATCGTTAACAGAAAGAAACTATTGAAAACAAAGGTTCTAATGAAAAAGTAAACACTTTTAGAAATAGTTTGTTTCAGGCTGCGATATTATATATATGTGAATAGAAACCTAAATGCAAAGGGCAGAAGGAGTTGAAATGGGAATCCATCTCCGTCATGTTTTTACATTAAACATATTTCTCAGCATGCCCCAGGCTTTGGCTGATGGGTAGGGTTTCAGGAACAGAAAGTCTGCTCAGCACAGCTAGAAGCACTCATGGCACCAGGAATCTGTGGCGCCCGGAGATGGGAGAGAGCGCTGCTGGCACTCAGACTGCTCCCCACGAAAGGGGGAATGCTGTACTGGATCTGCACCATGCACTGTACCGAAACAAAGCCCTTCAGCATCTGTGGAAGGAAAGTCACCAATTGCCATATGTCACTCTGCTGTGCATATGTTAAGTGAGCCCAACCAATCGCATTTGCACATTTTCTGTGTGACTTGTTGTCCCACACAATGAGTGCCCTGTTGTCACCAGTGCTAATGCTATGCAATCTGCTTTGCCGTAGTGCAGCAGGCAGCTCGCCTCTTCATATCGTAGCACATTTTGCCACATAAGCGTGGCCCCGGTATCGCCGGATGCTTTGCAATCTGTTGCTCTGCCGAGTGCAAGCCCGGCTGTCACGTTTGCTGCAGCTTGTTGGGCCACAAAGGAGCAGGCGGGCTGCGGGCAGGGATGCGCTCTGCTCAGCAGCCGTCTCAGAGCCGTACGGCCCCTGTAGCATGCCTGGGCTGCTCCGCAGGAATCAGTCACATAGCAGGAGTGATGGGTGCTAGTAACAAGCTTCACAGCTCTATTGTCCCTAACTAATCATTCCTGTTCCTTAATGATTTTTATTTGTATTCACTTCATGCATAACAAGCACATCCTGGACTGAGAATCAGTCTGACTTGCACAGAGGGGAAAAAATGGGATACTTTCTTAAGTTTGAAGTACTTCTTACACAAACAGCTGATACAGGCAAGGTAGAGTAGTGGCCCAATACTTTACTAAGAAGCAGAGCTTACTTCAAGAGTTTCTTCAGAAACTCTTTGTGTACCACCGTTTAATTCAAGTATCCTGGGCTGCATCAAAAGAAGCGTGGCAGCAGGTCGAGGGAGGTGATTCTCCCCCTCTACTGTGCTCTCATGAGACCCCACCTGGAATATTGCATCCAGCTCTGGAGCCCTCAACATAAGAAGGACATGGACCTGTTGGAGCGGGTCCAGAGGAGGGCCATGAAGATGACCAGAGGGCTGGAGCATCTCTCCTATGAAGACAGACTGAGAGAACTGGGGTTGTTCAGGCTGGAGAAGACTCGGGGGAGACCTTGTAGCAGCCTTCCAGTATCTGAAGGGGGGCCTACAAGAAGGCTGGAAAATGATTTTTTACAAGGGCATGTAGTGATTGGACAAAGGGTAATGGCTTCAAACTATAAGAGGGTAGATTTAGAATAGATATTAGGAAGAATTTTTTCACTATGAGGGTGGCGAGGCACTGGCACAGGTTGCCCAGAGAAGCTGTGGGTGCCCCATCCCTGGAAGTGTTCAAGGCCAGGTTGGATGGGGCTTTGAGCAACCTGGTCTAGTGGAAGGTGTCCGTGTCCATGGCAGGGGGGTTGGAACTAGATGATCTTTAAGATCCCTTCCAGCCTAAACCATTCTATGATTCTATATAAGGCTTTCGTGCTGTGAACTTCACTGAAACAAAGCTTTGAGTGGCACAGCCTTGCTGAGGATTGCAGGCTGAACTTCTGCTCAGAGGAGCCCCAGGAAAATACACGCTTTTGAAGTATTCACGTACCATAAAGGCCTTCTCCTTGATACAGTTAATGATGCTAAGGCCACCTGTTGACCAGTGAAGATGTGATAAAGTATTGAAAAGCTTGTGCTTTCAGATATACCACCAAAACCACGAGCATCCATTTGGAGAGTGTACTCTGTAGAATAATGTGTATATACATGGAACCTAAATTAGGGCTGGGAGAACAGTTTTAATTTAGGCATGCCCTAAGACTAGGTGCTCGGTTCCCAGACTGTAATACCTTATTGTAGCTTTTTTCACTGCAGAGCAGTTGGGTCTTCTGCCTGTAGTGTCTTTTGACATACAACTTGCAAAAAGTCAGAAAAAAGCCCTGATTTAGCAATGTAATTTTATAACATTTGCACATCTGTTTCCACTGAGGGCTTTGAAGCACAGTAAAATGGATAAGATAGAAAAGAAAAAAGAGACAAAGAAAAAAAACACCTGCCTGTAGAAATATGACTAATGCCCAGACCTGTCTGTACTTGTTAAAATGTGCTAGAATGACAATGTTAACAGCTTGGCCAAACATCAGAAAATCACTACTTCATCTGATGCTATTAGCTGAGTTATTCAGTAAAGGCAGAGTTGGAAAAATAGTGATGCCTCCCTGGGCCTCAGGGTGGAGCGGCAGAGAGATTTCACACGTGTGACTAAGAGATGCTACTGAGATTCTGGCCCCTTACGCAAGCTGCCCCACACTGCTGCCGCCCTGTCTTGAGTGTCCTGGTACCCCAGCGCCCGGAAAGCTTTCTGTATGTAAGCATTCAGCAGTTTGAAAGGTGTGTAACATGAGGGGCCCTTCCTGGACAGCACTTCAAAAAGAGACAAAAATGCCATTTTATGTTTCACTTTGTAAGGCTATGTTCAGGCTGCACAAGAAGTGCCCAGGGTGAGTCACCAGCCACCCTGAGAATGAGCTGTGTGCCTGATAATTGCTTTCAAATGTCCCACTTCCCTGAGGGTGGGATTTTTTAAGAGAAAGACAAATCCCTGTCAGCTTTTGTGATATAACTTGGACAGATATATTTCCACAGCATTGACACTAACAGCAGGATCTGTCTCTTTGGTATTTATCTATGCCTGTTCAAAGGCACACCTTTGGGAGGTGAAGGAGTTGGTCTTTGGATTTGTGCCTCGCAGTTCTCCTAAAATGCTGTGCACTGCCTTCAGGTTACAGGCCCCGTCATGTCTGCCTTCCAGTGAGGCACAACTCTCACCTGCCTGCCTGAGAGAGAGGAAGATCTGCTGGGTTGTGTTTGTGCTAAATCCCGTCTATCCAAATGTCATCCCCTGAGCAAAAAGTGACGCAGAAGAGGGATACTATGATAAAGCCAGAAGTGCTTTATACCGCAGCTTCGCGTTTCCTGGAAATGTCTCAAGGAATAAAGGACAGTGCTTTAAACAGCACTTGCTGTAGGCATCTACTTCATTATGCTCTTCATGCAAGGACACACTGAAATTCAGTTCAAAGAGAGAAGGAAAACCATTTTGCAGTAACCAGAGATCAGATTATTTGGTAAGCACAAAAGCGTTTTGAGTAATAACTTTTCTGTGGAGAGTCAGATGGTTTCTATATACTTAGTAGTACGCTTAGTTTCCCTTGAACTGTGTAATTCAATCAAGAGGCCTCACTCAGCTTTTAAACCATCTCATGCCAATGTATCACAGTGTAGCTGTATTCCCAGACTGGCAAAGCCACTGAGCATCTCTTGCAAGGCCAATATTTGCAGCATTTGGCCTTGATCTTCTCTGGAGGGAGACAAGGATAGTCTGAGTGACTAAAATCCAAGTCTGTCTCCTCCAGTGACCTACCTTTAACAGTAGTTGGAAGCAAGGTTGGAAGTAAATTGATGCTTTAAATTTCTGTTTGTACTACTCCAGTGGTACACAGAGGTCTCCAGGAGAGACGGGGCCTCTGTTATTTTATGTGCCATGTGACATAGGGTATCGCATAGGCCAGGCGATAGAGAATTCGGATCCAAGCCAAGAGAATGCGTGGCTTACTGTATTGGCAGTGATACAAAGAAATACAGAGAAATAAGCAATCGACTTGAAACAGAACTAAAAATTAGAGGTTTTTTTTTTAATGTTAACTTTGCTGTCTCAGCAGAAACCAAGAAGCCAGTATGTTATGGTAACTGGTACAGTTTTCCTTCTCTGCAGCAGAGTTGAATGTTTAATTGATTTAGCAACTGAAAGTGACAGGTAGGATTCTGCTGGTACAGTGGAGAGCTTTGGAAGAGAATGGAAAAGACAATGTATTACATTTGCTTGTACATTAGTAGTTCCCTAAAAATACATACAGGCTGAGGTAGTAGATACAAGCTATTCCCAAGTAGCAAACTGTGTTGCTGAACCAGACCATAGTGAGAAAAGGGAGGAGGACGAACAGGTATTTTTTTGTAGCAGTTGTTCAGGTGGATCAAATCTTTCCAACCTTGTTGCCTAATTTATGTTGATGGATAATTTCCTATATTATGTATTCAGACTGTGCACTAGAGAAGACTGAGAAAACCAAATATCTTACCAAATCCTGCTCACCTTGTTCTGAGGGTCCCACTTAATATTCTGTTTATTGGGCAGGGAGGGATCAGCCCATGTCCAAAGGAGACTCAGGAGGAGTTGCTGTTCATAGTTGTTCATGATGAATGCTGCAGCTGTTCTTTCTGAACACAGATCCAGAAAGTAGAAGGGAGGCGACCTTCAAGATTTACAGCAGATCAAAGAAAGGTCAGTGGCTGGCAGGAATAGGGAAGGGGGGAAGAAAGGTGGAAGGTTCTGTTAAAAAACAACAGTGAACCCCTCTGCCTGCAGGTCACCAGCATTTTTAAATTGGTAGTTCTTTTCTCTTGTGCTAATTAGTAGGGGCTACAGTCGAAGTGCATATTTTGTCAGCATAAATTCAGTTAGTCAGGAAGGCAGACTGTGCCTTTTAGGTATTCTTTTAGTGAAAACTCTTCCTGTTAGGCACAATATATTATCTAGGGATCCATCCTTCACTCACTTGAGATCATGGAAAATTTCCTATGTCCCGGCTGGGATCACAAGTGCATCCAGAAAGATGAAGAACAGAGGCCTATTGCTTTCCAGGATATACTAGCATTGAGTGCACACATAAACAGAGCACACTGGACAGATGGGTCATGATTTGTTTGTACTACCTATGTGTCCTATATATCTCTATGTTTCTTATTTATCTTTATATATATTTATTAATTCGAAGACCATTTACAATGATTCCCTTTATTTAAACATCCTCTAGATTCTATCTGCTTGTTTGTGCCTCCAGGAAAATCAATCTGTGTGGGGTACTGGGCACAACTGTAATAAAGGAGAAAGAAATAAAATAGACAGTGAAATACGATGTGCTCTCTCCAGAAGGGAAAGTAGGAGCCTCAAGCCAAAGTCCAAAGGTTACGTACCGTGGTAATGGTCTTATCTAACCTGATTATACCTAGTACTTGCAGGTAAACAGATTGAGACACGCTGCAGTCATGAAATGACTACAGCAAAGCCTGATGAGACTCACTGTCACCCCATGCTCTGCATTAGACTGCATTGCACAAGCAAGCACTAGAATCCTTCAAGATCTAGCTGTTGTCTTAGGGCCATACCCTTCTCTTGGGCACCCCCAAAGATTTGGGCTGCTTCAGACTGGGATCTGACGAGAAAATTTGGAACGTGCATAAGCCTCCCAGGCTCCTGGCTGAGGGACTTTGGCAGATGTTTAGATCACAAAATGATACTTTGTATAAGCACAAACCCCAACTTTATTATCATACGGAGGCTTAAATCCAGTTATTGTAGGGATTGATACAATCTTGAAGTGAAAGGGAGTGAGCATGAATGTTTCTTTTAAAGACATTTTGGGTTGTATCTTGGGTTGTGTCTTTGTCAGACTTTCAAGCTTTTTTGTTTACTTGCTGGCAGAGAATTTTCTACTCTTTTGCCTCTTACCATGGCCTCTCGTATGCCTGGCATTTTCTGTATGATGTGGTGCTGTGCACACTCTCAGTACCTAGGCTGTTTCCTAGTTTGCAGCAGAGCTGAGTAGTGCATACTCTGAGCCCAGGGTTCCAGCTTCTCATCAGGTACTTTTTTAATGGCTGAACAGCATCTTTTGTGTTTAACCTTTGACCAGAAAGCTTAAATATTATACAGAATTCCTCTTTTTCTGTTTGTTAAAGAAACCAGACACCCCCCCCCCCTCCCCCCGACAAGATTACACGCCTGTTTTAGGGGGCTATGAGGGTAGCAAACCATTCACACTGCACAAATTTCTGAATTACATTGTGCAGGTATCAGTGTCCATAGGTCTCCTTTGTAATCATGACCATCTCTCACGCATGAATACTTGTCTGTCTTGTCAACAGACAGTCAAAAACGAGCTCCAGATGACGTGTTGTTTTTTTCAGCCATAAGTGTGTGTTTGGAGAGCTGTTAGTCTCACCACTTCCCTGTTCACCCTGTTTTGCAAACACAAGCACACCACACTGCCTCGTACCACCACACACTCTCCTAGTAAGGAAGAACTGGTTGCTGGAGATGACAGACCACTTCACAGGCCTATGCTGTGCAGCTCTATCTCCATGGCTTTTATCTCCTCACTCCCCTTGACCTCCCATCTGCCTCCCTCGCAGGGAACCTGTGGGCAGCCCTGATCTTGAACTCTCTGCCCCCTCCCAGATTTTTCTTATCTGTAAATCTATCTACTGCTGCATCCACAGCTTTCCCATGCATCTCACAGGCACACCCGAGAAAGCCTAATGTGTGCAGTAACTTCTGACATTGGCAATGGTTACTCGCAACTATCCAGCCACGTGAACACTCAGAGCTCTGCACCTGTTCTTTCAGTATTTCACGGATTATCTGATGTTCTTCTCCCCTTCCACCACTCAGTGGTTCCCTACCAGATTTTTAGCCGTATTAATATGAATTCATATTAATGAGCACACTGTACACTTTCACAGAATCACAGAATGAATCACAGAATGGTCAGGGTTGGAAGGGACCTCTGGAGATCATCTTAAGTCCAGCCCCCCTGCCAGAGCAGGGTCACCTACAGCAGTTGCACAGGCCAGCGTCCAGACGGGTTTTGAATGTCTCCAGCGTGGGAGACTCCACAACCTCTCTGGGCAGCCCGTGCCAGTGCTCTGCCACCCTCAAAGTCAAGAAGTTCCTCCTCACGTTAAGATGGAATTTCCTGTGTTCAAGTTTGTGCCCATTACCCCTAGTCCTATCACTGGGCACCACTGAAAAAAGACTCTTCTCATCCCCCTGGCACCCTCCCCTTAAGTATTTATAAGCATTCATAAGATCCCCCCTCAGTCGTCTTTCCTCTAGACTAAGAAGACCCAAGTGTGTAAGCCTTTCCTCATAAGAGAGATGCTCCAATCCCCTAATCATCTCTGTAGCCCTTTCCTTGGTCTGGTCTTCTGGCTTCATTTCTTTTTCTTGGATACTTTTCCAGCTGCTTCCCATCAATTAACACTGACTTTTGTCTGTGCTCTTTTATGCGCCTGACCAGAGATAGTAGAAAAGCATTCTCCTCTGTAGTTCTCTGAAACAGCCTTTACCCTATCTCCTGCTTCATCAGCTTCATCTTTAAATCATGGCTAATCCCCATGGCTAATGCTTCCTTTCTGTTAGTATTCAGGTATCTTCAAGCTAACTTTCTCTACTGTGCTTGTACCTATTCCCTTGGTGTTAGTTTGCAGGGGTAGTTGCAGCTCCAGCTGCAGCTCCTCCCAAGCTGAGAAACCACACTGGCATAGAGCAGGGCACATGGAGAGAGCCTGCCTGACCGCCCGTGGCTGCCCTGTTTGTCTCCTCTCAGTGGCTCTTGAGCCCTTAGACTTGCTCTCTCAGAGCGGGACCTTTGTACCATTTCCAGCACTGATGTTCTTAATGTGAAGACATTTTGCATGGAAAAAAAAGCATGCTAAACTGATGCCATAGTTGTGTCTGAGTGCTCTGCGTGCCCTGTGGTGCCTCACCCAGAGGAATTGTGAGCCTGGTGATCCTAGTCTCAAGTAATAGCCTTTGAGAGATGGGAGCAGTTGGAGAAAAATTCTGCAAAAATGGGGGGTCTCAGATCTCGAGACTCCCCCTTCATGGGGGGACAATGTCACTGCCCACATGACATTGTGTCCTTTTGTTGGCTGGGAGACAGGTGAAAGTGGGCAGGAAAGCCAAAAGGTTTGGAGTGTGCTTGTTACTGCACCTCATCTACCTGCTCCCTTGTGCTTATCCAGACCCTATCGCTGGAGAGTCTCGGGGCACCTCCCAAACATTACTCACCACCACCTCCCTCAAAACAGGAGATCATTGAGGGAGATAAGGGAGCGGGAACCCTGCTGAGACTAGTGTTCTGTCTACCACATTATTGCCGTAAACTCTGGAGGTGAACTGCACTGTTGAGTTTCCACCGATCATGGTGTTCTTATGATAAAGCTTAGAGTAAAACCTATTAAAAATACAATATAGTCACATTAAAACCAATACAGGTATTTTACAATGAAGCCATCATATTCTCTGTGCTGTGGAACCGTGTAGTATGTGCGCAATGCAGTTGATTCTAGTACTTCATTGCCTGAGTTTGTCATATATGGGTTCAGTTTAAAACTAATGGGAAGGCCAACCACCGCAAAGACACAGGTATTCCCCTCTCATCCCCTTCAGTTAATGCAGAGCTGCATCAAAAAGGAAGTGTTCTCATACTATACTGAAGGGGGAACGGTTATAACCTGCGTGCTGTTCTTGTACATTTTGCCAAGTGTAATGCTCACTAGGAAGTTCAACATCACAGGTGAAGGGATAAGAAAAGACAAGTATCTTGGAAAAAAAATTTCTCTGGTTGCACTGTAAAGAATATATGATCTTAGCAGAAAGGAATTTTTAAAAGTCTGGAAAAAATCTTATTCTTTAGGCTTTGCCAACAAGAAAATAAATTGAGACCGATCTTTAAATATGGCTAATAAACTTACATGCTTGGGGCAGGAAAAAAGAATCAGTTTGTAGTTTGTTAATCTACTGGCAGTCAGCTGCACATGCAGGTCAGTGCTCTGCTCAAAGGCACTGCCATGTACTGTCTCTGCTGGCGGTCCAGAAAGCAAAGCATTATGGTGCATTGCAAGGTAAGTATGAGTAGTGTATTAATCCCCTCTTTGAACTGTGTATAAGTGAGAGTAATGAAAAGGGACATGTACGTATTAATTATGGCTCCTGCGCCATTTGCTCTGCTGGCCCCAGTTGCCATCCTTAGTGGGACATTGACTTTACCAGAGTTAGGGAAAAGCTATAATGCTGAAGGCTCCAAAACTTCTCCCTGTGTGTGGACACCTCTAACAGCTAATGTTTCGAAGCAGACTTATGAAAGACTTTTTTTTTTTTTGTCTTTCTGCTCCTATTTAATACCATCAAGGTTACCTGTTTATGCTCTCATCTCTAGGATAGAGTGAGGGGCATGGAAAGCAATATTTTTGAAATTCGTCAACCTAAACCTAAAATGGACTCTGAGCACACACCCAAAACCACACATATATGGAAGGAAGATGGCTTGAGAAATCACCAGTGCTGGATAAATTAAGACCATTCACTTGCACTCAAGTGTCTTTGCTCAGCTGATTGTTTCAGATACTCTTCTGACTATTGCTCATGCTCACTCTCGCTCCAATCAAAACCAGGCTGACAGGTCTTCATCTATCTGGGAAGCTACAGGGTGCCTTGCTACTGAGATTTTTGGGCTTTATTGATTCTCCACAGTGAGGCACACAAGAATGGATGCCTACAGCAACCCCTTCCCTTAAGCTTAAAGAGGATATGTCCAAAACTGGAAAGTTATGATAAGGCAGTACAGGAGGAAAAAAAAAAAAAAAAAAAGGCAAAAAAAGAAGCAATTCTATTCAATGGCCTAGAAGGTGAATGTTTGTCTGTTGTGTTGTAGCCTGTTTCTTAATCTTAGTTCTCCTTTCCTTTTCTGATGGACACTGGTGGTGGTGGTGGTCTCCAAATGATCCTTTTTTCCTTTCTTCCTAATTTTCTCCTGTCCTCAGCTTTTTGTTTTCTTTGAAAAGCAATACCCTGCTACTCATTTTTTCACAGTCACTTGCACTCTGGGTTTATACAATTTTCCTTTTCCCTCCGCTCCTAGTACAGTCTCTCTACCCACTCCCTCCTCCTCTTCCCACCTTCAGCAAGTTTCTAGTGTCTCCAGCACAGCTCTAGCTCTCACAGAACAGCAGCAATCATATAACAATTTACAACCATTAACCAATTAAGTAAGTGTCACACCTCTCTACAAGGTAGGCAATTATTTATGAACATTGCTAAGCTACCGCTGTTTGGTGTAACAGATTGTTCAGCTGTTTCTGCTCAAAGGGCCCCAGACAACAATAGTAAGGCTGCGAAAGGTCAGGGTTGGGATGAACAGCTAGAGCTGTATGGGGGAACTATAGACATCTGCTAACACACTGCTTAGCTCCGGACCCTCCTTTTACTCTTTGGTTTCTGAGCCTTAAATATGTTCTGTATTTGTAGCGTCAAATAGGCTGCATCTTTAAAAAAAAAAAAAAAAAATCCACAGAAAAGTCCATGGACCACATAGAGCTCATCATTCTACGCTTCATAAAATGGCACAGAGTAACTGATCTGTCTTCTCCGTTCCCTGCCCGTGCTGCCGTGCTCGCGTAGACCAGACTGCTTAGTCAGGGAGAGGCCGTGGCTTCTGCTGAATGCAGCTTGTTAATAAACTAATGGTGTGACGTTATGGGGGCCTCCCAACCTGAAATGCTGCATGACATTTTTCCCAAAGGTGGAAGATTTATGTTTTTTTAACCTAAATTAATTAAGAAGCAGAACCTTAATTAAGAAGCAGGTTGCTTCTGAAACAGCTAACCCACTTCAAAGGGCTGAAACCGTATACTTAATGGGGAACAAAGAAGAGAAAACAGGGTCAAAACAGACGATGTCTGTGCGTTGTTCTCAACCCATTCATCTTGCGCATGGGGGGTGCTCTGCTGGCATTTTAAAAATGGCAGTGGAACATCTGCCACCCAAAAGGAGAATTGGGGTGTGTGGGAGGGGCGTGTGGTTTATTCAAAAGCCACTGCTCTCCTTTTGAAGCAGAAGATGAGCCAGATGTACTTTTTTTTTTTCTCTGCCAAGTCCTGGTCATGTTCCCATTGATTTCAGTTGATCCAGGATATCCCTCTTATTCTCTTTTTTTCTTGTCTTTTTTTCTTTTTTTTCCTAGCTAGGTGGTTTAACTTCATGAATGCGGCAGGCAAGTTGATCCAGTTTCATCCTCTCAATCATACCAGGTACAGCTGCTAGCTGAGGGGCAAGTGGTTTAAGGAAAACTAGAAATCAGTCTCTTAAAAATGCCATATTTTTAGGACCCCAGTTCCCACAGAGCTCTGCGTTCTTCTGGAAGAAACACCTGAACTTCAGGTAACTACCGTGTTCCTCAGTCAGTTCTAGGTGCCAAGTTAGTGATGTATTTGATATCATTCATTATGTAAGATTTTGAATAGGTCATTCCCGCTTCTGGAATAAAGCGGGATGGGTGGCTTTTCCCATTAAAACAGTATGGTTTAAATGATGCTTCATTAAAATCCACCACCATTTCTTCAGGAAGACACACAAGCTAGAGGTAGTCCCCTTTCTTGCTGATAAAATGCCAGAAAGCATATGGACTCGTTGTTGAACACGACTTCCAGACGTGCCAGCCTTGAGTGCCATCCCTACAGGGTTTTGTAAATTCTGCTGGATGTCCATGGCACCTTTAGGGAGGTACACAGAGGAGGTACTGCAAGTCTGGCCTTGTGCTACTTTGGAAACTGCTTTTGAAAGATGCACCCGACATTAAAAAAGAGAGTGATGTAAGAGATTAAGATAAATGCACAAAACACTTTCATTTTCTTTATTTTCAATCGATACTGTATGAATACAAAGTTTCTAGAAAGCTACAAAAATTCTACCACTTTATCAAGAAGGCATCAAAATGTGTCACTTTGCAAAGACATGAAAACACCTGCAGTAACCGACACAAAAATAGCATTTTTAGAGTGATGAAATAATTGCACTTAACTGTCATGGATATTAAAGTTATCACACATATGTACCGCGAAAGCTAGAATACTTTTTTTTTTTACAAAGCACTTTATAAAAAAATTCTCTGCACACAAAACCTATAATTTTCATATTACTATCATACTAAAGATAAATTCACTTTAAAGCCAACACTTAAAACATTTTAAACAAAAAAAGGTACCAGTACCTACACACAGACAATAACAAATACAAGAATACTGTACTGCCAAGAGGTTTGACTGAAACTCCTTTTGAAAGCTTCTGCAAATATGTTAAGAAAACATTGGAGAACATTCACTTTTTTCAAAGAGCCTTCCCTCCCTGTCTAACCTAGAGGTACTTTATCATCAAAAGGCAAGTTCTACATCAAAAGTTACCAGCAGCAGTACAATATTAAAGTAACCACTGACCATATATGAATATGCTTAAGTCACAAACCCATTTTATACACATTACACAAATAAACATAAAGTGAGAATTCCATTAAGTCATTTACAAATGTGAACAAATGCACATGGCAAAAAAACCCCAAAACAAAACAAAAACCCAACCTGTTTTACATAAAATGTACTGAAGAATTAAAGGCTATTCAGGCTTTCAATGTTATAAAATTCTTTTGTCTTTTTTTTTTTTTTCAGGCACATATTGTATTTTTTGTCTGCAGTCATGAGCCTGAATCAGAGGCCCATAAAACAAAACATAACGAAAACAAAACACGTATTCTGTAAGGAGGTAACAGGGATCCATCTCCTTTTAGTCAACTGAGTGCATTTAAGATTTAATTTACACACTAGAACTAATTACATGATCTCAGCAAGAATGACCTGAAAAGTTAAAAGATGAAGATGTCCAAAGTGTTTCTTGTACTTTGACTTAGCCAGCCTCAAGCTTTTTTAGGGGCTAAACATCTCGTTATGAAAGATAAGAGGGGGAAAAAGAGATCATCCTGAGAAAAATACAAAACTGGACTCTATTATACACATCTGCTGTGTGAGTGGGTACGTGTATCAGTATGGGTCAAGTAAAGGGGAGACAAAAGGTTTCTCAGTATGAGTGATGAGTGATCCAGGAAAACTATAAGGGGAACTCTTTCAGAAAGCAAGTATGCCCTAGGACTTGCAGTGGAAAAATAAATAGATATGGATTAGTACGTCAAATGTTGTATCTGCCTTGAACTGGCCAGTTACTTACATTCAACATTAATGTACACCCTTCATTATTTCAAATAGCCTATACCGTGGAGGTTTTAACGGAAGAAGCTACTGCCAAACTTAATGAGCTGTAGCTGCGGTAGAAAGGGAAAGTGGGAAACAGGCATTATATCTGCAATTCCTTCAAAATAGTGGTGCAGTACCTAAATAAAATCATTTTGGAATTCAAGTAAGTAAAACTACATTTGTTAGTAGTAATTTTTAACAGCCCCAAATGGTACCATTATGCTTATTTTAGTACTTTAACAAGACAGAAGTGTAGTCTATCACGGTTATTGACTAGTACAGCTGAAACGTTTGGTAATAACTGAAAATATATGCTCTACTTGTGGGGCAAAAGTGTCTTTTCCCTACCTCATTGAGTTCAACAGGATTGCTTGTCTTAGAGAGGTAAGTGAGATTTAGACCTTGAAGGAATAACAAAAATAATATTTTAGAGACAGGGAACTTGAATTATCACAATATTTACCACACAGTGTCACAATATTTCTATATATAAAAAGTTAATCTTCGTTTTCATCAAATACTTTAAAAATCAAGTTAAAATTG
Source organism: Pluvialis apricaria (assembly GCA_017639485.1). NCBI lineage: Eukaryota > Metazoa > Chordata > Aves > Charadriiformes > Charadriidae > Pluvialis > Pluvialis apricaria. The sequence goes on from CM030012.1 coordinate 55,813,508, forward strand.
TATTCACAACTATATTATCCCTCTGACAGCTTTTGGTTTTGCTGATATTTGTTCTTTCTAACATTGTTTTCTTAAAATCTTGCTCCTCTTCCCATCAATTTTAGTTGTAGTGTACAGTATGGCCCCCGTTCACAGAAGGTATCAAATACAGACACATTATTAAGAGGAGCTAATTATTTTTTTTTTCCAAGACATCATCTGGGAGAAAAACAAAACAAAACAAAACCACCCTGTGTTTTGAATAGTGCTGGCCAGAGTTTCTCTAACAGCACCTTCATCCACAAAGTTCACACTCAACATTTCGATGCTTAAAACCACACGATTGCATTTACCCTAGCTATTGTCTGTTCTCCATTTTCATCTTGTTTTATGCATCTGACTTTCAGCATGCACAACTTTGTAAACAAAATCTTCTGACTAAACAAAAAAAAAATCTTCACAGATACCGAAATATTATTAGAGGAGAACAATAAAGTCACATTTGTCCACTGTCTGAAATTCTGCAGTATATGGATCTCTCATTATGCAGATGCACGACTGGATGACGAGAATATAACCGTGAATCATTTTCATTTTCACATCACAGACAAATCAGTTGCTGGTTTGCAATGCTGTCAGAAATGGCAAACAGTAGATTATTCTTCAGCAGGTGGATCATTAGCAAAATTACTTTGCTATGAATGGTGCTCTTTTGTGAATGGAGGCCTGTAGATTCAACTTATTCCAATAAACCAAAGGCATTACGGTGATAACTAAATATTTTTGGTCTCTCTACAAATTGTCATTATTATGGCAGCACTTTTCTAAGCTGGAATTTCAAACCAAAGGCACTTTCATGCTAGAGTGCAGAAGAGTCACAATTAATTATTTGGTCATGAAATTTAAAAAGGCAGCATTTATTAATACAATTCACTTTTCACGGAGAACTAAGAATCTGTAACCTTTTCTTTTGGTATAGACATTTAACTGCGTAGTAATGGGACTGACTTGTACAGAAGGTTGGTTGAGACCAAGCAGTCAAAGAGCATTTCTGTGGGAAAAAATACAGATATTTTAAAAAATGGAACCAATTAATAAAACAATATATAAAATTTATGTTAAGAGGCTAAAGGTACTTCTAATATAATGCTAAGGCACTGCATATTGTAATGCTTTGGCAGCTCTCAATTAAAAGGTTCCTACAAAAAAGTAACAGTAACAAGATAAGTACTTCCAGCTTACAAAAGAGCTCACAGTTTACAGGCAGCCTGTTGGACTACACACCCCACACTGAACAGTTGAAGGATTAAGGCTTTTAAGAATTAACATATACAGGGTATGGGTCATTTACAGAAGCGTAAAGAAAAGACGATGGAAGTAGTTTCCCTAATATTACATATGTGAACACCAATAAACATTGTGACTTTTTATACCCTATAGTTATGGCATACGTAGTGTGCCAGATTCTATTAAAAAAATGTACCTGGTTTTGTAAATTGACTTACATACGTTATATGCCTCAAAGAGTTTGCCTGTTATTAAAAGAAATAAAAAATCACCAAAACCACAATTCAAACCCTAAATAAAAGACAACTTTAGAACAAAATAAAACAAAAGAGTAGTTTTTGACTTGTAACACCAAGTGCTTAGAATAAAGGGCTACCGTTAGGCTGTTACAATGCAGTGCTTTTCCTGATGTGATTGTTAGTGTTAAAAACGAGTGTTAAAAGAGACCTTACCATGGACATATTTCTCTGTTCAGTTCACGGAATATAAACCGAAAGATCATCAGCCCTAATATCCCAAGCAGGTAACAGCTAGACATCACAGCAATCACCCACCTACTAGCGTTAGATCAGAGGCAGGCTAAGGAATTTAAGCAGTCTCCCTTCCCCTCGTGATGTTTGTATCGTCCTCACCAGCGTTAAGGATGAACCTCATCTGATGCAGACATACAGCAGCGCACTACCTCGTCTAGGCTATATTCTGGTTTAGATAATTCAACAATGGGCAATTCTAATAGAGGGTACTATGCAGAAATATAATACCAAAAAATTAAGACTAGCTTTTTTTTGAAGACTACAGCACTGTGCCCGGGAGTAAAGCCTAGACTTAACTTGTGCATGGGCTCACATCGGTAAAGGGCAAGGAGGAGGAACCTGCTAAATGTTAACTTCTCCAATTCAGGACTGCAAAACACCTTCCCAAGAACGCTCTTTGCTGATACCTTGTGACTGATCTTTAAGTTGGCTTGTGCTTGGCCGGGCAGCCCTCAGCCCTTCAGACAAATGTGTCGCGTGAGAACCCGCTGCTGGCCCAGCACCTGCTGAAACAACTGCTGCTTGAGCAACTGTGGGGCAGTGCTGGGTGTGCAGCAGAAGAAAAGAAACTGAGCAACACTCTCTGCTGTAGCCAGGAGGAATGAGACTACTTCTGTCACGTGTGCGTACCTCAGACAATCACTCACACCCACATCCATGGTTTGAATCCTTACAGTATTAAAATATCTCCAGCTGCACTTCACTTCCTGGAGTCTTCCCTGAATATATCAGAAGGATGAATGCTACCACATCTGGATGCAAAAGGACATCAGACCCCACGTGGTACGTACATGCTTGTTTCGGATAACGTCTTCGCCAGTGGGAACTGGAGAGACAACTGGGAGAGGTGTAAGAGCACCATGATAAAGAGGAAAAGGAGAAAAAAAAAATCTCCACTTTCCAATCTTCTTTGCCTGATGTTGGTTGTGATTTTCTAGCGCCTCATAGATATTAAAGCTGTTGATCCTTTCAGAGGTGTACGTATTCTTCTTTCAAACACATTAGTGTCTTGCTTTCAGTTTACAAATTACTCAATGCTGTCGCAATGGCAGTTGTTTCCATTCATCTGTTAATTTCAGAGTTGCAAGTTTTTCGCTCAACTTATTAGAAAACATAGTTGTCCATATAAAATATAACTGCACACACAAGACTACATATAATGCGAGTCTAAATCTTCAGTATTTACCTACTTATTGCAAAATGAGCCATCTTTTTCATTAAATAATCAAATTTTCATATTAGTACAATACAACTTTATACTCTTTTAAAATACACTAGATATGTTAGGGATAAGGGATGATGTTTTCTTTCTCTGCAATACCTGTTTGAAAGTTTAATGGATTAGAAGATTAGTTTTAGCGTTGAGAAAAAAATACAAAATTTGCCTAATTTCAGGACCTGTCTGTTTCTATCAGGCATTTCTTAAGGCTATATTTTTCATTTGGTTTCAAACAGAAAAATGTTTCATTTTAAAAAATAATTTAGTGAATTACATTCGTCCATATCTTCCACCCTAATTAGTTACAAAGATAATTCTATAAAGATTATTAACTTTGTGTACTCATTTACAGTTATAGCTAAAGGTTCATTTCAATTTCACTTGCATCGTAAAACAAGTATTTCATGTTGGAAAAAAACCCAAAATAAATTCTTATAAATGCTGTCAGTTTTTTCCCATGGCAAATGCTCTGTCATACATTTTTCTATCAGAATTAAAAATAGGCCTCCACAGACAGAGGCGTTAGGTTCTTAAATACAGTCTTCCCAAAGAACTGTGGTTTACAAATTTGAAGAACACTTAGTTTTAGAAATAATTTTTACAACTGTACCAGAATTTCACAGCTACAATTATATATGAACACATTAAAAATGACTTCACTAAAACAGGATTTAGAAAAATGTGGGTGAAAGTTGGGCCAGAGGCACTGCCACTTAGTGTTGAGGTTTACAGTCTGTGTTTTGATAAAGAAGTGAAATGAAGTGTATATATAAATAACTGCTCAGTCCTTTACAAGCCTGTAGATATGATGCTGTGCTCCGTGTTCGCTGTTCGACACTTCAAATACACAAGCCATGCAGAGCAGGGTTTCTTGTGTATCCCTGTTTGTTACAACCTGTTTGAGGGGGAGGAAGAGGTTGACAGTATATTACAAACTTGGAAACACCGGGGCCAAAACAAGAAATGACTGGCTTAATTAAAGACAATATTTAGATGTGACTGTTTGAAATGTGTGTCCTCTCGTTCTCTCTTTGGCAATTTAAACTCACCTTGGTGGCTGCGCTCACAGAGGGTGCTCTGGGGCTGGGCTGGGGGCTGCTGCTCCCAGCAGAGGGCACCGAGACTCATCCCCCCCTGTGACTGCCCGACCCTGAGCTGCCATCACGGGGGCTTGGCTCAGCCTCCCTCACCCTGAGCCCCGCTCCAGCAAAGGGAAACCAGTGCACCCTCATCACCTGGTGTTTGCTTGCCAAGAGGCAGCTGAGCTGGGTGCCCATGGCTCTGTGCTCATGGCCCTTCCGCATCCCGCCAGCCCTTGGTCCCGCCCGAATCCTGTGGTAGCAGCAGCAGCGCATGGCTCTAAGGGCTTGGCTGAGGTGCCGCTGCAAAGCCACAGTGAAAGCAGGCTGGGTAACTGGAGGGAACTGGCTCGAAGGGTACTATGTGGACCATTCTTCAGGCTTTAGATCACCTGATGGGTGTACCCATTACTGCATGCTGTCCTGGCCCAAGAACTAATTAACACCACTGACATTTGCAGTATTACAACTGGCATCTCAGTAAGAACACATTAGATGAATGGGACTGTTCAAAGTTACTGCCTCAGGCTCACTACAAACACCAAATAGAGACGTGCGTGAAAAAAAAGAGAGAAGTAAGCTGAATTTTTGGAAAGTAACAAAGATGTTTGTTCATGTTCTCAGCCAGCTTAGCATTTTTCATCCTTAGCGTCTATAGTGCACAATTCCAAGAGTATTACTCTGAAGTCAATGGGATGATTTGTTTAGTAAGCAACATGACTAAGAGATTCGGAAACTGGTTCTAAACATTACAAGTTAAGCACACCATACAAAACCTAAGAGCATTTTTTAAATGAAAAAATAAAAAGTGAGTCCATACCAATAAAATTGTAAAATTTTCCAACACGCTGTTCATCATGTATTTCTCTGGTAAATGCTTCAGCTTGTGTATGAAGTTGATCATATATTCACACATTGGAGAGCGATTTATTCTGTACACGAATCGGCCATTCTCAAACCTTGCATATTCAGTCTAAAAAAAAAAAAAAGAGTATTTAGAATAAGAAGAATAAGATAATTCAGAACTAGCAAAAAAGCAAATACTAAATCTGTTTTTTTCTTTCTTTGTGTAGACAGAAAAAAGAGAAAGCGGCTCTCAGACACACACACACCCCCCACACACACTTGCTAACTCCCTAAGCTATGCAGTGCCTTGCTAAAAAAATCAAGGGCCCTTAATTAGTAAGTTATAATATCATGACTTGTTCTCTAACCTGTGAATTAAAAAGCTGAACAGATGAGGATTACACAAAGGTAAGTCCAAGTCAAGTAAAAATGAATTAAGCTTTTGTGGTAAGATGATTTTAGTTTCGAGGCAGCTGTCTGCAAAGGGAACAGCAAAAATAAGCTTATATATTTATGCAGAAATATACACATATAAACATAGCCATATTATTGCATGATTTAATAAGCAGTTTATGAATTACAGAAAGATGCAAGACTGCAGTCGGAAGAAAACCAGCCTGATTTAGACTGCAGGGGCTCACCAGGGGCTAAAGGAGGGTAAGGCTGTGACTCTCGGACTCCTGCTGCCCCGCTACCAATTGCTCAGCTCAGGTACATTCAGTGGCTTGTGGGGTTTTTTGGCGTTCTCTACGCTTGGAATAATGGAAATGATGGAAAACTTTTTTATGGTCACGGTGCACAAAAACCATATTTAGTATAAGAAGGACATGAATAGTGACCAAGACATCTATAAAGGCTCAACCTGTAGCTCTAGGCTAAAATTCCTGTACAAAAACTGTATAGCAGATTACAGATGTGGGTGTGGGGTTAGTACACAGGAGACAAGTTAAATAGCTGCAGGACCACTGTACAATAAACCAATTAGCTACCTGACCACGTCATACACTTCTGTGCTTAGAAAAGGTAAAAGATAAATAAAGGCCCCTGTACGTTAAGAAAATATGCATCTTTGTATTCAAGAGCTGCTCGTGACTGAGGAAAGCATGCCTTTCTGTGCATAAAAGAAGATAAAATAAGCATGGGTATAGAAGAAACATAGCACACCATCCATGGCTTTAAAATGTTTTAAAAATCTAGATGTAGAGGGTAGCTCGTTACTGGTGCATGGTTCCAAACAGCCTGCGTGGCTGGCCAAGTGTTTGGCAATGGGAGCAAAAGCATTTTTCTGCTCTTTTCTGCCAGGTGATGGAGGAGGCGGCACTGATGTCAGCTGCAGGTTCCCCACCGAAGGGTGCCAGAGGGTCTCCAAAGCAACAGGTAATGCAGATTTTACTTAACAGTAGCGTCACCATTTACACGGTGATTTAAAATGCACCCAAACACTGATGGGGAGGAAAATACTCTTTCAGGAAGGATTAGAGGAAGGAAGGAAGGAAAACACAGGTAAGAGCAACGTAAAGACAAGAGGGAGAAAAGCCTAATTAAAATGAAAGGGAATCAGAGAATCATCCCACACATCCCATCACAACACCCACCTCTACTTTTTCTACTACTTGCTTTCCAAATGAGCAGACTTTGGTGGAACAGGTGATTGTCATGTTTTCTGAGCTCTCGTACTGACTAGTGACTCCATAAAACGCTCCTGTATCATCTTGAATGTTGCAGTTTAAGTCAGCCTGTTAGGAAAAGGTAATAGATGTTGAAGACTTTATTTTTTATTTGACAATGTCAGTAGTATAAGCTGTAATTAGCTCACCGTTCTTCTCAGAAATCAGAGACAGAGGGGGGAGTTTTATAGTGACAACAGTGACAGTGGAAAAAGTTGTCAGGGAAGTACCTGCCTAATTGTTGCAGTATAAACCTTAGGGAAGCAGCAATTTCTTCAAACTTTAAACGACAGAAGACAATCCAGTATTTTTCTGGCTACAGGTGACGTTCTTGCCTGGCAGATAGCTGATGAAGTCCCTGGAGCAAAGGGAATGATCACCTGCGAGGATCCTGACTCCAGAACCGACTCCTCTGGAGGGAACCTGCCCTGCAGCCTCCGATGCAACTGAGCCATCCCGCTCCCAAGGGGCCACAGTTCACGTCTCCTTTTACTTTCTTAAAGCAACAAAATCCTCATGGCAAAGGGAGACAGAGGCGCAACACGGGATTCGATCTCTGATAAGACTCTGTGAAGCCATATGGCCCTGATTCAGCAAAATACTTGACTTTGCGGAGCTGAATGACGCAACTCAGGCTTCACATGCGCTGTGTGCGCACGGCGCCGTGCCTACCGCACCAATAAAACGTTACTGCAAGTATTTGATTTCTTTCAGTCCTTCTCTGCAGCCTGAATAACTATCGAGCTGCCTTTTGATATCTAGCAACAGACATTGAGACTTGCAGGATCAAGTGAGGAACAGTGCTACTTTTAATTATTTATACCCAAATCCAAGTCCTGTGCACAGCATGATTAATTTGGCTACAAAGCAACAGTACAGGTCACATGCTGAATCCAGCCTCCCCAGCAGCACAGAAGCTGTTCTGCCACCGTGCTCTTTGTCATCATGAATCCATTTTCAAAAGCCCTCAAATTAAAAGAGCACTAATATGGACACAGGCAGAGTCTAGGGATATCCACAGCTGGATTTGTTGATTCAGGCATTAGTTCTGCTGACATCTTTGGTGCCCAAGGAGAGAGTGGGAAGGGTTTTCTTTTTATGTGGAAATAGCCAATGAGCTACTGCAGTGTAACATCTAAGAGTCGTCTGAATTTTTAACTTTGAGATGAGCATTTTAGCAGGGAAAGGCACTTTCGCAGCTGTGTCACTTGCGAGTCTAGCTCTGCTTGTTTTTATTGCTAATATAGAAGTGTAACACAAACATTTTGACAGATACTTTCCTGTCTACCTTGAGACTTTTTAAAAACTCAGTTTACAGGTATGTTTATTTACTAGTGAGTGTGGAACATTTATAATCCTGCCTCCGCTGTAGTTCAGGTCATTTGTAACTGCTATTTAATTTTTAACTAGGCAACAACTCATTAATTCTACTTAGTGTCTACAGCCCTTATTTGTGGTACAACATTCTGAGGCAATATGCTGATAATAGCACATACTGAGCTAGTTTGTGGTACAGAGAAGACATAGGTCTAAGATTACTTCAGGCTGGCTTTGGTAAATTAATCAGTGGAGAAGTCTCCTGAGGTTTACACACAGTAACACAAACAGCCCTATAGTCACGTATTTTGCATAACAGAAAGAAATCCTATCGCTATTACACCTTGTTTCTTGCACATGTTTTGCATGAGGTCAGCAGTTAATGTTTAATGTACCTCTAAAGCACTGTGTTCACAGTGAGCTGTAAGAAATTGTTCTGAGCTAATAGTAAATAAGCAATTTGCCATCACAGCTGGCTTGCAATCGAAACATGACAAACAGCTAAACATGGCAAACTGTAGAGCAGCCATCAGCCATGCCACAGCTGCTCCACCGGAATTTCTGAAGAATAGGCATTTCTGATAAAACAATTGCATTGTTTTTAGTAATACTAATAACAACAATAATAACAATAACAACAACAACAATAATAGTAATAATAATATCTTAAAAAGTCATTATTCCTGCTGCTACCACAATTACAATTTTAATATCAAAACATTTTCTTTTTTTTCCTTTCAGATATGGGCAAAATATTTAAGAAATCACAACTAAAAAGCTTCTCACAATTTCATAGACCTTATATTTCAAGCCACAATAACAATTGTTCATAGAGTTAAAAAATAAGAATAACTTTTTATCTGCTGCCTTCGGATATTGAAGCCCACTGAAAAAAAAATCTAATTGTTGTATTTACATGCTGACATTTAACCTGGAAAAGTAACACATGCGGCCATCTGGCACCCTGTTGATCACTCCCACAGCTCTTCCAACTCTTGCTGAAATCACCAGGAGCCCTGTGTACACAAAAAATACAGGCTGGGGCCCTGATGTTTGAATGAGGAATCCTTGAATTTATCACTCAAATGTCATGATTTACTCTTATGCAATCACGACATTGTTGCAAAAGTCCCATGGTGATAATATAGACGTGAATGATCTTTATTTGCTTCATTTGCTCTTCGATTTTTTTTTTTTTTTAGTCTAGCACACAACAAATGTGTTTTCAAGGAAAGACAGAATTTTCCTTTTAAACAACAGTTTTCATGTTCAACTAATTGCAAACTGCTGAGAGCTGAAGCTTTAAGACTCCTCCAAAAAGTGTAACACCGACATAAAAATCATAAGAGTTGGCTATGACAAATACCCTTAAATGAATACTTTTTTAATACTGAAAGAATTTTGTCTGTTTTCACACACTGAAACAAATCTTGTCGCTCAGTCTGGGTTGAAATTTTGTCACTGGAGGCCGAGTACATGAACACTAGGAAGGAGCGGGTATCACTGCAAAGAGTGGATTGTCACATCAAGAAAGTATTCTGAACCAGGTGTTGAAAGCTGTATTCCGTGCTGAATACTTTTAGAAAAGAAGGAAAGACTATCACTTCTGGTAAATGCAAAACTTTGGTTAAAAAATGATAGTGAAGGACTTGCTAATTATATTGTTATGGCTTACACACTACGGGGTTCGTCTAAACACATATGCCTGAAAACAAAATTGTATTTCTTGAACTGACAAAAGCAGATCCCAAAAGGCTATGAGACTACCAAAAAAAAAAAAACCAAAACAAAAGGCTGTGCTAAAAACAGTCATTGCTGTGGCTATGACAGTTGTAGACGTAGCTTTGAGCGGGAATAAGGCGATGTGTTACCCTGGTATTCAGTTTTAGCAGGATCCTTACTACAATATTGATTGCAGTTTTTGTGTCTACATTTTAGAAAGGATGTTGGAAAATTGGAAAGTGTTCAGAAAAGAGTTACAAGAATGATTTCAGGTCTGGAAAACATCCTTTGTAGTGAATGACTAATGAAACTCCATCTACTTACTTTTTCCAAGGGAAGTTTTTCCACGACTTTGTCATAGCCTACAAGTTGCTACATGGGGAAGAGTCTTCTGATAGATTAAATCTTGCAGAAAAGGACATTAAAAGACAGAAAGCTAAAGCTCTGCAAAAGCTAAATGAGAAACAAAGCAGAGGTTGGCAACCCTGATGGCAACGAAATGCTGGCATAATTTTCAAATGTGGTGGAACCACCTTTACTTGGGGTCTTTTATTAACCAAGCTAAATGTCTAACTAACAGGGGTGCTCTGGTTCAAGTAGGCTTATTGTCTGGGGGCAGACATTACCTAGTGGGATTCACTGCCTACATTACAGAAGAGGCAAGACTAGATAAATATAATAGTAGCAAAATTGAAATATAGGAATTTATCTTATTAACCTCAATTAACCCTCTCCTTATAATTTCCTTTTTCAATGATCCCTGTGAAAAAAAAAACAACCCCGTGACAACAGTCAAGCTTCTGGAGCGCTGTGCTTGCAGCCTCTTATGCTGCAACTGGCTTTGTCTCATTATTTCCTTGGTACTCTGGCTCTAGCTGTTCTCTTGCATTTTAGACTAAGATTGCAAGTCTTCCTGGGCTGTAAACCAGCTTTCCCTTCTGCACAGCGTCTCGTGCAACTATGCTCTGACCCATGGCTCCGGCAATTAGGGTTGATGAGCACTATCGTACCATAGACAGATAAAATAACATTTTGAATGGAGGCATGATCACATGTGATGAACAGGAGTCCATTTACTCATTGAATTTTAAAATACAAGATCAATACAATTTAGAAAAAAACCCACCCAACTTAAAAAACACAAATGCATTTTTTTTCTTTTTTTACGTTCAAGAGTAAAACTCTAATTTTGATTTATTTCTAAGAGCTGAGATTGATATTAGCTGAATGCATTTGGAGGCGGGAGAGGCACTTAGCTTTCTGGCACCCTATCTACAGTGGTTGTGTAAGAGCATGATTAATTCATTAATAAAGCATAGCTTGTCAATGGGTAGCACTGAAAATATTACATATTAAGAGTACCAAGTGTTTGACACGCTGCATGGAGAAGCGTCTGCCAGTGTGCCAGAGCAGGCATGAAAACAGAGCTGGCTGAAACCAAAATAAAAATTAAAAATAAATAAATAAATAAAAATCTTCACATTCACTTCAGAAGAGCTCTCAGGCTCTGTGTTAAAGGCGGGGGGCAGAGGGTAGAGCGCTTGTGTAATAATAACAGCTTTGGCTAACAAAAAAGCAACTACAGCAAAAATTGCTGAGAAGACTCTAAATCCTTCCTGCTGAGTAGAAGGAAAACAGCACCTACTGGAAACAGTGGGATCTGGGGAGGGCCAGAACAATTTACACTGGCATTCAGTAGTTAACATCAAGCACATAAGGTCACTTATTAACAACATATAGGTTTTAACAACTGCTGACTGCAGGGAGGTGTGTTACTCATATTACTGCACCATGCCTCCCCTCCTCCTCTCCAAAGAGTGATCAAAGAGCGGAGATTCCAAATTGTGAAGCAATTTTTTCCAACGGGAGCATCTGGGTCGTTGGCACGTTTCACCGCGCGTTACACTGCAGCTCAGGAATTGCGTCCAGCTCTGCCACATGGTTGGGCTTGTGATGGACAGGCCAAGCTGCTCCGGCTTCCCAGCTGCTCGGCCCCTTCCACTCATTATCCAGCCCCAAGCGCTAATGCCCTTGCATCAATTTGCGGAGGGGTCCCTCCACAAGCACCACGTGAGCTCCCTGTGCCGAGAGGGTTGTGATGGGGAAAAGAAAATGGATGTCTGCTTTCTTCCATATCTAATTTGTTTTGCATACATTTGCATGCTGGCCATAGACCCATTCACATTACGGATCCCATTTGCAAGTTGCAGATCATTTGCCAGTCAAAGCTGGTGAGTGTGCATGTGTGTCTGAGTGTGCAGAGGGAAATCCAAGATTCTAGATTATGCAATATAAATTACATGTAAAAATAGGAATTTAAAAAAAAAAAAAAAAAGCAATAGCCACAATTGTGTGTGTGTGTATGAATGAAGGGTACAAAGACTCTCTGCACCTTTTAAGACGGCTGGAGGCACATGGGGATAAATTCAGGAGGGGGTGGGAGGAGACCACAGGCGCAAGCCATTTCTGAACACTGATTACATGGGTAAATTGTTTGTTCCAGTGTATCACAAAGAGAAGGAGCATTATTTTTCATGCCACAGCTGTTTTGAATAAGAATAGGAATAAACTTAACCATCCTCCTCATGTTACTTACCACTAATTATGGCATATATTTACATCTATAAAACAGTGAAATTTTGGGGGACATAATTTAATGCCCCTTTATTGTGTAGATTCCTTTATTTCCACCCCACATTTGAATTTCAAAAATGTTTAGGACTTCAAAGCATCTTTAAAAGCTTGCCCTAATTACAATATGCATTACTTTCCAAAACTCCTAGTTTGCATTGCAGATTCCTGCAAATAGAAGCATTCATTTTAAACATTAATTAATATCATCCATGCATCTTCAGATGAGTTTGGGTCTTTATTTCAGAGTTGCACTGAGCTCTGACTAAGCTTTCCTCAGTTTGAAGCATAGTTCGAGCTACTGTAAACATTTAAAATTAAGCCAGAGGATCAGATCAGTAGAAAGCCTGACAGCCCAATATTAATTTGTTTCAGCTGTTTTTCTCCTGTGCTACTGGTTAGAAAATATCCCTCCTCCTTTCAGATATATTTGCTTCCCGTAACTGTTCCTGTAGCTGCAGAAGTCAGAGTTCAGGCTTGGCACAGAGCGTCTGGCAGTGTCAGAGACACAAAACCCATGGCCACGTCATTGCAAGGTGTGCTTGCACAACACTAAGGATCCCAACGGAGGCACGGACCCACTGCACGATACTATGGGTTATGTAGAGAAGTCATGCCAAAAGATAATCCCTGCCTCAGAATTTGCTATTGGGGGCTGAGGCAAAACATGAGAGAGAGACGTAACTAGCTAAACCGGAAGAACTTAGTCTGGGCTGCAGCAGACAGATATGCACTGCTGAATTAACATTAAAGGTGCTCCTAGTGGTGAAAATTGGTTGCCAGCTGAACTAGTGCTAGACGGGGCAAGTTAAGGAGCTAGCAAAGCCAGCAGGGGCATAAAGGGGACTAATGTGCTGTGCCGTCCTAGAGCAATTCCCGTGCCAGAGTCAATGGAGATGCATGCGCTCGTAACAGCAGAGTCAAAGTGAAGTTATTGGCGATGCAGCTGAGAAATACTGGATTCAAAAGGGAGGTGGTGTGAGTGGGACAGAGATACCGTCAGCTTCCTGCAAGAGAAACTGGAGAGCCAGGGGAGGCAGAGCGCTGGGCAATCAGCACCAGGGTGGGGCAGGAAGGCAAGGGCGGCAATCATGTTTTAAACAGACATTTTGGGGTAAAGCTGGAGGTGTGATCTACCATTTAGCTTGAACTCTTTCAGGAGGCCTAAGTGTATTATTCAGTATTAGATAATTTAAGAATAGTAGTGAGTAATCTGTGGGGATAGCATTAGATATCAATGAGTAGAACTTCAACCAATAAAAGAAACCAATAGAGGCAACATGTGTTGACTTCTTAGTTTTTAGATAGGCTAATCAGTACTTCAAAGACCAGAAAACTTCAGTGCTTTTCTCAAGACACAAAACCAGTTCAAGTACAAACTAGCCAACAGGTATGTTGACCTTACTCAGATTAAGATTAGATGGCATGAATCATACCTGATTGTTTTACATAGATTGGGCTTATTTTGTTAGTGACTGAGGTAACAGAAGCCGGATTGTGCACTCAACCTGCACCGAGGGAAAGGTCTCATCTGCAGCTATTCTGCCGCCTTGTCTGAATTCCTCAACAGTGGTCCAGCAAATAACTTTAACATTTATTTAAGAACCTTTATTTTTGTTTTCATTTTATATCCCTGTAATCTCCGGTTTCGTATCACTGTCACACAAATTTCCTGTGCCATATCATTAGTACGTTGTTCCTTATCTACTCATTGTACCGAGCGCACAACATACCAAGTAAAGCTCCTTCTAGCTATTGCTGTAAAAGCCTGTCTCTGGGGTGACTTCCCTGAAGTGACTACCTGGGATAGACAGCAGAAAAGAGTCACTGCATCCAAGGTGCAAAACAGGGATCTGGAAATTGCTTTGCTGGGCTGTAAGGCTGGTTGTTTGAGGTGGCGTAACAGGAGAATTCTCTTCCTTTTACACCTCCTGCACTGTGAGGCAGGAAGAGGCCCAAAAGTGTGACGTCCAGATGTGTCACCAGGACTGAGGCCAGAAGCTCATCCATTCCCAGCATCAGGCTATATTTCACAGGAGGTGATACAATCTGTATGAACCAATAAACCTCTGCAAAGCAAAGCAACGCTTTGTTTTGTACTCCATACCTGTGATGCTTTGCAAAGTCAATTCCACAATTGCCAAATGTCTTCTTGCAAGATCTCAGACCTTTCCCTCCCACTTTTCTGTAATCAAAGCTTATTACCTTTATCACAAGGAAAACCAAGCTGCTGAGAAGCCTCAAGCAAAAGTGAACGGGAAAGGGCAAGACAAGTACTCTTTCTGAGTACCAGAGCTAAGCCACTTTCTGCCTTAGTCATCCTCATTGTGAGTGCTTGTCTCTGGTCTTCCCGTTTCCCATCTTTCCTTTCCATACTAGATTTACTGTCTAGACAAAATACCCTTTTTGCTGCCTCCAGCAACATGCCGACTTCTCTTTAAATCCGTTTACAGGCTCACCATCCCTTCTGGCATGAAATCCTCACCTTCACTTTCAAGCTTCCACATGCCACAGCACCCGCCTGCTTTCCTTCTCTGGTTTCCCTCGACTCCTTTCACTCTTAGTCCCCGGTTTTTCTTTTGTTGTTTCTCCTTGCAGTGCTTTCTCACCTGTACTTACTTGCCTAACACAAATTCATATTCCTCTTTTACTCATGTTACAATCAAATTCCACCAACCCGTGGACTATCACTGGACACTGAGCTAGGGTGCACTCAGTAGCTCACAGCATTGAGCAAACTATCGACGGGAAAATTATAATGAAGGGAGAAGACAACAGAAAGGGTGGGAAGGGGAAACGGTTAAATAAAGGGTGAGAGAACGTACTGTGAAGAAGCAATAACCAGGCAGCATGAAGAGAACCTGGGAGAAGCTGAACTTTCAGAATAGGAGGAGTTAGCGAATAATCAGGAGAGAGTGGATTCAGACATGGGCACAATTTAAAAGAAAAGGACAAGAATAAAAAAATTAATCTATTTTCATATTAATAAGCTTGAAGTTACTAATAGGGTCAAAAAGACTGTGAGCAACCTTTGCCAGCTTTACACTGGTAATATATGACTGTTTAGAACAGATTCTCAACACTCCCCATAAAAATGGGAACAAAGTCCTTTTTTCTGACTAAATGTCCTATTTGGTGTGAAAGAAATTAAGAACACCGAGCCAACAGTTTAGGATCTAATTCTCATGACTAATTACACAGCTATATCTGTTTTTACTATACATATTTCCAGCTGAGGGGCACTGGTGTGAAGTTTATTACTAGAAGGGCATTCATCGTGACTCTTGCTACACCCAAACACTGCCCCTGGCACCTTCCCTCTGCCTCACTCACTTGATGACAGAGAAAATCTAACGGCCTATTTTAAGGTCATGGCTCAGGAAGGCATTCTCACCACATTTTTAATGTATAACTCAGAAGGATGTTAGCACTGTATGTTTTTAATCTCTAAGTTAATACAACACAAAATTGTATTAAAAGACCATTATGTTGGAAGGCACAGTGAGGTTAAGAAATGTTGGACTGAAGTTGCCTGCACATCCTGACTGCTGAACTGCACCATGACACAGTCTTTAGCTACACGACTGCACACTCGCCCTCTCAGCATCTACACAGTATTTCTTTGTCTTCATTATTCAGTGTGGCCCATTCCCTCTTTCCTGAACACTACTCAAAACCTGTGCTGAACACAGAATTATCAATTTTATAAAGATTTTCTTCATGGCATTATCTTGCTTTTTTATAAACAGCCATGAGTTTGATTTCTCAATGACCACCTGAGGTGAAGGGATGGTATCGCTCTTCATATTATAGATGGGAAACTGAGGCAAGAGTGTTAAAGGTGCACACTGCCTGTAGGAGATCAAGCAGAGAAGGCTGGTACTTGAATTTTCAAAGTCATGAGTACAGCACAGACCTTAATGATCCAAAGAAGATCTCTACTGGCTTTAGATACATCTTTGAGCATTCAGCATGCCTGAAAATCAGTTTCCACATGGAGAAAAAGCAGAACATACAATACATTAATGACCGTGTCACAAATCTCTGCTGCTTCCATGTCTAATATAAAGCCTGAGGCTTGCCATTCTCTGTGGGAACCGAGAACAGGCAAGTGAGGTGACATTCATTTTGCCAGCGGGTTTTGCAAGTATCTATTATGCAAAGTGGATTGATGAGATGACGGTCCTCAGTTCACACCCAAGTTTTGCAAGGAAATGTATTTAGTGGTCACAGACCCTTAACCTCCAAGCCCTATTCCTCTGCAGCCAGATTTCTTCTGCCCTTACGCTTGTCCTGTTCCCACTTCTCACACGCCTGTCTCTGCTCTGTGCCTTCATCCCTACATTTCCCTGCAGGCTCCTTATCCCAAACGCTCCCTTTTCCCACTCCCTCCCTCTTTTTGTCCCTACATTCTCACCTGCCTTTTCCAGGCTCCTGGTGCCTGCTATGTTTCAGCTCCCAGTTCCCTGCTGCCTCCTGTTCCTGGCCTCTTTGCTCAGCCAGCCCTCAAATGCTTGATCTACAGCTCCCACACCCAGTTTTAAGCTCCATGAATTTCTCAACGGATTTCTTCTGTGGTCCAGCACAGCTCCTGCTCGCTGGTTTATCCTTCTACACCCAGATTTGCAAAAAGAGTCTCCCTCATTCCCAGTTTCCAGTTCCAAACCTGGTGCCACAGAAACTTTTGGCAAACTATGAAGTCTAGGGTATGTACAAGGTGAAGAGTATTTCAGGTCACACAGATAAACTTTAACTGAAAGCAATAAACACCAGGAAATCTGATCATAAGCAGTGATTCCAGATCAACCTTTTCTGATTTCACCATCAACCTGTCCACCCTGTAATTAGACCCTGAATACGCCCCTTTCACTGACGTATTAAAAGGCAAATTTAAAATGTTTAGATGATAACTGTTGCTATGAAAAGGAATATACCATAAAAAATACCCCACCAAATTAATGAGTAGAAAAAGCTTCAGTGTAAGCATTAAGGTCCAGTCTGGAGATTTGATGATCCTTTTGGATGAATCCATAGCATAGCTAACATGAGATTTTGTAAATGCAATAAGAAAAATCTGATGTATCAATGAAATTTATCACCACTAGATCAATACACAACATCTCAACCTTCTATTAAAATTTTTTTTTCACTCTTGCTTACAACTGATATGAACTGATATAACTTTTGGGGCAGACTCCCATGGCCGACTAACAAAAAGGCAAGGGGAAAGCAGACGAGCTCTAGCAACTAAAAAATGTTTAAGAAAAACCCTGGAACCCTCCCAGGCTCACAGTCGTCCTGCTGCACACTCGGTTCAAATCCTGCTTGGTCCTATCTGTGTAAGTGTGGACTGATTGCAGCACTGATACGTGTACTATTTGCATTTGGCGTGAGTCCAACATTTGAAAGCAGTCTCCATTTCTGTGCTTCCCCGTTTTTTCTTGAACCGCTAGATGGCAGTTCCCCATTTACAAACGAGGGCTCTCATTACCTGTTTGCTCCTGCCCAGCAGCTGTGTCAAGCACAGTTGAGGCACGCATCTGCCTTTGCATGTCGTCTGCAACACAGACTTCTTGTGGAGCTGTCAACAAGAGTGGCTCTGGGCCAGCGTCCTACCTGAAGGATATACAGCTTTGCACTTTTAAATGACGACAGAAGAATTTTCCACAAGCACCCCAAAGGGTGCTAAATACTAAAGACAGGCCTTATCGACAAGAGAGGTTCTCCACGTCATGTCTTACTCACCCAGAATTTTACGAGGAAGAAAGCGTTTTGGGGCCCCTTCCCAAAGAGTTCCTTTAGACCGCCCTTCTTTTCAGGAAATTTGTCATAAATCTGACGAATGTCCACCGATTCAAGCAATGGATCACTGTAAGAATGGTTAGCGTGTCCAATGTGTACGAAGAGGTGTTTATTGTACTGCAAGAAAGAAACAGGAAAATCAGTGCTGTGCAAAAAGAACAGAGGTTTATTAAGGCGCGGGTCTGCCTGTGCTCCTGCAGAGGGTAGCGTGCTTTGATGGATTAAATGACTCGCACATTACTCCTGGGACTATGATTTTCTGCAGTATGATTTCCATGAACAACTTAGTGATTGTGTCGTAGCCCCTTGTGAACAAGTGTCAACATCAAAAAACCTGTGTCCCTACTGCAAACTACAAAACATGGTCATCTTCAAGGGAGTAATTTACACTGAAAGACCCAGCGGCAGCATGATGATAAAGAGCTCTTCGCAGAGCATAATAAGATGAATACGCTCACGAGGAAAGCCTATTTCTGCCTTTTTAAACCAGGCCTTTTAATGTCCCATGTCCTCAGAGCCGGAATTTCTGCTAGCACCACAGAGCCCACACACATACACCTCCTGTTTGTCTATTAAAAAACCCCAAACCTGTATCTATAGCATATGCTAAAGTCCCTTAACTACAAGAAATGGAAGGGATTTTCTTTTAACTCCAGAATGACAATAATGAGAAGGCCAGTTACTCTGTGTTGCTGTTACTGTAAAAGTGGTCCTCATTGTACATCCTCCAGTATTTTGACCCATGTAATATTAAAGAGCCAAACTTTTACCACTTCCCTTGGGAGCTAGCTCTATAGATGATCATCTCTGCCAAAACACATTCAGCTTCAATTTCCTATTTCTTAACTTCATCCCATCGCACCTCATTATAATCACAGGAATCACCTCAGCAACCCCTTTTCTGCCCGGGGGAAATCCCTGGCCCAGTGAAGTCCACAGCAGCCCCCCTACTGAGTCCAATATGGTCTTTTAGGAGCTGCCATTTCTCCAAGACGAGAGCACCTTCCAGCACCTCAAGTGAAAGTGGAAGGACAAACCCTGAAGACCCTCTGCTGGTCAATCAGCAGCTCACAGTGTTGCGAGAGCAGAGTGAAGGAGCTCGAGAGTGGCAGGATTAAACATTGGGGTTTTTCACCATGCAGATCACAAAACATTTTGCTAACTCAATTAAAGGAAAGCTGATATGCAGTCAATGAACACTAGAAAACCCTGTCATATTGAACAGATGCTGTATATAAGGGACAATTCCCAAAAGCTAAGCACAAATAAAATATTTAAAACTCCAAAGCAGACCTCATTTAAGCTATTTTGTTTACAATCTACCTGCCGAACGAACAAATTGAAATGACAAATCTAAATTAATTGGACATCCACTCAAGAGCTTTCCTTTGGTGTAAACGGAGTCTTCCCTAGCAGATGTCCAAAACTCTGGGGAAAAGGAAATGGACTGGCTAGATTTCTGCACTTAGGAAATTAAATGGAAATCTATTTAAAAATCATCTAGCACAGTGAAATCTGAATTTAGAATCACAGAACACTCATCTGTGTACAGGGCTAAAAATGAGATACGTTCCCTGTTTTTTATAGGGTTGTATTTCTTTTTTAATTTTGTGGAAGGAAAAAGGAAAGCCTAACACTTTATTACGGTGTTTGCACAAGCAAGTCCAGGTCTGAGAGCACTAGTTCCATGGATTTTCCTTGCAGCCCTCTTTCAAAATAATGCCATCCCAGCTTCTTCTGTGCACAAGCGGAAAACTTGCCTAGCCTCTATTTAGTGCATGTGGAGCCCAAAAGGGGCAGAGATGATCCAAAGACAGCTGTTTCTACCTTGAAGAGGAAAACAGGCGGAGAAATAACTGGGTGGTGGGGAACTGAACACATGCATGCAGGAGTGAGTGTGCCCAGGAACGTGTGCCAGCTAGCCTTCACCAACGCTGGTTTAGCTTGCACGCTGGTCATTTACACACAATACAGGAAATCATACTGGTTGACAACCATGAGCGACTACTGTAACAGTGCCCATGGTCAGATTTAGCATGTTACTTTACATTGTAGTGGCAAAAGTGGTCTAAGTAGACATTTTTAACGTGATAAAACAAACAAACCAAAAAATGCTAAATAATTTGAGAAAGCAGCATGGAACGTTTGTTTTTCTGACACTGTTGGCACATATTTAGCTTGCAATACTGTGAGTAAATAACTAAAATTCATGCTGAATATTTTTCACATATCTTACTGCCGACTGGAAAGCTTAGATCTCAGTGAAGTGTCTCAGTGCCCCATATACCTGGGAACTGCCAGGAATGCAAGAAAGGGAGTCCAGAAACCTGCTCCTGTTGCTGTCCTAAGCTACCAGGGGTGAAGTGCAGGAGGACGGGCTGGGTTACCGAACGTGGCTATCGACGGAAGCCTATCTGCAATGGGGCAAACATCTCAATTTTTCAAGGAGAATGATGAGAATTCCCCAATAGAGGCAAGCACTTCAGTCTTCTCTGAAAAATTAAACCAAAACATTTCCCTTCTCCCAGCACCCCTTTAGCCTGCCCAGGTGCGCCCAGCAGTTGTGCTCTCCCTGGGGATGAGATGCCCCAAAGCATCTCTTTGCTATCCCTCGTTCAGAGTAGGGGCTTGAAAAACAAACCCCACCATTAGTGACCAGATTATTATTTATTTTGGGATTGTTTCCTCTCAGTCATCTCTGCTGGAGTTGTTCCAGTTTGTACAAATAACCACATTTTTATAGGAATAGAACTGAGGGGCCAGGTTCTCCTGCACCCAGGAAAGTGTCCTCCCCAAAAGGGTGTCTCTCTCCCAGGCCCAAAGGTGGCCGTGGAGTGAAGGAGGAAGGGAGAGCTGTATTTTACAGTTTGGCAACTGCAAATTCCTGAGACAATTCCCACACTGTACCTTATTCTGGAAACCAGGAAAATATACAAATTGCTCAGTATCCAAACTTTAGTAAAAGCAAACACATTTATAGGAACGTGGAGCATGAAGTCTTAATACTGTTTAAATATATGTAAAGTTAAAGGCAGCTGTAAAGCTACCACAGTTGTCTGCAGTGCTCGCCAAAGTACCAGATGCTGCTGCAGCAAAATTTCCAAGCGAGTACAGTAGGACAGATGGTATGACATCACCTGACAACATTCTTAGGACAGAAATGTTTATTTTGATATTGCAATGTGTGATTATTTTCTCCTTATGTTGCTGCAATTCCTATGCTAAGTACAATCATTACTAACCTAATTAGATATGGCATATTTCTACGAACCAACAAACGATAATATATTAGGAGCAGGGTAAATGGATACTGAAATGATTCCTATCATTTTTATACAAACATACTCCATGATGGGAATTTGTGCATAGATAAAAGCAAAGCAGCTAAGTTTTATGCCTATATTTTTGAGCCCATTAGTGTCTGAAAAGCTTAAAAACATCCTCATTATATTGAGAATTCACTGTTCTTTTAAACTGAGTATTTCAGAGTCATTGAAGTACATTAGGTGCTGAGGAATTTACTCATGCTACAGCATTTAAAGGATTTGCATCCGGCATTGAGGTATTAACGTGCTTTAGACGCTGTAAGCCATCATAGGTCAAATCCTGTATTTTCTGAGGATAAAAACTACATAAAAATACAAAGAACGTTTTTAGCTATGTCTTCAGTGTCTGCATTACACGACATGCCCTGGAGATGGCTGCCTCTTACTGAGCTCCTTTCCTTAAAAAAATTCTAACTATCCAAAGAATGCAGTAAAGCCATGAAATATGACTGTTGTCAAATAATACCACGAGAAAAATTATAATCCACTTAGGAATTTAAAAGAACCAAGACAAATTGCCAATGGCAGGGGATGCAAGCAATTAAGCTGGTGCAGAACAAAGACAAATCACCTACGTTTGTTTTATCAGCCAGCATATATATTTGTAACAGCTCCTCACCATTTTTGCGCTTATATTCTAAGGCAACAGCCTTTCTGGTCCATGAAACACAGGTTTTCAAATTGCTACAGCTCTCTGCTGCATCCCTGTGCCTCCCCACACCTGTGGAGCTAACGCCAAGCCTCGACAAGCCTGTATAGGACCAAGTTTTTTATTAAATAGTGGTGGCCAAGATGCAAATGGCAGCGAAGCCAACCCTTTCAAGCTCCTGGTGCAGGTAAGCTGGGCATGCAGAGCTGCTGGGGTACCCACTCCCTCGCTGCTCTGGTCCATCGGGGCTGTGCAGCCCTACATAACCATGCTGAGCAGCACGTGGAGAGCGAGTATCTCCCCGGGCCCTGCTGAGGCTGGGTGACATGGATGTGGAGCAAGGCGGAAGGCAGGTGGCCTGAGAGAGGGCCCTCGGCAGCTGCTTCTGCGAGGATGACCTTGCTCGCCCTCCCACTGCACCCAGGGGCACAGCCATGATTTCACCTCCCCCCCGAATTGCACTCGCACGCCTGGGACTCATCCCCGCACCGGTGCGGGTGGCGTAAGCTCCTCTGCAAACACCCTGGCCCTGCAGCGGGACAGCGAGCTGCTGGCTTACAGGACCTCGCACACCGGTGGGATGGTTGAGCAGGACAGGGAGGAGGCAGGACCCCGCCGCCTTGTCTGCCCTGCGCCGCCAAATAACAGCACCTTGCTAGCTAGGCTGCTTCACGAGACCTGTAGATTCCTGCAAATTTCAAGCATAACAACCATGAGGGTGAGGCCATCTATATCATTACTTGCAGCAACAAATCCCTATGAGAAAATACCACAGGGAGAGGCTGGCAACTTGAACAGCTCGTAGTCTTGTGTGCCCAAACTCCACCATGCAAAGGAGAAGTACATTAAAAAGGCTCTGCTGCAGGTCTTGCTCTCTTCCTGACATGGAGGGACAGCCTCTTGGCTCTCTTTGGACCGAATAGATTCTGTACTGGAGGTCACAAGAACTACTGCTGCAGCTCAGAGGGACGGGTGAGTCGAAGGCAGGTGGGACAGCCTGAGTTTTGGCTGAAATGAGAGAAAACAGCACTGCTCAAGTGCCTGGCACCATGCAGTGATTCCCTCTGTACTTCCACAGACCGGTCCAACCCATCTTTTAAAAATGCAGTGCTGCCTGTGCAGCAACTGCGCTTTTGGAGGAAAAAGGAGCCAGGTGGGTGGATTGATTAAAAAACAATCACTAGTATATCAGCAGTCTACGCGCAGCTCTAACCTGTACCCTACCCAGCCTCAGCTGTGCTGTCTCGCTGTATCTTGTAAATCTGATGCTGTTTAATTTCCTGCTGATGTAAGAAAATCACTTTGTCTGCCAACAATTTTTCTTATTTCTACCAAAACACTAGTAACTGAATATTTCATTCCTGTTGCTGTTGTCCTCCACTGAAGCAGACTGGGAGTTATACTTGTAACATTTTAATGCTATAACTGGAGTCTGTACCAACTCCTGTTATTAAGGTTTTTAACACTTTCATGTGGAATGTTAATCGAACTTTCCGTGCTTGTATGCTACGGTACAACCACATGGTCAACCTAGTCTTTCAGGGACCTCCACCCATTCCGACCCCGCCTTGGATCTGCTCAGGGGTTGAATCAGGAATGTGAAGTAAAAGGACATCTTTGGCTGCTTTATGGTTGCAGAAATGGGGAGGTAGGTGACAAGCGAGGGCAGTCCTCAGCCCTGACACATTAGCATGTCCCAGCACTTCCCAGCTACTGCCACAGGAGTCCAGTGTGAAACTGGGACTTGCTGGTTGGGTAAGGTGCTCACATAACATTTTCATCAGCTTTCCTGCAACACTGAAGATCCATCCTCCATTTCTGGCCTGTCTGATTTGAGACCCTGCTGTCCCAATTCCAGAAGTGCTGAGTGCTCAGATGGGAAAATTATGCCTGAATATAGGAAGCTCTCAATAACGCTAAGTATTCTGCAAAATCAGGCTCATGACAAATCAAAGTGGACCCTCAAAATCAGTGGGCCATTCATTCTTTTGCACCTGAACTTCTTGGTTTGTCAAATGTGAGTAATAGTGCTCCTTCATCTAAAAAATGACTGCACTAATACATCTGTCAAATGCAAATGGGAGGAATTATTAATTCCGTTTGGAGGAGAGGTTAGGCAGTGCACAGCAAGCAGGGCACAGGGCCACGCATTTCAACAACAGAAGAAAACAAACTACTGAATAGTTGCTTATCAAAGGAGGGCCATCTACATCTACACTGAATGAAGCAGGAACAAATAAACATGTGAGCATATAATTAACTGCTGCACTGTAGAGCAGACGCACCAGGATATTTCCCAACTTCTGAGAGCTTGACTTTGCAGCCCAGCTAAGCAATTTTGGGGTAGGTGTAGGGGTGGGGGAAACTGCAGTGTAACGAGATGGGAAAACGCGGGGCAGAGGCACAGCCAAGGCACGAAGCCCCCTGGGGCGAGGGCGGATGCTTGGGGTTCAGCACACAGGCAGGGCAGGCAGCGCGGGGGAGATGCAGAGCCATAGCCCACCGCACTGCTAGTGCCAGCCCAAACCACGCGTCCCCCCACTCCGCCTCCCCGCGGGAACAGCACAGCGCTGTGCAAGGCTGTGGGAGGCAGAGGGCCCCCCACTGTGATGACCCCCCCTGATTTTACGGCTCTCCCAGGCTCATCGCTGGGGCTGTGTGCCCGGGCTCTGCTCCAGCTACCCCACAACCTCACTCACTCGCTCCTTCCCTCTTCCCCGATTTCCCCTTTCCCTGGTCAGACCCAAAGCCCTGTGTAATGTCGGGTAACTACCCCTGCCCTGGCTATTTTCCACACCCGGACTCTGTGCGAGTGCGGGCTGGGACACGGGCAGGGTCCGGCAGAGGGAGCTACCATGGCTGCTGGCGCCGGCGCTCCTCTTCAGTTATGCAAAAGCAGCACTTTTAATTTTGCTGGGAAATTTCCGGCAGCAGTGGTGGGTTTTGAGAAAAGGGAGAGAGTGTGCCTGCCAGCCGTGGCGAGCGAGCACAGTCAGGTCCCGGCCGTCTTTCTACCCATCCTCAGTGATTAACGTGGGCTGACTTCAAGGAATAAATTGTGCTCGGTCTCTCTACCCACTCCACCACATTTTCACCCCACAACACTCCCTTGAAGAGCCCATGTCCTGACCCTACAACTGGCCTGGAGGGGCTGGCCCAGGGTGCCCACCACATCTCCATGTGGTCGCCTGGGAATGTCACCAGCCGGGAGGTCTGCTGTGATGCTGCGGTTTCAAGACTGGAGCCTGTGTCAATACTGGACCCCCTTAAAGTGGTTTCTTGGCACTTGTAACTACGGACACCTGAATATGAACATTTTACAGAGTATGACATTCGCTTCCCAGGGCCAGCACATAGCCCTCCTGCACTGTAAAATAAATGACCCTTGCATTTAGTTAAACTTTGTCTGAATTCAGATTAAAATTACCTCAAATCCTGAGTCTGGCACTCCAAGATGTTCATTCAAATGTGGGTTTGCTTCCTTGCCCTTTTACATCACAAAGATGCTAAACCAAGGACTTCCTTACAACTGAAATGCTGAACTGCTTTTTATACTGTTTACAGGGAATATGGAAAGGATAAACAATGCTTGTAACAATGGATTTGTTCAAAGATGGAGGGCTTCTTTTGAAAAGATCTCATTTATTTTTCATCACTTAGGTGGTTAGATTAACTTTGGCGAATTTTACTGCATTTGGCTAATGATGGCAGGCTGTTTTTATGGCCCTTGAGCAATTGCTTTCACTTTCTGGTTCTCAGGCACAATTCTCCCTGGGCTCACAAAGCCCTTTTACAACAACAATAAAACCTGAATTAAAACATAAAGAATATTTTATTTCTTCACCACTTTTTAAAATACATTTTGAAATTTGGACCTAACACAGTCTGACAGTTTGGATAGGTGGATTAATACTGAAAATGCCCATCAGCCATGTTCTTTATAGCCCTATATAGATATTTTTAGATGTAAAACTGTCTGAAGTGCTTGCAGTCAAAACAAATGTGGCAGCAAGAGTGAGAAACCTCAGGGGGAGAGAAGAAAGGGCTTTTTTTGTTGGGTGGCAGCAGTTTTTTTCCTGATTGGAAAGCAAACTTGAATATATATATACTTATATATATAAAAATAAAACAATTGGAATTGTTATCATTTCAGTATTACAGTCTTTGAATTTTATAGCTACTTGTATAACAGTCAATTGCTTAGATCCCTTCTAATCTGCTTGCATACTCAGTTTATATTTGTTAGGGAACATAGGATTACTTGGTTTAAGCATTTGTCCTGAACTTTCACAGAACCACTACAGTAAAAATGGAAAGCCCCACCTAAGGAAAACCTGTCTTGAAAGCAACAGATGGGTACATAAACTTGCTTATCTGTTAACAATTTAGTTATATAGAGTAGGCAATAATTAAACTAAAACGCTGATGCTTAGGCCTACAAGGGTAGCTTCTATGCACCATTCAGAAATTGTGCTTGAGCACAAAATGCCACAAAAGGAAAATACAGCTTGACATTTGTAAACTGAATTGATTTTCACGTAAAAGGAGGAGTCATTTTACCCATCCTTAACTGCAGAGTCAGTATTCCAAGATTTTGTAACTGTGCCATCTTATGTCTCCCAGACTATCTTCTGCCATGCAGAGTTACAGTGAGGGTTGCTTATTGTTTCCTTTCTATAATTTTTTCTTTTGTAAATGGAACAATTTTGTAGCTAGGCAAGGGAAAAAAGTCAACAGCCCTCCACAAGTGACAGGACTCTAAGGAGCACATTTCCGACCCACCAGAATGCCCACTCTAAATTAACATAACTGCCTGGCATTGAGGGGCTTTTGTACTTTTAAACACCAATTGCCATTGGAAGAACCCCAGAAATGTTTAAGGCCCCACTCCTACAATGAATTCCCTGTGGGTGGACCTTTGTGTCCATGTACAGCCCCATTGAAGTCGCTGGGAGTCACCATGGGCAGACAGACCTAAATTTCTAATTGCTGTACGGGAATATAGACTGCAAGGGGCCTCCCAGGATCATCAAGTCCTGGCCCCAGGTGCCATGTCAAATAAGCCTTTTCCAATAAACTTCCAGCTAACATTTTAAGGTGGACTTGGTCTGTTTGCCCCCACTACTATGAGGCTTTCTGCCCTGGGTTTGGGTTGGGAGGGAGGAAAGGTCATATTTTTTTTAAAATAAAATGTTGGAAACCCACTTAATCAAAATAATACTTTATGTCATTTTCTGTAAAAAGTCAGAAGCATAATGAACATATACCTATCCTTTTTTGGAAGATACATGAGAACTCTTACACGGCTGTCACGTAGCAGCATATACATATATTCATTTCTGAGGTCAGCAAAGGCACAAAGGCGTACAGGAGATGCTGCAACCATAGCACATGCCTACATGACTTCATATGCACATTGTGCAAAACACACATCTTGCCTGGTTTGCTGATTTTATTATTTAAAAAGTAATAAAACCCCATCCTTTCTGTGCTGCGCAAACCGTATCTGCAATAAAATGTTGCACCAACACGAAGAAAGATGTACAAAACCACAGGCAGAATTCCTATTTTCTTCAACAGCACTAAATGAGGCTGGGGGTTTGCTCTCTGTGCACTGGGGACGGGGAAGGCTGGCAGGAGGCAGGGCCCCTCAGAGCCGTCCCTGCAGACAGGCGTGCACCAGCGCCTCTGCCCAGCACCCTTCTGCATTTGCCCCGGGAACTGGTCACACTGCCCTGGGGCTTTTTTCTATGCCCTTGTTTAAGATCCAGATAATGCAGTTTACTTAATTTGATCCAAGCAACGTCTCCCCTTCTCCTCACTCCCCTTTCCTGGGCAGTGGCGGTGACACGCTGCCCACAGGGGCTCATCCCTCGGCTCCCAACCCGGCCGGTCCAAGCTGTCCCCATGCAGCCCTCGCACAGGACTGCCCCACTGCGCTTGCAGCATGGGTGTAAAGAATGATCTAAATTGGGATTTGACTTTTCTTCGTGTCTCACTTTTGCAATGTTACAGCACGCGAGTAACTGTTTTTTTAAAAACAAGTCTGGGTAGTTTGATGCTCTTTCTCCTCTAGGAAACCTCCTGCATAAATGCCCTGCATTTAAAAGGTAGGTTTCTCAGCAGTACGCTCGCAAGTTGGGACAAGCTCTGGTGGGCCTCGCTGCACCCTCAGAAATTCCAAAAAATATTAGTTTGCTCAAAAAAAGGCTTTACAGCATTTACGGGGCCGCGCTGGGTAACCAAGTTTCTATTCAGACCTCCACTCTTTCTCTGCCATGCAAGTGGATGTGTTGCATTCCCCAGAGCCTGCACCTGCCTGAAAAACGAGAGCCCCAACACGTCCCCAAGCCGCTGGCCCACACACTGTGCGTGAGCACAACCGGCTCTGAGCCGTCCACCACTGTGGAGTGGGACCCGCAGCTCCTTTCCCTGCCAAAGCACCATCTTCTCCTCATTTTCGGTCTGTCACTCATGTTGCAAATAATATTCACGTCACTCAGCTGGTTTCATGTCACAGACAATCAGTGGTGTGACGGGCAACAACGTGTTATCAGTACATGGTTTAAGGGAGGTTTTTCTTAGAGGGAAAGACATAAAAGTTACTTAGTTGCTGAACTCCTGTTCACTCTCTTTTACGTAAAGCCACGCAGATACACAGAGGCTCTATACCACATAAGCCAATGGGTTTTGCAAATAGTTTTGCGTTATAAAAACCTATGGAAAAATGATTATTAGGTGGTATACTGGCAAAACAGTAAGTCAAAATACACTGAAATGCCATTTCATTCACATACAGCGCAGTAATGCTGAGCATTACATGGCCACATCCTGCTTTGCCGATAAACTTGAGGCACAAACATAACATCCTGGTGTGCAGCAATGTGGAGACAGCAAAGACCATAAATCAGAGCAGGACACATTACATGGGGTCAGCAATCCACGGACTCCAAAAGCTGCGTATCGATAAGGCTGCCTGATGAGAAAACCTGGATGTTGTGTTTCTGCATCGGAAATACAAACCACTGTCTGGATGTACTCAGGGCTGGGGATGGAGAAGGCCTTCCACTTATGGATTAGTCTGGAGGACGCTAAGACGAAGCTTTAGCCCACCAGAGCCAGGATTGCCTGGAGAGAGTGGGAATCAGGGCCAGGGGAAGGCAGAGGGATCGCAGGGAAACCACTCAGTATCTAACCGTCAGGTAAGTGCTGAGATAACAGTACCCGCTACCAAACATTTCCTCCTTCAAAGTTAATTCAACCTGGCAAAACGTGACATTTAGCAAACCAACACACTGCCACATATTTAGTATGTGAATAGCTGAGATATGGTGTATTTTCATTGGGATGTTTCTCCACCAGGAGCATTCCTCTGTTGTAAGGTTTCTGGGCTATGTCTCCGATCTCCATTACGCAGTGTAAACACTCCCTGGATAACACCCCTGGCCAGAGCCCATAAATGCTATGGTTTCCAGTGCTGAATCATAAAGAGCAAGTGATAGCTTCTCTCTGCTCCAAGCTGCTGTATTTTGCCAGGAATCTGAAGAAGAATGGCCCATCTATATCACCGATTCATGACAGTATTTGCTTTTCAGAAATTATCTCAGTAAAAATTCTCAGGTTCGAGTTGAAAGAAGCTCTTTTGATGTATTTGCGATGCAGTAGAAACAGTGCTAGGCTACTAACAAATGTTCATGGTAAATATATGAGGATTAATATCAAGGTTCAAGGCTAACTGGAATAAATGAAACATTGCAGCCAACTTCATAAACTACCCTAGCAGGTATAGTATGCAGACTAAAAATCAAAACAAACCCAAAACCTTCCTAAAATAAAAATAAAAATATCCAAACCTTGGATTGGACCCTAAGACACAATTAACAATCAAGGAAGAGTGAATGATTGGACATTTAGATGGGCAACCTCAATTAAAAAAAATAAAATGATATAGTTAAATGGCACATGCTTGGGAGGCTGGAAGCAAAAAGGATAATCCTGACACTCATAGGCTATCCCCAATGTCAGATATTTAAAATAATATGCATAGTTTCTATTCAAGTCCTTAATTTTGTTTCTGTTAGGAAACAGATTATGCTTTAACTTAAAGTTTAAGTACTGAATTATTGCCAAAAACACAATGCAATTTGGTACAACTGCTAAACTAGGTCAACAGTGAGACAGGTGCCGTAGCGAACCACACCTGCTTTCAGAGAGGCCTCTCACTTCTGCAAATGGGGAAAAAGAGGGCAGGAAAGGAAAATACTGTACTACAGTGAAAGGAATATTACACTGAGCAGTAGCAAATGCAGAAACACCAGGTGTATTCCATCCATCAGGCTTAACCCTGGAAAGCATCCTCAGAGGGTGGGAAGCAACAGCAAAAAGCTGAAGATTAGTGGACATAAGGGCAACACTTACTGATTCGGGATCCCTCTGCTGTTCAAGGAAAGCCGAAAACTCCACCAGCCTGAGCTTGGTCGTACCAATCGATCGGCCCTGCCACGCAGGGACTGAGGGAGCTGGGGCTGACGTGGGCTCAAATCCTAAAATAAAGGAACTTCATGAAGAAGTTGATAATTCCTCAGTTTATATTTTCTGAATTAAATACAATCAGGAACTCTGCGTGTAGCCCTTAAATGTTTATATTAATTTTAGCAAATAATTAATTCAGAATGAGTTAAAATTAGAAAAACAGAAAAGAAAAGAAAACCCAGCAAGCTAACAATGGTGCAAATAAAAGATCTACTTCTTTGTTTCCTTGGGGCTGTAACTCACAGTAGAATTTTTGTTTAAATTATATACTAGATTATAGAGATTTATAGAGACTTCAAGTAGACTTACAGCTGACCCTTCCTTGGAAACTGGCAGCAAGACTCACAGGAGATATTACTGCCTTGGGAGTCAAGAGGACTGGCCTCCATTTCTGGCTCCTAATGTGCCACACGTTACAAGTAAATCACCTCTCTTTTTGCCTATTTCTTCTGCCACTCTCAATTCCCCTCTCCTCTTTAGATTGTAAGGTTTCCAAGGAAGGGACTGTCTCTTACTATGTATTTGCACATTGGGTCTTTGACTTCTTTTGGAGCTTTTAGGCAGCATTGTATTACAGATAATAATAAATAATTACTGTAGAGAGCTGAATCATACCCTAAAAAGAAAAAGAAGGTTTAAAATTGATAATAAAGAGGGAATGACATGATCTAGAGAGAGAAGGGATGTTAACCACCATCTCTAATTCACCTCAAGAAAAAGAATAAATGCTATCTCTTGCTCCTCATCGTGGAAAATTAGATGAGAAGGAAACAAAACAGTAAAGGAAAATGGAAAGGCAGCAGCTCAAAGGCAAAACTGATCCTGGGAAAGACACAGGCACAAGGAAGGTAGGGGAGAGGCACCAAAGGTTAGAAAACAAAGATAATCCTGAATTAGGTTGAGAACCAGGGAGAGATCACAGGTAGCGTATGTCCACACCCCATAAGGGGAGTATGGTACCTGACTCCAACGCTCAAATTTAGGCAACGAAGGTGAGAAGCTTGTACAAAATAGAGAATTACAAATGTGACTGGTTAGACATGAACAGGAATTCTAATGAAGCAAAAACTCATGCATGAGTTTTGACTGATTTAGAAATACTAACAAACTTATTCTGAGAGAAAACATGGAAGAATAAAAGAAGATGATTCAAAATGTCTGCCTTAGAAAATAATGTTATAAATTAGTAACATCGAGAAAAAGGAAATAATCAGAAAGATAGGCTTAGTTTTAAGCATTAAATAGCAGCAAGTTAGAAAATCATAAAAAACTGGGTAAGAGGCAGAAAATTGCAGTTCAAACAGAGTCAGAAGCATGGGGTCATTTGGCAAGGGAGATGTAAAGTTAGTTGTAATCTGCAGAGAAATAATGATCTTTCCTGAAATTAGCCATGAAACCAACTTGGGAAAAGGAGTAGGGAAGTAGCCATGGGAAGGGCTTGATCAATTTGAGCAACGGAAGTCAGACTAAACATTAGGTAGTTATCAAAGTGGTACCAGGCAGAGCAGGACCTTCAGCAGGGGAAGAGTTATCAACAACCAGATACACAGAGATGTTTTATACTTAAGGCTAAACATGGAATCATTTTTAGCCTCAGTTTAACATAAACTCAGGCATATTCTCGTTACAGATGGAAGTGAGATTTAGCTATTAAAAAAACCCATGCATCCTATTAGTCATTTTTCACAAAGCATTTTCTTACAATATGGAATGCTGACTGGAGAGCGCATATGCACTCCTTGCGTATGTATTAGTGCTTCCTACCTAAAATGTAAAAAAAACCAAAACCAAACCCAAAACCAGAACAAACCCCAACCAAACACCCCCAAACCCAATGATTTTCCCTCGTATATAATCAGGTTATAGGACACTGGGACTGGTGTTTGGTTTGGCTACAGGGAACACTAGATATGTAGTAGTGGCTCTGTCCATCTCAGGAATTAATACATCACATTCAGTACACAATTCAAGTCTTTTTAAAGGAGAGTATAAATGGAAGAATTACCTGAAATGGGAGCTGTGACTGATGGCTGTATAGGATAGGCCTGCTGAACGAATGGCTTTACGCTGGAATAAAGAGTTACACAAAAATCATACACAGTAAATTCCATTAGAGTCACATAGTATAAGAAAATACATGGTTAATGACCTTTACCCACAAACATATCTGTTCCTTGCATAGCATATGTAACAGACAGACAATGAAGAGGAAATAGAGAGAGAGGGGGATGAGAATTACACCCAACATCTTAAAGCGAGGAGCCCATCTGCGCTCAGTCACCCAGCAGGAAACCTGACCCACCCATTGCAAGTATCGCAGCAGATGCATGGTGATTGCTTTGACTCCCAATAAATCCAGAGGACACCGAACTACAGGGGCTCAAAGACTCCCATGAACCTCAAGGGAATAAGGTGGGGAGAAGATGAAAAATAAGGCTGGGAAACATTGCTCCAGAGACCACCACAGGGCTGAAAACATAACACCTGACAGAGGGGCAAAGGCTTCCTTCTCCATATGATGCTGTTGCTACCATGGTGCCGAAAGACAGTAACCTCACTGACCGCTAATGGGCCTCATGTGGTCATCTCCTGCCCTGCAGGAAAATATGTCCCCCTTGCCTCCAGTATTGTTCATATATTTAAAAGAGGATAGAAGTAATTGTGCTGGAAACTTATTCACAGGCAAAACCTTACCAGCTGCTTCCTTGGCATTATCATTGCATCTCATCATGCAATGGGAGAAAAAGGAGTGTGCCCATTAGGTATTCAGCTTCAGCTTTCAGGTCTGGGATCCCTTATAACTTTCTGAATGTGAGTTCACATCACTGTAAAGGCTCTTCCTTTCCCTACTACTATCTTTTCCTCCTTTTTAGAAAAATCTGCAAGTTCTTGCCTCATTGATATCCTCTGCCAACAAAGTGTTCAAACCAGCCCCATACCACATATAGAAGCACTTTTTAATTTTGAGACTTACTCTTGTGAGGATCCAGGCTGCCCCGTTTGAATCATGCCCGGCCAAAACTGAAAGAGGAAAAACAAACAAACAGACCCACAATTGTTTTCTTTGTTGAAAGATTTTGGATATTTCTGAACAAGCATGATTCCTTTTGCAAACACAAATGAAAGCATTAATCCATTCATTCAGCCTCAGTTTTCTACTGAACATTGTTAGAGAACACAGAGATTTTTTTTGGGACTCGGCTAACAACTTACCCCAGGTGCCCCAGGAAATGTAGGACGGGGAATTCCTGGCAGGCCCAGCTTGTTGTGAATAGCAGTAGCTGAGACTATCTGAGCTGATGACATTGCTGCCATGTGCTGGAGTGCTTTGTCCTTTGCTGTCTGATCCTTTAATATGACAATTACAGGAGTCTTAAAACATTTGGCACAACAAATGATGTTAAATAACTGCAGCTACAAGCACATAACTAAAAAACTTAAAAAGCCACACAGAAAATGCAAAAATAGCAAACCATGCAGGAAAAAAAAATACAGCACGGAGGCTAACACTCAAACTACCTCAAGGCAAAACCTCCTCTCAGACATGCATGGTAGACCTGAATTCTCACAGTCTGCTCTGCCAACACGCAGGAAGCTCTGGGAGACCAAACTACTGCCCACTTGTTTATCTGGGCAAATTCTGCTGATTTTAAATCAGGCTGGACTAAACACGGTCTGCTGCTAAGGCTCTGCCTGCAGGACAGGGAGCACTGAGATTTGAGCTCTATCATTTAGATCTAAGAGAAGTTTGCCTTTCATATTACACTGTAAAATGAGAACACAGAACTGCGACTGACTCAAAAACAATGACAGATTTTTCTTCATGCTTACAGGTTTAGAAATATTTTGGATTCTGTTTTACGACAAGTATTTTAAGAGTTAGATAACAAAAATGTAAATAACATTTTAAACTTCCAATTGTGGTATTTTACTGATTTGCAGTGTTCCCAAAGAAAACAATCAGCCATAAAATTTCTGCTGTTTTCAAGCACACAGGAACAAGTTTAGGAAAAGATGGGTTGTTATCGATTACTTGTATTACAGCAGCGCTTGGAGTCCTAGTCACTGCCAGTCATGTATGATCACAGAATGGAAAAGGAAAGCCTCTTAATGCAACAGAGAGAACTAAGTGGATATCTTAGGTCAGGTAAAATAAGTAAACAACAGACTGTTACTATCTGATAAAGTGGGGTTCCTCATCCAGAAGTACTGTATTAATAAGTGCTAATATTTAGGGATGTGACTTAGAATGAAGGAACACAAGCAGTATTAAGCAAGGACTTGTTGGGTTTTTTTTTTCTGGTTTTATTTTACAAGCAAAGTAGCAAGCATGCTGGCAAGAGATGCATGCTCTTATATATGATATGACTTTGCACGTAAGCTCCCTCTAAAGCTGGTATGTAGTAGTACTATAGGTGAGCAGTTTCCTCCTTTGAATAGCTCCTTTAGAAACAGCAAAGG
The DNA here is from genome assembly GCA_017639485.1 of Pluvialis apricaria. NCBI lineage: Eukaryota > Metazoa > Chordata > Aves > Charadriiformes > Charadriidae > Pluvialis > Pluvialis apricaria. The sequence continues at coordinate 55,848,558 of CM030012.1, forward strand.
CTGAAAGTACAGGAAAAGCTAGCCAAAAATTCTGCCAAGCACAGTTAAGGTACATAATACTTGGTTTAGTTAAAATACTTACCATGCTTGTTACCTGGATACAACAACAAACAGTTTATTAAAATGCTTGTGTAGAATAGCAGATTCTTAGCAAAATATGAACAAAATAGTAAGAGACAAAGGAAGAGCAGTTTGCTCAACATTAAATATCAGGTTTAAACAAATGCATTGTTTTCACCTAGGGACTGATTCATTAAAAGGCAAAAAAAAAGGATGAAAACAACAAAACACTGGGGGGATATAACCCCTGCCTCCCCGTGTGAAAGCTGCAGATACCGAATGAAGGGGACTGTTGCTGAGCTTGTTTCCCTGAGCTGTGCAAGGAGCCCCTGCGGGCGCCTCTGTGGGATGCAGCCCAGGAGAGGGGCAGGCGGAGCAGGGGAGTAGCTGCTCCAGCAGCATCCCCCCCTCTGCACCTCGCAGGATGCGAGCATGAAGTGCAATCCGCTGCGGTGCTGCCTGCAGCCGCATGAGTACCTGCGGACTCACCTGCGCTGCCTCCCGCACAGCGGCGCCGGGCACTGCGTTCCGACCTGTCCCAGCCTCAGGACTGCCTTTGCTGCAGCTGACAGTGCATCTACAGAGCAGCTTCTGGAGGCGGAGGGACATGCTATCCATCGGTGCATGAACAAAACTTGGTCATTTCTCCAACTTGTAGCTTTCCTGTATAACTACGACCAATTCACTGGCTAAGAGCTCGAAGTCAGCTCTGGCTCTGCTGGCACTCACCTCTGCCTGCCCCAGCGCAGGAGGGTGTGCATAGGAGGTTTGTGCACAGCATGGCTGCCTTTGGATGTCTGCACACCATTAGGCTAAAAAAATGCTTTTTTTTGGCTCTTAACCTCTGAAGTTAAGAGGTGGCAGTGTCCTGAGATTCACGCAGCTTTCCAAAAAGCTGATCTCTCTACCCTCCCACACAGTGAGAAGGCCCCTCCATCATGAAAACAGGAAAGTAAGGAGGTCTTATGCAGTATGATGGTGCTAGCCCCACCAGACTTTTCTGTTCCTTTCCCCTCCTTTTTTTGTTAGGTGAGCTGGCTTGGAAATGCCACACAATGCAAGTCTCACCCGCAGCCAGCTGAATCATAACAAAAACAAACATACAGGGGCTCCATAACCTGTGTGTGAAATGCATGATTCAAGAGACACACGCAACCTCCAAAACTAGGTGAGCACTACTTTTGTAACTACCTTGTTATTCTCCAGAACTGCTGCGGCACTACAGCCTCCTCTCCTGCACTGCCTCCCGGCTGCAACCAGCCACGCCAGTGCCACCATGTGAAGGTGCAGCCAGTGCCTGTGCTCCTGCCAAGTTCCCAAACTCATACTGCTCTGCTGCTGTTAAGGCCCTTAGTGGTTCTAAACTACAGGAGAATTTAAAAGTAAAAGCTTTTCTAGGGATATGAAAGTCCATATCTGGGAGTTGCATGAGGCCAGGGCAAATGATATGACGTAGTTCATCTCACCTTGCTTTAGCTGTCTAAAGTCTCCAGTCTAGGGCAGACGGCTAACCCCCTGCTATTGTTAGCACAGCAAGCACCTACAAAATATTTCTTCCTTACCAGGCGTCAAAATCAACTGAAGTGCATTGCTTTCTGTAATGTTATCATTGTCCAAGGACTAGATTAGGAGCCTGGACACCCAACTTCTACATGGCAACAGTTGCGGCGAGTAAATCCCACCACAACAGATGAACTAAAGACAAATTTTCAAAAATTTACACTTCCTTCAAGACCTTCTGTTCACAGAAGGAGGAACACTTAGACTGTCCTTTGGAGCTCTCAGCCTCTACTAGCCGTGAGTCTGATGGTCCTTAATTTTAAGAACAGCAATAGGGATTTCTGGAAGGAAAAAACATCTTTTGTTTCATGACATGAGAAGGGATGTGCCTTCCTTCTTGCCAATTGCTGCTTTTCATCCCAGAATGTTCTACACTTTGTGGTGGCCATTCATCTCATCCTCTTTGACCGGTTACATTTTCAGGAGGATGGAGAGAAAGCAAAAACATATAGGATGACAGCTCAGAAATACAGCCCTTGCAATAACACTAGTCTTGAGGAATTTCAATGACTTCACAAAGTTTCCCGGTGATGACAAATCTGCCAGCTCCACTGGACATCAACTGACTCAGGCCAACACACATCAACGGAAAGTTTCGCCTTTTGTAGGCTTAGGAACACCTGCATAGTTGGAAGATCAGTTTTTCTCCAAGTAATTGTAACTTCATATTCAAACATGAAAGAAATCAAATTCAAAATCAAATACAAATACATAAGAGGTTCTGACTTCCACTGGCAAAAAAGCACCTTCAGCTCCAGGCACGTTTTGGAGAGCTGCGAGGTGGTGGCCTATGCTTGCATAATCAGGCAGACTTCATAGTCTTCAAAAACAAATGAGAAAACCACATTTTGATGCTGTTTATTTAATTTGAAATATTAGCTTGTCTGCCACTTAAAAAAACAAGTATATGTTGGGGTTTTTTTACGCTGTAATGGAGAGCACTCATAACCAGGAGGGAATGAGTCTTTCTACCTATCACTGCAACGCGGCTGCTTCTGGGATGAAACTTGGTAACTGATTAATAACACACAATGGTATTACATCACAGTTTAGGCAGCAAGAGAAGTAATATATCCAATTAAAACGGCAGGGGTAATTTAAACAGGCAGATTACAGTAATTACCCATGTTGGAATTTGGCCAGGACAAATGGGTTAACACCCCTACTCTAAACAGGAACGTTGTGGGATTTTTAATGACCGCAAATAGTTAAGACTTTGATTTCCTATCTTGTCCAAGACAGAAAGGATTTGGTTTTGCTCTTACTTGTGCTGCTGTGTAAAGCTGGAATAAATCCTTTCGGGTCAATGAGGTTTACGCTTATGTACGTAAAATAAAAGTTTGGCCCAGCATGCCGCAGAGTCCTGTGCTGAGGTTCGGCAGAGGCTTGGGGGGACAGTATCTCCTACTGAATCATTAAATCCTGCTGGAGCTTAAGGTATTCCTTAGATAGGTCCCATCTGGCCCTGACCTGGCCTGACCCTACTTAATTTATGAGCTCTGATGGGATTGCTGCTGCCCAGGAATGACACTGTAACAGTAAGTAACAGACTGCACTCTTAGGCTGCCGCCTTCCCCTCCCCTTATAAAAATCTGTGCTGTGGTACGTAATTAGTAATGAATGTTACTGAGGTAGATTTAGAGTACAATCAGTGGAAATCTGGTCTAGTTCCACTAAACCCTAAAATGTCATCACTGTAATGGAGATCGGGATCTGCCTCATGTTTTAGCCGACTGCTTCTGGCTGCAGTAGCAAACACTGTTTTTGGAAGGCGTAAGTGCTAAGAATCTAATGCAAGGAGACTATATAACTTTTAATGAATCAGGCCCTTGAGGTTTACTTTTCACCCATTAGTTTTGGAATGCAAAATACATAGTTAAATTAGATAATAATAATTCCCCAGTATCATCCAATTATAAATCTTAATATCTGTAAAAGCCCCACATGAAACAAGAGTTCTACATGACAAGCACAAAAGGATTTGTGCTCGACTTTCTTTTAATCCAACATAAACAGAAGAATAATTCAATCAATCAGTTCAAATGAGTTCTACAGCCAAAAAATAAAAACTGTTATCCTAGAATGATAAATGAGGCTTTGAATACCATGTTAACTATGACTTTAGCAAAAAAAAAATCTAAGACAGTATGAGGAAAAGTAAGCACAACAGCACATAGTATTAATTCAATAAGCCCTAAAACCTGTACGAATATTTAAAATACAAAACTTTTCTTGTAAGGAAAAAAAAATTATATAAGAGAAGAAACGACAATTTGCTCACAAAATGGATATTACAGTAACACTAACATAAAATAGATTCCTAATAAGCAATTTTGCAGATGTTATTTCTGCTCAGATCTCGTATTGATTCAAATAACCTTTGCAATAATTAGCTGTAGCTCAAAAAAGATAAACAAATCATGAAAATATACAATTGTTCTGGACAAAAGATAGAGAGCACTTCAGTGTTTCTAGCCCTGATCTCCAATTTGCTTATTATTAGAGAAGACAGGAGTAAATACAAAAGCTGGCTATTTCAGCCAGGCAATAGCTAATGCCAAGAAGAGAATGCGCATTCAAAGCTGTCCCAACTTGCTGCCTAATGAGTAGCAATTAATCCATCTTATTGTATTTCAAAATGCTGAAGACTCCATTCACATCAAAGGGAATTTTTCAAGGCTTTTATCATTGTTCATTTAAAAAGTATAGAGCTATCTTTAGCATTTTATAATTGACAACAATATTTTCTTTTTATCCCCCAATGTGGAACGTAGAATAATGGATTTTAAAACATGTAATACGTGTGAACTGTAGGCATTTTAATGTTTCTTTTTGTCTCTGTCTAATTAATCTTGCACTATGAAAAAAAATCTGAAATGAAAGTCTAAGATAGATGTATATCCTGCTGTGAAGACCTTTAATCTCTATTTATGCACAACTTCCAATCCGTCTTTTCTTCTGAATGGACGGAGGTGACTTTGGCTCCCTGTCAGTGCAAAGGTGGGAAATGCTGCAACCTAACGCTATGGACTGGTGTATTTGACATGTAAATAGAACATCAGAGCATAAAAATTCTGCTTTGCCTCCTCCAGTCTCTGCATGAGAGGAAATGTCATGAAGAGGAGCCGCCTTTCAGATCTGTCTCCAAGGACAGCTTTATCTCAGCCTCTCTTTCCATTTTCATGAGACAAAATTTCTCTAACTTCAGGAAGATTTTAATAACCTCAGAAAATTAAGATAAAAATCTCCAAAATAGGAATATTTTCCTGCCATAAAAAGAATTAAAATGTACAACATCCCTGGAAAGGCTGATGGGACGTTCTCTGCCAGTGGTCTCAAAATGCAGCAATAGCATTCACACGCAAAACTTCTCTTTCTTGCAGGCTAAGGATCCACCCATCCAGAGCGACTGTAGGCACTCATCATCAAAGAAAAGGGACTTTGCTGGACCAAGTAGACCTGATGGCATGCAGGTGAGATTTCAATCTATTAGGTAAGCTTCAGTAATACTCTTTCCAATGCCATGGGTGCAGATAGCTCTGAAATCCTTCCATCCATTTGGGTTTTTGGAGAAGATAAACACAGGAAGATTTGCTCAGATTGTCTCCTCACCGTGAACAGGGTTCAGACCAAGGCGAGACAGAAAGATCTTTTGGTATAAAATAAACTTAGCAGGTACTTGGAGAACAAGAGTTATTTGTTATACCCTTTGCCAAAGTAAGAGACCAGGAACTGAGGTCAATGGGACAGATTCAGCACATCCCAGAAGATCGATAAGAAAGGGCATTATAAAGAAAACTGCTAGCAACAGATGTCAGCTGGGGGGAAAAGAGCCTTCATGCCATGCCCCTGCAATCCTCAAGTGCCTGCCTGTAATTATTTCAGCTAAAGCAGGCTGGCACACAGGGAACAACCAGCCTCTCCGCAATACCCTGCCCTGTATATGCATGGGAGGTGCGCAGAGGGGATGTCTGGTGGCAAGATGAAGAAACATGGGAGATGGAGATGGCCTCAGGTCAGAGCTGACTAAACTCGTTGCTATAGACTGGCATGAATGGTCTCTGCATTAATCCACAGAGTGATTGCCCCGTGTGCTGCAGGTAGGAAACTTGACATCAGACGCACATGGGGTTTTTTACATAGTAACTGCTCCCTGGGATGCCACCAATCACAGGTTTTAAAGAGTAATAGCAAGTTCCAGCTCATTGCTAAAATGTCGAGATTTGCCCTGGTTGGAAGCAGTGCTTCCCTTGGCTATCTTCTTCTTGGTCACCCCTTCATCAGTAAACTTGGGCAGCACCCACTCCAGGATAATGAGAGTCCATCATCTTCCTGAGGAGGTTGATGGGGAAGTTCAGGCTGCTGCCAAAAATGGGCCCCGTTGAAACAATGGGCACTTGTAAATGCCAAAACATGTTTACTTTGTCTTACTTTTCACATCAGTGATATCCTTCTCAGGCGGTTTTCAAAGGACACTGGACCATACACATGGTTCAATACAGGAATAATAACAAAAACGGACAGTAGCACTAACAAAATGTCTGAAGCAGCAAGTTTCCTTCTCAGGTCCCAAACCAATGGCTTCTCCCACTTTTAGGGAGTAATTGCAGCTCTCTGGCAGAAGCAGCGAGGGCTCTCTCTCATAAAGGCAGCTCCCTTATGGCATCTTCTTGCATCAAAGTTTCATCTCTTCCATGTGGGGAGAAAAAGGTCTGTGGGAGGCTGCAACTTCTCTGGAAAAGGCCTGTGCAAGAGGGCTGATGTTGTCCCATGGCACCTCGTTTGCTGAGACCAAAAACAGCAAGAAAAAGACAAGGGAGATGGGGAGATCCTGGTTCCTCTGTCTTTTCTGGGCACCCCTCTGGCTGGGGGCCATGAAGGAGTCTCCAGGGCTGTGTCGGGCGTGCCCAGGAGCAGGGGCAGGAGGAGCAGCCCGGGACTGACTGGGCAGCAAGACATGCTGGCCAGGGGCCAGCAAACCGTCGTCACCAGTGTGCACTCTGTCCGCCCTGTGTAGTTGTAGAGAGTGGGAGCAAATGCCCCTGGCAGAGCGTCGGCGCCATGAAGGTGGGAGACTCTTCCTGAAGCAATCAATTCCTTGCACCAAAATGGCGGCTCCCCCACTTTCTACTCCACTCTGGGGGAGCTGCAACCCACTGACGGGTGGGAAGGGGCAGCAAGGTCTGAGGCCCTTACAAAACAATTTGTTGCCCTAACAGATCTTCCCTTCTTCAGGCGACTCCTTAAAATGAAAAATCCCTCTGGATCTCTTTTTACTGCAAATGGCACCGAGGCTAGAAGTCTCAAATATTACTAGGGTTTAGCTAGCTTCTTTCTGTTTTGGAAAGCTTCAATAAAAATCAAACAGCAGGTGCAGTACTTAAAAATATTTTTTGCTTTATAAGTGTCTTCATATTTTAAGCTATTTTGGGTATTCAGAAAGGGAAATATTTTAGAACAGTAAATCCAATATTTTTGTTAGGCTCCGCGGCCTGTATTTTGGCATCTAAGCGGGCTTCCTGATTTTTGTAGCCCTGAGCGCTCACCAGTCCTATAAAACTCCCTGAGAGCTGCTGAGCACTTCTGAAAGTAAGGCCACCTATTCACATACTTAATTTTAGGCATCAAGGATTGACAATTGAAGCTTAAAATGCTACATATCTCTGTATTATTGCACCCTCGGTTAAAAAGCAGTATGTTTAAGTTGTCTTAGTTGTTCTTTACGAACCCCAACTGCTCAGCCAGTGCAGCTAAAAAGCCAGCCACCAACAGCCATACAAGCTTGCCAGCATGCTGCCCACTGCGGACGAAAAACCCAGCGCTTCTGTCAAGGAGGCCTGTTACAAAGCCAGGCTGTTATTCATACGCTGCAGTTCCAGGATCGTGGTAAGCATCCGCAGTGCTTACCGCTTAGTATTGTGAAATGATACTTTCTGAAACATTTTGCTTTTCAGCTAGAACAAAAATGTGATTTCTTCTCATCTCGGGGGGGGGAGGGGGGGGGAGGATCGACAAAAAGAAAAAAAGGAGGGAAGTAAAAGATTTACAGGTTCCTCCTCTTTTTATTAAAAAGAAAAAAAAATCAACAGCAAAAACTGCAAAAACCCCCTCTTCTACTTTTAAGTAATGTGAAAACAAAACAAAAAGGGTACCAAGATCTCTGCTGGAAAACTTGAAAAAACAATCAATCCAAGAAACCCCTATTAAGCATTTCCAAGAGTTTCTTTTTAGCCTTAGAATATATTTTATAGAAACCAAGAAAAAGGGGGACATGTACAATTTATCATGTCAGATTAAGGAAACATACTTAATATTCCCTGAACAGGACTCTGACTGAGGCTCTCCAAAGAGTAAATGTCAATATTTTACTTTAAAAAATAAAATTTCAGGGAATCTTGTAAATAGTACGTAACTTGAGGTGATACTAGATTGTACTCTAGAAACACCTTATAGTTAGAGCAATCTTGATAAGCTGTGCTCTCTGGCACTTGGAATAAACAATCTATTTTAAGTATTCTTGATAGCATTTCAAAAGTACAGACAAAAAACATTTGGGAATGGAAAACAATTACCCCAATTACCCCTCTGGAAAAAGCAAAAAAGAAAAAGTGTTTACACAACTGCATAAAACCCCCGTGTATTTAAATACACTCCTAGCACTCAAATGTTAAAAAAAATAAATAAAATAGACTAACGGGTTAAAAATCAGGTTTAGGTGCTGAGCTGTTACAAAGAGTAGTTCACTTTGCATTTGGACAGTGTTAAAACAACGTTTTAATGTGGATGCTAGTGCAGAAACCGGAGATTAAACACAAAGAGACACAGACAGCTACCACATGCAGGAAAACGAGGTTACAGGCACGGCAGCACCAGGCGCTCGCCCATCACCGCGGGGAGGAGGAAGGGACAGGCATAGCAACCACAAGCCCAAAAGCAGAAAAGCGCATACCTTCAGCTTGGAATGAAAATCACGAGATTTCCTTCTGGCAAGAACCTGAATGTGACTAGACACCTGCAGGGTAGGGGAAGGGAGGAAACAAAGGAAAAGCCTGTAACCATGGAGATGAAAAGCCCCCTACAACTGGGCAAGCCAAACGTACCTTAATGGCGGCTTGAATTTCTCGAACTTTCTTTCTTGCTAAGACCTGTATGTGACTAGACACCTACATTGTTCAGGTTTATAGGAAAAAAAAAAAAAACAACAAACAAAAGAAAAACAAAAAGCAAATCAAATTTAAAATGTCTATTTTTTTCTTTAAAAAAAAGAAAAACTTTTCTGAGGGGAGGAAGTTATTTGCATCTTCAGTAAGCTCTGCTGTTAAAGATACCACATTCCCAGCCAGATACCAAGCTCTTAGCACCGAGGCTTAACAATACAGGTCATCACTGCAGTGACTTGATTAAGGAAAAAAAAAGTAAAAAAAAAAAAAGTGTAACCCACCAGGTTGTGCATTCAGCTACAAGATAGAAGACACAGTTCACAGTTGGACGAAGCCCATGTGCTTTGGTACCGATCCCATCCGTGGCCAGGCCCTGCGCTGTCGCGCTGGGAGCCGACAGAATTTCTACCCCATCTGCCGGGGATGCAGATGCCCGCTCTGACCATTTGCCACTAGGCGTGAGACATAACTTGGCATTGAGAAGTTTTATCAATTTTTTATTGTGTTCTGCAGCTCCAATGAGAAGCCTCAGGCTGTGTTTTGACCCCACTGAAATGCTCTAAATTCTGGGACAAACGATAAAACACTGGCTCATCATGGTCCCTGAACTTGTGTTGGCTTGCTCGGTAATCTCAGCATCAAGTCTGCCCACAAAACACTCGTGTAAGTGGGGACCAGTAACGTGACATCAGCTTCAGTAATGTCCAGGTTTGGCACATTGTCATTACATTTTGGTAAGAAATTTGTGTAAACCCAGTCCTGCACTAGACTGGTCAGAAGTTGTTGCCCGTGCAGTGAAGGGGCTGGGCCCAGATTAACACTCCTGTTTACTCAGGCACGTACTGAAATCCATGCTATTGATGATGAGGGTTTAATAATGCTGCCCAGCATCGTTTGGTGGTGCTCAGCATCCTACAGCCCTCTGTATGAAGGTTTAAAACCAGCAGTGATGGTAAAAAATGTTAAAAGAGAAGTCTCTTATTCTTATTTGACCCAGGGCATACCATATCAAGTGTCGTACATTTTTCCTAAGTTAGTTACAATTCCTGTCTGGGAAAGAACAAAGCAAAAGAAAAGGAGAAACAAAGCTTGATTTCCGCTCTTTATAAGACTATTGCATGACAATAGTACCAAAAAGCCTGTGTTTTTAGTAGGGAAGCAAACAGTAATGCATAAATGAGCATAGCCCCTGAAGGCCACCTTCAGAGACTTCCTTGGGAAGCAGCTAAGGAACCAGTTTGCAGTAATTCAGAGTTATACTATTGCTTACTAAGCAATTTTGTAGTCAAACACGTAGACCAAGTTTTCACACGTGTTCATTTGTTTTGCTTTCGGTGGGATATTAGTGGTGTTAAAGGTTATACAAGAAGCACAATCGTAACGTTTAATTGCTCAGTTGAAACTCAAAAGTAACAGCAATCAAACTTTTCTAAACACTCAGTCTAAAGTGATTTACGAATCGCTACAGAGGGATGTGCAAGTATGGAGGCAGAACTTCGCCATATGTAAGCCATCACAGCCCTCTTGGTTTCACTGCAGCTCTACCAGCACACGCTGGCCAAGGATCTAGCCCCAAGGTCTGCATTTTGACTCCTGATGCAATCTTAAGATCCCGGAGCCTGCATGGGCATAGCAGGGATGAACTTGGGACTTTGTCTTTTGTTTCAGATTTCTTTGCCAATCTTTTGTTTGTTCCTTCTCCGTGTGCTGCAGTTTCTACCCTTTCTCGTGTCTTTTTTCATCCCTTGTACATACGTTTTCTTCCTAACTGACAAAGGACACCACCCAGGCCAAATATCACCCAGTTCAAAGTGCTTCAAATCTGAGCGCTGGCAGCAGGCCATCTTTGTGTGTGCTGACTCAGCATCACCTTTCCCTGTATTACAAAACATGCGTAGCATGCAAGCGTACGAGCCTCTGCTTTCCCCTTCGTCACACACGTGAACGGGGAGAAGGGGAATCTCACACTTGAGAAAGTGAGGGGACTCTGCGATTTGCGAAGCATTTTGAAACAGCGCAAGGGTTTAGTAACCACCGCATAAACTACACAGAGTGTGTGCCTTCTGTGAGGCTGCTGATCACCGTGGATATTATAAATTAAAGGATTTAGTCATATGAGATAAGTTAATGGTTAAGTGATAATCATCTGAAAAAGACTTAAGACTGGTTAGAGGTTTATTCTGACTCTTTGATGAATGAAATCTTACTGTGGTCACAGACACAGAGCCTGAAGTCTCTTAGGCGAATTTTTTTTATTTTTTCATCCTGTAGCAAGTATTGCGCGTGAGCTGAGAGCATGATTAGGATCAGTCCTGCCAGATAGTTTTTATTTATTTACCTCTCATATCCAAGGATTATAACCTCTATTATATAGGCGAATTGTCTGGACTTTTAGAAGTTCCATTATTCACCATCTCAAAATAATTATTATATTCTGTAATTGCCCTTATAGAGAAATTAGGCACAATGCTTTATGATTCTGCTTCAGCTTTTGAAAATTTTTTTCCCAAATACAGGGGATAATAGCTTCATGTACACATAGGTTAATAAACAATGCATCCTCAAACCGCCACTGAAATGATGCACAACATAAAAATAACAGAGTTTTAAATATTTTCTAAACAGCATGTATTTAACCTGAACAGTGAAGTCAATACATCATCTCATCAGAGCTGAAGCACAGACAGCCACTGCAGCCAAAAATGCCATGTTTTGTCATTCACTGACATGCATACTTCCCCACTGGGTTATTTTACCTGCTTCCTGGTCCGTGTCTTCCCTGTTCTAAGTTTGATGTATCTGGCTATCAATTCATTCCTACCTGAAACAAAGAAAAATTCATTATAAGGGACAAGTAGCATCATATCCATAAACACCATCAAAATACCACATTTAAACTTACGAGTTCCATGCATACAAAGCTTATGTTTTCTTATACCTACTCTACTTTTCCTTTGCAAACTATTTATCAATATCTTTCATAGTTCATTAGTATTTCTCTTCCCTCTCCTTAACAGACATTTCATGTTCCACAGGAACTAAGTACAGAGGGCTATGGGTTCAGTGTTTTCTCACTGAAGTCCTGCAGCTGTTTGCAGGCAGAGAGGCACCTCCTTGGTCAGCAGTGGTGCCCAGGACAATCCCTCGCTGGAGAACCCCCCCATACCAGTGACTGACACGAGGGCTGGGCTCCTCTGGTTTTGACTCTGATTGTGCTGGGTGGTGTCTGCAGCCCCCCCAAGCCCACCTGGACCCCTGCTGGAAGGAGCAGCTGCTCTTGAGAAGGTTGTGTGCCACCCAAGCCGAACAACCAGTCACCCAGATGTTACAGTTTCGCATCAGCTTTTCTCCAAGTTTTAATTCTACGAGGAGGACAGCAAAATCTATCCTTCCTGCCAGGAAGCACCCTGCCTCCTGCACTGATGGAAATCACTGTCCCAGTTCAGCAGGTTATCAATCACACCCTTAACTCTACGCACAAGAGTGGTCACCCTGCGGTGCCTAAGTTCCTACTGCAGTGAGGCTGATCAACACGGTGGTTTCTTATTTAGAGCTTTATTTCTCTTGGAAATGTATAGTATTTCCAAGTTTCTAAAATGGCTACTTGACTCTTCTTCAGTCACACATTATGCTACCTAATACAAACTAACATTTTCTTTCCAAATAATTTCCTTCCTAAATATTGCTGACATGGAAGATAACAGTTTTATGTGGTGCCCTGTTTATTTTCACTGCATATTATGTTACTTCTCCATGAGTTGTAATAACTTAAATATACTTGTTCAACAAGTCCTAAGTTATGGAGTTATTTGCGTTCAGCACAGGGGATAAGCAGCCCATGTGTAGTAAATGGGAAAACTGATTTAGCAGCAAGCTGAAAACAGGGAGGTTAAGAAAATAACTTGTCACCCACCAAGTTATTTCAAAGTGGATGAGGACATAGCTGGGGAGTGCAGAAAGTTGTTTTATCAGCCAGGGACTCAAACTCTTTCAGTTTGATGTTGTGGGGGAGAGACAGCGGAGTTTTGAAGTAGCATGCCTATGTATGAAGGGTATTTTGTTGACTGGCAGACTGAACACAATTAGTCAAACTGGACCTTCATTTTCCCTTTTCCTTCTGTCTTCCCTTCTGAGCCTTATTTTACACCCTCTGTTTCAAATGTCTCATGGCTCCTGTTTCTTCCATGGTTTATTTGCTAAATGGGTACTAGAATATGAAATATCAACATGCTTTGGAGTAGAGCTGTGTTCTCTCTCTGATTCCCTTGTGTGGGTCTGGACTATGTGCCAGGTTCCCCGCAATGTGCCACTGTAAGGGTGATGCGAGGTTTGTAACTCTTCAGCAGGTCTCTTCAGGACAAACTTCAAGAGGCAAATTTTGTGTGAGCGAACAGTTACACAAACAAGCAACATTTCTGCACACAAATGAGGGATTTCCATATGCAAAAGGAGCAGCTAGTTACCTAATTTCATGCAAAGACCTTGTCTTTTGGCTGAACAGTAGTTCTGCAACATGTTGTGCCCGCAAGGTACTTGCCATTTGCAGTGAACAAGAGCCTTTGTGTTCATGGGGTGAAACCAGGGAATGCTCAATCTCTGTATCTCTCTGTTCTCAAGTTCTTTCTCATCATCCAAACAGTTCACTTCAAATACGGAGAATTAGTGTTCATAGTGGTGGCTGTCCCCTTATGTTCTTATGCTGTAACAGCAGCTACCTCACAGTGACGGGACTGCAAATTCACCTGCAGGTGCTGGACATGGACAGAAATGGAGCTGCTCTACTCTTCATTAATATTAGATGGAAAAGTTCTACAGTGGAAAAATATCATACAGTTTGGGAAAAGGAACTGACAGAGAGGTCGAAAGTCTGAGGCCACAGCAATGAGAAGGGAGAGGAAAAGGTATACAACAATAGCACATCATACTGAATGTGCTTTGGACAAGTTTTCCAAAACCTTCTTGCTTGGTACTTTTTATGCCTTTGCAGTGTTCCTTTAATGTGTACAAGGCTAGCAGCCAGTAAAGAGGTACGCAAAAATTAAAAGAAAAACAGGAGGATGCATTTCCCCACCTGCCAATGGGGAGCCTGAAGCGGTGGTAGCCTGCAAGAGCAGCCCTCTTTGATCTGGTGAGATTGAGAGATCACCATATTCCTGCAATCACCGGTATGATAGGTGGTATGAACATTTTCATATTTCTAAATGCACATTTTGATTTAATTGGGGAATATCCTCCCTCCAGGACGTACTTTCTTTGCACATCTTCAAATATGTGTATACATTAAGCACCCAGAATAGTTTTTTGGTGTAAAAAAGCATTGTCAGGTTGCCTCTATCAGCAGCCAGTGACTCTGCAAGGCCAATGACTCTATAAGGTGATGTAAAGGATAAGCTACCATCTCTTGTCCCTCCATCTGTACTGGAGATGTTTCAGATACATGGTCACAGCACAGGTCACTCCAGCCATCCCTTGCCCATTAAGGCAGTCCTATGCAGCCCCCAGCTGTAGCTGAGGAGAGAAGAGTTAAACCTTCTCACAGTTTCACAGTTTTCTTTCCAGTCAAGAGAGCTAAACAACTATTTTTAAAGGAAAGCTCAGATTCCCAGGCAGCCACTTGACAGGAAAAGCAGCTTTATAAAAAACACCAAGCACTGAAAGTCTAGACTGTATTATTCAAAATACCAGCCAAGTGCCATCTCCAGTTGAGCCTCAGTCCATCCATGAAGTACTTTGGCTTGAATCAAGGCGGGATTTCTCAAGCCGCTATCTAGCCCGGCAGGGGTATGACTAACAAGATTGTGGTTTTGCAAAGTGATGGCTTCCCTTTAAGGTGAAGTCTAGCTGGAGCCTAGCTCAAGAAGAGTCAACAGGGTAGAATAATTTAACTTACAGGGAGGAGGAACTCTACAAGGAGCCATACAACATAGCCAAGGCAACAGCCTTATGTTTTCCTTACTGCCATGTTTTCAACGCAGCAAAGAAACGTGCACCAGGTTTAACCAGAGCAGAAGATACTGTAGCCTCATGAGGCTCACTAAGTATCTTCTGCCCAGCCACAATGATCTGAAAAGACATAACTTCTTTTTTGGACTACCAAAAAGCCATAAACTCAAACATAAGCATTGCCTGACATATACAAGATAGACGTGCCAGACTAAAAGTTTATAGCCTTTACGTTATCTGCTAAACACTGGTGCTCTTCTTTAACAACTCTGACAGATACTAACAGAGAAGATCTTATCTCCTGACGACCAGGGCCCAGGGAAGATTTTAAAGAAAGGAAGGCCAAATAATCCTAAAAACACCCTTTCCTGGTCTTGGGAATGAGAAGAATCTCAAACAAAAGGAGGCTGAAGGAACTTCTTTAACTGGCCGTTAGAAACCTTAGGGTGAAAAATGCTCATTAATAAATAGATCTGCTTTTCTCTACGAAGAGCTCAGCTGTGGAAATACTTTCCATACACGCCCTCCCTCAAGCTCCCTGTCATATATATCTGGGAAATTGCCGGGCAGAAGAGGTCAAGTTTATGAACTGTAAATGTTCATCTCCTTCTTCTTGTCATCCACTATGACAGTCTCCTACTTTGAATGTTTTGGTTCAGGTATCAAAGAGAGGTGTGGGGAGGTGCCCAGTCAGATAAAACATCTTCACAGCCCAGGAATCTTTTTACAAGGATCTTGAAAGGATCAGGAGAGGACCATAACAAATATTTTACATATGCTGCTTCTTGTAGTTTTGGGGTTTTTTTTTTCCCTTTTAAATTCAGGCTTTATCTGTCATGCCTTTCTGTACTGTCTGTGCAATTGCAAACTATAATTCTCCCTGGACCAGTGCTGAGGAAGAACAGAACATCTTTTTTAATCACGACAGGAAGTAAAAAGGGGGTTCAGCTAGAAAACGGTGCAGGTGCTAGAAAACCTGTGAGGCTTTGTGGGGTGCCAAAACCTCACTGCGGCCCCCCCCGGGGGAATGGCCGGGCTCCCAGGGCAGCCCTGCTCCTGTCAACCAGGGGGACACAGGCTCCCTCCGCCTTCCCAAACTACGCCCCATTCCTGAGAAGCATCACCCTAAACAAAGGAAGGTGCAGTGATCCCGAACACCTCACAGGCAACATGGACGACTGACATTTTTGCTCTTCTTGTTCAAAATAAGTAGAAGCAGCTGCAAAGTGAGGAGGCTCCCACCCGCCTCTCCCTGGGGGAGGCAGTTGTTGCTCTAACAGAGAGCCCTTGTGCGGGGAAGCCTCCTCCACTAACGTTGTTTCCAAAAACAGCCTAAAGCGGCCAAGCATCAGCCCCCACAAAGGTCTCCACAAGGCTCCTGGGTGCCACCCTTAGTGCTGAGGGTGGGTTTGGCCCCACTAGTCCAGCACGGACAAGGCCCCCGAAGGTGAAAATCACCCCCTGCGATGGGAGGACATAACTGGCAACCCCTTCATGGACCAAAAACGGCACCACCACCTCTGTGCAGGAGCCAACAGGCCACCACAAGCAGCTCTACCAGGACCTACGTGAGCTGTGGACATGCCCCCAGCCACGCTGGGTGCCTTTGCCCAGGTCCCGGCCACAGGCGTCACTGCTCAAACCCGGTCCCCACCAGCAGCAGGGCAGTGAGCCCATGCATCACGTCCCTGCGGAGCTGCCGGGCACGTGGCGGGCGGGCGTCCTTATTTAGAACATTAATGACACAAATTAAACCTCCACCCTCCCAGCTCTCAGTAATAAGCACTATCCGAATGTGATAAAAATAGACAAGTGTGGGAAATCAAGCCGGTTAGCAATTTGAAAACGAACAGCTACTTTTAAAAAGTTTTCATACTCAGCAAAATAATCCAAGTAATGACCAAGTAGAAAAGCCTATTCTCATCAGATAATGGCATACTATGAATTTCTCCAAATTCTATGAGACTGTGGCTTGAAATAGTTATTTCACATCCTTAGCGCAAAGTCTGGGGACAGACATGCACAAACATTTCATCTCCCAAACCATGCTTATGGCCGTATTTTCACCATGGCAAAGCTTTTCAGCTGGTTTTGGTAAACTCCATTTCTGGTTGCTTCTGCTCAAAGCTGCTACGTCAGCCTGGTAACGGCAAAGTGCTGCTCATGTGCCCAGGGGCCAAGTTTGGAGACCTAGCAGGAATTCTGCTTGATGAGGAGCCTGCTGGTGAGTTTGCTGCACCTCAGGCAAGCACTCTCCTGGGGCAGCCCCTGTGAGCGGCACTGAGCCCTTTGTCTCGCTGCTGAGCACAGGCCGGATCCAGATCCCCCCCGACGTCACGGGGGTCCGTGTGTGGACATCCTCAGTGGGGACGGACTGGTTTGAACATTTTCCTCCATCAGAAGGTGGCCATGGGACCCTCGGGCAGCCGTGCTTACAGCTCGTGGTGGAAGAGCCACTCTGCTGCGGCCCAGTGCCGGCACTTTTCCACTCCTTTTTGCCAGCAGAATATCTGGCTTTGGGAGAGCTCGCCTAAAATTTGCCGGTGCCGCCTTCTCAAGACGCTTTAAAGCTAAATTGGCTAACAAAAAGCCTCTTGTAGATAAAAGAGCTCTGCAAGTCAACAACTGGCTAAGCAGTTTAAACCCCTAAGTAAGGCATCCTCTATTTAAACGTTATAGGCAAATCTAATTTAAGCTTTTAAAAATATTATGGGCAGGTGTTTAAGTCGTCCGCACACTGGGTTTTGCGAGGGCTTCGGAGGGGGCTGGGCGGCGCTTCCCAGGCGGGCAGCATTTTGTTCAGACAAGCTTTCTGCAGAAGGCCACGTGACATAGGCCAAATAAACAGCATCTGGGGATTTTCAATTACAGACCTTCACCCAGCATGCCTGCACTGTAATCTCTACCAGATGAGGCTCAGGCCTCACTATTTTCAATAATTCACACACTGTGTACACATAACATGACAATAAGGGCATTCATGCAACCGCCTGATTCGCACATCAAAGCTCCCAAATGGCCAGCTGTAAGCATGCTTACTGCTGAATAATTCATTCTTTTCACAGGCTTGAAAAAACGCTCAGCGGGAGTTGGCAAGCTTGTGTTCTTTCCTGTGTGGTATGCTAAACTCAAATTTTGAAAGAGGTACAGCCCCACTAAAAAGAGTCAGAGATCCAACTATTTAAATGTGCATTTGCGAGCTTTCGGATGGCTGCTCACAAAAAAGAAAAAAAAAAAAAGAAAAAAAAAAAAAAGAAGCGCTGCGTTTCCAAGTGGGTAGTGGAGATAAGATGAAATAGCCTACATGTTTTCTGGGGCAGGTGTTTAATAGAAATAAAATGATAAAACTGTTTGCCGGATGGTAAAATATTTTTTACACATATTATTCCTCACTAAATATCTTAGATATACCAGAGGCATAATAGTTAACGAGTTCAGCAAACTTGAAATTTCCACATACTTAGCATAAATTTTCTACTATATGGCAAAGAAGGGTTTAGTTAATACTAACGCATATGAAAAAAGCAAACACAGGAACACCAGAGCTAATTCTCTAACTCCTATTTACTGTTCTCACAGATACGGGCTGAATACTAATTTCTAGATGATATTTTAACAACTCCAAATTTGCAGCTGTGTCTCTGAACATTTAGCTTGCAACCAGCGAGTATTCCAGATTTTGAAAATACTTTGGCATTACACAACAGAAGCATAATTTCTTTAAGAAAAAAAAAAAAAAAAGGGAGGGGGAGAAGGCTCTGCTTCATAATATCAAGTTTTCTTGACTGTCAATCAATGCCAGAACCAGCAGGATCAACTAGTCGTGACCTCTCCTTATAGCAAACACATGCTGCTTACCAGCTGTGGACTGTGTTTTTTACACCCTTTTCTCTATCATTCAGAATGGCTTCCTCCTAATCACAATAATCCCAAAAGTGCTAAAACATATCAATCGTCCTTTAAGCCCTGCCTACAAAAGGCCAGCCGTCCAGCCTTTATGGGCTTGTCCAACAGCAGCTGATACTTCATTCAACTACAAATCCAATTTAGCAGTTACAAGAGGTTTAGCATCACTGGAAAAATATTGGTGTTGATCCTGCACTCTTAAGTCAGCAAATATTCCTTTGCCATATTGTTTAGCTTTTTTGGCCATATTTACACTTCTGCTGGATTTCCCTGAATGACTTCAACAACAGCATTTAACCTCTGAACTGGTAATATTTACAGTTGATCAAACAGCGATTTTTAAAATATGTTTACCACAATTACAGAAACATAAGCCTATTTGTATTCCAACTGTTATGACTCTGAAAAAAACCCCAACCAACAACCCTAAAAACAAACACAGTCATTTTATTCAAAACCATAGAGCACGCTTTATGTACTAGTTATGCAGGATGTTATTTATTATAGCCCTTTGGGCAAGTTCATGGCAATTCTTTCACTTATGTATTTTTAATTGCCAAGTGAGCCAATGCAAACACTTCCTTGATCCCCCTCCACGTTTTTTTTTTTTTCTTTTTTTTCCTCTTTAAGCAGCATTGTATGTAATGCCTTAAAGTAAAGATGGGAGACCCTATCTAGGGAATTTACTGTTCCCCAGCCCAAATCTGCAAAATTATGGGACCGCTCAGTTTAGGCAGCCTTTAATAATGAGAATATAAAGCAGGAGATAACTCCTCCGGCCCCGTGGCAGAGAATGGGAGCTGCTTTTCACTTGCTTTGTAGACAAAATAATCAGTCTTAAACCTGCATGAAGCACAGGATTTCCATTTCCCTGCACCAGCACTTGGCGGAGGGCCGGGACTGCCCAGTTCACCTGCAGCCAAGGATGCAGGCAGGTCCCTGCAGTCCCCCAGGGAATGGGGTGGGGACAAAAAAAATAACCGAGTGTCTTGGACCTGCTGGAGCTTGTTGCTTAACTCTCCACCGAGTACTTCAAGAGCCAAGGCTCCGGCTCCAAATTTAGGTAGGGACTACGCACAAAAGTGGCCATCCCAGGACAGGACCGGGAGGAGACAAAGACCGCAGGGTTCCTAAAATGGGTTATAAGGGCTGTCCGAGTGGGGTGTGTGTATGCAGACACACACACACACAAGATTACAATAAGCCACTTAAGTATTATTATACACAAATTAACTGCTTGCAAAGTGTACTGTAACTGGGTTGCCCAAGAGGACAAGGAAAAGAAAAGATCCAAGAAACAAAATAACCGAAATAATCCCTTTGGATGCTAATGAGCGAACAATTACAATGACTCATTGAAGTTATATCATAATGATACTTCCAAAGAAAAGAACGTTTTGTGTATTGTATTAAAAACAACAACAATAAAATGATCCCAGATTGAAGCAATACCACAATTTAATTTATACAGCAAAAGGGAAATGACCTAATAGTAACACAGAAAGATATTCTCTTCATGTCAAATCTTAACCTTTTGGGTTTTATCCCAGCTTCAGTTGTAAAGAAAACAACAAAAAAGACCCATAGGCACATCTGGTTCAAAAGTCTTCATTGACACTAATGCAATGCATTGGATTCTGTTTGGCAGCTCTTCATACTGGGAAATATTCCACATAAGCAATGTTTATTAATTTTCTTCTTCTGAGTTTTTAAAAACACAGACAGAACATATTTCAAAGAGAGAGAAGAGTGATCCAGAGATCTCTCTGAATATTCATTAATTAATATTTTGTCGGTGTCAGTTGTCTCAACAAAAGAAGGTTTTATAATTTACTCTAAGCCCCATTTAATTAAAATTTAAATGTTACAAAAATGCATGGAAATTTTTTGCTCCCTTGTAATTATATTATTTTGTACTTACTATAAACTGTATTTTACTGCAACCAAAAATGCATTTCAAAACAAACATCAATTTTTAGGCTTCAGAATATACAAAGAAATCCCCACAGGAAAAAAAAAATCCCCAAACTTGACCTTTGCCATCTCTCTGGATCAGCTACAGATGTTTAGTAGATTATACAAAAACCTAGATGTCCTTAATCTGACATTCTTTTTTTTTTTTCCCCTGCTATGATAGGAACTCTAAGTAACCTATCTGCAAAGATCCCATACAACTTCCATGTGCATATGTAATTGCTGTGTTGTTTTCCAAGGTAGCTGCAATTTTTCAGTGACATGGGCAGTTCAGGAAGGAGAAGACTCTTACCCAGCGCTACTGACAGAAAGTCTGATTTGGACAGGAATCCTTCAAATACACAGACAATGGGCTGGCTGACCTGTCATGCATGATGGATGAGTTAAGGGGATTAAAACCACTATTTGCATTAGAATAGATAAAAATTAGCAAAATAGAATTTCTCAGTAGGTGGCTTCAGTTCTGTTTGTTCTCTTAGGCAAAATGAAGTTCATTTTTAAAGGAATTACAATTGTTTAAGTAACGCTTATTTGCAGAGGAAAAATTTTGGATGCCAGTTTGCTTTCTATTGTTTATTCTTTAAGAAATCCACTTCAACTATCACTGCAACAGTATCATTTTTCCCCATGTTTAACATTAAAACATTAAAAAAACGACAACTTTGTAACCACTTTAAACCGTATGTATATCTTAACGCTTGCATGTTTCTAAGCTGCATATGCCAAAAAAAGTGTTTTGAGTTCAGAGAGAGATGATCAAAAAGACCAAAAAATTACTTTAAATTGTGTATTGATGCTTCATTGAGGTTCTGAGTACGAGCCTGTGACTCAAGAACTGTAAGAGGCAGATGCTTGAAATACTGCACATTTCTTTTGACTAGATTCATATTGCACACAGTGATGGTACTTAAAAGACTCAGAAATGGCTGCACAAAGTAACATAACGAAAGACTCGCCTTACAGAATAGCATTATATTGTTTATACAATATAACTTTGAAAGAAATCTGTATGAACAAGTCAGTGCCAGCAAGTAGGCAAACTGATGCAGAAACCCCAGAAACATCCGGGGACCACCTCCCCCCACTCCTACGGAGAGCAACCAAGATTTGTCTGTCAAACGAGTTGTAAAAGTAATGGAGGTTCCCTTCTTTGTAAGGCTCATGCATCTAATTTACAGACAGTAAGTAGCCTCCAGAAAATCCAACATATTTTTAAAAACATGTCTGCGTACTGCCAAATATGTTTTTGAACTCTGCCTGTTTTAACGGTGGACTGCAGTCAAACCGATGATATATTCCACTATGCCCTATAGCAGCATTAATGGGGAGCAAACCTGAGGCATTAAGGAGGTAAATTTCTTCCACTGATGACATTACAAATGGGAAAAGCTGTGACATGATTTCTCAACTCAGCATTTACTATAATGAGATTTTAAGAGAGCAGCTCACTTCTCTCGCTCAGTGATGGGGGGTCTGGCCAGATCCAGAGGCTATCTAAAACAGGTCAATGCCAGAGCCCAAAGCCAGGGATGGGGTCCCACCATACGGCTCCCGGGGAGGGGGTGTTTATCTACAGGCAAGGGAGGACCCCGCAAGCTGCCTTCATTTTCACCGCTACAGACCCTGCGCTGGCATTTCGTGCAGCTCTCTGCACAAACTGTTTATGTAGCTTATGAATTATTTGGTGTCTGCGTCCCATGCAGTTAAGATGCTTTATTTTCACAGCAGGTGCAAAGAGGTATTTAAATTTGCATTATATCCAGGGTATCTGGACTCAGTTTGTGTTAGATGACAGCTTCTGACAGCAGATGGGCCAAGTGGAGAAACGTTTGACCAGCATATGAAAGAGCTTGGGATACATCCAACACTAACCTTGGTTTCCAAGTTATTTCACAAGCACAAAGTAACATTTTGTGGAGATTTTATAGCTAACAATGTCATTCTAGCTACAGTACAATAAATATTTTGCTCCAATTACGAACCCACAAGAGAGACCCACACATACTTGAGCTATAGGGTAAGTCATTTCTTGCAAACCCGATCTCAGAACACGCTTAAAATTGGGACTCCTTTAACTCTTTTTTTTAGCCTAAAGAAAGACCTGTCCATACT
Source organism: Pluvialis apricaria (assembly GCA_017639485.1). Lineage (NCBI taxonomy): Eukaryota > Metazoa > Chordata > Aves > Charadriiformes > Charadriidae > Pluvialis > Pluvialis apricaria. Next base: position 55,871,273 of record CM030012.1, read on the forward strand.
TCCAGGTGTGATACGAACCTGTCCAGATCAGTTGCCCATTCCTGCCTCCCTGTTGATCCCATCTGGGTGACAGACATTCAAGCTAAAGTGGAGAAGAACGATATCCCTGCACTTCTGAAGGATCCCAGGACACCAGCCCAAGAGGAGAAAAAGAAACCTTAATGCCATCCTGAACTCAGGTATGAGAACACAAAAGGCTGGTAAAGAATGGAAGACACTGCTGCTTATTTTGAAGCTCAGCTACGAGAGACAGCAATGAAAAGCTGAGTAATCAAATAATACCGCACCTTAGTGCATTTTGGTTGAATTCGGAAGTGTTCCCTGTAACCTACTCATTCATCAGAGCGAAAAATGCCCGCCTGACTCTTCCTGCCCCTCTGCCCCAGCCTCCGCAGCCTCCATCGACTCCAGCAGTCCACAGTACATCCCAAGCAGTGTAAATACCATGTTGCCCATTTCATTATCACTGAAAACATGCATTTGTGCCTTTCAAAATCTGTAGGATTATCCTGGAGAATCATAAGAATATTTTGCTTCCAAATCCATGAGAGTCCTAACATTTGTAATTTTCTTTATAAATTATTTTACTTACAGTGGTTGCTTTGGATAATGGGAGGGCTCTTTTAAAAGTAATTTTTAAGGGGTTGGACATACCAGAGAACCAAAAGAAAATTACAGTTATTTATAATCTTTTTACCACTTCTTTGTTTCTATAGTAAATCGCTACTTTGACTTCCCAGCTCATGCCTTTACTTTACCCAAACGCCTTTACATTTACCCAAAAAGTGTACTTTTGGAAACCTATTCTTTGTTTGTTTTGGATAAATGAGTAATGGAGTGCAGACACAGTTTCATGCATAATTCTTAATCCCACTTTCTTTAGGCCTGATGCAGTAGGAGAGAAACTTTACGGTCAGATTGTTTTTGTGGCTGAGTACCGTTGACATGGGACTGGGATAGGAGACGGGGCTTCCAGCAGCAGCACTGCTGTGTTTCGTTGTTGAGTCCCTATATGCTCTTCACAGTTTCTGCCTGTTATAGAGGTTAGTTCTCTAAAAATCGTGGCAAAAAAGTTGCATGAAAGATCAATCCTACTTTCTACCTAATGAGCCTCCCCTCCACCCACATCCATGCCAGCACGGTTATCATACTGAACAGCCTCAGCCGCCAGTGGCTTCCAGTCCTGACAGCAACAATCAACATTTCACAAGGAGCAGAAGGACTTTGCTTCTCAGCTCCAACATGCCTTGCTAGGTGCTGTGGGCCCAGGGCTGGCATTAGGACAAGGACAGAGGGACATGTCCCAGTGCAGTCCCCACGGCTAACACCACCAGACTCACAACGGGTACACTGGCAGGAGCTGTGAGCATGGCAGCCTCATGCAGCAAAGGAGGAAAGGTTAAATACACACAGATCTGGAATTGCATTCAACATGTATTAATGCCACTTAGAGATATCTACCCCTACCAAGCTCTCAGTTTGCTCATGTGACTTTATCATCTGTTTAGTCTAACCTGCTGATACGGTAACCTGTAGTCTCTGGTGCTTAAAAGGATTTCATTTTTCTTTTGAACTGTGGCTCTTTATGCACTTTTCTCTCCCCTCTTTCAATACGCGCTCTCTCCTGTTTCCAGGATAACCCTCTATCCCATATTGGTTCAGCTTTAAAGATCACTGCCCTTCTGCCCAGCACATACTGTACACACTCTACCGTAATGAACGCACAGGCTGTCACACACCACAGGAAGGTTACTTTGAAGGCACTTCTTCCTAATGGGCAGAGCCCTGAACAAGACTCCTGCATCTTACTTCTAACTTGGCCAGTGGTCGGATGGATGCATCTTGACACATGGAAAACTGCAGTATCAAGTGAGGGAGTGGTTCTAAGCGACACTGATGCACAGCTGAGACTGACAAATGAAAAAGGGTCTTAAAGTGTTAAGTACTGTATAGCTGGTTTCAACCTTCTGACACTGGTATGAATTCAGATAAGTCCCTTGGCAAAAGGGTATTTCAGATCAGTGGCAGTGCAATCAGCCTCCCCCTTTCTAATTCACAAGTTTCTGCCTATGCAAGCACAGAAATAGTCATCTGCTATAAAAGACAAAGAAATGGTCATTGACTCAGCCAAAGAAATTCCAGCTGACATCAGGCAGAGCTATAACGTATACACAAAGTGATTAAATTAGTGCTGCAGAGACTTATCAAGAGCACTTGCAAGAGTGACATCCCCTTATGCATGTGAATATATCAGTACTCACCCCTCCAGAACCTAAAATGAGCCATAAGCTGATTTTCTGTAAGGACTGGTGGACTTGGTAGTGTTAGGTTAACTGTTGGATTGGATGATCTTAAGGATCTTTTCCAACCTAAATGATTCTATGACATAAGAACAAGAAGTAAAAATATACTTTCTTACCTCAGAGGCTCACAAATGTTTATATGAAGCTATTAAAAAGCTGAGATTTAAAACAACACATTCATTTAAAAGAAAATGAAAGGTTGTTTCTGGTATGGCTGATGCAGTTATATGTTTTCTGTAGGGGGAAATTTATAGCCACATTATTGCTGTCAAGGAGGGTAGCGAGCCACAAGGATTTCCAGATGCCATGTGTGAAGTTTCTCATTTCCCCTACTATACTAAAGTACATTATCACCCAAACGCAAACAAGCTTTAAAAAGTATCTGTCATTAAAACATGTGTGGCCCCCTTGCCTGGACTTAAGAGATTTGCTTTTTTCTTTTCCTTTCTTTTTAAGCCAGATGGGAGACTGTACTGCAGCACTCCCCAGGGGCCTAATACTGATCATACTGATGTCCACAGTAGTACTATGGGCTGCATGCCTACTGCATGCTGCACCCTGTCAGTGAGAAAACCTGGCTCTGCAAATAGTAACATTTCACTTGTAGAAAGCCAAAGGAGTGGAAGAATTGTTGCCACGACATTTCTCAGAACAGCTACAAACGTGAAAACAGGGATTTAAAAGGAACAGAGAGTATAAAAGGAAAAACATGATTGAGTTCCTCCTGTACCTGTAAATACAACTTGCTGCAGCAGCAGACCACTGAGGGACCTGTCCCACTGTATGGGCTCAGCGAGAAGCTTCCTGCACAGGAGACCACCCTCACATCTAGCAGTGTGTTCGCAGAGGTGGCAACCCCATGCCAAAAGGACATTCAAAGGCAAAGACCACCTCCAGGACAGCTTTAGCAAGCCTGTAGCAGAACAATCTCTCTTACGGCTGTCTGGGATTGCTCTACACTCAGGCATGAGGCTTTCGAGTGGGAACGGGTGCTAAAGAATGCCTTGCAATTAATGACTTTTCCAACTCTTACTAGAATAGTAGAAGAATTCAAGCTAGAAAATCTTATGCAAGGGAATTAATTTTTATTCCCCACTGGATTTATTTTTTAAAAAGGAAACGCAGAATTTATGGAAAGGCCCAGCACAATGGTACTGGAAAGAAGACAGAGGTGGAACCATCAGAAGGTTGATGCTGTACAGTCCCCACTGATTTTCTATTTACAGTGAAAGGCACAGTCTCAAAGCAGGTGTTTTGTTAAATGATGTTAACCTGACTCTTTTGCTGGAAATGAAAACTAAATGGGACATGTTGCGTCCAAAGCAGAGCTGTCCCTTCTGTCACACATCTGGAAGCACACCAACAAGAAGATCTTGAGTGGGAGCAAGAAAAACAGTTTTGCTCAAAACAGAGAAAGAAACAAAGTCTATTAAGGACACAGGGACATGCCAGCATCCCTCACTCCAGCTGGAGAACTTCCCCACTTCTGCAGGGCCAGGGGCACAAAGTGGCACCTGTTTCTGAGGTACACTTAACAAAATGAAGGCTGAGGAGAGCACCGTGCCAATGGCAACCAAAATGACTGTATGCCAGTTTTATCACATAAGTTTTTGTCCATTATATCAAGAAAGTTTCCATGTCTTCAAATCTTTCTTATGGTTCTCCCAAAAAGGATGTATGTACAACATAAGCCTCAGATATCAAAAGGACTCTCTTAGAAGCATTAAAGCAAATCCCTGAAACTACTTTTTCTTAATCACATTAGACACTTGGCTTGCAAATATAGCATTTTCTGAAAGAAACATAGATCTGAGTAACAAAATTGATCCCTCTCTGTCATGTTCCACATTAATACTTCGGAAGAGAAGAACTGAATCTCTGGCTCCAGCAACCACTGTAAATAGCTGAAGACTCAAGGTGCAGAACATGCACATTTGATGAAACAGAAAACAGCCAAGGCAATTATTTCCATAAACGTAAGACAAGTCAATATGGACAAACACCTTTTAAAATCTATACATGGCAAATCATTGCTTTGCTGTAGTATCATGATTGAAGCTGAACCACCTGAGTCTTCACGGCACGCACTTCTAGCTAAAGAAACTCATCCAGAGTGCCTACCACACCTGCCAGTGCTTGATACTCCAGTCTTGTTAAAACCCAAGTTAATACATTGAAAACAAAAGTGTCATTACAGTGCTTTCAAAACGATCACTCTGGCTTCTCCTTCATCTTTTCATTTCCATGGGGTTAATTAAAGACTTCAATTAAAATGTAAGCCAATTTATAAAAGTTTTTAAAAATCAGTAACTCAGCTCTTTCCATCCTAGTCTTTATTTTCTATTGTAACATCTGCCATTATGGCAGGCTTTTGTTTGTATCTTTTCCCATTCTTACCTGGACAAAAGGCTCTTTTTTATTCTCCAGATAAAAAAAAAAAGTGAAGATGTCAGACATTTCTATGTGCACAAGTAAGGTCTTTCAAGGGTGAACATAAGCTAAACCTCAGCTCTAAAAACTAGTTCACAAACTGTTATGCCTGAATTATTTGCTGATTCTCTGAGCACTGGAAATACTTTGACTTATGGGTCTGAGAAAGTGAATCTCCACATAAATCAGATCTCAGTCCATCTTCTTTCTGTACCTTCCCAAGCAAGACCCCCAAAGGCTCCTGCCTGCCTGTCCAGAGAGAGGTGTAAATATCCAGGTAATTGCACAAGCGAGAATGCAGTCGGACTCATCTATGTCTACCAGGCAGGCACTCGGTGGTGTACGTACACATGCTGCACAGGGGAGGCACGGGACCATGCTGTGGCAGGATCAAGGTCTCTCACTTGAAAATGTTTTTTCTTAGTCTCTGCCTTTGCTGAAGAGCTGCCAACTGTTATCCTCTGCCCACAGTCCACCCTGCCAGCATTATCTCTTAAATCGAGAGTTGTCCTTGCATTGCTGCCAACAGTAGGTTTGAACAAGTACCTCTGCAAGCAGCAGAACCAAGGAGGCCTCATTTCCTACAGCTCTGGGTCCTGACAATGAGCTTTTCCATGGATTCTGGTGCCTCGTCTCCCAAGCTCAGCCTTCCCCCAGCAAGATGCTCATAGGGTCGCTCTCCCATCTACCCACTTTCCTGTTTTACATTTCCTAAAGAGCATCACTTCTCTCACAGTTCAGTTAATATTGAGCAAAGGATTTGCAGAAGTGACTGGGGAGAACTGACAGGCAGACATTTGTGGACTGCTTTGGAGCTGTGGACAAAAGAAAAGTTTAAGAGAGAGTCTTGTTTCACTGTTGTATTCAAATTTGAATTTAAAGCTCAGCTGCTTATGACATTTGAACATGTTTGTGAACTGTGGGTGAAGAAAACTCATCTCAGCCATCTAGATCCTCTGTCCTTGTAGTAAGCAGTAAAGATCACAGGAAAAGAACAAGAGAGACCAAAGTGGATCAAGAAGTTTTCCTCTTCAAAAAGATTTTCTCTTCTAAACTTGTAGTTTCATGGCTGCGCTTGAGCAAAGATAACAGAAACCTGCTCTTTATGCTGGAAACATTAGTGGACAAAAATAACAAATTCAACCCCAGTTCCTACATCTGGTCCTTTACATAGCTGATGGTTCACATGCTCAATTCACATGCTCTTACTAAACTTGCATTTAAAATAGTTTAGGATTAAGTAGAAATTATTAATATTTTACAATGCCAAAATGTTTATGGGTGAAGAGATTGGGATAGTAAAATTGTTGACCTTATAACTTTAAATAAATGTTTATCTGGCTTTAGGAATGAATAAATTGCACTAAATTATATTAACTATTAATTTATTCTAATTTGAGAAGCTTGAAACCAGTGCAAATTATATAAATTAGGCATACTTAATCCTTGTGCTTAAGACTCCTTAAAGTCAATCTTGTTCCTTGGAATTTGAAAGGTTTCATTGAAGTTGTTGTCAATGGCATCTTAAGGTATGTATATAATGAAGAGCTTGATTTTAAATACAGGGGGGTGTTTATTTCTGTCATAAAATAAAATACACCTCAAAAAATCCTGTTTTCTTTCATATAAATGTCTTTTCTTTGTGGGAAGTAAAACCATCTCGCATTCAATACTGGGCTCAGTAGAAATCATTGGCCCGAAAGTTCAGCATTGCTTTCTACAACATAAAATCCAATACATAACAGATAACAGATTACATTAAATGTGACCTAACCAGTGGGCAGGGTTCTTTATCAAGAAGTAATACCCTTTTACACAAAATCAGTATTTTGAAAGATCATAATCTTAAAGTGACCTATGGAAATATAATGCATCTCATATTCCCAAGAAGATTACCCTAAACCAAAGGATGGTATATGCTTCCATCCAATAAGGCAGGAATACCTACTGAGCCATGTAGGAACAGGCCTCGAGTATAAACACCCAACACTTTTTTCAGGAACAAAGAAACTACACCGCTTCACCTAGGAACAGTCTCATCTGAATGCAGTTCAGTCTGTAAGAGCAGAGAAATTGACCCATTTCACAAGAAATGGCCACGTTTCCATAAGACTGTCTTCAGTCAAGATTTTCCCATTTTTCCTTTATCAACCCACTCAACCTGCAACACAAATGCAGGGTTCAGTTCCAAAAAAAAATACCAGCATGCTGAAGGCATCTGGAAGAGCAGTAAATTACTAGTAGATTGGAAAGATTGATTTGTGAAGAAGTTACAACAAAGTGGAGACATTGCAATCAGCATGTACATGGTGTAAAGACCGAGTCTCCCAGCAATCTCTGAATGCCCTCAATTCCCACTCGCAGACTGAAATCAGTGGGAGCCCAGGACATTCAACAATTCATAAAAATTAAAGCAGGGCAACGACTGTTTTTATTGTTTGTTCTTGGCAGTACCCTCTAAGAGCTTGACGCTGAAGGAATGCATGATCTATGTTGTGACAACTTTGCAATTTAGAAAGATTTAAGCAAAAGGGATAGGGTAGTGAAAAGGGGTGTAACAAGTGACTAAAGTGATCAAAGCTGATGATGGCTGGCATTCTCTATTAATACAGCAATCTCTGTATTATGGGTAGAGACTATTCCCAAAGCAGCTCAACTTACCTGTTATTGACATACTCATTTCCTACAAATCACGGTGAAAGTCCCTCTTGCGTGCTTCAGAAGGCTGTAATCTAGAGGACTGCGGGTATTGTACGTGGAGAGGTTTGCGGGCCGGCTCTGGCACTACATTGCGCTCACGGGCAGAGCGTACAGCAGGACATACCCACTGCAGGTGGGAGTGAAAGGGGCTGATCAATGAAGGCGGGGAGAGCAGCCCAGGGCGCCCAGGGGCTGCTTCGTGGGCACAGCCAAGAGAGCTGCAGTATGCAGCGTGAAGGAAGACAGCTGAGTTGCATAAAGACAGAAGAGAAGCAGAAAGAGACTTTTTGATGTGATATGTGAGAGTATACACAGAGGGATAGTCTTAACAAAGCAAAGTTTAAATATTAAGCAAAAAAATACTTTCTGGATTTAAAATAAGCTCCAAAGAATGTCCCATATTGAGGCACTAAAAACTAAATTGGGCAACGCACTAGAAAATATACCGAGAGGAGGAACCTTCCACCAATTCTTTTTCCCCAATGGATGTATATTTAATATTTTCTTTCTGTATGACCTAAAAATCTACACGTATAAAAGAACGCCGGGTGATAGGCACACCATAAATCATGTGATAGGCCTGCAACACAAATATCCCTGAACTAGCTCAAACTCAAAAACTCTATGGTACCCGTACTGTTATTAACTTCGACTCATATGGTACAGTTTTAGGTAGTCCTACAAGGAGGTGGGAGTTGACTCAATGATCTTTGTGGGTCCCTTCCAACTCAAGATATGCTATGATACTATGACTCTTTTCGGTCACATTCCTCTAAACAGGAGAGTTTAATAGCCACCCCAGAAGGCACTCCTTGCTTATTTGTTTGGTTTTCTTACGCAAAATAGAGAGTAAGAAAAGTACGAAGTGATAAATCACGGGATGATTCCTCTTCAAGAACGGCTGCAGCCAGTTAGTATTGTATTACTGACACTTGTCTTGTTTATGTCACGTTTCCTAACAAATTACACTTTTTATTCAAGCATAGACTCTGCATTTCTTATACACTCAGAATATGCCAAAATACTTCCACAAGTATTCTTTGAGGGAAAAATAAAATAAAATAAGGACCTGCGGTATAAGCAAGGGGCTGTCCCACCTTTAACTTCCTTCTAAGGCTTAACACTAGGCTTAAAATTGTACCATATAAACACACAGAAGCTGAAACACCACGAGAAGCCCTTCCGTCTACTTTGCTTTACACATTAAACCACGATTCAAACAGAGTCCATTAAGGCATCTAAATGTGACTTACCACATGTGTTAATTGGGTGGGGAGAAAAAAAAGAAAACACAACCCTCGAATGTGGACATTTATGTATTCCCATTATTCAGACCCTCTTGATGCCACAATCTCCCACTTCTATAGTTTATAAATGTTTGATTTAAAATATAGCCATTTTATAATTTGTACCACATTTACCTCATCTTACCACTGTTCTGACTGGATGAGAAGCTAATGTAGCCTACACTGTCTGGTCAATTATTGCATGGACACCAGGGACCAATTAATGCCATCCATAAAAGCCTGAATCATTCTGTCAATTAACTAGAACTAACTATGTCATCAGATATATTACTGGTGAGCAAGTCTATTTGGTTGCAATATGTCTTGAAGGAGAGCAGTATCAAATGAATCACAATTGACTTGGACAACTGCTAGCATAATTTCAGAAGATGAAAAGACAAATGTGGTAGTTATTAGTGGTCCCCTGAGGAATTACAGCCAAGCAATTGTAATGTGCTAAGACTGTACTAGCAGGTGCCCACAGCACAAATCAGGCAGAGGGTTAAATCAATATTTTCAATTTCTTAGGATCAATCCAGTGTTTGAACAAGATGGAAACTTGTTAGCAATTGGCAGAATGTGTAAATGAAAAGTCAAACTTCTTATTATTTGTTAAAAAGGAATCAGTGCTCTGCATCATGCCCTTGGCACAAGGTAATGCTTTCATGATCCAGTTGCTTGGGCATTCACTAAAAATCTAGCAGTTCTTAAATTTTAATAGAGTGCAAAAGGTTACTTTAATACACGCCGAACATTCAAGATCTTTAAAAATGATTGAAGTGTCAATAGGAAAGTTTTTGAGCTGTGACAGCAGCATAGTTATTAATGATTAGTGCAAGAAGCAGAAGAAACCTTGATCGCTTTAGGAAAGTCTCACCAGGAATGCAGCTTGACATCTTTGGTACAACTTCACATTTATTTTGTTTCATACGGAAGAACCTTAGGATCATTAAGTGATTCTTTACCAATTCAACAAGAAAGAAAAAAGTGACCTTACAAACTGATTTCATTTATCACTGTTGGGTTTAAAGACGCCTATAGCAGGACTTAAACAATTGGCATCATATTCTTTAGTTTTAACACAAAGGTATCAAATGCACCCTTACATCTTATTATTGTTTTACCAAAAAAAAGTCTCCAGCTACCTTGACAATCAGATGAGGTTTGGATAATACACTTAAATTTGAGACAGGGAAGCATACCCTTAAAATGATACCTTAGGGCACAGCCAAATCTCTGGGCTTTGGAAGCAGAAAACTGGCAAGTAACACTATTGTACCTGGGAATAACCAAATGATGCTGTTTCCATGGTGCACATCCAACTCTTTAAGCCCGTTATTTCAAACAGATCAAAACCATGAACATTTTTCATGTTATAAAACTAAAGCATTTTTTATTAGGAAAACAAAAAGAAAGCCCTGATGGCTAATTAAAAAGAGGAAACTCAACAAAACACAGTTTTGAAACACATATGCCTAAAGAAAGCACCCATGCTTCAAACACGAATACCTTTCTCTATATGTTTGGCTGGTATAGGAATTCTTTGTATTGTCTTCAGTGTTTGGACTTCAACACATGGGCACAGACAAGTGAAGTAGTAGGTGAAGCTCCCCTTTCACAATTGCCAGGGATAGAAATGCTGGTTTTAATGTTCTTTGTTGGCTGTTCTTTAATTGTGAAGATAACAATAATTACAAAATTGGGAAAATGGTGCATCTGACTGGAGTGCTTTTCATCCAAAGGATCTCAGAGCACTCTCAGCAGCAGAGCGGGGAAATGATCTCTCACTCAGCATATGCTGAATTCAACCTGTGAATTCACTGCTACAGAAAGTTATTAGCAACACCTCTATAGCTGCTGTTTTTTAAATAATAGTTGCAGCCTTCACTGATACGGGCCGAAATAATAAAGAGCACTTGAACTTCAAGAAACTGCAAACCCTTTTAAAGCTTTACATTAGATGCTGCAGATGAAGTAGGAGATATTCCTTATTTTCAGCATTTTCACAGGAAAACAAGGGTGCCAAGTCAAATGAAGTAAAAAAAAAAAATCATCAAAGCAGATTTCCCTATTTTAGGGCTGGCCCAGCTAATCTGTTATCAATGTCTAACACACCACAGCTTTGTCTGATTTGCCCAATACGTTTGTCAAGAAGACCTTATTCTTGACGTACATTTAACACAATATGGGGGGCGCTCCACACCACAGAGCATCGGGTCCAGAGTACACAGATTTGCTATCAGTGTTAAGACAACTACGATAAAACCATGGGAATGTAGAACATCACAGTACTTCCTACTAAATTGGCCCCTATTAATTACAGAAAAATAAGAAAAAGAACTCATTATAGTAATGATATAGTTATTCTTTGAAGAATAATGCAGGGAAGATAAGCCCTTTAATCCAAGATACACAGCCAATAGATTTTTTTTTTCTTGCCTAACCCCTCTATCTACGCACGCTGTATCAGTAACAACGTGTGTTTTTGGCTCCCTGTACACGCCCCCGGGTGAAAACCATGAGTTGGCTTTATGGAGGATAGAGCGTACATGTATTTCCTTGTGTTGGACTGGGGAAGCTCGAAGAACCTACACCTTTAAGAAGCACAGCGAACGAGCGCAATCATTTGAAACCAAGGTTCAGCAAATAGGAGACAATAAAATATGGAGTAACTTGAAACCAGCCCACGCACTGCCCAAGAGAAATCTCCAGCTTGTCTCGCTCGCAGACACACCCTTGCAGCTCTTCGGGAAAGCTGTGCCCTGTTTGCAAGACAAGGAGCTAATTGATTCAATCGCCTTCTGTATGCGCAACTATAAAATAAAGTGCATAAAGAACAGCGCGGACATACGGCTCAGCTGACTGCATTAAAAGACTCTGCTGTCTAACAACGCGCTGATCACAGAACAAGCGCCGCAATTGTTCCAGCCAGACGCCACGGGACCAAGAATGCATAATTTCAGTACTTGTGTGTCCAACAGTAGGATATATTGGCAGCAGAATAGCAAACCGGCTTTAAGTTCAGCTATTGTTAACATTTTTCTCTACTATCTATGGAGTTGCAGAGACAGTATAGAAGGGGGCTGGTCCGTCCTCTGCCACCAGCTCACACACCTGCCCGAACGCCTCCTCTTTCTGCGCACAGCAACACATTTTCTTCTTCACAAAGTGGCTTTTTTTTTTTTTTTTAAATCTAGAAATTATATTCTTTAACTTCCTCTGCAACAACCTTTGAGCTGGGGTTTCCACAGTCGGCCAGAAACTGGAGAAAACAAAGTCAATCTTTTCAGACTGAAACTGATATACCACTCAGTACCTCCATTCGATTTCTTTTACAGCGCGATTTATTTCACAGACATTCTGGTTCTGACCCAGTAGAACTCAGCAGGCTGGAGGGAAACTCTGACACTGAGTCTATATAAAAGTTCCTGGCGATGCGAGGGGAGGGTCGTTTGTCACAGAATACCTCTGCTGTACTCGGCCTGAGGTGATGAATCCAAGGGCTCTACCATTTCAGTTCTTCTGAACTATATGCTTAAAAGCAAAATAGGATGAGATGCATTTCAAGCAGAACAAGGAACGTGCTATCTTTGTATTCATGTGGCAATCTTTCTGCTAAGCAAAGGCATCAATCAATTCCACGAACGATGAAAGGGAGAAATTTTATGCCAGGGCCCATTCTGAAAACTCTGAATTCAAACACTGCTCTTGGATCTCAAACATAACAGAACTCACTAGTAATTAAGAACGAGCTATATAAAGCTGGATATTAAAGAAGTCTAAAATCACAAGGCTCATAATATCTTTGAAATGTTATTTTTTCTCCAGAAATGACAATATGAAAAAAATATTTGGAATACGTACTTATTTTCTGTATGGAAAAACTGTATTGAAAATTCTGAAAATCTAGGAAAAAACATACAGAAGGAAAACAATTCTAAGGACGTTTCCACACAGTCATTGAGCTTCTCATATCCTTTCTTGTGGTTTAAATATGGAGTAATTTCACCAAACGGGGCAACAAAGTCAGAGTGATGTAAAACTGAGGTCTGTGTGAGGAGAATCAGCTGTAAAGTATTTATAAGATTCCACAAATTTCAGACACATGACTTACAATCCCCACAAATGCAAGTCAGTGGGGAGCCAGCAGTTCTCTACCAGGTAGACAGGAACTATGATCTTGGTCAAGCTAGAAATTAATTTCCAGGTCTTGGCTACATAAATTGAGCAAATCAGAAAGATAATAACAAACTAGTGAGCTCATAAACCTCATGCCCTCTGCTTTCTGACAAAACCAACAAGACCCATGGACTTCCAAGATAGTGTTTCACCTCAGGGTCTCAGTTGTCTCTGACCCACAAACGAGTGACTTTTCCTGAAGTCACCAGCAATGCCATGATTCAATTCAGTCAAATTCTTGCACATGATTAAATTCAGAAAAATTCTTTCTGGAATAAAGGCAGGGTTCGAGGATCACATCACATCACAGGAGGAAATACATGTTGCATCTGATTTCACATTGGTTTAAGTTCACTGAATTCAAAGGACTTAGTGACAGTTTGCTCATAAAAAAGTGACCCTGTGTTTTTCCTTTCCTTACCTCCTTGCTCAAGTCCCAAGCCCTACACTAACGAAAGGTAACAACCCATACAGTCAGCCATACACTTGATACAAGAACTTGAATCTGATCTGCTATTAATGCTCTTGTCCTCAACTCATCCGTAGTATTCACTGGTCTTTAACATACCTGAAGGTCTGACTTTCCTCCCATTCCCCCATTTTATGACGCTGTAACTTCATGATGACTCAGAACACCCATAACGAGACTTCTCCTTCCTGGTCAACCAGCCTTACAGTCCGACTTCTTTTCAGCTCCTCTGATCAACATGATCCATCTTGATCCTGCTACAACATCTTAGTAGTGCATTTATAGAATAATGAGTCTTGGGGACAGAAAAGGCAGGAAGCAGGATTTCTCTCCAAGGCTGGAGCGTGACACTTCTGCCCTCAACTGCCCCTGAAGAGGGTCTGAGGTGATCACTCCTTACCCCTCAGGTGAGCAGCTCCTCTCATCACAATAACCAGCAAAATAGGTCTTCACATTAACACCCACAAGAACATTTACAAAGAAAATAAAGGCAAGATTCTCAAGTCTGTTGCTACACATAATCTAGTACTTCTCATATTTTATTATTATTGTTTCCATCATCAGCAGTATATTTCTGCCATGTAAAAAATATACTAAAATAAGAAGATTTAAATATTTGCTTTCCAGAATTACATGCTTTGAAAAGCAGAATCGCAACTCTGTACATTCTTTCTTTAACTGGAATTTCTCTCCCATAGTGCTGTGAAGTAGAGAAGAGTATTTTACCATGACCTGTTAATGTTTTGCTTGGATGTGGTGCTGCTGTTAGCCAAAATGAAGGCCGACAATAATCCTGACTGATCATCACTCCAGAACAGATACCAGAACCAGGAAATTTATTGCCGCTAAATAACAATACGAAACTAAATGTAATCACTTTGTGATCAATTTTATGCCATGCCTTTAATTAGAATAGTCATAAAATGTATCTGATTATTTACAAATCAAATCTAGCACCCAAGGTCAAAATGAAACCTAGTGCATCCTAAACTCTGCTTAAAGAAAGAAAAGGAGGCCTCTGTAGTTTTGAAATTGATTGAGAAGTTACTCATGCTCCTGCATAACTGCTTCTGAACCCTGCACAGTTTTGTTCAAGCAGATACACTGAACAAAGGCACGCAGTATACAAATGCTGCTTAATACTTATTTTATTCACAAGGCAATGTCTGGTTGAAAAAAATGTGCCGCAAATTATTCCATGATGTTGATGAAGATGTTGAACTGCTGCATCATGTTGATGATGTTCTGTAAGACAGACACATACAGCCTGCATGATTTAGGCTTAGCATAATAAATGTTATATTTTTATGTTAGATCAGAGTAAATCAGTGAAATCTATTCTAATATCTAAGGCAATGAAGTTGTCTCCCTAGTCTTATTCACAGAAATATGTCCAATCACTTTTGGACTCATACAGATTTCATGTTTATACAGAAGAGGTGACTTCTTGTTTAAACTAAACTTTGCATAAGTTAAATCCCTGGGGAAAAAAATCCATAATTATAGGTGCAATATCATTTGCTGAAGAACACAGCTTTTCAAATTTAATTATAAACCCTAAACGTACTTAGCTAATCTGATCAATTGCAAGTCACCAGCAAAGCACATTCTAATTTTCAAGACAGATGAAATTTTGCCACCTCTCAGCTGCTGTGAGAGCCAACGTTAGGTGAAAAGTAAGATAAACCAGACAAGCATGTTTTCCAAGCACCACATTGCAGGAAATTTTTATTACTGTGTTTGCAGAGATGTTCCCTGCAGATCTTTGATTTGCTAAGGCTGGTTTTATCTTGCTGAGCCTCTGCTGAGCAGCAACCACCCTTTTGAGGAGGCAACGATCCCTTTTTTGACCAGTCCCATCATCCTTTCTTGTCCCAGGAATGCAGCAGGCCAGTTCTCAAAAGCATCTTTATGAATTTATGGGGGCAAAGCTGAACTTCTACATAGGTGAAATCTTGAAGTAGCTCCTGAGAGGTCCTGCTCCAGACCATAGTTGCTGAGCTTACCCTAACAGAGCTGGAGCAGAGACTGAAGTAAAGTCTTTCTCCAGGCACTTGCTCCAGCAACATGACGTTTCCACCGTTCTTCTGCCACTGAGCTGGGGAGGCTGCAGTGTCGGTCCAGCTCTGCGGGATCTCTACTGAATAACCAGCCCCTCACAACAGGAAGGCAGCCGACGTGTTGTGATTCTGGATCATCAAACCCTTCTAGCTTCCTTTATCTTTCCTGTAACATCAACCTGTTCTCCTTTCTGCAACAGCAAGTTCTTTCAGACGGAGACCACCTCCTCCTTGTGACTGTGCAGTGGTTAGTATAATGAAAAATAAAGCTTAGAGTACTGCAAGACAATCATATTTTCAATGCTCCAGCTAGGTAACCATGAGACCACGCGATATATGGCATCTCTCTTAACAGGCCTCTGGTAATTCTGCTTTGGTTGTGCATACTGTCATTCATATGAATGGGCTTGAGAGTACTCCGGGCAAAAAAGGCAAAATTGAGCTCAAAATAAATGGTTTGCAAATGCTAAGATCAATACCCCAGTCAGTCTACTGTAAATAGAAGGCAAAAATTAGCATATACAATAATTGCCAGTTTGTTTCATAGTTGCGTTTCCTTTTATTGTAAACATCATCTTAAAAGCTCCTGATGACACAGCAGTTGCAAAATGAACTGCTCTAATCACAGCATGCTCTCAGGTTGACACAAAGGCACTTCTAAAAGGAATTAGTATCACATTATAATTACATAGCTATAATATTATTTATTATTTGCAATATTTGCAGTTACTTTGAGGTCTCAATTCCATGGTACTGGCTGTTTAAAAACAGTTTCTCAAAGAGCTTGCTTAGCACAGAAAACCAGAGACAACAGGTAGATGTAACGGGCAGGCGAAAGGCACAGCAGAGAGGTAAGAATAGCCTGACAGCTGTGCCAAGTAAAGTAACCAGTATTTTCCTCTTTTTAAATACATTTTGGCACACGTAGGGGCAGGCAAATCAAAGCAATTCAAACGCTGCCAGAGCCCTATTGACATCTATACAGTGTGCTGCTTCTCTATGAAAAAACGAATTTCTTCTAAAACACTCCACAACCTCCAAGGACAGAGAACGTGCCCCAGCATAACCCTCTCTAATCTGTAACAGGCAGAGAAAGTCTGGGCTGGGAGAAACGCACTGAGAAGCACAAGGATCCCGAGGAAAGACAAACAGGTGGACAATCAGGAGCAGAACAGCAAGGAGACCACTGGTTGTACAAGAAAAAACACCGAAGAGTTGCATGACACAGGGTGCTGGGTCTGGCCAAAGCCTGGCGAGGCCAGTGTCTCACCCCTCCACAAAGGAGGGCAATCATGGGGACAGCTGAAGAGAGTTCTCCCAAATTCAAATAACTTGCAGGTCAATAGTGTCCTGAGCCCGAAGCAGTGCCTCTGGATATAATATGGGTTTTTTCTCCTGTCTGTTTGCTCTCTGACCCTATGTAAGCATTTAACTTCTACTGTATCTTCCAAAGAGTTTCATAGCTGAACTATATTTTGTATCGAGAGTTTTCGCCTTTTGTTGCCTTGACACTCTCACCTAAACTTTAAATTACTGCAGAAGAAGCAGTGAGCAGCTGCTCCTCATTCACCTTCTCCGTGCAACTCGATTTTATAGACTCAGCCCTATCCCCCCTGAGTCACCTCTTCTGGATGAAGAGGTGCAGTCCACTGAGTCACTGCTTGTGCTGAAACTGTTCATAGGGAAGTTCTTTGATCCTCCTTGTTACCCTCTTTGAATCTTTTCCAGATCTGCCGCTCTCCTTTTTGAGGGGAGGAACTGAAGTGCGCAGACTATGCAAGGCTGCCCTGGCTTTCAGACCCAGCAAACTTTCTCAATCCTGCAGCACCAAGGAAAAGCCAGACTTCTCAAAAAAAATCCTGGAGCACTTTGTGCAGTGCTGCCACAAAGATTCTCCCTTCTATCACCTAATAAAATTTAAGGCTAAAAATCAAATAAGCACTTGCCACTTTTATTTCCTCGCATTTTTTTTGCTTACTTGCAAGTATGGGAATATTAGCATGGACTGGATTGTTTCAGTTTTTGAAATGTGTAGTCCTCTCACAATATCTTTTGATGTTTTATGGACCTCCAGACATCCACAGACCGCATGCTGAGTAACACTGCTGTTCAGTGCTTTAACAAACAGCCAAACGGGAGTTAAGGGGACAAAACAAGTTTGACTCAATCTGCCTTCTACGGTACGACTAACTGCTCAGGAATTTTCTGTATATATTCAAAACCACTTACACATAATCTGATGCTCATTTCCCATGCTATAAATTCACATGTGTATGCTCGAGTGTGGTTCCCTGTTTTGGACCTGAGGCACGACAGAGATTAACGCTTGCTTGTGAGGATGTGTCTTAATATAGAGGTAAACCCAAGAACCACGGGGTTCATAGTTGAACTAGCTATGAACACCCAGACAAAGCATGAAGAATATAGCCAAAACGCTGTAAGAGACATCACGCCTGTGTTTTTAGGGCAAACACTAATAAACACCAGCTATTTTCTCGCAGTAGCTGACCTATGTGCAATTTTTTTATGACTCACTGAAAACTTGGAACAGCTGTAAGAAATGGTCAGTAAATTTAAGCAAGACGAGAGTGGCTCAGCAATTGTACTGAAACAAAACATTACAAACCTGAGTGATAAATTGCATGAGATGCCCATAATGGAAGGCTTGAGGCTGCTGTTGCAAAGGATCACCCATGAAGACAGAATCACTGGACAAGAGACAAAGTCAGTATCTTCCTATAGATTTAACCATTGTATTGCTTCTAACTAGCCCTGCCTAACTTTGTAGATCATAAACTGGAAAAATTCTGATTGAAAGAATGAAAATTTCACATTTTCTTGAATTTATTACTCACTGACATCACAATTCCAGCAATTCATAAATTTCCACACTGGTTGGCAAGCTATGACCTACAGGGAAAATGTTATGCTGACCTCACTGCAACAGCAATGCTAAAATCAAGAAGACACAGTTATCAGTATTTTAGCATCGGCGTTTAGATGGATTCAACTAGCTGAAAAAACTAGCACGATACTCAAAAGTAAATGTTGGAGTTGTGGCAAAGAAAATGATTGAGTCCATATGTTGTGGAAAAATACATGGGATAACAGCTCCTCGGAAGAAAGACTGCAGAGACTAAATACGATACTTACAATCTACATATCTAAAGATTATAAATATTTATTTTATATTATTTAGACTTGTTGGTAGATCTAAGGAAGCTGCAAAGACGACGTTTATGCTGAGAGAAAGTTGGGTGAAAGAAAACAATTCAAACAAAGTCCCAAAACTCTACGATGGAGGAATATAGCAACATTTTTAGCATTTGATATCATGTAGTCACTTGGAAACATAAGAACTCCTATTCTGCCTCAATCAGTAGCTCACCTAGTTTAATACCCTGTTTCTATCAGTTATGAGCTTTAGATGTTCCAAATAAGGTTCAAAAACATGACAGAATAATTTGCCCACAGCTTATTCCCAGTTTGTAACATGAAGAATATAAATTTATATTCCTTATAAAACGTTTATTTCTTCTAACATAGTTGCACATTCTTACTATTCACGTAAATAGCTGATATTCCCTTGTATCTCATGTGCTACAGAGTCATAGTACTGAAGAAGGACCTGCATTTCCCAGGACTACCACCGGATCCTTGTTAAAGAAAAACTGCTTCCTTCCAGCTCTACAGTTCAGCAGCTAAGTCTGAAAGAGTCCCCCCGAAAATATTTATGTGCACATGTGACTAGTTTTCATTAATGACCCAGGTGTTCCATTCTGCAGTTCCATTTTGCACCTACAGATGCAGTTTTACTGACTTGATGGTAATTAAAACCAATTGCTGCTTTTTTTTTCCCCTCTTCCCCTCCCCCATTTACTTAAGGTCACACATTAAATTCAATGGGATGACTCCTATGGAGCGGTTTGGTTCTGTCTGTCCAAGAGGCGCAAGAAGAGAAAATGGGCGAAGTTGCTCAGTCATGCCTGAACACCCTTTAGTCCATCTCCGGAGCACTGCAGGGGGTGGGAAGGAGACTCTCAAGCCTTCCCACCTCAGGGAGCCACGCAGCATCGCCACTGCGGGTGCTCTATTCCAAGTGCACCCCGACAACCATCAAGCCATAAATAGGGACAATATTTCAAATGAGAACTCAGAGGCATGCCGTAACAAAGTAGCCATCCCAAATTACAATTAATTAAACACCAGTATCAGAACTGTCTTTGGGGACTGGAGGACAGAACCATCCTCGTGAGCTCCTGGATGTACACAGGGGTGGCTGAGAAGGGAACTGTGTGGCTCACTTGCCCCAGCAAGCCAAACCCCGGAGGTGCAGAGAGCAGGAGCACCCAGCCTGTGCTCTGGCAGTGCTACGAGTCCCCCTTAGCACACCTGACCCCAGCCGTGACTGCAGGGCTGAGCACCCCACTCCTCTTGCAGGAAGGTTTATGCGTGTTTAATTATAGGCATGTGCCAGAAGAGAGCTCAGCATTGAGTCTCCCCATTTCTTGCCTTGTTATATTTGCAATACTTAATGTTCCGTAATTGATTACATGCAATCTGTACCAGCTGTAGCTACAAGGCTACAAGCAGATTCACTTTGGATGTAGAGGCAGTAAAATTAGAAACGTTCAGGCCACCGGTGCAATTCAGTGAATCCGTTTGGCAAGACAGAAACAAAGAATTAGTGCACTGGAGACTAACCTTTCAGGAACAAGACAGGTTTACTCTGAGCATTAATTCTGAAAGGAATGAGGTTGTGGTTTCAGTTCGGTCTTTAATAGTCTTCATGATAAAAGCACTACAGATAATATCCCATAATCAGTGATTTCTGATCAGGAGAGTCCAATAAGCAATTTTCCGGCATATACGGGAACTAAGCTACTGCTGTAATCTGAAAAAAACAAACAAAGCAATGCTCCGGTCTACATATATCAACAGAAAACACAGGCAAAACGATTTAAATATTTTGGCTGTCGAGCCATTTGAGGGTCTAGCCACATCTTCCATTAAAATTAGCAGCCAAAACCTCCAGTTCTGCTTTGGAGCGCTCATATTTAGAGTTTTCTTACTGTGTACAAAACATCATCTTTTATTGTTGCTTAGCAGTGGCGACTCCCTCACTACCGGTCTTGATCCAGAAAAGTAAAAGTATCCCAATTTAATGCAAATTAGTTTTTTATCTGTTTTGTTGGAAAAACTGTTGGAAAAAACAGTTTGAATTAAAATCAGTTCATCAGAAAAGTTCAAATTTACATCCCTTCTTTAAAATTAGTATATATGGTTATTATTAATTTCAGAATCACACCATGTGCTCTTTCCTACAGTAATTGCTAACTGAAGTCAACAGCAGTACTGTCATCCATTTTAATGGGCTGGGATCACGCCACAAGACACAAAATAAAGACACTTCTTGTTTCAAAATGCTTAGGATCAAAACAAGAAAAACACAAGAGACACACTGGGAAACCCAGAGGGATGAATGACTAGGAATTTAATTTCTCATTTATTGCTAATATTATTGTTGACTTGCTTGTTAATGTAACATAGCACTTACATTAAGGGGTCTGTGTCAGAGTGACCCACTAATGATGATTTGTATCTGCTGCCAGGATAGGCGGACATAGAAGAGACTATTTCGGTGGTGTTCAGGGGCTATTTCCCTGTCATTTAGGGGATTTAAAGCTCTTAAGCAGTTACAGGCTTGTTTATTTTTTAATAATTAGAGCTGGCTGAATTGTGAGTCAAAGAAGACAGAGGCAGGGTAAGGGGCCCCTGCTATCTATAGTGCAATCGCAGCACAAAGGAGAAAGCAGGAGCTACAGGACTGGCTTTCCCCCCCTCTTCACCAGGTGGGGAGGGTGGAACAGCCTCCTAAATTTTCTTGCGCAATGCCCCAGCCAGCACAGCTACATCCCTCAGCAGGTAAAGGCAGTTCCACATCACCAGAGCAAAACGAAGGACAGGATTTCCTAAGCCACAGCTCTCTCTGCGTGTGTGTGACTGGCGTTGATCCCTCCTGGAGGACTGACCAGACCTCCCTGCTCCACTTTTTCTGCGTGGCTGCGTTAGGCATCACCACTAGCCGTGTACTTGGCCTCCTGCTCCCAAAGCAACCAAAACAGTCTGCTGGAACTGAGCTGCCACTGCAGCACACCCTGGAGTAAGAAGCTCCCTGCTTATAAATATATTTTTTGCACCATGCTGACACATCATCTTGGCTTCCAGGACAATATGGCCAGCGCTGTGAAGCCCTGGCAGCGGATCAAGGGCGGTTGGGGAAGGGGCCTTGGGGGGAGAGGAGGAAGAAACCTCAACTTTGCATAACTCAACTGGACCCAACATTGGATCTAGTGAAGCCATAACTATCTAGCAAGAAGAGCCCTACAGCAGAGACACCTTGTCTAAAGAACAAGCATCCAGCAATGGCAAATGCCCTCTTCTGCCAGAGCAACCTGCATTCCCCGCGGAGGGCTCATCAGCATGGCTGTACCAGCAAAACTCTCCTGGTGTACACACGCCTAAAACAGTCATAGGGATACACCTCCAGCCCAAGCTTTTCAAAACGCCTTCCACCAAATTTCTTCTTTCTTAGGGGTCACCAATCGTGATTGCATAATGAAAAAGCACAAGGGGAATACATATTTAGAAACGTCAATTTGTAAGACAGGGAAAAAACAGCTGCTTGTAATGGCAGGCATCAACAGATGCACAGGGGAGACTGCCCTAATACCAGTTTGGTTGGTTTTCTCTGGTTGCTTTTCAGAACAGTTACTATCCCACCTAGGAAACTGGTATCACCGATGAAATTTGTAACCCTTTACTACAGCGAGCATCCATGGACACAAGTGTCCAAGCAGAATAGGCTGATTAAAATAGGCAGAACACAAAAATATTTGAGTGGCAACTAAACAACTGCTGCTTTTAATCATGGGAGATGTTTGTATCTGTGCAAGTGGGTGTAAAATTCTTCTGTTATTAAGGCAAAACAGTGGGGAACCAAGCCTGTGGCTCACACTGCCACGGCAATCGCCTTACCCTGTCTCCCATCCTTGGCCTCCACTATGTCTATGAGAGCCAATACCAGCAATAAATCAATAACTCTCTACTCTTCACATCTGGGTGTTTGTTTGTTTTTAAATCAGGATCACACAGAAGCCCTCACATATCTATAGCAAACACTGGAAGGAGAACTGGGCAACAGATATTATCCAGGGCCTTGCAAAGCAGATGCAAACGAACACTGTTTCTTGCTGTTCTTTCCTTAACTGGGCTGGTGCTTTATCCACTCCATCTCTGACTATTTAGACTGCAGGCTCTTCAGGCCAGGGACCACCTACTGTGTGCGTGTTTCTACAGTCTCCGGAACAAGGCTTCCATTTTTGCTGGTTCTCCCTAGGCTAGACCATAATAAATATGATTATTTTAACAATAACACACATTAATAATCGTTAATGCATTGCTTGAATTTTCCTTTGAAATGCAATCTGTGCTCTCCTCCCTCTCAGCAGTTTAATTGCTGGCTGAACTTTTCTCAGTTAACCGAAAGTGCCATAGGTAAGATTTCTTCCATTATCAGCACTTTTAATCTTTTGAGTAATTTAAAGCAAATACATCTTTCTCTGTGATTGCAAATGAGCCCAACTGTTGGGGGTTTTCTTTGTGGTTTTTGTTTTTGTTTTGTTTTGTTCTGTTTTTTTTTAATTTTTCTGAACTTTTAAGTTATTTTCTAACAGCAACCTGTCCTGGCAGCGGTAGCGCAGACATGACATAATGCTGGCTGTTAATGGCTACCTAACCCTGACTGTCAGCTCCCCCCAGTTCGATGAGTGCTCCCTTATGCCTACCAAAGTCACCGTGCTCCCGGGCTGGGCCCAAGTCCCAGCTCTGTGGAAGACAACCAGCCCGTGTCTTCCTGGGCTCAGAAATGGGGCTCTACCTCGTTGAAGCGCACCAGCCTGGCTGCTTTTCCACAGGCATCTTCAAGTTCCTGAGGCTGTGGGAGGCCACACCATTCTCAGCTTTCCAGCACGTCGCTGCGGGAGCGGGGCCGTGCCGGCAGCACCGAAAAGCATGTGGGGGCATTGGGGGGACGGGACTAGGCAACAGCTGCCCGGCACAGAGCGATCACCTTTCCAGGCGGGCATCTGCCGGTCAGAAAAAAATCTGAGTAAATGTTATGAACTTCGTTGACATGCTGAGGAGAGTCAGCCAACGCCACCCTGGCCCTGAAAATAACCCCGCTCCCAGGGCTGCTGGTTGGCATCCGGCTCCTGCGTGCCCGGGAAAGAGCACAGCGGTGTCACAGGGCCGGCTGGGTTGTGTCCACACTTTCCTGCCGGGGCTGCGCTCGCAGGGCACGAGGCTCTGCCATGCCCGTCTGTGCCAGCGGCCAGCTGTACGCTAGAAGGAGAAAAGTCCAGTCCCCTCAAGGAGAAAAAAATCCAGCATTCCAGCTGGCTGTTTAGATTTTAAGGAACTATCTTCCTCACACAAAGAATTCCTCTGATTTTATTCCACATCGAACAGAATTCTGTATAGGAGTGGTACATATGACAGAGGGACCGAGGGGCCCCATCACGGACCAAAACCCCACTGTGCTAAGCACTGTACAAATACAGAGCATAGAGATCATCCTTTCCGCAAAGAGCTTACATCTAAGCATAAAATGGAAAAATCTCATTATTGACAGATTAATGACAATCTGTCAGAGCAACCATTCCTATTAGGAGTGTCCTGTGCTGAGAAGTAGTACAGGGCCCTTATAATTAGCTAAGGATAGCTAATCGGATGCGAAAATTGAACAGTTAAAATTAAGGACTCCCCTCCATGGTAATATTACATTAAAAACGGTGGGTGTGATACAAGTACACAGAAACATTTCAAAGAGAACATGCAGACAGGTGACTCCCAGGGAAGAGGCCAACAGGTGGATTTCTTTCATGAACTTCATAAAAACATGCAACATATATGTCCTCAGAACTGGTGTTTGTAAATAACATCTGTGGATTTTCCTCTTTCAGCCCAGTTCACTAAGCTAGTTTTCACACTAATGCTACAAAAATAAATAAATCACTTAAAGGCTATGGATTGAGGGTTTTTGCATATTATTGCTACCTTACATGTATTTGTGAAAAGAAGGTTTTCCTCAAATTACTACTACTTTTGCTTGATCATCTATAATTCAGTTATTAAATATTGGCCAAACACAGTGCTAAACTTCCTGAGTCACACAGCTTTCATAATTACAAGAAGTTAGTACAGAAAAGGTCATAAGTATTTGTTCTGCATGTACAAATTGCATCCACACACAGGGCTTGCAACAGCCTAAGGACAATTTCACACTACTTGTTCAGTCTCACGTTGCTGTCTGCGATGGAGAAGCCTTTTGATATTCAATACAGTATTTGACAGTGTCGGCACGTAGATGATATCTAAGTATATGTCGAGAAACACAACCAGAAGGAGCTTGAGGAAAAAAGATCTTACATCCTCATGTGGTGTAAACGAGCACGCACTCATGCATGCCAGTGAAAATCACGCTGATTTACACGATGTGAGCATCTGGCTCTTTTCCAAGGGTAAGGACTTACCGCCCAAGGGCAAGAAACGGCCCATGACGTTATTTCACGTGGGCACATGATTTTCCCTGCATTATTACTGGGTAACTCCCACGTGGCTTCTCCCACCCTCAGGAAGGAAAGATTCTGACCTCGACTTCAAATGAAATTATTCTGACCGAAATTACCTTGGCCATAAAATGTTCAGGCCCCCAGCTAGGGCCCAAAGCACTACTGTTGTACCACCAATGACTAACTTGAGCATTAGGACTTCTGAATTTTCACCCATTTATTGTGAACAGTCTTGCTATTTACCCCTGTTACACGATCATCAGGATACACGCAGTGTTTAGGTCTAATACTGCAGTCCTGACATTAAAAAACACCCAAAATTCAGTTTCAATATTGCATTAAGCCCTTCATTACAGACTTGTAAAAGGTGTCTAAATCCAAATGTCACAGCAGCAAGAAAACTCTCTTGTACTGAAATGCAAAATAGATGCATTTTCAGTAGTTCAATAAAAACAAGACAGTTGTTCCAAAGTACTTGCTGATCAACAGGATGAAATGAGGGTGCTAAATATGAGAAGAGTGAGCTTGGAATTAACTGAAAGCATATGACAGCAAATAAACGGGGCAATTCTACTTCTCTAAAATTAAGATGTGTCAAATTTTGAAATGACAGTCATTGGTACTTAAATAAATCTATTTATGGCTTATGCACTACTTTAAGAAACTTCCAAAGATGAAGGAGCAACTGTTCCAGACTTCGTACAGTTAATGTATTATACCAGAAAAATGCCTCCTATTTTTGATGTTTTTCATTGACACACACTGATATACATTATGCCATTTGAAAAAATCGCAGCTTTGTCTGTACATAATAACTACAAGGCGTGGGGGTAAGAAACAGCTAAAGCATAAAACCCTAAGGACAAGGCTTCATTGTGAGCATTAAATAATTATTACAATGCAAAATTAGTCAGAGTAAGATCTCTGTTTTACTTCAAGCGATGCGAGGTCTGATCCAGAGCTGAATTTACTGTCAACTCTAGTTACTATAGCATTTCACACTGTATTTTTTGCTTATAATTAAAGGGGCAAAATCCATTTTATTTTTTAACCAACCGGTTTCATATATTAAATCAAATTTCTGATAATAATTAGTTTTAAACTTTACTTTTGCCCTGGTTTTATTTGTAAGTATCTGAATTTTGTTTGCATCTCAATTTGTTTCTTCTTATGCAAAAAGCTCTCTACCAGAAGAAATTGACGACAAAGTGTAGTCACAGTGGGGGTTCTGTCTGTCTTCCCCCAAAAGTGACAAATAGGTATTATTAGGAATTTTGAAATTAATAATTTTGAGAGGAAAATAATGTTCTTTTAACTACTATTATAATTTTTACACAATAGATGTAACATAGGGTCTTGCAGTTGGCACTATACTTTCAAATAATGCCTATATTTAAATTCAGTCAGCTTCTATATTTGCTAAAAAAAACCTGGTACATAAATTCTCCTTGGTAGAGGAGCTGTGGAAATGATTCATAAAAAATGCTGCATTAAACTGAATGTTAGCATTAAGAAACCTGTTACATACCTATCTGATTATTATTTATATTGAGTAGCACCCTCCATTTCAAATCCAAGAGCAGAACCTCGCTGTGCTTGATTTAAAAAAAAAAATATATATATAAAAAAAAGAAAGAATAAATACACTGCAGCAGGTCCAATTGGCAGGGCCAGCAGGGCGAATCGCCTCCTACTTCTGCGACAGCTATAGAACAAAAAAGCCCACACCCAAAAAAATACAGTGGGGGTTCTGTCTGGTGTGGCCTTCCACCCAAAGCCTACACTGAAGGGTCTTCCCCTCCTGCAGCACAGGTCTTTTCCTTGAGGAGAGGAAACACTTTTTTTTCCTGGAGTGTACGCAGATCCAAACCGACGACAGCTGAAATATATGTCATTCTAATGGGTTCTGTCATAACTGGGCAAAACACAGCAATGTTAGAAA
The DNA here is from genome assembly GCA_017639485.1 of Pluvialis apricaria. Taxonomy (NCBI): domain Eukaryota; kingdom Metazoa; phylum Chordata; class Aves; order Charadriiformes; family Charadriidae; genus Pluvialis; species Pluvialis apricaria. The sequence goes on from CM030012.1 coordinate 55,898,274, forward strand.
GCATTTATCAAAGATATGACAGGGCTTTCAAATTAGGCTGCCTTTCAACCCACTGCTTAATAAAAATGTGCGAAGTGATAGAACACTTTACCTCGTCAACATCACTAGCAGCAACAGACTTACTTTCTTTGGGAGCAGCTATTCAAAAGTAACTTGACTGAACTTCAGAGTCATAATTATAGAAACTACAGTTGAGGGATTTTAAAAAAAAAAACAACACCTGCGCGACAAAGTAATTATACAAACCTATTATCTTTAAAAAAAAACATTTCAGCTCTAATAAAGTTGCTTGCTTTCCTTTCCCAAGATGAGCAAAAATTCCTTTGTTCATTTCAGTCCTACAGCTCCCATGAAAGGGGAGTCTGACCTGAGCAAGGGCTGCAGCCCAGGCTCCCCACGCCTCCGCCGCACTGCGGCCACCTGAAAGACAATTCAGCTGCATAGACTTGGATGGTAAAACTCTCTCTAGCTTTCTACTGTACTCGGTGTTTCTTATGTGCTACCTTAATACAAATAAGAGTAAAGAATATATTCCCATATAGTTTTCAAAAGCTTGCTGTGAGGACCACCCCTTATGCCCTCAGAAGTCAAAAGAAGTTTCTGCATTGATTCGGGTGAGGTCAGGAGGAGTCGGAGAAGCTCACGTCCCACTGAAGACACTGATGAGTTCCATTAATCTCAGCTACAAAAACAAGCCCCCATCTTGTGTCACCCTTCAAGCACACACCAAGCAGGCTCAGTTTTTACACACACCCAAGAAACCTCCTTCAAAGTCCGCAGATTTCAATGAAACCAGGAGCTCACCAGCAGTGTTTAATTTTGATAGACTGCAGTTCAGGAAAGTATGCAAGAACATATCTAGCATTAGTTGCTTGGAAGTTTTCTGGCTGGCTTTTGGGATGTGAAGTGCCCTCAGCTACAACCCTGTACATAGCAGTTATTTGTAAAGCTCTGGTTACTGAATGGCACGGCAACTTGCTGTGAGCATCTTTGACAGGCACGTCCTTTTTAGTTCTTGCCTGTTTATGGATTTAGAGGTCTAGATTTAAGCAATCAGTTTTGTATATTTTGCCTTTGGGGTCTGAACCTGGCTGTTATCACAAATATTCACTGTGACCTTAAAGTCATAAGAAATACAGCGCATAAAAAATCTGTTTATATCTTAGTTTGTATATATGAAGTACTCCACTGCTTACAAATACACTTATGTTTCCTTACCTCATAACTTTGTGCATTACGGAGATCTTTCCCTCTCTCTGTTTAGTACCAATGTAGAGTCAAGAACCCTAACACCAAATTTCCATTGCTTAAGCTCCAAATGCTTTGCATTTCTTTCATGGCCATTTCACTCCCTGTCTTCTACTTACAGCACAGTAACAGAGCCAAAATCCAAATTCACCCCAGTTTCTGAAATTTCCTCCAAAATTCACCTCGGTTTCTGAAATTTCCTCCATTTCTTTATTTCTACAGTGGATTTTTTCAGTTTGTTCCTGTGTTCCACACCTGACAAAGTAAGTCCTGTTTAACCGACCCTGACTGCTTCTGTTAAAGCCCTGCCATCCAAACTCCACAAGCCTTTGCCCTCGCTGCTCCTCACTGGTTACGAGTGAGAGATGTGACCCGTCGGCTGTCGCAGGGCTTTCTGCAGGCACCGGGGTTACCTTGCTGCAGGAGCTCACGTACCAAGCTGCCCAGCATGGACGTCCCCACCACGGAAAGAGGTGACCTCCCTGCTGCCGTGGGCACGCCAGGAGGCTGAAGAGGACAGCATTGCTCTGAAGGGGCAAAATCTTCCCTTTGAACACCCTTTCAGAATACCGGCAGGAAGCATAAAACCCCAATGATGACCCAGCAATCTGTGAGGCTGCGAAGGAGAACTCAGGTCCTTAAACAGATACCAGTATTACAGGTTTTAACTGGATTGGTACTAAATGATATACAGCCTCGCTCTGTTTCTACACATAGGTTTGCATTTCCCTCTAAGTGAGGCAACAGCGCAGGAAACCCAGACACAAAACCTGCTGCTCTCGCTGGGCTGTGATTTCTCCCCCGGGTACCAGCCCCTCTCGTCCCAGGCTCACCACACTCACAGACCTGGGGGTTTTCTTTCTGTCTCACCTCACCACCGCACTGCAGCCTCCACCACAGCCTTGGTATCTGAGATTATGAATCAAGAGGACAACGCTGTAAAATAAACTCACTGGTCACGTGCCTCTTCCTTGCTGATTTCTCCCAGAGCTCCTAATAAAACCCATTATGGTAAAACACACACAAAGTGGTCAGGCGCATACAGACATGCACGCACACCCCTATTTATTAGGCAGAGTGGCTTTATATTTCAGGTAGCATATCAGAGCCCTAAACAGAATTTTTAACTCATGGATTAAACAGTTATTCCTTTGTCAAGAAATTAATTTGAGCCTCCATTTTCAACAAGTTACTGATTTTGTATGGGTTCTCCAGGGATATTCAGTCTAAACTGTGCATGGCACAGGTGTTCAGCCCCAGCTGCCTGAGGGGACCTCCGGCAGAGCAGCAGCTACCCAGACAACAGCATCACTGGGCAAATTGTGCAGAGCGGTTTGGGTTTCTCATGCATGCAGCACCCTCATATCCACAACGCTAATTTGGCGGGAATACCGTTAAAAATAACCCCTGACCTCAACTCAACCTTCCAGAGCCACACAGTTTTGCCTGAGAGTGGTCTTTTACAATATTCAGTATTTGAAATAAAATCCCCGCCAATTTTCAGCACAACATGAAATCCTGGCTTGTGACACCCCGAAACGGAACAGTAAGAATATATGCAAAAAAATCCTTGTCAGCACTCTCCTGACTGCAGTGGCTAAGGGCCAGATTTTTCATGATGCAATTTCCCAGAGGAGCTTGTTTTCAGGCCAGAATCTCACCTCATCTCTGCTGAAGAAACTCCAGTGGAGCTGCACGGGTGAATCTGGCTTTTTATGAGTAACCTGCTATCACGGTTTTGTCCTGAGAATTTTGTTCTGTATTTTAGCATCATTCTTCTTAACAACCTGCAAGACAATTTTCTTCAAAGAAAGCTCTTATTAGGCTTTATATCTATGACCTTAGGTTATCTTTTATAGTTTAATCTACACAAGCTTAGAAATCAAGTTTTGCCTGTGGTAGCCAGCCCATCAATTCATTCGATTGTCCAGTACAACTTCCAATTCTCACAAGCAATTTGACAATTGTGAGTATTTCGCACTGCATGTTATGAAGTCTAGTGCTGCAAAAATAATGAGACCTGGAATTACACACAGCATTGCAAGTCTACTCATTTAACCACGAATTTTCAAGTAATTTAGATGTTTCGATAACAGGCATGCTATAGGCCAACCTGTCACATTACTCTTATCACAAAAATGTCATGTGCCTGTCTCCTAGCTTGCACACATGCCAACTCTCAGACTCTCATTGAACCTTCCCTAATTCAAAGATACATAAGCAAAATACATTATTTTTAATGGATGGTTTCATAAATAGCAGAGCCCTCCAGCCAATAAATAGCGCTCTCAAGTCATTTACTAGGGTTTGTAATTTATTAATAGGGGATATATGAATCTTCCTTGACAGTAAAGACAGAAGAAACCTGGGTCAACTTGGCCCACAAGAGGCACAGAGCCAGACTCTGTTCCTGGTGACTTCTACCACGAGTGGGCAAGGAGAGGGGTGTCCTGCCTTTCCCCCTCGGTCCCGCATGAGAAAGGCCCCTTGCTTGGCTACCCTAGAGTCAAATGCCAGTGCAGGCTGGAAAGCTATCACCCACGGCCACCCACTCTAACCCTTTGCCAGGGGGTTAGGACACTTGTCACCAGCTCCTGACGAGCAGACTGGCCACAGCATGTCTCGCGCATGTCCACCACTGCGAAAATAACTTCTCGAGGGCAAAGGTGGTCCATGAGGCAGGAGGGGGCAGCAATTGCAGGAATGGCTGAGGCATGAGTCACTGTGGCAGGGCAGCAAGCCCCCGCTCCTGCCAGGGACTGGGGAGGAGGCACCTCGCCCCCGCTGCTGGGATGGGGTGCCCAGGTGCCCCTCATGGGACCAGGGCTCCTGGCAGCAATGATGCTGCAGGTGACAGCATCACAAATAACATAAATCATAACAGATCATAAATCACACGATTTATGGAATGTGAAGAATTTGTGAAGGGTCCTGTGATTATATGAAATCATAAAACAAACAATAAATTAAAATAAAAATAATTAGAAAGGCAGCCACCCAGGTCCGGCAAACCAGAGAGCGGTCTGGCCTGGCTGCACCCACGCAGTGATGCCTGCTGTCCCGCGTCACCAGACACAATTTCTCTCCCACTTTCTCCTCCTTCACCTACTGGCTAAATCACCGCATGCCCCGGTGGGTGGGAGCGGAGACAGGCTGCATGCCCATAGCTCAGCGCCCGCCCTAGAAATGTGGCTTCACAACTGTTTGCATGGCCCAAGTTTAGCAACCTGTAACAATATCTCAAATCCCTTTCACTGCTGTATTTAAAGTTAGCTTTACTTCTTACTGCTTTTATTTCTGCAGTTAATCTGCAGCTTGGAGCCAGTAAACTCTGAAGCTTTACAGTATGCTATAGTATGGGGTTAACCTGCAGTATCTTCTTAAATTACACAGATGGTTTAATTCAAAGAAAAATGAGCAGGTACAGAAAAGCTAGTCTGAAAGCAGACTGCAAACACTGCAAGTTCAGCAAGTTCAATTCACTTCCAATTCTGACCTGAGATTTTAATAGATTTAATGAATCTGTCAGGTTGATACCATGCAATGGGATAAGTGAGCAGTCAGCTTTGTTGTTCAGGCTTTGTTTTCACATTTCCAATTAAAAACAAAAAAAACAACCAATTAATGGGAAACATTAAAATGTAAGAATGCAACAGCTTTTAAACATACGGGAGCTTTCATCTGGGCAAGAATTTTCCCTGGAAAAGACTGAGGTGAGCTCACAACTTTCAATCAAAGATATCTCTATTTCTAAAAAACTTCGTCGAGGTTGGTTAAGGTTATCACATAATAGATGAATTTACACAACTTCAGAGACTGGCTTTACTGGAATGAATTATTGATATCTTACTTTCATAAGTGAATGACTTGCAAAAACCAACATACAGTACATTTCACTGCTGCAAGCTCTGCAGACTTAATGCAGCTCTGAGAAAGTGAGCCAAATTCTTTCTCTGAATTGCATATCAACGAAAACAAGATTGTAAAGGATACAGTTACTTTGGAAACAGATAAGTCTTTAAAATGTTGAAAACAATTTCTGTACCTGAATCCCATGGATAATTTATGTGGCCTTATGACTGTTTTTCCTGTTTTCAGAAGTTTTTCTCTTCCCTGCTAATTGACAGAAGCTGAACATCTATTTCAGTGGAGCTCTGCCAGTTTATACAAGCTGAGGATGTGGCCCATATTTTTAAAAAGGGAGGTCCTTTCCACTGTTTTACCATCTGCCAAGCTCTACTTTAAGCTAATTAAATAATGTCAAGTTCTAGCAGGCATCTTCAGGCCATTAGAGTTTTCCATTTCTGGACCCCTACAGGTACGTAGCAAGCCTGGCTTCAGGAGAACTGAGCCATAGATTCAAAGGTGCTGACAATGCTAAACGCCTTTTAAAAAGTCAGGAAATATCCTGACAGTTTGGACACTCTCTGTGATTTCCATCCAAAGTGAGTTTGTGCAAGATCTGTGACTGCGAGCAATCTTACCCACTTGGAGTTACTGGGGAATTGCCTTCAAGTATCTGTTTTTTCAACTGCATCAGCACTAAGTCGGATAGCACGGGAAACAAACCTGTGTAATGCCCCGTGGTAGACCAAAGCGTGCAGACAGCACGTCCCTGATAAACAGTGAGGCTATTTATCACGTTGAATCATTCCCCCTTCAGCAGTCCTCTAGTTGCCAACCTTGCCTACCCTTTGGTCCAGCACCTCCACAAGCCGCTCTACCCACCGCCGCTTCCCGCCCCGAGCCCTCCGGCTTCCTCATGGCACCCGGGAGCCGCGACGCTGGCTGCGGGGACCAGCAGCAGCACCCGCCCGCGGGGAAAAAGAAAAGCATTTTATTTACCGTCTACTCTACAATTACAAACGTAACAAACATCGAACGTCTCCGAGATACCTAAGTGAACAGTTACTCCATGTAACCATGGATTTCCTATCATTTGTAGCATTTTCTTTCCCCCTCTGCTATTCATGTGATAAACCCACTTACGCTACTGGTCTTAAAACAGACTGTAAACAGCCAGAGCAGAGATTGTCTCATCTTGTGTGCACAAGACCTACTACAATGGAGCCTTTATCCTGCCTGCAGACTTTCAGCACTGCTATAATTCAAATACTACTAATAATGATAGTGAATGTGGAATAGTATGAGCGAGACATTAACATGAACAGAGAATAACCCTCTATCAACCAGAAGCTCTACAGGAATAATGGAGTATGCCAGCAATACTGGCTGGGTTTGCACGCATCCTGCTTTTTATCCTGAAAGAGCCCAAAACACCTTCTCAAATCTATGGAAGGACTGTTTCAAACACATCGTATTGAATGAAGCCTTTTTATCAAGATGCAGTAGCCTCACATGCCATTTGGGGCTAAAAAGGAGAATTATCTTTCCCAGCTGAAACCATCACTGGAAAAGAGAAGGGAGGCCAGTGCATACCGGCATGGCTGAACGACAAGCTCCGGCTTCTGGTCTGCCTAGGGTAAAATGAGAATTACCCCAGTCTAAATCAGCCCCTCAAGCCTCTCATCCATTACACTGCCCACTAAGAAATAAAAAAAAAAGGGAGGGGGAAAAAAAAAAGCCCAACAAACCATGAATTAATAAGGAAAATATCCATCAAACAAGAAAACGGTACTTCTCACATAGCCTCTCATGCCAGGAGCATCCTGGTTTCAGGCCAGACAACCAAGACACCAGTAAAATTTCACTGTCATTTCAATGACACACTCACACCTTCAAGTTAGCCTCTATAGAAGTACGTGCATATGTGGACACATCTCTGTATAACCTTCCAACCCGATTTAAGTATGTCATCCTACGCCAACAAAGTTGTATTAGTACAAATCTGTACCTATTGTAACTGTATGAGTCATATGAGTACATGGCAGATATTTTAACACCACTTCAATAGCTAATATAAATAAGCCTAAATCTCCAGCATACTTTGATTTATATGACCACTATAGCTCTTCCCCTTCCCTTCCTAATGAATCTATCATATGGAGCCCGAACTCAGATTTCCTTTGAAACGATGTTAATGTAAAAGAAAACGAATGGACTACTGTGTTCAACAGAGCCGACTGGTGTACCGCAATGTCCTCTTAATGAACAAGCTGGAGCTGCCTGGAACGGCCCAGGTTTGGAGGGGGGCAAGGTTCCTCATGGACCTGGACGAAGGTCTGTGCCTGTGAGGCTCACGGGCTTGAGAGCACGTTACGGGCAAAGGGACACGCCGTGGGGTAAGCTGTAAAAAAGGCCCAGGAGTAAAGCAGCATTTTAAAATGCACAGTATTCCTGGCAAGTCACATGCTTTAAAACTGGATGTAAATCATTGCAAACTTCAACTTTTGTTTCCACGGAACTTTTTTAATGTTTTTGCTTTCACACACAGGGCCCTGTTCAGCATCTTGCTGCCATGGTGTTTTTCTATCTTGACAATTCACTTCCGTGAGCAGGCATGCAGCCAACTCAAATGAGACTCAACGCAGTGAAAAGCCCTTCAGGTAAACAGTGTGATAAGCTAAACTGCAAAAACGAGACAATGTTTTTGGACTATGAGGCAGTTGCTATGGAGACAGTTGCTAATTAACTGCATTCAGCCAAGAGAACAAAGGGTTTAAGGGCAGACAGGACTCTGTATCTTAGAGTGAGCAATGCATAACGTCTTAAGCAATCTGCACATCTATCATATCTGGAATACCTGAGCCTTTGCTTAGGTTGCAAAATACCTCAAGAAATGACAACAGGGTGGTTTGTTCCTTTAAATTTGAACTAATTTTTAGGTAATTAATGATCTGTCAGTATTTAAAAAACAAACAAAATCCATACTTAGAAATCACAGGTATCATGAATCAATGCATCGAGTCAGGACTGTATTAAACACTGAAATGATTTACTTTCATTCAGAGTTACTGCTTTCACAGCTAATAAAAATGCCATTGAAAAAATCACTTCTAAGGCAATATAATGCACCTAATCTATTATTCTCTTTTGCATCTTAAAAATTATTAGCTTACAATGCTTGGAAATCTTAGATTAATTAATCCTTCAATTCCTTCCTCAACAAAGTTCTTAGGAATACAACTTAGACCTAAACACTGTATTTACATTAAAATTGGCTATTCTGAACAGACACTGAATTACATTATTTTAAAGGGTTTATATTTTGGGATAGCTATGCATTATGACTCTTTACTATTTCTATAATGCACTGTAGGCCTATAGTACTAGAAAAAACATGAACTTGTCAGAAGCGACGTGAATCCCAGTGCAGCGTAGTTCCAGCTTGTGAAGTCCCTGTGTGTTACTGGGGGAAGTGCCCAGGCACAGCGTACCCTCCCGCAAACCCAAGGGCCAGGGCGTTCACCAAGAGCTGACGAGCCTCGCCGGTGGGCGAGAGCCGCAAAGGCGGCGCTCGGGCCAGACCAGGCACCGCCGCACGGTATGTGGGCAGATCCCAACTCACTTTTCAGATGAAGACTTCAAAAGTTGACCTCTTTTCCTAAGTGAAAGCTGAGAAAACCAATAAAGAGCCAGTCGCTCATTAGAAAGCCCCTTCCATTAGAGATGAAAAGCCAATGGATAAAATACATCTGTGCTAACACAAGATTTCTTTAGGTCTGGATAAATAGGGCAACATTTTTCATTTTAAGTCATTAAATATATGACTTAAATAAAAACAAAACAGGGATTTATTTATTTTTTTATGATTTAGATACTGTTGGGAATTAAAGGGTCACAGTCAATTCTGAAGTTAAGTCCTTACTAAGGGGAACGGGATGAGTTCACACCTCATATGAGGTATTACTTCAGCAAAGCTTGCTACACGCTGAACAAGAAGTATATTAATTTACTACACGAAGGCCTAAGGTTTGGGTTTTTTTTGACATTTTAAATTATGAGGCATCTGCAAACAGATCCTAAATCTGAATTGCACATGGATTTTCCACACCAGCCAATTCAGATTGCCCCTAGACATCCCCTCCAGCATTAATCACTCACCCACGCTACTGTAGTTCATATTTCTTCTACAGAAACAGAGGTCTGCAAGATTCTTAAACTCTTGCCTAGAAATTAGAAATTATTACTTATGTGGCAAACTAAGTTTTAAACATAAGGGACCCAATTCTGCCTTCAGTTACACTGCCATAAATCTTTAAGAACTCCATTAGATTTATAACAGTGTAACTGAGGAGGAAATTGAGCCCAAGATATTTTCTAAATCGGTAATTAAATAGCAGAATTTTAGCTTGGCACAGAGTAAAGGCCTCTTAGATTACGTCTTTGGATAAGGCTACGTACTTTTTTGTTCCTTGAATAATGATGTTATGAACAAATTAAATCAACTTATTTTCACCAGCCTCTATATTACTCTGTGGAAGGACCATATCATCTCATGGAGCATAAACATGGGGCTAAATATTGCCTCACTTTCCCATCCGCTTTCTCTCACTCTTCTCCACATAAATGTTAAGACTCTTTATAGCTGTCCATTATTTGTACATGGTATATGACACCTCAAGGACCTTTTCTTGTTTCGTTTCAAGGAACTACGATATTAAACAAATGTTTAATAATAATAAAACGGCATTTAGCCAGCTCCCTTATTAGAGGTGCAAGGCATCCTGTGGTCACATTATGCAGAGACTGTACTTTTCAGGAGATGCAGCCCTCTCTCCCAGCGCACAGGATGTGGTGCAGGAAACATGGCTTTGCCACGGTAGCCCTCAGCTCCTCAAGGGTCACTGGATAAACTGTGAAAGAGGCCCCTTCAGCATTAATACATAGATGGCACTGGGGGGGAAGAGGGCTCAATTCCCAGCTCTGCTATAAACCTCTTGATGACATCGGACAAGTTATTTAATCTCTCTACACTTCTTTTCTTCATTGGAGTAAAGGCAGCTTGTAAAACTTCCTGTCTCGTAATTTTAATAGAAGTGGTTTTTTCATGGCTATTTTACCTCATTTTTATGTTTGCTCGGTGTTTCCAGTTTCAATGCATCTTTCCTATTATTTACCACTTTGCTAACCTCATACGCCACAGTCCACGCCGTCCCCACCAGCCCTGCGCGTGTCACACTCGCAGGGGTCAGTGGGAGGCTGTAACCTGGGACAACTGCTACCAAATGGGGGCTGAGAGAGATCAATAACCTTTGGAGCAGCCAGGCCAAGCCAAAGGGTTTTCTGAACTGTCCCACCTGCTGATGACATTCCTCTGGCAACCCAGCTATATAGCTCCAACAGGCTTTTTTCACTGCCTCGCGGGATGGAAAATTCTGCGGGTGGCTCCTCCATACGCTATCCCTTACAGTAATTCTTCTCAGCACTTTCACAGCCTCTGGTGATTAGACCTCCTATAGCTAAAAATACACCATGCAGTCTAAACATGTAACGGACAATATACGCCTGCATACCTCACCTATCTAAATATATGCCTACATACCAATCTAATAACTACTACAAATATGAATCATAATATTTCTTTGCAGATAGCTCTCACAGCAGGTTACATTCAGTCGCCAAAGCAAAGAAGGACGGTTCCAGCCAAGAGGTAGCCAATTCGTTGTGTAGACCTCCTTGGTGAGGTCTCTTAAATACATTTTAATTGGCTGGAAGGGAACACATTATATTCACAAACACATATTTGCACATATATGTATGTAGCTATTAGAAAGCACTTATTTCACCATTAATTGTACTAAAGGGTTTATTGCTGATAGTCTATCCAAGGAAGAACTAAACAAATGAACATGCAATTCTTGTTCAAAGAATTAAATGCTGAAGTTACCAGATCACATGAAGACACCTGTTAAAATGATTCAAAGATTACTTTCGCTATGGAAAATTATTTTACTACTTATCTACAGTTGTTAACAATACCCACAAATGATAGCAAGCCTGCTGTCACCGACCACCTGAAATTGGCACCATTTGAGTTAACTTTTTTTTTTCTCTCAATGTCTAAGACAGTAGTGTTACCTGTTATTTTAGGGGTAAAACTGATGCTGAATCCAAGTCGCTGAAGATGCTTTTTTCATTTGTATTCCCTACTCACTTGCATTACTAGCATGACATAAAAGGCAATTTAAACTGTGATTTCAGTTTAAGTAATGCTTTTTTTCCCATGCTAACCAAACACCAGTTGATGTTAAAGTATAAGTAAGCAAAAGTGAAGCAGCTTCAGGCAAATAAGCTTGAAATGTTTTAGCTTTGCTGCAATAATCAGGCATGCTGAAAAAGCATTGTGTTCCTTATCTGCAAACGTAGTATAATCTACCTCACCTACGTCCACACAGATCACTGGATCTCCTTAACACCCCCAGGCATATATTCTGTCCCCAAAATTAGCAGACATCAAGTCTGATACTGTTGCCTATAGACAAACTAAGATTCAGCCCAAGCCAAATCCATTATTGCCTGTTGGGTCCCCTGTCTGTCCCCTCCAAGGATGGCAACCAAACAAGAAATTGGGTTCACGATCTGATATTTTTTGATGGCTCATACACACTGTAACCTCGGGCAAGCTTATTGCCCCCTTACAAAACACAAGCCAGATTTCATGCTAACTTTAATTCTGTGCCAAGTTCCTAAATTCTATCAGATTGTGTGGGTGCAATATAGCCTGGTCTCTGGATTTCTCTTTTCTTTCTTTTTTTTTTTTTTTTTTAAACAAGACAGAAAGGAGATCTCAATAAAAGCATGAAATCTGCCTACATCCAGGAAAATCCTCAGGAGGCTTGACCTAGTTGGAGATGGCTGTTGTAGGAAGGCTGTAATTAAGCAGTTGTGATAGCGATGCTGACTTCTCACACCAGAGAATGCGCGTGTTGACCACAGTTTCTTTTAACAGCGCTTACTTGTGTCCCCTGTAGGTAAAATCATAATGGTGTTTGACTGACATCCCAGCAACTCCCACAGTGTGCAATGCTTTCTCAGGGTTTCAGTTTCCTCGTGAATTTGGGATGCATTGTTGTCCCTTTTACAATAGGTCTAACACACCATGCTACTTCCCTATGTTTAAAAGAGTATTCATGAGATAGAATTAGCACATCTATGTTCATCTGTCTCCTCGTTCCCCAATCCGTATTATTTTTGCTTACAAAAACATGTCTTTAATCATCCAACATAAAAATTTTAGTATGCCTAGAACAAAACCAGAAAAGGTTCAGAGGAGCCTTTTTCTATTAGCTAAGCCATTACTTCTACTGAAAGTCTGTAAATTTAATCCATTAGTGTCCAATTCCTTAAACTATACGGTCAGACTAAAATCATGTGGAAGCCCAGACTCTGAAGTGTTTCTCTCTGATGTTCTAGACCAAGTGTCCCACATTAAATTGTTTGTAGGATAGGAAAATATTCATACAATGGTATGACTACAACTTCTCAAGGGCATCACACAAAAAAAATCCTGCATACATCTGTGAGGAAATCCTTGTAAGACACAGTGAAGATACATATTAATTTTGAATAGCATGGCCCTCAGGGAATTGTGTAAGACTCATGTCACAGCAACCACAGCATTTACTCCCCAACAGTTAGCCGGGCTCACTCCTGTGAGGTGTGGGGTGGGATATAAACCTATTTCTTGGGAGACTGCATTCCCCAGAAAACCAAAGATGCTGTAAAAAGTTCTTTGTGCTGCCACTGCTCCTTGTTCCCTGTAGTGTCATTTGTGATCACACCCACACTGAGCAAATCCACTAGGGGAGAGGGGGAACATTAGGATGAAGTTTCCCTCCCGACGTGGTTCAGATGCCTGGCTTTCACCGCCCATCTCACTGGCCCCAGCTCTGCCTGGCCTGAACAGCCGGCTAGGAGTCTCCGATTCCAGCAGCTCTTAGATGCTGGTGCGAGCCATGGTGATGGTGCTGACTTGTGGCGGTGGTGTGCTGGTGGCGGTTAAGGGGTCAATTTTTGATACATCTTTTTTTTCTGTTACTGGTCATGTAAGATGCTCTCTGTGCTGTCCAAGTCTCCCTCTTTATAAAACAAGAGCTTCTGTGTTTTCTTACCTCTTCTGCTTCCATAAGGATGCCCAGAACAGGATTGTCTAACGTGAATATAACTCACCTTCCACATCCCCACATAAGCACTTTACTGGGAATGTGGGTCAATGGACTGCTGCTATGATTGTGTGAGATAATTCAGCTGGTATTTGAAGCTGGTAAGAAAGGAGACACTTCTACCATAACCTCATACTGGTCTCATGAAGAGTGTGTGGGCCTTACTTGTCTAACCCAAGTTGTCCCCAGGTTGTCTGAAACAGAAGGTGTTCACCCTGACAGGTTTCTAGGAGGGATCCCAGTTCTGCAAGGTATCAGATCAAATAAATAAGTACATTTTCTTTTACGCTATCTACATGCAGGATTTTGGATTATCTTGAGCTCTCAGTACTGTGCAACCAACTAACACACTACATCAGCCCGATCGAGGCTGTTTTAACTACCTCCTAGTGCGGCAACCCTATTTCTTAAGGCTGCAAAACTATGCCTTCTGCAATTACAGGATCACAAGTTCATCTTGTGAAATCAGTGCTGGAAGAAAAATGAGCTAATATAAATCACACTAGACAATCACCTAAACATATCCTGGATGTTCTAGAGAGGTTGCATCACTTCAGTGCTCTCATGTTAACATGCGTCATTTCTAAACAAGGGTTTTACTAAAGGAACAATGTCATAAAGGAAAAACATCCTCTTACTCTGTTTAGTATTGCCATTTGAATAGGACTAGCCATTAAATGACTCTTAAGTGGTCCAATGCCTGATCTGAACCTGCCCTTGTAGGTTCTACTTAGTTCCAGGCAAGAACTAATGTTGCCAGTAACTCCTCTATACAAGGGTACCTACTAGACACTGAGAGACTTTTGCAGACATGGCAGCATCCATACACTTTACTTGACATTGTTTCCCACGAACAGGCTATAAACAACTTTCTGCGAGCTCCTCTTTATATGGATGACTGAAGAGAACATACTTAGGGAGAGGACAAAACCCGAAGTGCTAAAAAGCACTTCCAAAGGATGTCCTGCTTTTTTTGATGCATGATTTTTCAGCAAAACTTTCTAGTATAACTTCTAATTTCCTCTGGAATACATCATTCTCCTGACCCAATACAGCCAAACAGAGTACTTGATTGCTGTGCCATGTATGACCTTGCACAATGTTACTCACGCTTTCAGATGTGGTGCTTCCCACAGCCTACTCCCTTCTGCCTGCTCCCCACGTCGGAGCTGATACCCTTATCATGCACAGCTCTTGCAGTCCCACTTAGATGTTTCCTTGAGGACAGCAGCTTATGGCAGAGGGAAAAAAACCAAAGATTCTCTCTCTCTGCCGCTTTATCCCAAACCATTGACAATTTACTCTTGAAGGCCCAAATAGAAAGATTAAACCCTGTTCCCCCACATTCCAGAAATCCTCGATAACAAGTAAAACCAATACCCTTCATTTCTAACGACAGCAGTGCCTCTTGCTCAGCTCACAGAAGCAGATTGCTCCTTGCAAGCACAGCATGCTGATGGTGCAAGAATATCGCCGGATTGCAAAAATGTTTATAGGCAGATTTGTTCATTATCTGAGTAATTTAAGTAGTAACTTTTGAAACAGACACTGTATCTTTGAACCTTCATTTTCTCCACTTTTAACTGATTGCTCAGCACACGCTTACCGCCTGCCTTCATGCATGTACTGTGCCATGACGTAATACAGTGAGCAATCACAGGATTGCAAGAATGTTTCTAGACAGATTTGTTTACAATCTAAGAAACCCAAATAGTAACTTTCATAATAGGAGCCCTATGTCCAGTGCATTTTGTGTATGTTGCTGTGAGACCAAAAAGAAAAAAAAAAAATAAAAATACAAGAGTGTATCTTTGTGCAATGATTGCAATAACAGATGAATAAACATGCAACTTGATACTTCACATCTGGTATTTCATCACTCCAAATACCTTATTCGCATTCAAATATATTTAATACTGTGGAAACTTTATAAGGTAGTGATGTCTTTATAGAGGCAGTAACTTGCATGGAACTTTTAAAATTAAAAGCAATAGTAAAAATAATTTGTAACATGTTACTGTATTCTTCATAAAGCTAGTTACCTCGCAGTTTCCCAATAGAAACCCAGAAAGACACCTAATAATAGCAGTTAGCTACAGAATCACACAAGCCTACAGAATAGGATTTCTTTTGCCAATGTACCAGTTCAAAGTTTAATTTTAATATTGAATTTATACAAGGTGCTTTGGAAATGAAGACTATTATTACTCATTGTGCAAAAATTATATCATCTGAGCAGAAATTTTTATGAAAGTATCATTTTCCCTTTACTGTCATGGTAATGCTGGCCAAGAGATTTTACGGATGACCTAATAAACATATATAACAGTTTTGAAAGGCTGCTATGCACCTTCTCATGTTAATTAGCACTCGCTCTTCTCTGTAAAACAACTACACACCCTACAAAACTTCCTTTTTAAATAATCATTAATAGACTCTTAAGTAGTTTTGTTGCAGAGATTAATACCTCCAATGCAAATCACGATGACTAGTTTCATTCGTAATTGAAGAGCTGTTTACAGGTCTCAAAAATTAAGATCAAACTATTTTCTTGTCTTAAAGGCAAAAGTCATCTTCGCAGCCTTGAAGCTAAGTTAGCAATGCTGATAGTAACATGTCTGCAGGCGTTATTACACTTGCTAGCAACTTATGTTTCTTTGGCATTGTCCCTGGAGTTGCACTAGTTATGTCTCGCTATAGCTAAATTTAAAAAAAAAAAGAAAGATGAAAACATGCACACGGGGCCAAATCCATTCCCGTGGTAACTCCAGTGACTTCAGTGTTACACCAGGGATAAAAGTAGGGCTGCATTTCACAGCAGCTTTCATTCTTGTAATCTTTTCCAAAACACTCTCCCAGGAGCAAAGACAAGCACAGGCAAATATCCTGCCAATAAGTGAGTTCACAGGAATTGCTACGAGTAACTAAACTGTCAGCAGTAAAAGAACAACAATTGGAACAAAGTACAAATACAGGACAGCCAATGCCCTCTAATGGGCTAGAGTTTTACTATGTGCTGGATAAACAAGGACACAGAAATTCATCGGAACTGATCTCTGAGAGGGGAAGCAAATTACAGGGTGTCCCACTTTGTATTAGTGGATGATATTTGTGTTTTATCAATACTCCTTTTGAAACAATACAGGTGAAAAAAAAATTCTCACCAATACCTTGCAAGATAAATGAAAATAGGTCTGAGTCGAGTCTTTCCTCCATGGGCTACGCTCACCTGCTTCCACAAAGAGTGTGAGCATCAATTCATAGATGTGTTCCTCTATCCTCCTTCAAGCTTTTGTGTTTATTCGCTCCTCACCTGTGTTTTTATTTTATTTACTACTAGTCATTACTGTACCAGGAGCAAAACCAGGACTGTAAGACCATCACAACCACACAAGCACAGGCACACAAGAAGGGGGGAAAAGGAGTGATGGATAGTGCTTTCCTGCAGAAACCTTATCACTGGTCCCTTGGCCTTACAGCGCACTCCCTTTCTCTCAAGAATTTCCAAACTATGGTTCCTGGAATTTGCCCCTCTGAACGAAAACAAGCGTCTTTGCTTCTTACCCAATCATTTCCTATAAGTTTAAAAACAAGAGTTTCATTAAGTTTTTATTTTGTTTTCTGAGGGTTTCTTCAAGGAGCCATAACCCTGTACTGGTGGCAGGGTCAGCAGCAGCCTGAAATGCTCCTGGTCTTGCACAGGTCACAACTTTGTCCTTACAGCCTGAGGATGCCCCAGGGCCAAAAAAAAAGTCAAGACATCGTCCCCTTCTCCCTCCCCAGCCACGGGGCCCTGCAACCATTTTCTGTGGGGGTAGGATTGAAAGTGTCTTGTTCTCATCCTCCTCTGGTGCAGTAAGTTACTTTTTTGGGAAGGCAAGGGGCGAGGAAAAGGCCCTCCCCTTCCTTTGCCTCCTTCATCCAAGATCACAGCTGTAGAGGAACAGCTGAAGCGATTCAGGCTGCCCAGAGAGGTCACAGATGTCCCTCGGTATCACTGGGGCTGCTGCTGCCCAGGTGGCACTGCGGGCAGGCGCCCCTCGACACCCACCCCACACACCCCCCGCATTCCAGGCCCCCCACAGCTCTGCTCGAGCAATCCTCCAGGTCCCCCCGAGCCAACCGCCCAGGAGCCCGTACGCAGCCCTCTTAGAAACGTCGCTTTTAAGGACGATTTTAGACCACCACAAAGAACAGTGAAGAAACTCTGGCTTCTGCTTACATTGTCACAAAGCTCTCATTAAATCAAAGGCAGAGACTTAAAATATTTCTTCAAGCACAATCTCTGCTCTTCTCAAAGTCTCTCTCCAAAGATAAAAAACTACAATTGCTTAACTTAATCCACACAGAGTGATCATTATATTTGCCTCTATAAAGATCATATTTGTTCTAGTGCCTATATCTAAAGGTAATTTCAGTTAGAAAATGAAATGGTGCTCTCTTGACCTTTTGTCTTACATGGTTCATGAATTACTGACACATTACAATATCCCCAACACTATGGAAGCTTAGAGATATTGCAATGTCTCTCTTGTAAGTGAAATAAACTTGGTATGCCACTAAAAGGCATTAAATTATTTTCATTATGCCACACAGAATCTAAAACACTTACACTGTTTTGATTTCAAAATCCTTGGAGAACAATTATGCTCTCAGGGCCATAAGACTCTATTAGAAAGTCCTCAGAAACCTAGCATGGTTTCAATAAATCCTCAAACACTACAAAGCAGTTACTCAGCTTGAAGAATGAAAACATGAGTTCATCCACTGCAAAGTCAGGATGTAAATTCTGCTCATACGGTACCCTGCACTTCCTAACACATTTTTTTCTTCCCAAGCAGGGCAACGCTTTAAGTCAAGTTTTCAGCATCAAACTCGCATACCTCCTTTCTTTGATTGAAAATAAACAAGACTTGATTTAGGATGACCATAAATATAGGAGATGGGCTTATATGCTTACGGTATTACTAGCTAGCAGTATTAATCAGCAATTAGATATGCATAAATGGTTTTATACGTATATAATTTAACAAATGTTAACATTCAGGATTAGAGAACCATTAAATTAAATCAGCGATTGTCAAAATGAATGGATAAATGTGTTAATTTCTTTAATTTATACAATGGCACAAAGAATGCTTCAAAACACCAGAAACTAGATTTCAGGGGCGATTACTGTGGTTGCAGGGCTCCTGATTTAAAAAAAATGCAGCCACCCTTATTTCGCCTGATGAGGCTGTTCAAGCCTAAGTAGGGCTTTTGAGCATAAACACACAATAAGCTTGTTTATATATACATGCTTATGTCCTCCTAGAAAGAGCGCAACCTTCTAATTAAGCAAATCATCTCCCCTTTCCAAAGGAAAATAACACTGCCGAAATGCAATCAAACGAGGCAGAAACGGGCGAGAAGGAGCGGAGGAGAGAAATTCTATTCCCCCGTGCAGGGGGAGAAGGGGAGGGGGGGGTGGGAGAAGGAAGAGAGAGCAGGAGGAGGGGGGAAAAAAAAAAAAAAGCAAAGACCCAGGCAGGAAAGCGGGGCCGGCAACTTTCTGCCGAGGGCAGCTGAGATGCTTCATCACAACTCTCTTTTTCCAGACGCGCCGTTTGGTGTGGCCGCCAGGGTCGCATGGCAGCTGCGAAGGGACGCCGGGGCGGGGAGGGGGGGTACGGGGGACGCGACACACACGGGGGACCGGGTCCTGCCCGCCCTGACACCCACCCCACTCCCCCCGTCGCCCCCCCCCCAGCAGCAGCAGTGTCCCTGTTTCCATGACCTCAGGCGGGGGGGGCACAGCTGGTGGCAGCTGCAGCACCATCTGCTCGGGGCTGCGCCCCCGGGCCGCCCCCTCCCCGCCTCCGGGCAGCCCCGCCAGGTAGGGGCAAGGTCGCCTCTAAGCGTGTCGTCGTGTCCGTCCCCCCCCCTCCCGCCCCGAGGCACAGCGACCGACCGTCCTGCGAGGAGCCGGAGCGAGGGCTCCGCCGCCCGCACCGAAAAGTTTGCGAAATGGGAAAGAAAAAGGGAAGGGGGTGGAAGAGAGAGAGAGAGAGAGAGAGAGAGCGCGCTGGGGGGAGCGGGAGGAAAGCGAGGGAGCCCCACACAGTACATGCAGATGTCAGTATCCCTCGGCGGAGTGTGTATTTATGGAATGCTGTCAGCACGTCATCTGATTTATAGCAGTTTGCACGGAGGGAAGGGGAAAGGAAAAAAAAAAAAAAAAAAGGAAAAAGAAAGGCACGAAAGCACCCCTAACTTGCCTCGTTCATCGAGAGGCTTCTGAACGCAACAACAACTTTATCGCTTCGCAATTTAATATTGCATATTCTGCCACGTGATCACGCAGGCTGTAGTTCCCATTTCTGCACCATTTATTGAAAAATAAAGAAAAACACTTATTTTTTTTTGTGCTCAAGGAGAGACACATTTAAAAGCTTCTTTTAAACATTCCCATTCAGCCACAGCATAGCACTCATTAAAGACACAATTCCCCATCAATATTGCTTCCCAGTGCCAGTGGGGGAGGGACTGGTTCGGACAGTCCTGGGACACGCATCAGCCCAGCTGAGCTCCCTCAGCTTCACAGATTTCTTCAAGATTTACTCCGTAAGTACCAAAACCAGGGCCAGGGATTTTGTGTAAAAACAAGCTGGGCTTTACAGTTCTCACTGGGACAATTATTTCCAAAGGCTAAATGTGTACCACTTACCATACATTTTGCCTTCATCTGATAAGATGATTTTCCTCCTCCCACATGGTGGATAGATAGCTAGGGCCTCCTGAAAGCTCTGTTCAATGTCAGGGCTCCAGACACCTTCTGCATCATTGTCAATAGGTTTATCTGCAGAATCACTCATTCTTTCAATATCTTCGGCAGGACTCTCGCTGCCGCTCCAGCTGCTGGGCTCAATGGTGATGGCTGGGGTCTCCAAGCCTAAGCCTGGAGTCTTAAAGGAAATAAACCTACAAAACAAACAAACAAACAACCCCAAAAGTCATTAAAGATATGGAACTTCAGGCAAACAATTCTGTCTACTTCTGATATTAACAGCAGCTGAGCAGTAATGGCAATAACACGAGTATGGGAAGCACCCAGGAAAAGTAAAAAATTAATAACCATTCTACCTCAAAACAGCAGAGGCGGAGCGATAAGGTTGTCGGAAGGGGAACTCTACTATATTTTCTGTGTGCAATTACATGAAGAGCATCGGTTTATTTTTCACAGACAGTCAGAGTGGGTCTTAATACTGGGGAAAACTCTGCAGCACATGACACATTTCATCTGGCTGAAGACTGGCACCCTTAAAATAACGAGCCCGATCCTCGGGTGGGGGTAAATCAGCATACTTCCACTGGCTGTAAGGGAAGCACACCAATTTATGCCACAGCGACCACCCCAGCCTAAAACCGCTTAAACCTAAAAACAAAAGCCAAAAACTATTGTTCACATTCATCCGGATGTCAGTGGAGTAAATGGAATTACACTAGCGATGACACAGCTCAATGTGATTAACTGGAAAAAGCTGTAATTTTCAGATTTTACCCAAATAAATAATACAAACAGAATCTGGGCTACATGCAAACAGAAACCTTTAAATACCAGAGAAAGGAATTACAAGAAAAGATATATACTTTGACTGTTTTAAAAAGTCTCTGTCACAGAACCATAGCAGAACAAAAATTACAAGCTTCAAGTTGCTGAATCAATTTAATAAGAAATAATTTAATATAGCTGCACCTGCTCACACCACCAGAGCTGCAGATCTGTCAGTGTTCCTTTTATATTTTTGAGAGAAATACAACTCTGCTATAAAGACTTGCTCCAGGCAAAAAAGCTGCTATACCAGACCAAATTCATCTCTAGTGTAATTCTTCGGGAAGTCTGTGAAATAACACCAGGAACAGATTTGGCTCAACATGTCTAGGCATAATGCAGTTTTATTTTGAAAAACGAAGAAGTTTGGTGACTCTAACTGATCTAAGTGGATGGGAGTGTTCAAACATGCATGCATGAGCTGCACACGCACTTAAAAATCCAGTTAGTTGGGTAAACACTCAAAAAACCCGAAACTATAACATTTTAATTTTGGTGGGGGAGATGAAAGCAGGCCCTTTCCGCACACAGAAGAGAGGGGCTTCCCCTTCTGCACACCTCCGTCCTCACACTGATACGCCTCTCGGTGGGGTCTCGGCACATCGTAAAATAACAGGTGAAAAGTGGCAGAACGGCATTCACCCCACCGAGAAAGAAGGGGAGGCCATACGTCGGAGACCGTGACAGCTCTGACAAAACGCCTTTGGGCTGAAGAACTCCCTGAAAGAAGAAATATTTACAGCAGCCCTCACCCCAACTAACCAATCAACCAATCACTAGAGATAACCAAAACCTGATAGTCCAGTCCCTCGGAGGCTACAGTGCCTTGCAAAAAAACAGAGCTGAAACTGGGGAAACGGGGAGTAGTCACTCAGTCTCCCTAACCAACGCTACCGGTCTGATGCCCAAAGTATGGCGTAGTTCAACTTCTCCAGGCTCTAACAGGAGCTCGGAGGGATCAGTACATGCGAAATGGATTCCCAAAACCTTTATTTTCCTTACTTGTACGTCTATTTCTACAAAGAGGCATTTCTTAACTTCACACTGGTTTGAACATTTCAGCACAGTTTATGAAAATGTTAGTGCCTACCCACCAGTAATCTCAAGGCTAATCAGTGTCTCGAACGCCTTTTAATAACTGATAATGAGGGAGCAGATGGATTCACGGGGAACCACACACTAATGATAAGTGGGTGGGAAGTCTGGCCAAATACACCGCTCACTGTCTGGGAAATCCAAAAATGTACAAAATTGTTAAAGTCTCATCACAAAAAGGGAGATGTAAACCTTTGTAAAATAGTGAAACACCATCCTTCATCAATCTCAGAAGGCTGAAGGGCTGATCCAACCCTTGCAAGATTTGAACCCCATATGCGAGGTTTAGCCAAAATGTAAACACAGCAATACTGGGGAAAAAACCTGACAAAAACAATCATGTCCACTTAAGCCTTCAAATACAGGGGGAGTTTTAGGTAAATGAGAGGTAATTGATTGTTGATTGGGATAATTAGGGGGGGGTCAGTTTTACTGCCACAGTTTGGGGAAAAATGGCTACTGGAGATTTTATCGGCCTCACATGATTGAGACCACAGTTTAGCATTTCACCAGAAGACAGCATGGAGTGGGACTGTTTACTGGGTCAGTTCTTCAAAGGTGACTCAGGGAGGAAATCCTTCCCCTCCTGGATCCCAGGCACGACGGCATGTAACACACAGCACAGCCACGGGCATCTTCTGCTCAGCCCAACCACCCTCTGCTTACAAAATCTGCCACAGTCATAGCCTCAAGTCTTATTATCGTCCTATAAACCAGCCCTTGTTATTACATTATGCTGAAATAATAATTAAAACGCACACAAGGAAAACAGAGAGGCTCTAAGGTAATTAATGTTACTTGATATTCATGTTAGATCTTGTATTGTGTTTACTGGTGAGTTTTCACTAATGTGCTATCTCCCTTCCCATTCCTTTTTACCTACTTGGATATCATCTTGAGGCATTAGTAGCTACTATTCCAGCCTCTAAAATGTAAGACAACCAAGTGTTTCTTCCAGAACATCTGTACAATAGGGGTGGGGAGGAACCTGCTGGAAAAAAAAAAAACCTCTCGTACTAAAGGTTGCTTTTAGTGCATTTTGGTGAATGCTGACACTGCAGATCAAGCTAGAGGACCAAGGAGCAAAAAACCTTGTATTATAACCACTAAATGGCTCCCTTTTATTTCAGGAAAATAATGAGCTACTCAGTTAATCACTTCCAGCTCAGCTCTACGTATCAAAAGGCAATTCCACCTCCTTCCTAGCTTGAATTCTAAGGACCCAACTGCGATAAAAAAATTCAGACCTGTTATGCTGGAGTTCAACGTGATTATCAAAGGTAATACAAGCTGTCAATAGATGAGCTTTGTTGCACATTTCTAATGAGCTATCTCATGTGAAAAATGTGGATTTACAGTCCAATTTAAATTTGTAAAAAATTAAAAATAAAAACAAAGAGAAAAGAAAAGCCAGCTGCCTTTGTATTAGCAAACTCCAAATCTTACAACACCAACTTTCAGTGGAGGAAGAGTTAATCTCCTGGAGGCAATTAACCCCAGCCCAGCCTCCTCCCCAAAAGCAGAGCTTGCACACATGACAGATCAAGTTGAAGAGTTCTGTATTTGCTTTTTATCATGTTAACTTTTAGAAAACCAATTTCATGCTTGTACTTTCTGTTAACAAAATTAAAACACCTCCACACTACTCAGAAAAACAACCGAAAAAAACCCCCAAAACGAAAACAGATTTTGGCTAACCTTTTTGTACTTTCTAAGATGGCTTTAAGCACACTGCTGCAGTTCAGGAGGTCTCTGTACAGTTTCCCTTTTAACACCAGTCTCTCTTTCTTACATATTTCAGGACAGCTTCCCCCAGGCATAAAGCTCTTTTAATTGCAAACTTGAATGCATCTTTCTTGCAGTTGCTTTCTATGCTCTCCAGTTATGTCAATTCTAAGTATATCAGGTTTTCTCATGTAGTTATTAAGACACTTTTTCTAGGCATGATGGAAGTATGTGCTCCCCTAAAACAACACAATGTTACATTCAGCAATGGCGAAACTGTTAGGGACAATACTGGATTTTATAAATATGTTTTATAGCCAATCCATTCAATACAGCTTCATGAGGCACAAGATAAAACTTATTTTCATTATGTTCACTTGGTAGAGTAACTTGAAAAGTTACTTCACAAACTCAGAGAAACAAGGATAGCTATTGTCAGAGCTGATCAAACCAATGAATTTAACCAAAACCAAATGACAGTCTGCAACATCTTATCAAGGCAATGACTTCTTTGCTTGCATAAAATGTTCTCTTATGCCTTCACTTTATGAGCAATGCAAACCTGGACTTGCCCAGAAAGTTGCTGCTCACAGACCAACTACTGAGATCAATAGCTCTTCACGGGAGTGTAGGGCAAGTACAGATTTAAGGCCTTGATACGTTTCAGATCCTTCAATAATTGCACAATGAACAAACATGGAAACATTGTCTTTCAAGAGTCATCAGAGCCAAATCTTATTTTACAACATCCTGCAAAAGTTAAACCATTTTCTCTGTTTGTCCAATTAACTTACTTTCTTGTATGTCAGCGTATCGGTGCCGAATGGTGCCTTCACTGAGGCACTATATATATACATAACCACACTAGTATATATACACTAGTATATATACATAACCACAGGAAAGGGATTAATATTCTGCACGTATTGGGGCAGGAACACAAGGAAGACTAAAACCATGCCTCGATTCTGAGAGATGTCTGAGAAAAAACAATTATGTCTGTCTCCCCAGTCTTCTAAATTGTGTCTGCTTGAAAGGTACAGATATTTTTGAGATAATCTGCAATGGCAGCTACAAGAATTTGCAGGTGACAAAGCACCAGCATTGTTACCCACACTGATCTTCTGGCCATGAATGGCTGCAGGAGGCTACCAAATAATTCTTAAAACCAGCCCAATATTTCTAAGGCAGGTCTTTCAGAAAAAAATCTTAATTCTTGAGGTAAAGATTTCGAGCGTTGAAGGGGTAAATTACACTTTTAAGAATACATTTTCTTTTTAGTTTGTGAACAACTTCAGCTTAGCTTCAGTTATATAAAAACAATGGAACCAGGAATCCAACAAGCTTTGTATAAACGTCACGACTATAATGAGCAGATGAGTAAAAACCAACTAATTCTAAATTTGCAGATGGCAAATTTTCTCTCAAGGCTTGAAAAGTTACAGGCCCATGGGATTGTCCTTCTGCTTTGTTCACTGGTGCAAATCCACAGCTGGAGCGCTAAGGCTTCAGGAAAGAACTGCTGGAGAGAATCCAGAGGAAGAAAGTTATCAGATCTAGAAAACATGACCTACCAGGAAAGGAATTAGGTTTGTTTAAATTTAGAGAAGACTGATGTGCGAAGATAACCACTTTCAAATAAGAAAAAGGTAACAGCAAAGCAGAGAAGCAGCTCTTGGCCCTTTCTACCAAGGACAAGACAAAAAGGAAAGAACTTAAGTTGCAGCAAGAAAAAATGTAGGTTGGGCATTTGGAAGACCGTTCTGACCCTACCAACAGTCACACACCAGAAGCAATCAGTCTGGGGTACCGGGGAGCTGCTGAGGGGAGAGGTGTTGTTAAGAACAGGTGACACAAATGTTTCTCAGGAATAATGCAGCTATGCTTAGCCCAGTGTGCGGCAGAGGAATGAACTAGATGATGCCATGAGACTCAGCAGCCAAGACACAACATAAAACAACCCTACAGAGGGAAACCTGCAGTGGGACCACATCCTTGAGTAGGCATGGGGGAATCCAGATGCCCAAGAGACTTCACCAATGTCCTAGTGACCTTTGTCAGCTGCAGAGCAGAAATCCAGGGGAAAACAGGCTTTCTACCGCTGATGCCAGTGGAGCTACATACTCCTTCACTCTGTGTGGTTTCCTCGCATGGCTGCTGGGCACTCTGCTGCGTGAACATCACCGGCAAAAGCCACCTGTGAAGTAGCTCAAGACAAGCAGGATGGGGAGGGAGAGCAAACCACTAGGCTGGGGAGAAGGCGACTCCTTCTTATGCTGGTGCTCTCCATGGGAATTTTGGGAGATCAGGCTGCCTCACCCCCAGCCACCCCGTTCTCCTTCCAGATATCTGTCAAACTGCCCAACACCCCTTATCACATCTGGATTTCTCAAGCTCTTTCTGCACTGTTTAAAGTAAATATCAAATTGGTGGAAAGCTTGAATTTTACTAGATTTTATGTTTTCCCTGACAGAAAGTCGGTTTAACTCCCAGGTACAATAAAACCGGTGCTGCTATTGCTATCAGTACAGAATTCTTCTGCAGGTCTCCATGACAGGTCGATTTACTCCTGAAGAAGGAAATCAGCAGGAGAGTCATGGGATCTCCAAGGGCATACAGAAAACTGCTTCTGACTCTACCTAAAAGAGCATCCCTAGAAAAAATGCCAGACAGGAGCCTTCTCCCAATCTAAAGTAGCATATGGCATTGCTAAGTATTAAAAGTGGAGCTTTTGTTAAACTGTATTTTTTCCAATAAAAAACAAGCTAAAGTTTCTACTTTGCCAGTAAAAGTATCTTTCCAGTGTTTATACAAATCAAGCAGTATGCTTAAGCCTTTAAAAAATTACTTTTTTATTTAAAAACAAATTCATACTCTGGATTCTGTAGCTGTAACACATAAGCATGTATGGATTTTTCTGATTCTTTGAGGTGTTCAAATGGCATTACTTTCAGGAAAACACTATATATATATTCAAGCCATTTTATATATAATTTAGTTTTATCAGGAAAGGTTATAACACAGTATGAAGAATAAAAATTTAAATCATTTACAGAGCATCCAATGGCAAAATCATTAGCTTAAAATGACTTTATATTGTATTTTTGTTACAAGGTCTACTTATCAGCAATTATTCCCTCTAAGAAGAAAGAGCACCAGGAGAGAGAAGCAGCCCATTTCTAGGATAAAGTATTCCTTTAAAACTCAGCCAGACTAATTCAGCTATTCACTTTTGCCATTGAAATGAAACAAAAAAGAGTTTTTCTCTGACTGCATGAACACTTCAGGGGAAAATTCTGATGCTGTGCGTTTTTGGTCATCAAAGAGTTGCATGTAATGATGCTTCTATGCACTTCCTATCATTCATATAAACTAGTTCTGTTCTCCCAGGATTAAAGTTACCTTTTCTTGCTCGGGATTCAACCTATTTCCTAACTGCAAGCTACCTACTTCAGATTTGTCTTTGGGATCTGTGGAGGAATAACACAATCAGTTAATCTACAGCTACAGAGCACCTGTGAAAAGCAGCATGGTGTTTTTTTCTGAAGCAAGTGCATTATGTAGTGAGTGAATTCTGGCGTGACTTTCTTCCCCTCAACTACCGTGCTCAGGGTATGCATAAAAGTAGCAGGAAGACAGACAGTATCATGCCAGCGTGTAAAATACCAAAAACATGTAACTTAACATCAGTAAAGTGATAGTTTCCTTCAAATATAACTGTACCCTGCTCATATGAGAAGGTTTACATGTGTATTTTCACGAACTGTGAGGAAACCTACTGAACAATGAATTACTTAGATCTGCAAGAGTAGGCAGCATATAGGCCTAAATGTGAAATTAGGATTATATGAACTATTTCTAAAAAGAAACCATGCATTCTTCTTGAATTGCTCGTTTTTGCTTACAGAAACAGATTACTCAGCAGAGAGTGGGCTGATGTTAATATATGGGAATTCTTTGCTTTGCAAACAGCTTTCGTCTCTCTGCACTCTTTATGCAACTGACAGAGTATTTTGTACCACTCTGAGGGCCTAATTTATTTTTTTTTCCCCAAACACTGCTTTTGTTGATAAAGAATTATTGTTGTAAGTATGCTGAGTCATTGACTCCAACCCAATTTTCTTTTCCATTAGTTTTAATTTCATACAATTAATAAAATGGTTCATCTTCTCAGTGGGGAAACAACTGGATTTTGACTGTGACTCCACCACACTTGCGGGCTCCGTTGGCTTTGTGCTGGCTCACCAGGACGCCTTCTATGAGCTGCTACAGCTACAAACCATCCACAACATCCAGCTAGTGCCCAGCAATCCAGCATGCAAAGCGCTTTGCAAGGGGCTACGAATTACTCCTGGTCCATGGTCGGCACTGATTACCAAGTTATCACCAGGTAGGTGAATCTTAACATGCCAGTTGTGAATCCCTATCTCATTACGGTCACAGCTGTTTGAGAAACAATTCCTTCCTCATGTGATACTGAAGCAGCCACATTCATCCTAGGTGCTAGCGCTCATTTACGCCCAGCTGGTTTCAATTATAAGGGTGTTCCTGGGATTTAACCCAGCTCAAATACTGCATTGTGGTGGTAACCAACAAAGATTATTCTAAATATGACTTGGCAGTCAGTGGAATGAAGAATAGCGAGCGTCATGTCTGACTTGCTTTTGCTAATTACCAACATGAAGCAAAGGAAAGGATAAAATACTTACCAGCTCTCAGAAGGAGAAGCCATTCCTCCTGCAACTGCAGGAGGCAACTGTGCAACAGCCCAGCTGCTGTGCTCTGCAGCAGGAGCCCATCCTGCACCTACCATTGCCCAACAGGGGTGGCTTGTGAACAGCAACATCCACTACCAGTGTAATGACATGGTGTGCTTACCCCAGCTGTATTCCAGCTGTGACTTTTCTGTGGCCAGAGCTGCTATATTGTGAAGTGGGGATTATTAATATTTCACCCATTCGCCGATTATTCAGCTTTTAGAAGAATGCTGTGTGACCGAGGGGGATCTGCCCACACCTGGGCTGCCTCCACTCCTAGGACAGGTGAAGCAGCTGTAACAAACACTCCCCAGCCCCAAGACAGGTAAGTAAAGGCCACAGTATAGTCCCTCAGGGCAAGGTCTGCAGCCACTGCTTTGCTTGGGGCAAGTTTACGGAGCAGTTTTGCAGTTCACAATAAACCATTCTGCTGCCAACACATGGAAACAGAAAACAAAAACTAGTCTACGTAGCTATCAGGACAATGGGCTGCTTTTTTTACATACGAGACTGGAAAAAGAGACAGAAAAATGGATGCAGATCTTGCTTACGTCTAACAACTGTCTATTCCTTGGATGCTTTAAGTCCAATCACCCAATGGAGGCTGAGGCAGGGGTTCAGTCTGCACAGAGGCTCTGTGCCTTCCTAGTGACTCCACAAATTATGAATTACAGCATAAAAGCCCCAAGAAAACAGTCACTGGCCCTCCTTCAGCTCCAGTACTGTTCTGTGCTTGCAGCCCAGAAGGCCAGCTGTATCCTGGGCTGCATCAAAAGAAGCATGGCCACCAGGTCGAGGGAAGTGATTCTGCTCCTCTACTTTGCTCTGGGGAGACCCCACCTTGAGTGGGGACATCCAGCTCTGGAGCCCTCAGCACAAGAAGGACATGGACCTGTTGGAGCAGGTCCAGAGGAGGGCCATGAGGATGATCAGAGGGCTGGAGCACCTCTCCTATGAAGACAGGCTGAGAGAGTTGGGGTTGTTCAGCCTGGAGAAGAGAAGGCTTCAGAGAGACCTTATAGCCTTTCAGTATCTGAAAGGGGCCTACAAAAAAGTTGGAGAGGGACTTTTTACAAGGGCATGTAGTGATAGGATGAGGGGGAATGGCTTTAAACTGGAACAGGGTAGATGTAGATTAGATATCAGGAAGAAATTTGTGTCACTGTAAGGGTGGTGAGGCGCTGGAACGGGTTGCCCAGAGAAGTTGTGGATGCCCCATCCCTGGAAGTGTTCAAGGCCAGGCTGGGGGAGGCTTTGAGCAACCTGGTCTAGTGGGAGGTGTACCTGTCCATGGCAGGGAGGCTGGAACTAGATTGTCTTTAAGGTCCCTTCCAACCTAAACTGTTCTATGATTCATCTCTCTCTACCCCTCCATACTTTGGCATCTGGACATGGATGCAGACACAACCACCCTGAATGCCTTCGGAGCAAGCCATTTTGTGCATCTAACAGTGGCTTTGCCACTGTTTCAGTCCCATCCACATGGGAGTATGTGAATGGTGGAAACGCAGTCAATAGTTTTTGTATATGCAAATAGACAGTCTCTTTGTAGTTTGTCGTAAATGCCTTCCCACAGCATCCCTGGGCATGACTACTTATTTTTTACCCAAAAGCCAAACTGGAACTATTAATACCACATACCAAGTATTACAAATATTAGAATTAGGTACGTCCTTGATCTCTGGTGTGTTACTAGCTTCCTGCTGGGACCACATATGATTCATTGCTCACACGTATGACAGACCTGGCAGCAAGTCATTCTGTCTAGATGTAGCCCTGAAACCATTCGTTCCCCTGATTCCTTAAGCCTCCCCAATTTTATTGGAGTTGCCATGTCATGCAGACATTTGCAAAACCAGATCCAATCCTTCAGGTTCATAGCTCTCTTATTTTATCCCTGGCTTATCACTAACTGGTTTTCTACATTTTTTTTTTTTTAACTTGTTTTCAGGATGAAAGGGTTTTTTTCCACAATGATTGCAAAAACATGAGTGTTCACTCTAATAGCTCTGAGGTGGGAACAGGGACAGAAAACCACCTGCTTGAACAACTCTATGTAAGTTCAGTCAGGAAAGGGAAAACCAATGCTATTTGAAGGGTGGTCCAACGTCTGACTGGTTCATATGTAACATAAAACTTTCGTCTATATAAAAAATATTTTATATAATGATTTAAGTATTCTGTTAAAAAGGTACAAAAAAGGCACAGTAAAGTAAAAGGTCCATTCATTTACTCAGGTGCATTTGTTTAAACAAGAAATAGCCACAAGATTAACCCTTTCCCTATACCAAGCTGAAGAAGGACCCTTCTTTTACAAAGCAGAAGAAAGGCAAGTTTTGGACAAACAACTGCAACATCCAATTAGTCAAGGCCACCTCTGGAATCCACCGCTGGCACCTTTTTATCCTTCAGTCCCACTTGTTCTCTGCTTTTCAGATGTTATACAAACACACCTTTCCATAAGTGCAAACACACACACACACAGGTACTTTCTCAAACATTCATTGAAAGAGCTACATTTTAGCTAAAATTCATGTTACAAATTAGGAAACTCTGCCAAACATCACCTATAAGCTCTGTCACTCTAAACCTGCTACAGGAGATTGTGAACGCCTCGTGCTTGCCTGAATGTGCCAATTTGGTACCAGGCAAAACCAGGAGAAAACAGTTTTATTCTCCTTTGGTGTTACTACTTGAGCTACTGCCCCGGGCTCCGATTCTGCCAACACAGAACCATTTTATACATATGAATAATCACTCCAAGTTTAATGAAGCTCCTCACATCTCTATTAGCAATTGTTTTGGCTGGAAAAAGGCCCTGCCTATCAGCCCTGGAGGAGCCTGGAAACAGAGGAGTGATAATACTGGGAGGCTCACTTTGGGAAAGGCTGTGGTTTTCTGCTGATAGGACACAGAATTGCAAGACAAAAAAAAGAGGGGAGGGGGGGGGGGGGGGGGGGGTTTGAAATCACAGCACCATGGCCCTCAGCAGGGCTGGGATTTAATCCCAGGTTTCTGGCCTTGTTCTCACCAACTCTAAACAGAAAAGAGATTTCAGAAACCAGCATGTAAGATCAGATAGGACTTGGGGTCCATGTCGACTAGTCACAACATGTCTAGTGGCTTGTCTTCATCACAAGCCAACGCTGGAAACCCCACCTTGTGTTTTTGTGTGTAGAGAAAAATCAAAGCAACAATTTTGTTTGCAAGCTGTCAAATAAAAATATTGTAACTCATTTTGTTTTCCAACTGCTAGCAATAGCATTATGGGCAAATTACCTGCCAAATTAAATTTTAAGTCTGAGTTGTTTATCTATGTAGTACAAAGGAAGCCTCCTATGTAAGGAAATGAGCATTACTAATACAGCGCTTCTACGCTCCAACTTCTTCCTTCCATCTCACACTTGCCTCCAACACCCATCCTTCCACAGGTGGTGAATGCATTGGCATCAGCTTTACTTTGTCAGTATGACTGTCTCATATAGATAGTGACAGATGTATAGCTTGCGTTTTGTCCGTAATGGAAAACTTATTTCTGACATCTCAAATGAGATTTTCCTCAGAAGTAAGGGTGCTTTTATGGAGGACTTACATCTTCTACAAGGGAGTAGAAAACACTCTACCTGCTGAGATACTGAAACAATCCCAAACTGTGGCAATCTTTAATTGCTAAACATAGTAAAACCTACAATGACTAGCTCTAGCATTTTCAAAACTCAATATAATAGTCATGTACTTATTCTGCAGTTCTCTTGTAGTTATTGCCTGTTGAGGAAGCAATTTTTGTCTTAAGCTCCGACTTACGTTTCCAGTCTATTTCAACTCCTTGTTCACTGTAGTTTAATCCTGCTTCAGGAGGTGTCAATTTTCCACAAAAATAACTTTGCTGGCACCCATTATGATTGTGAATTCACTGGACGCCGGCAGAGTTAAAGAAGAGATGGTGTGGTCCAGGCAGCAGAAAACAAAACATATATAAAAACCCAAACAAAAAGTACAAGCCTAGGAACTAATCCTCATAATTCTAGTGGACTTTAAAAATCTTGAATTTAACAGAAATACTGATTTCCCAGCACACTGTCATTTCTGCCACAGCACCCCTTCCTCCTCTCTGCTCACCATTCACAGTTTCGCAGGCAATCAATGCCTGCCTCTTGCTCTGCTTGAAGAACGGCTGTCCTGCCCAAGACCTCGCTTCTTATTTCCAGCCCCATCAGTAGGCCCAAGTGGCTCTCAGGAGCTGCCCTGATAAAGGCGTGCATGCCTTCTGATGAAGCAGCAACCGTAACGCCAGGATCTCCCTGACCGGGGTGGGTATGTGGGAGCATGTCCATGCCTACCTAACCTCAGCAGAACCCAGCCATTTTCCCCCACCTGAGTCACCCTTCTGCCGCACTGCAGCTGGAGCTGTTTCTTGGAAAGGAAGTGTTGGACTCATCCCACCCAGCACGGAGGTCTGCGCTGGGGATTTTCACTGCTGTCTGCTCACTCATGACTGGAACTATCGTCTGCCCCTGCCACATGTGGAAGAGCGGGGTGGTAAATGAGGACAAACAGAAAGCCTTGCAGAAAGACTTGCCAATCGTATCCTTGGCTGTGCCAACCGTATCCTTGGCTGCATCAGAAGAAGTGTGGCCAGCAGGTCAAGGGAGGTGATTCTGCCCCTCTACTCCACTCTCGTGAGATCCCACCTGGAGTACTGCATCCAGCTCTGGAGCCCCCAACGTAAAAAGGACATGGACCTGTTGGAGCGGGTCCAGAGGAGGCCACGAGGATGATCCAAGGGCTGGAGCACCTCTCCTATGAGGAAGGGCTGAGAGAGTTGGGGCTGTTCAGCCTGAAGAAGAGAATGCTCCGGGGAGACCTTATGGCAGCCTTTCAGTACCTAAAGGGGGCCTACAGGAGAGATGGGGAAGGACTTTTTACAAGGGCATGTGATAGGATGAGGGGGAATGGCTTCAAACTGGAAGAGGGTAGATGTAGATTAGATATCAGGAAGAAATTTGTCACTTTGAGGGTGGTAAGGCACTGGAACAGGTTGCCCAGAGAAGTTTTTGAGGCCCCATCCCTGGAGGTGTTTAAGGCCAGGCTGGATGGGGCCTTGGGCAACCTGGTCTAGTGGGAGGTGTCCCTGCCCATGGCAGGAGGATTGGAACTCGATCATCTTCAAGGTCCCTTCCAACCTAAACCATTCTATGATTTTGTGAAAGGAGCCTGTCCAAAGCAATGAGAGAAACATCCAGCCAAGGTGCTGATCACCAAGGATCCACAGGCACATCTAAGCTGGAGGACCAGTGCTGCCACCAGGGTGATGTTAAACGGCCTACTGTAACTAATTTTACTGTATATTTTCTCCGTAAGACTCTGATTGGGTTCAAGAAGACCTGAAGCGGTTGTGTTGGCCACACATTGTACATGCTGCTCCTGAAAAGGTGCAAGCACTGCAGCATCCAGCTCGGTTCCCTGGCCAATATGGGCAGAAATACCTTCCCAAAACAATGCTGTTATTTAGACTGCAAGGTCTCTGAAGGAGATAGAAGGTGGTTTCTTGATGTTTTTGATATAGTCTTATCATCCTAATTAGGGTGTTCAGGAGACAGTTTTGTAGTAATACAAAAATATATTAAATTCTACAGATTCCCTGGGGAAGGAGAGTACGCAATACAGTTCCAATAATGTGTTCAATGACAAAAGAAAAGTGTCTCTCCCTACAGTGGTCAAGAATACTTCACTAAAACCAGGTGATAGTTGCACTGTCTAGCATAAATACAATGCTTCTAACACAAGCATTATTTAGTATCTGAAGGTTAGAGCGCATCAAAATCTATTTATGAAGAACAGTTAATGCTCATGAATGCACACAGTTCTATACCAAAATGTTTTGTCAATCTCAGAAAAAGACAAATAGACTCAATTATTTATATTTTTAAATTACATGAAATCACATTTGCTCTTCAAAATTACCTCTGTTTTTCATAATGTTGTCTATATACAAAAGTTTCTTTAACTCAATGAATGCTTTTGTTGTAGGGAAAACTCAACACTTGTAGCATGGCTTCTCTAATATGTTTCAAGTTAGAGGGTAAGGGTGGTTTCATGTTGATAGTTGAGACTTCAAATTTCACAATTCAATTCACCCCCACAAAACACCATTAGAACTCTGCACTTTGTTCTTATTAAATTCAACGTTGCAGGCTTTCCAGTCCTTGAAGGGTAGACCTCTCTTTAAGCTAGAATAATTTCTGGAGTTGCACAGTAAGCAAATGTCAAAATGGCAAGTCTCTGGGAGATCTGACTATCAATCTTGATCTATCTAGTGGTGTTTCTACTGAATCTAACACGTCAAGAAAAGGATTAGAGTGCCCTTGAGTCTTCTCCTGCTTAGCCACTGACTTGCTATATGATCCTTTAAACCTTCTGATGCTTTACCATTTGCCATATCCTCTTTGCTGAGAAGCTCAGTCTGGCTGTGATCCAGTGCCTTCAAAACCAAGCAGGCCTTTATCTACTTACTGCCAGCAAAAGCCTTGGAAATCCTAGGCAAATGTATTTCATTTGAGTATTTTTGTGATTATTATTAAATGAATATAAAGAAGGAGAGAGTGACCCAGGCAAAAAACAATGACCCAGAAAGGGAATGAGCCAGGAAATGACCCAGAGAAAAGAAAGTATTTTGGCTTTCTTCCTCCAACTAGCAGTTGGTTTCCTCAAATCACATTTTTTTAATTTTATTTGAAAGTATAAAAAAAAAATCCTGATGAACATTACAATAGAAGTAAGCTTGGCTCTTGGTAGAGAAACATTATGACTTAGAGCCAAGGACATTTATTTTTCACATTTGAATTATTTTTTGAACAGCATTTCCTGGCTCAATGTCACTGCACCACAGATAGATATGATAGCAGATAAGTGTATGAGATTCTAGATCAACAAGAATGTTTCTTTTACAATGAATGCATTTGTAGTCAGCGCTCAAAAGTGGTTTTATTTCTGCTATGCATGAAATATGTTGTATTACACGCTGTTTTAATAATACACTTTTCTTTTTAAAACGGAATGTAATTCATATTCTCTGACACTGCAGCTGCAATTCGATAGCTGGATTTACTAACCAGGTGGATTTACAGTAACAAACTCTTCAATTTTCTTTCCCCTCTCTAGCTCACCTTTCCGCCACCTTGATTTATTTCTGTTTCACAGCTGCGCCTACCAAATGATTCTTACTCTCACTACACACTTTTCCACCTCTTCTTGCAGCTGATCCAAACTAAAATACAATTTTTCTGGGAATGTGAAATTACAGAATTCTCACAGCAAGAATACAATGTCCAGAACTGAAGGGAAAAATTTACCTGGGAAAAAAGAAAAAAAAATACCTGAAGGCTAGAGGTTCAGATTTAGAAAAGTTAAAAAATTCTCAGTTTAGATTCCACCATCAGTAGTCACGACAGCACACCAATAACTCTCCCACAGATTCTACAGAATTTATCCACCTCCAGTATTTACAGCACTAACCCCTCTAAATAGTAATTGCTTGAGTTACATAAATACAGTCCCAAGCCCCAAATATCTCGCTCTCAAAAATGGTATTGCTGCTGTTAAAACTGGCACCAGAAAACCTTAGTAGCACAAATATGATCCAAAATACAAACCAATCCAAATAAATAATGAAAACCAGATCAAAACAAAGCAGAGAACAAGCAAGCACTGAAGACCAACAAAATGAAATTAATAGCTAAAATAAGAAAACTGAGAGAGCCTGCTCTCAGCTCCTTCCCCTGTAAGATCTCTCCCCAGTGGTACAGATGTGAAGGACATCTGGGTGCGGGCACAGGGCATGCTTGAACCCTGCGGGCTTGTTCCACCCTGTGCCCCATGCAGCGGAGATCCTCCTCTCCATAGTGTTACACGGGGATTCAAAAAGGCAGAGACCAGTCTGTAATTGTAGCCCTGTGTTTATGTATTAATTACTGAAAAGTTACTTAACTTTGAGCCATATCCGAATGTAATGAGCTTGGGCATTCTTAAGTCTCTCAGAAAGGGAGCTGAAGGCAAACCGTCTGGCTTGTCTTTACTTCTGAGTAGTCCTGCCCCTGGGTCTTTCTCTACAGGTACTCTAGACACTGCCCATCAAAGGCAGGCTCTGACAGACCAGTAAAATGTGCAAATTCCAATTACAGGGACTCTGCACTACCAGTGTAGCCCAGCTGCCAACCACGCAGAGATTTGCCGCGATAACAATTATACTTAAAAGCGTCACTACACGTTTGAATGCATTTACACGTTCTCCTTTTACTCTCTATTTATTATTAATGGCAACTCAACTAATATCAAGACCCCAGTGTGTTTGGCACTGTAGGTGTACAGAAGGACGGCAAGTTCTTGCTCTGAGGAGTTTACAGTCTAATTATAAATGACAGCAGATCGAGGGTGAACATTATGAGCCGTTCTGCTTTTCGTCAGGAAATTTAACTCAGGTAACAATTTTTAACCAGCTAGAAACAGTTACACATAAATCATGTACTACAGGCTAGGCTGCAGGCATGTCCTAGGCAATCTTATACACTGTGGTGACAGTGGCCCTTCCAAGAAAGATAACCAGGTCCCAGAAGATTCAGGGCTTTACAGGTGATCACCTGTATGTAGGGAGATTTTTCAGGAAGCAAAAAGGAAATTTAGTTTTGTTCAAGTAAGTCACACTTACACATAAGCATGTATTTAAATCCATGTCTATTCACCAAAGAACTTAATATGTAAGCCCAGCACAAGCATCTGATGGCATTCTGGACTTCCTCACATTTTTAGGTGTCAGGCTAAGTCCACCATGAATTAGCTGCCTATGTAACTTCATATTAATCCAGCTGGGACATCATAAAGGTTACAGGAGACTGTTACAGACCTGCACAAAAAAGGATTTTGAAGCCATAACTGATAAAGTTTGTCCAGCTGAGGACTATACTGGCCATTCATCAGGAAGCTGTGGGGTTATCTGTTTTACACACATTGAAAATTGCACCCATCTTTGCTGTGGCAGCACAGTCTGCAGACCCACAGGAGAGGCACCAGGCTCTGTGCAGCTGGGTATGACCTGTGCACTGCCATTTGAGGACCCCCTCAACAGCCATCATGTAGGAAAGTACTGGGGGCTGGCCTGGAGAAAACAACAACGTGTGGGGAAACAGCTCCCATGGGAAACCCAAACATTAGGGAACAGGCTACTACAATGCAGAGGCCCTCGTGGCTGTAGATTCAGAAGTGTGCCCAAGTGAGCATGGACCCTTGTATCTCCTGGACTGCAGCTGAGCCTTGCTTCCTAGGTGGCAAACACAGCTCTCATCTCATTGAGATGACTGGAGCAGGATGTCTGCACTCAACCCTCTTGGAGGCCGTACCTCAGTACTGAAGAGGACCAGAGACTTACAAGCTGTGCTCTATACATAAAAGATTAATGCTGAGACTTCATCTGCTGCATTTCCTACTGCTTTACAAGAAGATTTGGACTTTGACTCTGCAGACTGTCCTGTAGGACCGGAGGCTTGCTGAGCCCTTCCCAAGGCCCTAGGAGGGCCTCTTGCGCAGAACCTCGTGCTCGCCCTTGTTTGCAAACAACAACCAACCCACGAGTGCAGGAGGTGCCAAGCGCCACATGTTCCACTGAAGCCAACTGGTATCACAGGGGACTCACCACCCTTCAAGGACAAGAACTGAATTTGCTATTGTGAGGTACAGCATCACAGGCGCCACTTCCCGGATTTGACAGAAGATGGATATGTAAAGTTCAGATTCCCACAAGTGCATGCAGCTGTTTTAGGAAGCCAGAAGTACCTAGCACAGTACTGATTACCAGCCGTGTCCATGTAGAAGAAGGGTTATTTATTGCACCACACTGTGCGAATGACTACATCAGCGAAGAGTCCTGGGCTTAAGATTCATTTTGTTCCCACTAGTAAATTCACAAACAACTCACAGAACAGGAGCAAAGGTCTTTATGGCTCCCTAATTTCCAAGGCCTCCCCCCAGGCTACCTTTGCCCACTTTCCACAGTTAAGACACCTAAGGCTACTCCGACCCTTCCCTATGCAATGAGCATGCTATATGTCAGACGTTGCTAGGAGAGATTTCTTTCTCCGTAAGTACAGCTACAACACATCTATGCCAGCTATGGATACTGCAAGGACCAAGTTCTTTCCGGTTTTCACTCTCTAACACTCTCAGGTACACGAAGGTTCACACAGGGAGATCTGCAGATCACTCCAGAAGTTCCTGTCTACATGTGTCCCACTTCCCACACTGCAGACACAGGTGGAGGAGAA
This sequence comes from Pluvialis apricaria, assembly GCA_017639485.1. NCBI lineage: Eukaryota > Metazoa > Chordata > Aves > Charadriiformes > Charadriidae > Pluvialis > Pluvialis apricaria. Next base: position 55,937,068 of record CM030012.1, read on the forward strand.
CCCAGGGTTCATGCACACTGAAGCACTCCAGCTTCCCATGCTCAGCCTCCCGCATGCATGGAGGCGTTCACACTCAGCACTGTAGTCTTGAAGTGCAGACGAGGAGTCGAGTTATTGTTCTGGAGTAATAGTACAAGTAGGGGGTACACTTCACAGTACAAAAGGGTCAGAAAACCATTTTGCTACTGAAAAAATAAAAAAAACCTACTTACGGCAGAATTGGACAACTAGTCTTTTAGGATTCATCTAGTCAAAAATAGCCTTTGTGCCTGATAGAGGTTCTGCAACCTTCTTTACTCCATAGCCAGAAAAAAATGATAACTCAGGGAAAAACACACCATACTTCCCCTATCTATCAAGAAAAGTCCTTGATAGAAGGACTCTTGTCCCAGCCAGACTCACAAGAACAACATACAGGGACTGCAGAAACTCTGAATGTCTCCGAGTATACTGATGATCCTCCCTCAGAGAAACCACCATGGATCACTGAAAGAAGAAATTTGAGGAGACAGCTAAATGTCCAGATTATACTCCTTTCTAGATACCATGCAGAGAAAAAAAGTTCATACCCTTGAAAGATATAATAATAATAATTTGAATTATAGGTCTCTCCTCTCAGGTAATATCAGGGTTAGAAAAGTGATGTAGAAAACAGAAGGAGAAGATCTGAGAATGGCTTGAGGCTTTCCTGCAGTAAATTTATGGTAAATTTTGAAAAAATCCTCAAGCCATCCTTAAATCTTCTATTTCTTTCTTCAAATGATTTCAGATATTCTAGCACGCCAAGGGAGAGGGCAGTGAGTACACGGGAGTTGGTGACACCAAACAAAATTGGCCACACAACAAATCAGCATCAGAAACAGAGGGTGAAATCTCAAGGGCAAGAAGGGTGTTTTCTATCTCCGACATTGCATTTGTGAACTAGGATTTCTGGGAGGCTCCTGCCCCTGCTGGAACACACGAGCCGGCTCGTGGCAGTCCAGCTCATCACCAGGACTGATCCGGAGGCAGTGTAACTTCATTTTAGCAGCTGTGAGCTAAGAGGGATTTCTCACCAAAACCATAAAGCAGAGCTGCACAGCAGGACCTGGTGGTGCAGATTAAGGAAGCCACAAGTGGCTTCTTGTTGCCCTGCACCCTCCACTACATCAGTTAGGAGCTGGCAAAAAACCTTCCCCTCCGGCTTTCTCAGGCTTTCAGCATACGCCAAGTAGGGGAAGGGCACCCTGGCTTGCAGTATCACATGCCTGGCCTCTTCTCTCTTCTCACTCAGGTAATGAAGCTTCTAAAGGACTACCAGCAGCGAGTCAGGGCTAACAGCATAAACTGTGTAACAGCAGAAGAACTTGGACACGAGACGTCTGTCGCTAGGAGTTGTGGGTCAGGGAGAGTCGATCCTGAATGATTCCTATGAGTTTCAGTGCGAATTCAACAGATGGTACAACACTTTTGAAAATCAGCCCAAGACACGCACAGTACCCCACATGAAGGGCCTTAGTATCGGACACACCTCCAACTTAACCCAGGAAACTGCTATCAGGGCACACAGTGTTGGCAACACATAAAGGTTTTCCTTAGTATGTAGACTGATTTCACAGGAATATTAAGGAACAAAGGAAAAACAAATACATACACACATTCATGCACAGCTGGAAAATATGAGTTTAATCCTGCAAAGTGAAGAAAGTGTCAGATCTTGTCAGTGACTTCATACTCACGGTGGAGCACAGAATATTTAATTTCTACATCCTAGTCCAACAACGTTGCTCTGATTTTCAGGGAGTTTGGCTTTTACAATTGGACAGCCATGATTATGAATGATTTGCATGAGGGACTTTCCCAGGCATGCTTTATAAGCTCACTAAGACTTCTGAAATTGTGTCAGTCTTTTCTGTCTCACAGCAAAACTTTAAGATTTCTTTCCCAGGAACTTGGAACTGTGTACACAGTATATTGCTATTAAGTGAAAACCTTTTCTATAAAAAACATGCCAAAATCAGAGTATCTGTATCCCTGTATCTTCTCTTTTCTCATCTTTCTAGTATCATTCTCCCACAATTTTTATGTTGTAAGTTCCGCAAACAACTATTATTTGGGCAAAAATTAGGAAATGTTCTTTCCAGGCATTTAGCACTGAATCTTTATCTGTGTCTATGAGCCCACTGAGAGTTTCACATAAATTCCAATTGCTTTTCCACGCCACTCTTTTTTCCATTCTTGAAGATGGCTGTTGCAAAAAGGACCGTAGGATTCTATTTATTTTTTTTTTTAATTTTTATTTTTTCTGCTATATAAATTATCTATTTCTACTTGGTACTCTTTTCCTTTCAATGATTTACTTTCCTGTGAAGGAGGGGGAAGGAAAAGGCAAGTTTCAAATATGCAAGCAAATACCTAGATAACTGCAGGAATTGTCTAGTAACTACGTACCACGAGATGGAAATCAGAAATAAAAAAAACAGTATGCAGATAATAAAAACTGTCTCTTGTTAGGCACATCAGGAGACTGCTGTGACCTCAGACCTGTGGTCGCAGAAGCCAAAATCGGTTAAAACCTGCAGAGAACATTGCAGATTCTATTTAAGATTTGCACTGAGATCGCCACATTAGAAACTCTTCTATTATTTTCATTCTTGATTGATGCTTGAATGTTTAACTTAATTTTGGCTTTTGCTTTTTTTTTTAAATGAACATTAACTAATGGTTTCATTACAGTCTTAAGGATGGCTTTGTTTCATGTGCAAAGCAAACATTTAGTGAAGGGTGCGATTAAAGCCAAACAAGTAAATGTTTTACAGAGATAGCTTAGAAGCTAAAGCACAACAAAACAAGTAGTTATTTAAGTGCTGAAAATCTAACCTGCACGCATAGGTGTCCATCTTGACTCCCCCATTTTCTTTCTTTTTTTTTTTTTTTTTTGTTCTATTCTTTTGCTTGCAATTTTATCCAAAACCACAAAGAAATACATTGGGAGCAAAGCAATGTTTTCAGCCCCAAAACAAGTTCTGGTGCCCAGTTTTTCAAGAGGATGTTGCTCATAGAGAGCAGGCTAAACATAGTTTACTCAAACTGGCTTCAGCAAGTGCGGCAGAGTGTAAAAAAGGGGTAAGGAGAAAAATCTGCATCTTAGACTCTTAGCAACTACTAAAACAGCAGAGCATACTTTTACCTCAAGTGTTTACCCAATAATTCACCGGGAAGTAAATAGAAATTATGACCTCTCAAATGGACATTTATGCACAGGCATCAAGCTGTCAGAGGGAGGCAAGATTTCTAATCCACTTCGTAGAGGAGGATGCAGTCATTATTCAAGCTGCAAAGCCACGGAGCCAAAACACGGAGAGATGCAGCAGATCTGGACTCTTCTCTGGCCTGTTTTGGTCTGCCCCAAAGCAGGGGACGTTTTGCCAGCGCAGCACATCCCGCAGCAAGGGGTACATCTCCAGAGCCTGGCACTCAACCCCAGGGAGGGGGCGAGGGGCTGGCAGGGCTTTGCAGCGGGAACGCTCCCGGCACCAGGTGGTGGCTGAGCGCAGGCCAGGTACCAACGCCGAGCCCAGCCATCTGTGCGGTGAAGATACGCCCATTGTACGGGAGCAGCGACCCGGGTGTGATCTTTCTCTGCAAGAAAACTACCCTCAACAAAAAAAGGGTGGTTTTCTGCTAAACAGGGAAAGTAATCATTGGGAGCAAAACCGTCCAGAGCTATTTACTGTGCTTTTAAAATCTAAGGGGTTTTCCTCACTCCTCAAAAAAGTTTCCAAAAAATCCTCGCTGTTCCTATCTGTAAGTGATAGTTTCTGGAGAGAAGGGAAAACACAGGACAGGCAGTAAATCAGCCTACTAACTGATCCAGAGTCCATTACCAAATGTTTTTCATCACAAGTATGGCTTCACTAATTTCTACAATGCATTGTAGGCTATTTCTGGAAGTTTTAAAAATGCATGATGTTTCTGCATTGTAATACTTAACAGTATAGTTATTTCAGTTTATTAAACAAAAAAAGGGAGAATCTGCTTAACTGCAACTGGCTTTCATGTCACAAAAGGACTAAGCCAGTGCAAAAGCAGCCAAGCAGGAACGCTATTTAAGTCCAGCATGAAGAAAACCTTTCCAACCTCTTACACCAATTAGGATAATCTGGGTCTTTTGATGTTAAAATCCCCAAGAATCATATGGAAATCATAAAAAGCACAGTATTTAAAACAGATTCAGAATGCAGATAAAATCATTTTTCCTTCTTAACATTTCCACCAGAGCTGGGGGCACCATCAGCTAACAAATTCTTTGTAAAGCTTATGTCACTTGTACTGTAGTGTTTGCTTTCGGCCAGTGGAGATGAGGGAGGCTGCCTCTAGAAGTAGCTGCTCGTAAAAGAACGGGGCATCTGGGAAGCGAAGCTGGGACACACGCTGGAGCTGGGCCGGGCAGCACCGGGGCGAGCAGCAAGGCCAGCCCCAGGCCCTGTACCCAAGCTGCTGCCAACCAGGGGAAACGAGACCCAACAACTAAGCAATGCGATCTACTGGCCAGCTTCTGGAGTCTCAGCCCTTGGACGCCTCGGTGGGCTTTGTACTGACTTCCCTAAACGAATGGCATCCTTCGTGAACATAAACAGAAGGTACAGGCATTGAAATAACATGCTTGAATCTGTGCAATGAGTTATCTTTAGCTGAAAAGCACTTAAGCTTTGCATTTTTTCTTTATACTGGACTATTTCTGAAGTATCCAAATTTCTTTTAAGTGTCCTGCTTCCAAGGAAACTCGGGGCAAGGATTCTGTTTGCCTTGACAATTCAAAAAAATACCACAGGCAGGAAAGGAAGGGATGTTTTGCTGGATGCAGAATTGCAGAGCTGGAGGGATGTTTCATTTTCTTTAAATAAAATTCTGATCAACAGTATTTTGCTGTGTAACCTGACACAGCAATGACCTTTGCCAAAACCATAAGACATATATATGGAGAGAGAGACAGAGAAGGTAATTTTACAATGTTCTTCCAGACCGTAACATAGTATTTTCTGTAATGGGAGAGGTTAAACACACCTTCTTGTGCAATACCAAGCATCAATATAGCCTCCTTATGGAACTAGTTACACACTCCTACCACACGTGCGCAAGATGTTGTACAACACGGTTCCCTCGAGGCATGGGGACGGAGAGGTGAAAAGACAGGGGCAGGGAGGGGGGGCGCACACACAACTCAAGAACCTTACATTGGCATTTGAATAAATTGAAAAGTAAGCAAAACTGTTCATGTTTATATAAGCAACTTGACTGTACTCTAACAGAGGACAAGGGTACGAAACTATGTCCTTATAAAGTAACGCTCATCTTTTACTTATCTAACAAAGAGAAACACAGGAGAGGGTCAGAGGCTGCTCAAGGAAAAATATCCAAGCATTAAGGCCAGAGAAATGGAAAACAAAATTTAACAGAGATAGGAGTATTTGCAGATAGAGCACAAAAAAAAACCATCTTAAACACTGCTTATTTTTCTATAAAAATAAACATTAACTATTGTCGTCAGTGGTATGCACACCTCTGTGAGAACCTGATATTTAAATTGTCAGTCTGACAGCCGATAAAAATGCTATTAAATAAAGATTAGCGTTACAGTTCTAGTACAGCTATAAAAAGAAAATTGGTAGTAGTGTTACATATGAATGTGAAATCAGCCTTTCTAACTAATCATCCTGATTTTCAGTTATGTGTTATGAAATTCTCATACAGATTTTGAATTTCCTTTTATGTCTTATGGTAATACTAGAACTATAATTAATATTAATTACAACTTCCATAATTTCACAGTGCCTGAATGGCTCACTATTCCTCGTATTTGTAGGAAACGAGCTGCGCAGTTCCTGACACAAATATTATTCCTTATTAGTTTTGCAGCTGAATAATATTCAGGCTGTAACAGAATCCTCCTAGGACCGAAAAGTACTCTTGTGCACACGGATACACGCACAAAAACAACAACTAAAAGCTAAAAGCAAACTTGCCCAGAACTTCTGGGTCAGCTTTTGACATCACCCATAGGAATGAAATCAGACACCAACCAATGAGGCACCATGAGGCTGGCAGTACAAAATAAACAAAAGCTGGGCCCAGGGCTCTACAATGAGGGAGGGAAGTGGAAGAGACTATTGTTCCAAAAGCTTTTAAATGATGTTGCTTTATTTATTTCTTTTGACAATGCCTGAACGGAATCTTTAAAAAGGGAAAGGGCCCTTCCCCCACCACCTCCCCCCCCCCCCAGGATCTGTTAAAACAGAGCTGGGGGGTTCCTTTTCCCTGTTGCTATTTGTTCTCTTTAACAATGTTTTGGGAGCCCTGTAAAGCGAACAGCACTATCCCGGCGCGGCGTGTGGGAAGGCAGCGTTCTTCCCAGCATCTCCACAGAGGCTCAGCACCGGCGCTTGGTGCCAGATTTTCTGAAAAGCTGGGCAGGCTGGGTGCTAAGCTCTTTTCAAAATCTGACCCTTCTTTAGGTGCCTTCCAGGAAGCTGAGGTCTTTAGAAATCTGGCACCGAGCGTAGCTACTGAGCACTTGGGGAAGCTGAGGCAAGAGCTGCGCGATGAAACCGCCTATCTGTGCGCTCTCCCCAGAAGAAAAGTGTCAGCTCTTTTGGTCTTTTCGCACTGCGCGCTGCTGAACCTTCCCAAGCCGAAACTCCTGCGTGAGACCGTACTTACTCACACCAGCGGGCTGAGGAGGACAATGCCCCGTGCAGCGTCATAGCTGCGGCGAGCGTACAGCCGATGATTCACTTCTTGGACACTCTAACCTGTCACTGAACTCAAAAGATTTAGGATTAGGCCCAGAGTTCACTAAAAGCACACATGGTGTGTTTTTTCAAAGTTAAGCTCAGCTGAACAAAGCTAGCTGAATGACTTCAATCCTCTCAGTGCTTCCCCAAGGAAAAAAAAAAAAAAAGCAACATATGTCTACAGTTTGGACTGGACTTGCTGTCCCTTTCCCATCTCTATCCGTGCCGCATAGTCAAGTGTATAGGGACAAGTAAATGCATTCCAGAAGTAGAAGATAAACACACGGATCCTGCAGTGGTACAGGTAAAGAATATCAGTCATCCTTACATCTTTAATGAAATAGACCTTTTTCTACTCTTGCCAAGAAAATTAGTCCTAAGGTGCGCACAAATAATTACATATTGTGGAACAGTAAATTATTACAAATGCCACAGAATTCAAGCAGCCCCAAGTCTGGGCCAGATTTTCAAATGTTTTGCAGATGTTTATGGTTTGCTGCAAAACTTTTGTCAAGTTACCCACACAACACAGCATTTACTGAATGATTTTGGCACATGGTAATTCATTTTCTTTGCACAGGTGTTGCATTCCAGAGATATTTTGTCTTCTTATGGAAGACTGCTGGAATTCTACTTAAAAAAAATCATCATGAAAGAAACCAGATCCTCTCATCTGGGAGAGAAAAAAAACGCCCCCCAGATTCAGTTCATTTGCCTTTTCTTTCTTTTCAGTAAAAAGACTGAAACTCACAGGTAAAAATCTATTCAAAATACATTACAGATGCCTAGTATTTCTGCAAAAGTCACAAACTGGAAAGCACAGACCACCACAGGGTAAAGCCCCAGGCCACCTCTGATAAAGATACTGGGATATCAAGTCCCAGGTAATGTTTCAGTGGTTAATTTTACTTACGGGAAGCTCGCGGTTGGTGGGACTAGTAAGGCCTAACCCTTGATCGCAGTAGAGAGTCACACAAGGAGACTTTGTCCAGCGGGCTCCAGGCAGAGCCGCGGCGGGGACCCTACAGGCGCTCAGGCAGAGCCGGCGCAGGCAGCATCCCCAAATGCATCCGCCGCCATCCCCCTCAACCTCACCACAAAGGCACCACATGCACCCGCAACGCTCCCTTTTGTCACGAGCTTTTATTCCACACGGCGTGGGGCAGGAAGCAAAACACAAAACGGGGTTGTGCAGCACATCGGACCTTTCCTTGACTGATAAGTTGCCTGGAGGCAAAGCAAAATGAAACCCTTGGGATTTAACAACTTTCCCTTTTAAGCATATGGAAATTAAACATTAAGCCTAAGAAATTTTCCAGGAGCAGATATGAATCCAGATATAATATCCCTTTGTAGATATGGAAAAATACAACCAGCTATCTTCGACTTCCTAGACATGCGAGCCACTAAGTTTTCCTTCAGGGTAGGAAAGCAAAGACGAAAATGCCAAAGGACTGTTAACCTTTAGAGACACATTTTAAGAGATAACATGACTGAACGCAGATAAATCAGAATTAAATTTAATCAACCTCCCACTCCCTAGCTACACTATCAGAGGAGAAAAATCTACAATTAGGAAAGAAACAGAAGGAAATTCAGACATCTTAAACTGAGCAAGCTCCCATCTCCGCTGTGCAACTTCCCCGATGATTCTAAATACTGCAATTCGCACGTGCTGTATTACGGACTTGCTGTCTTAACAGTCCTCTTATGAGTAATCAGTGGAAGGCAATATTTAAATAATGTTTTGGAGTGCACATTATCTAGATTTGGCTGTTGTTCTCTCATTTACAGCAAAATGAATCTAAATTTACAATTTAAATACTTTGCATCAAATCCTTAAATCACCCTTCTTATTCTGTGAATGGAGGTGTTAACATCTACGTGGTAGCTATGACCCACTAATTCACGTGCTCCAACATCGTGGCTAAGAATATATAATGCTTTAATCTTTTGTTCTGTGACTCCACCTACAACTCCCTGGCACTAATTTACGAATACAGACCATGATGCTTCTAATGAGCAAAACATTAAAGTAAGATTGACTGCCACAGTCAGCAATCTGTTGCCAAAAATGTCATGAAACTTAAATAGGTGTGAAGGTACGAAAACAGGAATCTTAATTTTTAAGTGACAGATAAGGAGTGTTCCAGTATGAATATAAAAGCCTGTATTTAAAAGATGTTTAAATATATGTTATTAAAATACAGGTCCTTCCATTGAGTGCACTTTTTCTAAATAAAACCATTGTTATGATAACCTATATTACATTTTATCTTATTCTAAACCTTTTAAAAAATGTTCACGTGATTTTATGTTATATTGAAGGTGTATGTGTGTCACTGTTCAATCTGTTAATTTTTCTGTAGAAAACTAAACCAATGAATGCATAGCTTTCACAGCCCAAGCTTCTAAAGCAGTTTGTTGAAGCTTTACCATGTTTTTTTCCAACGGTATTTTTTTCTGCAACAGTTTTCTTCATTTTCAGCTAGCTCAGTTTATAATTAGTTCATTGTAAGTTAGGAAAACAATTAGGGATTCAAAAAGCAGGAAAGTTTGTTTTCCTCTTTCCATTCATGAATAAAATTTAGATGTGCAATGATAGACTACTTAAGTAGTTCAAAAAACTTGAAGTCCTGGGTGTCCAGAAACAATCAGCACAACGTACTAGCTGTAGATATTAGATCTGTGTAACAGATCAGTTTTAAAAGCACATATTCCGATATAAGTTTTCGCCTTGTATGCCAGAACATCAAACATAGTTAAACCTCTAAAGCAGTCTTAAAATGTCACTTTTGTGTATTTAATTGAATTCAAACGACAACATTTTGCTACACATGAATCACATGAGATTGAAAAGATCTATTATGTCTATTAAGAAATGCGATTCGCCATTTTCTAGCATAAGAAGAACATAAAAATTTAGACCGTGAGTAAAAGCGTGTAAGCGGTACACATGTATTTAGAGAAACCCAATTGTATACAACAAACAGCTCTGGTTAGCAAATGATATTGACCAATAAAACTAAGCCTTTGTTTAGGAAAGTAACTGGAAAGCAAAAATGCAAAACAAGATTACACTTAATTATTTAAATCAAAGTGCTCTGCTTGTTGATTTAAATTGTGATTAAAATCAGGGATTTAAATTAATCCACTCTGGATTGCATAAACATCACCTTAATAAGAGGGAGCAGTAGCTTCATCACCCAAGAAGTCATTCAGGAAAAGTATTGTCACGGAGCGCAAAGAAGGACTGAGGGAGTTCATTAATGGATATCCCTCTGCTGCCCAAACTCTCCTGTTTCTCCCACAGAAAGAGAAAGCAAACGCCTGAGTGGGAGGAAGTGTTTACAGGAGTGTGCATGCATAAAAACATGCACAGGTACTATGAAGTAAAATAACAATGATAATTTTTCATTAAAAGCAGGATTTGTCTCCTCAAACCTAAATAACGTAGATTACTCATGCATTCCAATTATTCTTACTTGTTTATTACTAGGGTCCCTAGTCCATGTTCATACGATACCCTATTAGCAGGAACATGGAGCGTACTCCCTGTTTATCTGATACTGGCATTAATTAATGTGTCATTTAAATAGAAAGCAATACCAAACGTTAAACTGAAATGGATTTAGCTTTACACTCAGATACTCACACCCAACTCCTGTTCCAGCTTCTACCAAATCCTGAACTCTACATTTCTTCCTAGATAGCAGGGAGGTGAATAGCACAAACCAAGCAGTACAACTTACTGTTGAAGGAGGTCTACTCCAACTTAGCTAAAAGTCCAATGCATTGCCAAGGTGATGAAAATACCAGTATAATGACAATGAGGCATAAACTAAGGTACTTGAGAACACAACCTACAGCATATTTACTCCAAGGGCACTTTAACACCTTATATGAGAACATCCTCTCAAATAATATGATTTATTTTTCAGCAGAGGTCCAATTACAATTAAAACAAACAAAAGCTGGTAAGCCTTTCTTCTTTCTGCTTCACAGCTTGATTGTGAAGGACAAACTACTCTGGTTGAGCCCACTTCTAATAGGAACTACTTTTCTTTTTTGATTTTACAAGAAAGTGTTTTACAATCCAGAGAGGATGAGTCATCAGAAAATCCTTGTCTAGTTGCCAAAAACCTGCCCCTCTTCATTATGAACATAAAGATAAAAGCTCTTACAGTACATTAGCTGGCATACGCCTACACAGACAGTACAAATAAATTAATTGTGCCTAGCCTCAAACATCCAAAGAGGTGTAGCAGGAGCTCAGTCCATCTTCTTTCATTAACAAATTAAACTGTAATAGAGCATCAACAATTCTCTTATGTACATAAGCTTGGCTGTTGTACAGAAAGGTTTTGCAGGTATCATGCTTTCTTACATACATACATACATTGTGATTCTTCTAATATTTACATTAGTTTGCATACACTACACAAATACCAACAAAAATGCTGGAAAAAAAAAAAAATTATAAATGTTGGAATAAACCTGTTGGCCATCCTACAAAACTATTCAGAGACTGCATAGGTTTTTGGAAGCCAAGACTGGGGTAGCGATGTTTACTGAAAAAGAGAATTTGGGGTATGACACTATTTCGCACATGCAAAATTTACAAATTATTTTGCATCTGACGAGGATGGCAAGTGAGTGGACTGTGTCCGGTCTAGTACATTCAGGGTTCATTGGAAACCTGCACTACTTGCGAAAATCAAGGCTATTTCATAAAAATATACACACACGTGTATTTTACAACTCAGACGACGAGAATACAGATCAAAAGGAAAGTCACTGTATAAAGTACTGCACATGGACCAAGGGCCAGAATTACTGGAAATAATCAACATTTACCATCAAACCCCTGCTACAGATGAACTGTTTTCCTTCTGGAATGCTCACAATCTTTAGCATGAGAAAGTTATACACAACCAACTTGAAAAACAAGTTTAACTCTACTTAGCCACAAGCTAAGATTACACCCTCAAACACACCTTTCTAAGATTTCTTATGAGAGGTTTGTTTGTGCAATCCAGTTAAGGGCAATTTGTTAAAATTGCTCTGTGATTTTCTTTATCCTTTAACTGCATAATTTAAGCAAACTGCATTTTATAAGTTCAAAGAATTTTTTTTTTGTAATTACGTATTTCTGTCTTTTTACCTCCTGAAAAATGAAAAGTTGTGAAGAAAGAAGACAGAAAAAAAATAATGGAAGAGACAGACTGAGCTCAATCTATCATAGAAAGCAACTTCTTAATTAATGGGAACAGAGAGTGAGTTAACATTAAATACAAGGGTTCAAAATGATCTGCAGTCTGTGTTACTGCTGCTCTCTACCTTTTTGGCCTCTAACCCCAGGCCTGGGAAAAGCCACAGCGAAAAGCACGGTGCTGACTCCTCCAGAAGCCATGTAGTACCGCTGATACCCAAAGGCCAGCAGTTCCCACCTCTCCGAAGCCTCTCTCTGTACAGAGAATTTTACCCTCTGTGTTTTGGACAAGCCGGCAGTCAGGCGGTTGAGATGCCTCCCCATATGCGGCAGGTCATTGACGCAGCGGTGATGTCCTCCGGGCTAGCTCTCAGCCCCGGCTTCCTTCCCGCTCTGTCCCTCTTAAAGTTTCACTTTGTATCTTCAACCAGAGAAAATATTTTTCTTCTCTCCCTACCTCAGGAAAGCACACTGCTGCTATCTGACTTGGTAGCTGTTATGTGGTATTACGCATGTGGACGCAGCCTCAGCGGCTCCTGAACAAGCTCCAAACTAGTTTGCAGAGGTAGCGTTTCTCCTGAGGGGTACGGCGGCGTGTCCAAAGACAGGGATGCGCACCACACAACAGACTGCGGCTCACTACTCCCATTGCACATGTATGTTTTTTTCCAGAGATCGGTTTTGACAGGCACCGAGGCCAGTGCAGACATACTGGCCCGGGCTCGTGACATCACCTGATTAATAAATCCAAGGAAGGTTTGGCAGCTCTGGCTACGGGCAGCCAGCCCGCGGGAGAACTGCAGTCGCACATCAGATAATGCAATGCTAACTCACTGCTCTATACAGTGCTTCAATCAATAAACAACTTTCTCGCAAGCCTGGTGTACTCACCATCGCTTTACACAGCGCCTTCTGTAAGCCCCAAAGATCCCACCAAAGCGGAGACCAAACCCTGCGGGCCACAGCGGGAGTTTCAGAGCTCCCGCTTCTGCCCGCCGGCCAGAGGGACACACGCGGGGTGGCGAGGACATTATCCTCATGGCAGCATCACTGACAGGGAGGTGGCAAAGAGCCCCAGGACTGTGACTTTGCAGTCACCAAACGAAGGTCACACTCTGCCCCGGCTCCATGGCGAAACACGTGGGAGCCTCGCTGAGCCCCCTCTGCCCCACCAGAGCAGAGCCAGGCTCACGGCCTTCTAAAATGAGGTCACTACAGCACTACAGGTCCTTTTTTTTTTTTTTTCCCCCTCCTTCCTTTATGAATGGCGCCTCATTATTGCAGAACGATGGGAGCGCTTAATTAGCGCTATGGGTTAATCACTCTGCCTGAAGAGTTTCCCTCTCTTTCATGAATAAAGGAAGCCAGCCCAGCTTCCCGTTATCCAGCTACCAGCATCGGCTCTCATAAAGCACCATCTTCGGCCGAAGTCAACCACAGCCATCACACAGATACGTAATGTCTGATGTGTAACTGTAGATATCCTTTCTTTTATGGGGTTAATACTTGCCCTTGGGGATAATTGTGCAGGACTTTAGATGAGAGATTTCCATAAAAGGCAGTAAGAGTCACCCAGCTAAAACCACACATAACTCAAGCTAGTTTACCCCTTTGCATTATTTAAATGTCTCCCTTTAATGTGAATGCATCAATTTAAAGGCACAGTGCTGCGGGCAGGCGGCTTTTCTCTGGCGACCAAATGTGCCTCTTCAGAATTTAAATTTGCATGCATTGCAAAAGTGCGCCTATTCCTAGGCCTCCTGGCTGTCAGAAAGCAAAGGCGCACATCTGTATTTCCCACTGCTGTCAGGGAACTTGCAGTGGCAGATTTACTGCACCCCTTTACCTGGGTGTCAGGCAGGTAGGGAATTGTGCCCTCCCTCTGAACCAGATGTGGACGCTGGAATCCAACATTCCGGCATTTCAGACTTTGACTGCTGGAGGTCCTCCTGACTCCGAATGAGCACCCGGCCACTTTGTGAGTGGATCCGAAGAAGGAGGAGGGACCACCAGCCGCTCCAGCCCTTCCACTCTGCTTCCCTGTCCCCGGAGTACTGACTCTGGCTCATGCCTTCCTTGCAAGTGCTTCTGCTAAATCAAAATTTACACTGGTACGTGCAGGTAACCAGAGACTTTTCCAAATGACTTACAGCTTGGCCTTCCATTGTAAGATTACCATATTTTTTTTCAGATTTATTTCTAGTGTATATTTATACAAAGAACACCAGCAAGGTTCAAGTTACAGCGACTAATGAAATTTAACTACATTAACAGGGAGAGAGCCTTTTTTAAAACAATTTTGGTTTTAATGTTAAAAAAAATGCAAACAGTAATAAGAGTGAGGTAGAAATATTTTCATTTGATTGCATGTTTCTTTCTCTGACTACACTTAGGAACTTGTTTCCTGGTCAAGGAGAATTTTTGCGGGTAGGAAAAACTAATTCTGCCGTCGACTCAGTCCCCGCGTATCTTGTTTTTATAAGGCACAAAGGTTTTGTCAGTCAGGTTACCTAGGAGTGAAAGTTATGTCTCATAATCCATAATTCTATTGCCCATTACACACCATCTGGTGGCACAGTCAAAGATAATCTGATTTTTGTCTTTTAAAAACATTGCATAGCTGTATCATATGGCACATGCAATATGATAAATTACTTATTTAAATGTGGTGCTTCTGTATAGTTTACAAATCTGTGGTCATTCTCAGTTAACCTGAAAGCAGTTTTCAGCAAGGGGGTTTTGTTTGTTATTTCAAACATCTTGAGTGCTTTGCTGAGGGTTTTATCTATTTACAATTACACCTAAAATTGTACAATAAAACATCTAATCTAACCAACCTTTAAGAATTCAAAGCTTTGCATCTACAGTGCAAAAAATATGACAAAGATGTTTCACATCCCAAAAGCAGCAATGTCTTATTCCAGTCTTTACTAGAAAGAGCCTGATATAATTTAATTATAGACTACTTGTTCAGTGTGATGCGGCAGTTCTCAAGTATTTCAAGTAGATTCTGGGAGTCTACCAAGAGCTCCTTGCAAGATAATGGTCCGTCAATATATCTGCAGGTTTGCAGCAGATTTGCTTTTGTCACTTTATTTTCAGTTTCCAAAAGTAATCAAAATAGTTAGTGGGTTGCCAAAAGTTGTATCCTCACAAAATAAATCAAAAAAAGAGAATCAATCATGCTGGGCAAAAGAAAGCTCTTACACAATTAACCTGGTGGAGGGAAATAGGCTGTTTGCTGTTGCTCAACTCCTTTGCAAAACTATTTCAGTGGCCCTTACGTTCTCTGAGGGTGAACCTTCGAACAACAATCTCACCCCCTTCTGATGCACAAGACACACCCAAAACATTTTCAAGAAGGGTGGAAAGTAGTAAAAGAAGATTTCTGTGATTTGCAGTCAGGTTCTTCTGGGAAGATTACATATTTCTAGGAGACTATAATGTACACGTACATCTGTACCTCTGATACAATCACATAATCAACAGTCAAATCTAGATAGCTATTTTTCCATGCAGATTTTTATTACTTTCTCTTCCTGGAATAATTAACCACTTTAGGGATATTTTTTTTACCTTAAGAAGTGAAGATTTAATTTTCACTTGACTCTTCAATGTCAGTTCTGAAAAATTCCCATTTTTCTTGCAGGCCAGCTTTAAATCTATCATGTTGCTGTGTCCTTTTTCACTGGCAGGTTGCATTTCCACCAGAGCCCTGGGCAAGCCAAAGCCAAATCCCATCCCTACAAAAATTTCATTTAGTGATACACCTGCATCACTCACCAGAAGTTCCCAGTCTCAGGCTTCATTTGGGGAGAGGGAGACAGTAGTGCTTCGATGAAAGACAATTCCTCACAGGGTTTTGTGTTGGGCAATGGCTCACCAACAGCCCAGCTGCTGGGATGCCAGACTGAGCACCATGGGGATGCAGGGAACATTTCCGAAACCTGGTGAGCACAGAGATGGCACACGAGCCCCAGGTACAAGGTCACAGGTGTTCCATTATGCTGCTCCTCTCTCACACACATCTGCAAAGCCCTATAAGCACCAGACCTCATCCACAAAGAGTGGATGAGGTTTGTCCCATTTCCTCTGCCCTCTAAATCCAGTGGTCCCATTCTTGCTCCCTCTGACCAGGCTGTCCGGCTGCCTATGCCTATCAGGTATGTTCTGCTACTAGGAGGGATTTGAATAAAGCATTTAAGTATCTGGCAAGCATTTTCTTCAATGAAGACATGCTATGAACTAGGAAATCACATTTTCAACCATGCTGCCTGCCAGAAAAGTGCACAAACTTCCAATAGCAAAGAAATGAGGTCATTTTGGTCAAATGCCAAAATCAGCACATTTCCTCTTTTGGTTCTGGATGCTGCACCTCCACGATGTGCGACAAGTTGTGAGAGGGAGGTGCAGTCTCTCAGAAAGGAAATAAAAATTAAACCAGTGGATGTTATTAAAAAAAAAAAAAAAAAAAAAGGCAGTGCAGAGGAAAAGGGAAACAAAAGAAAAAATCATGAAGCATCCTGATGTCCCATGGCCCTCCTCCCGAAGATCTGTTTAACTGGAGTCCAGTATAACCTTTCTAAGAAGATGTCAATACCTTATCTTGATATTGCAGAAATGTAAAGCCTCATCCTGTTAAGAGGAATTCAAAAGGCTGGCATAAGGGATGCAGCTTTTGGTTAGGGGGCTGGACTGGAATTTAGCAGATCAGAATTAAACCCTGGTCTTGCCACAAGTTCCTGTGTGGGGCTTTAGCAAGACTCCTAACTTCCCTTGTCTGAGATCCTATCTTGTGCCTGGCCTTGTGTATTTGAAAACTAAGTTTTCCCGAGCTGAGATTATGTCTTTACAGTAGAGCAGAGTCTGGAACAGTGGACTTTGGATGCTCATTTGGGTCTCTGAATGCTAATGCAGCACTAACTGAAATGACAGTAGTAGTAGTAATAAGAATAATAATAGTAATTATCTCTCAGTCTTTATTTTCAAGTTAATGTCTGCCAAAAAGCGTTAGGAGAAGTTTCGCATTGTGGCAACATATTTATGTGTGTAATTTACAAGCAGCTCATCTGAATAATTTGAATTTTTTATTAAGATTATTTTCTCATTTTCCATTGAGAAGCCTTCTTAGATACTGACTCACATTCAGCCTTGTAGGGAAAAGTGCCAAGCATTTGTTTTTCTTATGTCTCCAGTAGTTATTTCACTCCTGCATTAAACTCAGCAAAGCCAAAATTGAATAGGAACAATCTTAATTTAATTATTAAATATATTTCAAACTTCACTGTGATTTTAAAAAGATCTTTCATGTGGGGTAGTGGAAATGTGCCAGGGAAATCTCAAAAACTATATGTAATCCTTTCTCCCCACCCCTTCTTTCTTTCTGCCTCTCTCAAAAGAAGGTTAGGTGAACTCAAATCTAGCAGAGCCAGGGTGAGCTAGTTTCACTTCAGGTTTGCTAGAAAAAAAGTTTACCACGGCACCATGCCAAGCCTGCCACTTTTGAGATAAATATGACTTTCTTTCAGGACAGTTTTATGAGGGGCACAGCAAGAGGGTCATATTCTATGGCAATTCAATTGCAGATTTAGCTATGCAGCAGCTGCCACTGCTTCATTATAAACAACAGTTTGCTCTGAAGTTCTCTTCAGAAGTTTACAAAAGCGACAGTGTATTTATCTGACGTCTGTTACAGTGGTGCAGAGATACACAGATGGCCTTTGACTCTCACCTTCTGCATCACACAGAGCCAAACCCAGTTCTACAGAAGGGGTTAGACCTTAAATTTGCCTGCTCTTTCCCTGATGACACTCCCCTTGTCTATTTGACAATCACAGCCAGCTTACTTTCCTTGGGAGGGTCAGATTGGCAGATGAACTATAGTGAGGAGAGGAAACATGTTAAGTATGAAAACATTCTCATAAGCTCTCACAGGAAAAGGATGTAGCTAACAATAAAAGAGAATAATGTGTTTCTCTGCCAAACCTTATCATACAAGATTATGCATTTCCAAAACTTACTTTTATACCAGTTAAATATTGGTAGTGCTACATCTACAAGAGGCATATTCCAAAATACCCTTCCTATATTCCCCATAGTAGGTCAGTTCTGGAAGTTTCTTTCTGAGGTAGCAACAGGCAAATGTATCTCCACCTCACTTAACTCAGGATACTACCAGAGTGCTGAGAGTTACGGAGTGAACCATGTCACCACTGTTTAACCAGTCCCATGAGCGATCTGTCAGGGAACACCTCCAAGAGCCACTCAGGCAAGGCTGTCATAGACCACTTGCAAGCAAGCTTCATTCACCAGGTCCTCACCCGTAGTATTGATGGCCTGGCCTCCTGCCAGGCACAAATACTGTTCGCTGCGCAGTCAGAAAGCTAATTACTTAAGGTTCGTCCTTCCTCCTCCAGGGTTGTTCCCTGCACTTCTTCAGTTTTGCAAAGCTGGCACAGTAAAGCCAAAGAGCTGATAAAAGTATGGTCTGGGCATGGCTTTGAACTGCTTGCCTTTGCCTGGCTCAGCAGCCATATTATTTGTGGTTTCACTGAAAAGCTTCAGCTCTGACTGTTCTGGCCAAGTTTCATGGGTTTCAGTACCTTTCCAGGGAGCAAATCAGAACAAGCTTTTTGATGGCCCATCCCTAGTCCAAGCATTATTCTGAGAAACACACCAGCCAGCAGAGACCTAATAACCTTTGCTTGCTGTCCTCAGTGCCACCAGGGCAGCTGGTTTTGACTCACCCCTCTTTTTGTTCACCTATGGACGTGTCTGCCAAACAGGCAACACCGGTGATTTTTCCGCTGCACAAGCTGCTGGAGAGACATTCACAGGCAGCCCTCAGTGTACATTCAGTGTCTAATCGGTGGAGTGGATGCCCAGGTCAACACCTGTACTCAATTTTACAAATGCAAAAGGAGAAACGGTGCTGGCAGGTCATTCTCAGAAAGGGATCCAGGGGGATCTGTAACTTGCCTTATCCTCACAGATCTGGAATTGCTGCACGCGATGAAAGCAGTCTATTAACAGTTCATCATAAAACATGCTCAGAGATTTTACGTCCTAAATTATGTATATGATTGTTTTGCCTGTTTGGTGACTGTTAGTGTAGTGGGAAGTCTAAATCACTGTTATTTCACCCCTAAGTAAGGATTTTTTAACTAATATTAAAATTTAAAAAAAAAAGGGGCAAGTCCTCAGCAAGAATATTTCATAAAAGCTGCGATAATTCTGTGAGCAGCCTTAAATACTGACTTGATATTTCTTCTGGTCCTGGGATACACCAGTTTCAGCATGTTACTTCAGAGAAGAATCATTTCTTCTGCAAGGACTGAGACCTATGCATCAGTTTCACCGCTTAAAAACGGTTCTTTACATACATTTTCATAATAAAGCACTTTATAACTATTACCCAATTATTGCTTACAGCATTAAGTAACAAGGTATTATTACCCCAATTTTACAGAAGGGAACAAATCATGAAATCTGAAATACTTAGTCTGCTTTTGCGTAGGCTTTCTCATATTAATTAATTATGAGACTTAATTACACTCAATCTTACCACTCCAAGCCAATTACGGAAAATTGTAAAGCAAAGAAGTAGGGAAATCTCTATCTCTGAGACAATCACTTATACCAACAGCACTTTCCACACAGGTATATAAAAGGACTTAGCAAATATTCACTCACACACCCAATGCAACAGGATGGATTTTTCTCTGATTTTTCCCCAGCTACACTAAAATCCAAGAAATGAACGCTTCTCCCAGCTTCCTCACTCAACTCTGCCCCAGAAACCAAACACAAATCTCTGCCCCCTGACTTGTCCCTTAATCACATGATCACCTTTCTTCCCAGAAGCAGTAAAAAAAAATCCCTAGGCATGTTAAAAATCACCAGATTAGAGGAGCTCTAATCCAATGACTTTAAACATGGGTTGGTAAGAATTTGGATAGTCTATATTTATATGTTGCAAAATCTTTTTAAGCTTTATATTTATTTTGAATCTACAGCCATTTTATTTACTGAAGTTTAGTCCTCAAGGGGAATGGTAAATCCTCTAAAACATCACTTTAAAAAGTTTTTGTTCCACTGAAGTATCTATGAACACTTCCACACCCTATGTAGAAACATTAATTCATGATTTCCCACAGCACTTAGCCATAAGGATTCACAACACGTTTCAATGCCTTCAACAGCAGCAGCAGCAGCATTCCAAGGGGAACCATTCTCCTATTTCCAAGTCATGGCTCTTACAAATATGGACTAAGCCAAGGCAAACTGGCCTTTTTATATTAATACCAACTGATGCTCCCATAAAAAGTGAACATTTAAAATTGGGGGAGAAACGAGCAATTATCATCTCTGGCAGTTTGTCTAAAGAGGGTAAATCTACTTGATTAAAATTGGGGAGAGACATTGAACTGACAAATATTAATCTGAATTTTCCTTAATTTCTTTATTCTGTTTGCCAGTGAGTGAAGGCTGCTCTAAAAGACTCTTTATGAATAAAGGTGTAAATGTAAGTGGAGGAGACGCCATTCATTTATGACTTTCACTTCTTTGGAGCCAAGATTTCCCCCCAGTCTTCACAGTTATGACATTTTGTGTTCAATCTGGCCTATTCCAGCAGAATATTCAGTCTGTGCTCCTCGCAATTATGCCTTGTTTGCATCACACCATAACAAGTGTGCTACGAGAGTTTCACGCACTGGAATCTACCAGGCAGTATATTTAAATGCTCTCCAGTTGTTTAAGTCAGCCTCATGGTACGGCAGCAGAATTACATACAATGGGATCTGGCAGGATGCATTCACAGGACTGTGTTGGAAAAAGGGGAAAAATATACATTAACATTTTGACTGTTTCTTACAATTTTTCTGAACAGTCTTAAGTAACACAGAAATACCTTGCTGAGCCTGAAAAACCAAAGAGGTTGCAGGTGCAGTTAAATCAGGTATCTTTCAAATACACATTCTTCCTTATTCTGCAAACCTTTCCCTTCTTTGCCCAGTGATACTTCCATACTTCTGTTACGCCAGGAAAGGTCAGCTACAGTATAAGACAGGCAGAGATAACCTAGGCATTCCAAAGAGTGAGATGCTCAATTCCACATCTGAATTTCCATACCTAACGGCAGGTTTACCCCCACCCAAGTAAACTAATTTTTCCCTATTCAGACAAGGGAGATGCCATCCACCTCAATTTAGGCACAGAGAGTGGATGGCCAGGATCTCCCTTGGGAAGCCTTCAAAGGCACACAGCTCTGAATATACAGAGAAGAGACCTCTAATATACAGAGAACTAGAAACTTTCTTTAGTAAGACTGACTTACCGAGCACCAAAAAATATAGCAACAAGTTAAGTTCCCAGTCTTCTTAATTTGGACCCCATCCTCCAAGCTTCAGAACAGACACTTTCCTTGAAGATGCAAACTATAAATTGCAAGCACAACACTGAGGCATGAACCTACATCTACCGTAGTATTGTTTAAAAAAAAAAAAAAAAATATCAGCACAAATTCTGTTAATGACAGAGTCATGTATTTTCCATGCTTTTAATACTAACCCCTGAGCTTAATTATTATATTTAGTGTCTAGGGCAGCAACACTTCCTACCCAGCATCTGTCATCAGTCCAGCAATTAATTGCATACCACTGACCTTCATAGAACACCATGGAAATTTTATTACTGTACAACTCAATTGCATTTCGTACAACACTGCACCATAACTATGTCTTGTTATAAAAAAAAATCATGTGCTTACAAAAGGGATAGTTGAGCCAACTGAACTATTTATAATTTGCAAGAATAAAAAAACATTTCACAAGGTTTGCAACATACATACAAAAAACTTTGCAGCCTTAATACAAGACAAATGTTACTAAGATTCACATTATAGACAAATGTGGAATGGAAAATATTCCCTGAAGTCATAATGGCAGGGTTACGCAGTATGCTATTTAAAAGCTATTCACCAACAATGTCCTTTTCCTTTTAGCCAGAACCCTATGGTAGAAATTCAACTGAAGAAAGTCAATTAACTGAAATTGTGGTTCTACAACTGAGGAATTGGATGTGTAAGATGAAGCAGCTGAAGGAAAGGACTACACACTTCATATACTATTCAGTACTAGAAGAGAGGGCTAGCAGCCACGCCTATGCCTTCTACCTTGGAGCTAACTGCTCTGCAAGTTTGCCACTTTAAGGAGGCTACATCCTGCTTATGTCCTGCCTTAGTCTCTTCTCTTGTTTTTAAGAAAATGCTACTGCTCAGCACATTTCTTCTAAGTTCAAGAGTCTCTTTGCTCCTTTCCAAACCAAAGGGTTCACAAAATAATTATCGCTTGACTACTCTTAATTTCAATTTGGTGTGCTAATATAATGTAAGTCCGGGCAAGGAGACTTTCTCTCTGGATTCAAGGGCTGTGTCCAGGATGAAATAACTTGTCACACCCAGGATTTCAATGCTAGCTTCCAAGTTCCCAGACTCAAGTGACCCAGCAGGATGCAGCCACGAGCCTCCACACTAACACATCTGCACCAGCTGCAGACTCAGAGAAGGAAAGGGACTGGTGCAGCAGGCGACCTAGGCTTTTTGGAAGGTATACATGTGCACTGAGGAGCCCCAAGAGCTGCTGGTTTGGTAGTTTTCATTGTCTTTGTGCACTTCTGAGTTGTCCTCCAAATTTCTTACTGGAGCCATTAGTAGGCAGCAGGCCGGTGAGGTGAATCACCCATCCTCCAAAGTCAAAACCCAAAGAATATCAAGAGGTAACTGTGGAGTAAACTGGAGGTCACCACCAAGCTTTCTTGCAAATCAAGTAAGTAAGGTATTACACTTATTTTAAAATATCGCATCTCCCAAACACCTTGTTCAGTTTTCCCCAAGCAATGAAAAAGCTTCCTACCATGGCAAATTCCACACATCTGAGGAAATACAGTTAATTTCACCCAAACCCAGTTACAATTGGGTTTACCATGTCAATCCAGTTTCATACTTTTTTTGTTTAAAGATTTGTAAACTATACTGCCAATGACAGTAAGATTATCCAACAAACAAAACTCAGCAACAACACTTTGCTTTGAAGAATTGCCTACACCTTGAATGGATGATGCCTCTGAGGCAATTCAGAGATATATGATGGTAATGGTTTTGGGGTGGGTGGGTGTGGGGGGGGGGTTGTTGGGTTTTTTTGTTTGTTTTGGTTTTTTTTAAGAACTTAATTCAAATTTTTCAGTTGATAGCAACAATTTATTACTGCCTGTTTTCATAGATTCTTCCATTTCTACAATAAAGCTGAGGAAACATGAAGTGAAACTAGCTTGATTGTAATGAAAAAGGGATCTCAATTTAATTCAGTTTGCTCCCTAATCACAAATGCACAAAGAGCACAAACTAGGAAAGAAATATGTAAAGTGATGCTACAACGTAGTGTGCACAATTTAAAATCTCCTTTCCTGTAGAAGCCTGGGTTACAAATCAGATTGGAGAGTACACACATTATTAAGATTACTTATAAATTGTGGGCAAGGCTATGATTTGGAGGCAATGACCCTGCTCTTTTTGAAACTAAAGTCAAAATTTCCATTGATTTTGCTGATACTTAGATATTCTTGACACCTGATCACAGAGCTTAATAATATGCTGTATTATATATAGATGCCTGGAATGACTTGCTATACATCCTGACATAAAAAGAAGTTACAAAACAAACGCAAAGGTGACAGACGAGCCTCCTCTCTTCCAGCCAGGAAAGCTTTTATTGCCATCTCTTCAACACTTTCACTTCTGCCAGAAGTCCCCTCTGCCCGCATGGCCCCTCCAGCTGTCCAAAGTGTCTCCTCCAGACAGTACTGCTGAGCAGGCGGAGCGTGGATTAAACAGTATTAGATGTTCTTTCTGTCATTTTGTTTTCAGTAATTTAGAAAATTATTTTTCTTGTTGGGCATTTTTTTAAATGGGGTGAGGGAGATGTTACAGAAAAAAAAGAATCTCCAAGATCAGACTATATCAGAAGAATCGAGGATATATCGAGAATACTTAACGTGTCTCTGTGAGCATGAATACGTACACAAACACACACACATGCATGAACACACACATTAAGATTAAAGTCAAGTCTTTTGGAGAAGGCTCACAAAAAAAATAAAAAAACATGTTCAACAGGAAGAGTCTGTTTAATGTAGGATTTAAGCAAGGCTCTTTCATTTGCATAGATCACTTACAGCAACAGCAATTCATTAAATTCTCCCATAAAAACCGTGCTATATTTTGTCTAAAGCGACACATTCCTTGCAGATCACAGTGCCTTTCTCATGCTGTTAATAAGATAATCTGTTACATGAGGCTTACAAATCCATTTAAATTGATTTTAATTAATGAATCAATCACTAGCCACTGATGACTTGGTCTACAGACAGCAAGCAATTCAAAGCCCCAGGCCTCTAATCCCAAACCAAAATCCACATTAGAGCAACAGGACATCTCTCTGATCGATAGTAACACAAAGATGTTCAGTTCATACACATTTAAAGTGTATGAACTTGATCAAAATGTATCTCCAGATCTTATGCATTACAATTCCCATATTCAGGACTGTTCAACTAGGAAAACAATATTAAATCATTTACATTTCTTTGCAAGGGAAATAAATGAAATCAAGCACAACTATAACCTGCTTCTAAACTTTTAGATGCTTATTTCCCTTGAAGGTTTTTTTCTTTGTTCTTAAACAATGGGTTGTTTAACATTAATAGAAAGCTGCACTTCATATGGTCACAAACATGAACAATGTCTTTTACGTACGCTTTGATCCCGTGAAAATTCACTGCTATTCTCCACTGCTAAAGCACTTAAGTTTTCCCTTAAACAGAAAACAAGAAAGAAGAAAGATTTCTATCCCAAAAGCAGCATGCAGGAGCAGCATGAAGAACATCCTTGTTATTTCAGTAAGTTAATTATTGCAATTATTGTTATTACAAGAAGTTAATTACAATGCAGTAAGTCAAATCCACAATAGGTGGTGTGATGCTGAACACTGCAATCCCTAAAGCATCAGCATCTGGCTCCCCATAGCAGAGGGGACACACCTGCGTGAGGCTTCTCCTATGTACACAAACAGCTGGTGCTCCAGCACAGCATCTGTGAATAAAGCACCACTTCAACTGGCAAAGAGAAAGGAAGAAATGATGCGTGCCTCCCTGGGAGCCTCCTTCCTGGATGTAAGCATCTAGCCCTTCTTTCAAGGGCCACTCCTTTGTCTTAAAACATGACAGAGAAGGAAGGGTGAGACAAGCCAGCTTGCCTCCAAAACAGCCTCGCTGTTTATACAGCTACACTGCGCTAAGCCCAAGCCACTCTGCTCACATGATGCTCTGCACTGCACAAGCTTGATGGCACAGATCTCTGCTTGTCTGGGACACGACTGTGCTGAGCTCTCCCGCCTGAGGTAGACTTGCCTCCAGAAACAGAGCAGCGGGTACTTGGGGAAGTCTAGTATTAAAAACTGAGATATCTACAAGTACCAGAGGACTTGGTGCTGTGAGAATTGCAGTTATGGACCAGTTACCCTGTTTACATTTTATAAATGCTATCTGCACCTTCATGGTTCAATAGCATCCCATTAAGTATTGTAAGGGAAATCCAGGTCCCCCCCAATCAACAAAGCAGCTTGCTTGGGTGCTCGCTGCCACACCGGAAGTCCCAGGAACCCACCTCAGGCACAGCTCCATTATGACAAAACACATCCAGTGTCCTATCCCTGCATGGATGCTACCAGCCCCACCACGGCGAAAAAGAGCAGTTGGCATGGGCCATCGGAAAAGTGCCCATCAAAACTGTGCTGATGCAAACCTGTCAACCAGGAGACAAGAGTCTCTTCCTGTCCCTCCACCTGTAGCTCAAAACAGGCCCTCAAAGGCTCCAGTCATTGTATGATCAAGGGATTGACCACCTCCAGGTCTTTCCCATGGGCATGGAATTGCACAGACAGAACAAGGAGGTGGGAAAAGTCTCTATTATGGATATGGGTCTCCACATGAGAAGGATATCAGCACTCAGCTGCCTTCAAGGTGGTCTGCATTCCCTCCTTTTCCCCCAGCCCAATCCTCTTCCGTACTCCCTGACAAACACAAGACTCAAGAAGCACGCTGGACACCAGTGTGGGATCACCTATGTCAGCCATTTGGCTCCAACACGCTATAAGTAGCTATCAGTTACACTGAGACCAGTTTACCAACACTGAACTGCACCAGCTAAGAAATAATCCAACTTGCAGGTTGCTTTATTAAAGTAATTTCACATATTATCTAATACAAAAGCTGTTGTTGCCTAATGTGCAATAACCATTCTGCCTG
Organism: Pluvialis apricaria; assembly: GCA_017639485.1. NCBI lineage: Eukaryota > Metazoa > Chordata > Aves > Charadriiformes > Charadriidae > Pluvialis > Pluvialis apricaria. The sequence goes on from CM030012.1 coordinate 55,963,414, forward strand.
TTTAAATGAAGAGCTCTGTATTTGTTTTTAATCAATACTGTATACACAGTTTAACCAATGCTGTCAAAAGTAGCTTTTTAATGCAGTGTCTCACTAATTTATTGCTCTCAATACTTGTGTTCTTCCCACTTTGTTATGAACAAACGATTTTTTGGAGGGAAGAACAAAAAGAATAATTAAAGAAGGCAGGTTTGGCTTTCATGTGCTGCTAATTAATTAGAGAGTTAAATTAACCAAATAATAAGTACAAGATACCAAACTATCTTTCATTTGAGAAAAACATAAAGGGCTGAATGCTTTCCAGGTGTAAACACATTCAGATCAACATTGTACCAAACCTGAATCTGGCCCAGTTAGCTCAAAAAGGTAAATAGTGCATCCTCTTGCACAGATGTGGTAGCGTACAGGCACTCCATGTTTAGAGACAGATTCTGCGGCCAACAGTGCTCCACTGACATAGAGACAATCAATGTGGCCTTGATTATGAGGAGGCAAACAGTTCTCACTACAAAAAAGGAGACTGAAAAACAAATTGTGTTTTTATTTTGCAAGTTCCATGTTTGGGTTGGGTTTTTTTCAAGCCCTTTTGGAGCACCAAAACAGAATAAAAATAGTTTGTTACACAAGCATAAAACAAAGTAACTGCTAAATAAACATTTTACATTTACTCCTATGTGTTCAGTTCTCATTCCCATTACTCTTCAGGAGTGAAATATCTTCCCGTTTTCTGGTAAACTGATTCGATGGGTTTTGTCCAAGAATTGTGCCATATTGTGTTCCTTCTATTTCGTATTCTGAATATCACTGCTGGAAAATGTACTGCAGCACAAAACGTAGTATATGCCAATATATCCTGACATTCAAATCAAGACCACAAATTATAAACAGTTTCAGCAAATTGACTTGAGTGCCTTTGTTCCTCAGACATACATCTTCCTATTGCTTACAAAAGCAGCATATACTAACCGCTAACACTGCTATAGCCAGTACTGGGAAAGGAAGTTATTGAAGCCTGGATTTCCTGCTTTCAGTCGTAGCCAAGAACTGTGAGGCTTGTAGTGGTTTCAGGAACTGACTCATCTAATGATTCATGGATAAGATACTGGTTTTAATATATTTCTGATCATAAGACCCAAACTTCAAAAACAGTGATGCTTAATTTTTATTTTAAAGAAAAAAAGAAGTACATAAATCAAGTAAACAAACATTGTCATGGGACACACTGGCTAATAATTGTAAATGTGTTTTACAGTGCACTCTGTTTTAAAAAAAATAGTATGCTAAACTTCCTGGAAATTCATTTCAAGAGAATGTTGACAATTAATTCAAAATCCACAGTCAAAAACACAAGTACTTTTCTTGCAATCCTAATACAGCTGAAATTCAAGTGGAGGACAGGTGGGATACCAATCGTATTTTTAGATATACCCTTAGGTACACATATATCTACTGCTACATATTAATCTATGAATCCTAGAGCTACTATTGTTAATGCACGTGGTTTCTTTGGCTGTGTATAAAAAGTATCATAAAAAGACTGTCTGGTAGCACTACATTTGGGGGTTGGAAACAACGGGAAAGTTTTGTTTCAGGAGTGACTGGAGCTGCAGAGGTCAATCTTAAAGCAATGACTAACACTGGATCTTAAGCACTCACAGACGCATGCATTTTGTGCAAATTCAGAATCCAAAACCAGCCTTTTTTATGCATTTGGTTCTTCTAGAGGGAAGCATGCCCTCCAGTGCATCAAAATGCTTTTTGCCCGCAACACAAATCTCATCAGTATGCTGTAACTTGAACTGCCAGGCTCCTGCACCTAAAAAAATAGCTTGTGATGGAAGCTTAATTCTGCTAGGCTCATGTATGGAAAAGTACTGGTTTACTTTTTAATTTTTGAACTGCAAGCTGCAGCTACTCACACGCGATGTACAGTGTCGTAGGGAGGGAGGGGGATGGTAGCATTTCTATATTTCACCATGTGCACAACTAACACAAAAAAAAAGAAAGCAAAATGCATGTTGCTTGGAGGAGAAAAAAAAAAAAACCAAACCAGCAGTTAAAACAGTTGACAAGAAAAGGCCAAAGTGCGCTCAGTGGCTGGCAGTCATTTTATGGCTATAGTCCTACAGCAGATTTACTTAGATGACGTCAGTGGCTCCAATCCAGCTTTTCTTTGGTAGCATTTACCACTTGCCTCTTGAAGCCTCCACTATGCTACAGAGCAGTAGACCATAATCAAAATTCCCTTTGTGAAATAGAGTTTACCTCAGGGCACAGAGGCATTGCTAGCTGAATTGCAGGCTCTTCACCCTGTACTGCATGCCCAGAAATAAATAACCTACAATACTGTACTTTCCTTAATACAGAAGAACCATTAAAAGCAGCCTGCTACCTAAAAAAGGGTTCTTTAATTTGTTTCCAAAATCTCAGAGGCCAGAATATTAGTTAATTTTCCAAGCAACCGAGAATGATGATAGTTCTGCTGCCCTTTGGACTTCTTTGTATTGTTTTTAAGAGATTTTGGAAGATAAAGTTATTTATGGGTCATTGTTTCACCAAAAAAAAAAAAATATATTTTACTAATGCTGGAGGTTAAAGTGAATTGGTATAGGAAGCTGCATATTTTAAAAATGTCTTTCAAACATGCCCAAATGTGCTTATCTACAACTGGTCAGTAAGCATATAGTAAATACACCAAGAAGCAGAGCAAGAAGTTACCATGCATAAATAAGAGTCCATTTAAAGAGCAGAATGCACGTTATTTGGAGCTATGGATTTCCTATCACAAAACAATGACTGGAACCAATGAAACACTACTAAAGCCAATCAAGCAGATACCAAATCAACTAAAACTTCACAGGCTCTGAAGTTTAACCAAAAAACCCAAACACCCAAAACACCACCACCATATGACAGATGCATCTTATGTACTAAATAAACATAGATTTGTTGTATTTTAATGGCTCAATCAGTCCAAAGACAACCTTATTCATTATGGGTGATAACTAGATACATTAGCAGACCGAAAATTGCCTCTCACAGTTAAGCACATAGGAATTAGTTATAGGGAAGATGCACACATGCCTCACAGAGAACTGGAAGTCTCAATACTTCTCTTTTCCCAGCCTTTTCGCTTACCTCAATCACACCAGAATGAGACACCACAGGTCTAATCTGCAACGAGCCAGAAGACAAAAAAATACTATTATCATCCAACTGCATGAGTCACACCATGCACCTGAACTCTAAATCTGAATTTAAAACAGATTTCAAATTTGAGATCACCCCCAAACCAGCTCTAAGTGGACAAACACTAGCATTTCATGTCCCTGCAGAGAAACTAAAAGCCTCTGGTAGCAGCCTTAGATGCCAAGCCAAGGGCAGGAAACCTTTCTCATTTTCTGCAGGTGTCCATGTGGACTCAGGCACAGCGGTGAGGCGGGAGCATCACCTCTCACTTCACTGCCCACCTGGTTGGCCTCTAGGTGTTCTGCCAGCTCCTGCATTTTTCCATGCAGTTCATCTGGGTGGACTTCAGTAGGACACTAAAGAACGGCCACTGTTCTGGACTGTCACATTACTCTTTTCCAAAGGGACAGGAGAAAAATTTTCTTCTCTTTGACCTCCTTTCATTACTAAAAAAAGTGGTGTCAGCAAGCAGACTTAGAAGATGATCGTAAATTTCTTTGACAGAGAATCTAGTCCTTTTATCGGTCATTAAGGATCCTGGACATGAAAGGCATTATACAAGCACAAGCGGTCCTTTCTTTCCAATAGCCAGGGCAAGGAAGGACTGGAAGCAGCACGGTGACTGGGATGGGCAAAGAGACCCAACAGTGAGACCACATCCCTGAGCAGCAGCAGAAGAGATAGGAAAAGGAGGATCTGGCAAGATGGACAGCAAAAGGAAGGAAACAAAAAGCCACCGTGATCCAAAGGAAGGATACCCTAATCAAGTGCTGCTCAAGAGCAAGTAAGGGCATACCCAAAGAAAGAGGAGGGTCCAGGCAACCAGAGACAGATGTGGTGCCCTGTAAGGAACAGCAAGACGGAGCCCGTAGGGCAGAAGACACAGAGGAATGTGCTGCAAGGTCAGAGAGCAAGGCAGACAGATCCACCCCCTAGGACATCTCTGCAGCATTGAATGGAAGACTGTATTTATGGTTTGAGACTTTTTCTGCAACAAAATAATTACAGCCAAAGAAAGGCAGGGTAGGGGGAAGATGAAGGAACTTCCATTGAATCTTCAAGTCTTCCACAAGGCTTTCAGTTGATCGTGGAAAAAGCAGAAATAAAAAAAATTAAAATCTTCTTAGATCAGCAGACACCAGATACAGCGACACAAGGGGTTTTAAAGGTTAATTTTTTTTAAAGAACAAAGGTAAAAATTGAGGATGTGGAAAATCAAACTTTACAGAGTTTTGCTTTTTATTTTAAACTGTAAACCAGCTTTAGGAAAAAAGTGTATATGCATGGTGGTGGTAGATTAAATATTAATAAAATTTCTTTCTCCCTTTAATTAATGTCTCCAAACACTACATATTTTTTTAATTGAGATACACATAACAGAGGCTTTAATCCACTAAACCTTTATGAATTTACCTTTTCTTCCAAAGTCTGTTCTGACATTTTCTCCCCTCAAAACCAAAATGTCATTCCTGAATTATAATCTCCCAACAGAAAGACAACCATGTAAAAAAAAAAAACATGCCACCTAATTCCAAAAATAAGCACCATTGTTCACAGCACCATGAGGTGAATGAACGGCGAGAGATTCCACCAAGGGAATAACTGTGATGTCTATAATGTTAAGGAATAATTTGGCACCAAAAATACCCAAGGCCATACTGGTTGGCGATTCAAACATGAAGCATATCAAAACGCTACTGATAAGCTAAATTAACAGATAGCTTATCTGAAGCATATACTAGCCATATGGTGCCACAACTTCTGTTGCCTGTTGCTGGCATAACAATAGGCTACTGCAGTCTTAGACTGGAAGCACTATTTGACAAACTGTCAACAGCATTTTTTTTTTTTTTTTTTTGCAGAGCTTTAGGGCAATGGCACACTCGCCTATTTGCATTTTTTTTTTTTTTTTTTTTTTAAACAGGTGAACAAAGAGTAAACCAGATGTCAACTTTAGAAATCGAGCTGTCTGGATCAGGAGATTTAACAGAGGCAGGCATACTGCTACAGCTCAAATCTAGACAATGAGCTTTTCTAAAAACACTCTGGCCTAGGGGAGTGGCTATTTAAAACACTTGGCTTCTTTTATTTCAGCACTATGGAAGTGAATTCTGCTCTTAAGTGCCAGCTCAAATGAAGTCATTTTGTTTCACTGGGGCTTTCTTTGCATTTTAGAAATGTAGCATGCACTGTAGTAAAGGAAAAGACAAGTATTAAAAAAAAATCCTGATTCTTTTTGAGCTAGAAGCTGGGCAAAGAAGCTGCTGTGGGGAGTAGAAACTAACAATTTGATCACATACAAAAAAAATAAAATCTGTGAAAGAATAATTTGAGTGCAAGTTAAATGAAATTTATTTTCCTCTCATTAAAAAAAAAAAACACACTTCTGAAAGCTTTCAGAAAACCTGGTATTTACAACCCCCTCAAGCTCCATGAAGACAAGGTGTGAATACTGACAGATAAGGAAGATTTACAATGGGACTTCACTATGTTACAGAAACACAATCAGTTAATAAAAAAAAAAAATTACAAAAGTTGTCCTCTTCCTTTATTTAAGAAAATGAAATCTTTGTTACTTACATACTATTTGAGGAAAAATCTTTTCAAAACAATACAGTAATCCACTCAATCATTTCAAAAATTGACAAAATAAAAACTACTGTCAATCAATATATACTAGATCTGTCTATGGTATTCAATTATGAAAATGTGTTTTTAGTTGTGTTCTGTAGGAGTGTGAAAGACATCATGAGAAAAATAGATAACTTTCTGTTCTAATAATCTGTTCTGCTTTGATAGACAGTTATGGGAACATATTTATTTTCTGACTTATACCCAGCTAAGTATGTAGCATTTTTAGATTATCTTTTCAAATTGTTCTTGAACATTCTCAGTTAAAAAAAAAAAGAAGAAAAAAAACTCCTTTCATGTTAAGTTGAGATTGCACTTGAACTCTTTCCAAAAGCCAGAGCTGCACTGAATTATGATAATTAGAAAGCTGTGCGCATAAAAGGCAGCACAGTTGATGCATTTAAAAAAGTTCATGCCAGAGAATATAAGTTCAATATGTTCTCACATAATTAACATTTCCCATCATTAGCAGCAGTTTTCAGTTCATGTATCTGTAAAAACAACAGCACTCGTCATTGTTTTAGATTCCCAGTCAATAGCATTTTAATAGTTTTACACATAATCCTAAACTTTCCTTCCCTTCCCCCTCCCAGCACACTGAGATTTCACATTCTGCCTTCTGACCTGCTAGCAAATAAACTTGTATTTTGTGCTTATATGCTTCTGCTGCCACACAGACTGTCTCCGATTTGAAAGTTTAGTGAAGAGCTAATAAGAGCTAGAAATCTAAGAAGGCCATTTGGAAAGGTACAGCAGGATGCAGAGGGAGTAATCATGTCGTTCCAGTAAACAACGACTAGAAGACAAAGAACAAAAAGTTGTAGGTGATACCTTCCACTGGGCTGGAGCCAACCTCAAACGGCCTGCCTCTGAGGAACCCAGGCACGAGCTGGAGGGACTCAGAAATGGGGTTGCAGCCCTGCACCCACTGGGCAAGCATCTATAAACCCTTTACACGCTCTGTGGACTTTCATCGCGTTCTTGATGTATGTACAAAAATTCATATAACAAATAAGGGCATGTGGCACATGATGGGTTACTCCGAGACATTCATAGACTCCCTGTGTAGAATATCTCAAATTAGTTGTTAGGGGCCAGATTTCGACACAGCCTTGTTGCCTGCTTTCTCTTCCCTCCACTTCTTCAATCTCTGTATTTTAAAATTAATCAAGTTCCACCAGAATTATAATAGCCTGATATAGTATAAAAGTTGCTGAGTCTGCGTCAACACAGAGAGAAATTTTGGCTTTACCAATAACAAGGTAAACTCACAGTGATTCCAGGGGGATCAGGATTTCATACAAGAACACAAGAGGTTGGGGGTATTAAATTAGAAAACTCCTAGCTGAATGTTATGCGACAAATCTGAGGAGCAAATTTAAAGTTGGTGCCTCAAAGGACTGAAGTCTGCAACTTTTCACTCTCTTATGTTTTGGAAATGAGCAATCATTAAAACCAAACACAAAATTATTCCAGGAAATATTATTCCATCCTTGTTCCACTTGCAAAAGTCAAAAGGAGTTTTGTGCAAGAACAGAGAGCAAGATATGGTCATAAAGTGGGAATTTATTGCAGAGATTTTTCTTCTAAAAATGTGTCTTCAGTGTGGCTTTGAGTCAGTTGGCTTTACAATAAATAATGCCATTAATCCGTTCATATATCACAGGATACAATTTAAGTTATGCAGTACTTGCATAAACTGCCACAAAACCTCTAACAGCCATTTCTTTCAGAGAGATGATTTACCTCTTGCAGGTTCTACAATTTTGTCCAGGCTCACTTAAATTATTATTTTTTAATAGTAAACGACCGTAGTTTAGGAATCTAAAACAATCCTACTTGAGGCAAGCACTAATGGCAAAGTGCTGCCTAGTGACAAAACAGTAATTAAACGTCAAATCCCAGAAATAAGTAACTACTATTTCTCTCATGCAAAAGTAGGTCCCTCTGATGAACAGAGGATTTCAAAATCATGTTTAAAGGGCCAATTTGCCACCCTCATTACAGCCAACATAATGCAGCAACAGGCCATACAAAGTCGATGAAGTTAACCTGAACTTAGACCAGATTTTGAAAAAGTCAGCCCTCACCTCATATTTGCACATGCTGCGAACAAGAGCACAAATGGAATGAGCGACCAACTTTTAATAGAAATTTGCCTGCAAGTTTTAGAGAGATTACAAACCAAGCAGAACATAAGCCCCGTACAAAAATTTGAAAAAGCATGGGTGTCAAGTTTGATATTCTTTGTCATCAAAGATACAGAATAGCACCCGTGTCCTTCTTTAGACATCAAATATCATACTAACCATGTACTTAAAGCATATGCTGTAAATATCGTAGTATTTGATCCAGCGAATGTTTATTCCTATGAGTCATCCCAGTCACTTTAACCTGAGTAAGGATTGGATCTAGCAAATCTTTTCTTCTTAAATAAATGTAATCACTTCAGAAAGACAGTTTTTCAACCATCTCTGGAAAGACATAGCATTAATATTAACGTCACAAAGAAATACTAGATCAAGAGTGATGTATGCTTGCGTGTATACAGTCAGAAATCGAGCATTCAAAGTGTAATGTTTGAAGGTAACCTTCTCACAAACACACACATTCAGAACTGTACACAAGATCTTTGTGTTTTGGAAACAGTCTTAGGCACCTTCCAATAAAATCAGATTAGTTCTACTGAAATTGTTCCAACAACGTATCCATCCTACTTTACAGACTGAAAACTGACAGCTATATCATAATAGAGAATTACATGTTTTTACCTTTCACTTTTTATTAAGTGAAAGACACCAGAATTTCTCTGTAACTCCTGAAGTCTTTACTACACTTTTGCCAGTACAATATCTTAAAAGTTTGCTTATGATATGATCTACAAAGGTAGCTTAAAAAGAAAGAAGCAGCAAGCTTTTTTCCCCCCTGCATGTGACTTAACCAAGCTTAACTTTTTCAGGCATGGACAAACAAAGCCTAAAAACCACTTTAACGATATCCAAAACCACTACACCGTCCAGCAACAACAACAACAAAAAAACACTAGTTACAAATTATACCAAACATGTTACACACATGCTCACACATCTCCACACATCACAATGCGCTATCATTTCTCAGCTGGAAACTCACGGTGGGTCTAGTTCATAATTAAGTTTCTGTTGTTCTTTTTTAGCTGTTTAATTAAAACTCCTTTAAGCAGAGGCTGTCTTTACTAAGACTCCTGTCAAATCAAAATTTTTCCTCTGCTTCACTGCTCGCGTATGCCCCACTCAGCACTGACTAAGAAATTGTACAGAATATAAAACCGTAATTTGAATCTCAAGAGCTGTTGTTACACTCTCCTGGGTGCAAAGGCTAATAATATTTACTTCACCAAAGCAGCGTATGTAAAATTGATGCTCAAAATACACCTAACACGGTTAGCGATAAAGTACTTTCCTAAGGTATTTCTAGATTACTAAGAATAAAAATTGAAATAAATCCCTTGCATCCAAAATTTCTGCTTGGTCAGCTGATAAAAACCTGCAGCAGACAAAATGCAGAATTATCCCTAATGGTATAGAAAATATCTTATGACTTAGTTAAAAATAAGCGTAGTGTGAAGAGACATGTTTTACCATGAAGGTGAAAAATAAATGCACCTCAGAAAAGTTTACCCTTAATGAAAATAATTTCCAGAAGCTGGTTTTAAAAACTTGCAAGTTCAAAATGTGACCCAAATATAAAATCTTCAATTTTGTGTTTTAAGACTAGTCACTGTATTAATTTCTGTATTTCTATCCCCAAATAAAGTATGCATACACACACACACATATATATACACACACACAAACATGCAAGTTTCCCTCCCGCCCCCAGAAGTAATTTAATATACAGGTCTGTGTCATTTTTGATAGCACCATTTTACCATCAGTACAATCTAATATCCCTGTAATGGTATTCCCCAACTATTTATAGAGGCAGAATACATCATACATTACAGACACGCATTCCCAATCTCGGGTTATAAAATGAATCCTACATAATTTAAAATTAAGTCCTAATGTAATTATAATCATTTTTGTTTTCATATTCAATTGCAGGTAGCACTTAGTTATTTACATGAATTTTCCCATAAGAGGCATTCCCACAGAGATTTCCATATTAGATGCACTGCATAATAACTAAACATTCAGCTAGAGAAAACAGTATTTTATCCGTACAGCTCCAAACTTTGCCATTATCTAGCTCAGATATCTCTGCGAAACCGCTAACTGGCAATATTGTGTTTCTAAACTTTATCAGCACTAAGGGAAAGCAAATATGCTTCTGTTAGACAGGAATACAGCTGTATAGGTACTTTTTTTCCCCGAGGCTCTGCCATTTCAGCTCACATTTCTTATATATACCATTTTACGTCAGAAAATGCCAGTACAATCTGATGTTTCTTGGCCTTTCTTTCCCAGACGGTGTTCAACAGCGTACAGTTAAAAAATACTGGGAGCCATTTACATTCAGAAAGCGTAGAGTAGAACTGCTCCCTAACTTTCCAGCGCTTCTGGAGGTCACTTTTCATTTCTTCATATCAAAGGCAGGCACTTGTTTCTAATAAGGTAACAACTCTCCTGAGAAACATGGGTGGCTGGTATTTCATTGTTTCATAAATATTTTTATACTGTAACACCATTCAACTTAAAACAGATTTCAAGGGGAGAAAAATCACGACTAGGATTACGTTCCACTGAGGTAGGCACGCAAACTTTTTTACTCGGTAAAAATACAGAGATTTCCTCCCCTTCCTCCTCCCCTCCCCCGGTTTATTTCTCCTCGTCGGTTTTGTTTAGTCGTTTGGAGGGGGCCGCTTTGTTTTAATTTTGTTACAAAAGCCGTACTGTATAACTTTTTCCCTCCCCCTCAGAAGTGCACTTCCTTTGAAAACGTTCCTTGTGCGAACAAAGGCTGCCACCGGCCCTCCGCATCAGCACTGAGGACATCTGTAGAATACATCTCTTTAAAAACGGTACGGATAAATAAAATAAAAAAAAAATAGAAACCCCCACAACCCTATGGTTCCTACCGAAAGGAAGTTTTCCAGGGACAATCTCCTCGGTGTTGTTGTAACTGCGACTTTGTCTTTTTTGGATACAATGTTTCTGCTGACTCCCGAAAATTTTCCACTTGAATGTGCAATTAACCAGCAGCAGCGGCAGCAGCAGCAGCTCTGGAGAAGGAGAAGAAGCAGCGAAAAAGGACATTCCTTCTTTCATCTTTTAGAGGAGAAGAGAAGGGGGAAGGAAGGCAGAACGGGGGGCAGCGCAGGCAGCAGAGCTCGGAGCCAGGCCGGGCCGCGGGGGGAGTGCTCCGGAGGGCTGCGACCGCCTGCGCCCGGCCCGCGGCTGCTCCGAACTTCTGGCTTCCCCGTGGAAAAAAATGTGAAAAATGCCAAGGATCGGTGCGCGGGTGTATGTGTGTGTGTGAGAGAGAGTGTGTGTGTGTGTGTGCGCGCCTGTGTGTGCGCGCCCGGCTGCAGCGCAGTGACTCAGGCAACTAAGTGCGAGCGGCGGCGGCGGCGAGGGGGAGCGGAGCGGCGCGGCGCGGGGCGGGCAGCAGCCGCCTGTTGCAGCTCCGGCCGCGGCCCCGCAGCGGCAGAAACTCCGCGGGAAACAACTTCTCCCCCTACCGCGGCCCCTCTCCCGCCTGCCCCGGCACCTGCGGGGGCGCCGTGCCCCCCCCCACCCCTCCTCCGGGCCGACCCCGGCCGGGGACCGACCGCCCCCCCCCCCCCCCCCCCCCCTTCCTCCTCCTCCTCCTCCTTCTCCCTCCCGCCCCGCCGCACAAAGCGCCGGCGGCGCGGCGTGCGCGCCCGCGGCTCCCTCTTACCTCCGCGCCGCGGCCCCCCTCCGCGCACCGCCAGCGCGCCGCGCTCCGACGGCAACCTTCGCCCGCCGCCCCCGGGCCGCCCCGGCTATTTATGGCCCCGCGCCTATTTTTAATCCGCCGCTTGGCTATTTATACCGCGGCGGTAGGTTGCCGCGGGCCGGCGGACGGAGCCCTCGGAGGATGAGTTGCTGCCCGGCCGGCGGCGGGGCGGGCCGGGCTCCCGGCCGGGCTGCGCGGCGCCAGCGATGCGAGGAATGCGCGGAATGAGGGGAGGAATGAAATGAACGCGGGAGCGGGGCGGCCGCGGGGCGGAGCGCGGCCCGCCGCCCCCTGCGGCCGCGGGCGGGCGGGGCGGCGGGCGGGGCCTCCGCGCCGCGCTGACCTCATAGGGGAGCTCCGCGGGAGGGGGCCCGGCGGGAGGGGAGAGGGGAAGGGGAGCCCGGGGCACCGCGCCGCCCCGCCGCGGGGACGGTGGTTGGGTGGGGGGGAGACCGCCCGGCGAGCGGCTGCCGTGCCCCGCAACGAGGGTCTCGCAACGCGGGTCCGCAGCGCTTTGCAAAGGGCTTGGAACGGGGGTGGGCGATGGGGTGTGCGGCGGGGGTCCGCGACGGTGTTTGCGATGCTTTGCAAGAGAGTTGCAAAGTACGTGGTGGCAAGAGGGGTCTGCGGCGGGCCGCAGGAGCTGGCTGGGCCCTGGTGGGTGGGGGGGCTCCCCCGGGGGGCCCAGCTCACCCCATGTCCTCACGTCTATGGGTGCACCGCAGAGCCCTGTGCAAGCAAACCCCTGCCCGGCCCGAGGAAAACGCAGGGCCGTGGCCAGGCGGCCGCCCGCAGCACCCCGGGGCCCGCCAGAGTCCCGGAACAGGGGGTGAGCGGGCAGGCTTTGTGTACGTTGCACCCCAGATCAACGTGGGCATCGCATGGCCCGGGGTCCGCAGTCTTCACCCTGAATCCAGGTCACGACCTTTCTCACAAAACTGGCACCAGCTTCAGATTTCACAATGCAAGGTTTGCACCGCTCCGGTTGTGAGCCTGAGTGCCATTAGACTGCCTTTACCCTTCTTGCACTGGCGCAACCCATCCCCCAGAAACGCTCCCTGAGCATTATCATAAGGCATGTCTCCTTCAGCGAGCGAGCCGCTACCTTATGGAAATAATCACAGGGCAGGCACAGCTGTTGTGCTTGTGAAAATTTGTATTTGCATAAGCAGAATGGATAACTGGACACCTCAGTGCCTGTTTGTGATATAAATTGCCTATTTTGATGTGCAAACATACTTTTCTATCTACCTTTGAAAGTTTGCACAGCAGGGCTACCACTTTTGGAGACGTCAGGAAAATTGTATTACAACCTCAGAGGAACTACATGTGGATGACATCAGACAGCATTAACATGCTCACATCGCATGTGAGTTCATGACATGCTGGTGGAATTCACAATAAATGCCCTGTATGTTGCTTGTGTACGGCATTAAGAGAAAATGCCGAGCACGTCTCTGTGGATACCAGAAACATGCTCGTCCCAGTGCTTTCCCAGTACCAACCTTGTCAGCCAGCCATGCTGATTACAGCCGCCATTTTAGCCTGTGACTGACCCAGGAGCCTCTTGAAAACGAGTCACTTAAAGCTCACGATGCAGTTCACACAGAGGCTGTGCCTGTTTTTTACCTTTGTGGCCCATGCAGCGAGTGTATGTATGATAGGCAGTGCAAGCAGAAGATGCACGAATGACACTGACTGAAATCTACCAAAACTCAGTCCTACAGAAATTGTATGCAACAAGTCACAATATCAAATGGAGCCAAAGTTTGAGCAGGTGTTGGTGAAAGGGTTGGGAGAATGCAAAAAGGAACATATTTTATGATATTTTTTCCCCACACCGTTCCACACTGCCTGAAAAATTTCTTCTCCAAAGTAGGCTACAAGGAACCCCTTCACACACGCACACACAGAGATAATTTATTTTCCCTTCCCCTCCTCTTTTCCAAATAGCTCTGGTAATATGGCCCAATAAGTGTCTAAGTGCCTGCACAATTTGTAAAATTCCATCACTTTGCAGACGTCTATACAAAAGCCATAGTCTCTTGAGTGTACCCAAAGTTTACCAACTCTTTTCCAAAGCTGAAACAGAAAAACAGGAAAAAACATTGCCCCCTAACCCCTTCACTAGACCTACACTCACCCCGCTATGTTCACTGCATGCACAGAAATGTGAAACGACTTTAAATGAATGAGATATTTTTTTTTTTCCATAAGGCTTACAGAGAAAGGACCAAGAACACTGGCTCTAACGTCTATGCCTGTGCGGGGCCCAAAAGGTGTCATAGCTCTGTACACGTGGAGGGAGAATAGCAAATTTTTGAGCAATGGATAAGCAGAGTTTGAAAAGTTCTTACCTATAGCAGCTCTCACAAGTGAAAAATGTGCAGGATTATGGTCTCCTAGTAGAAAAGAAAAAAAGGGCTTTACTTCTGTGTCCATGGTTGTGGATGAGCATGAATCAAACTTAAACCAGGTTGTAGCTGTTTGCCCATACCCACAGACAGACCCAGGTTCAGTCGCTCTTTTGCCATTCAGAACTCTTTCCAGAAGAATAACTAAATTTACCTGATGCCTACGCAATTTTTTGTTCACTGTGAGCAGCCAGGAAAGCTCACAAAATTCTTATTATTTCTCAGGTTCTGAAACTTTGTGCATTAGTGTTCTTCACAGGCAGTGAGGTCTCAGAAACAAATGCTTGGGGCAGACTGGAGGTCTTCCATTAGCACAACGTAAAAGTACCATTCACAATCCACAGTTTCCAACTCAAGGCTGAGTCCTGACAATATCTTGCTCACAGGCAACTACACCAATTAAACTACCAAAACTGAGGCCAAGATGAACAGCAAACTAGTACAGTGATTAAATCATGCACTTGCTGAGCATAGGTCTGTGGGCCAGTGAGCTCCAGATAAAACCAATCACCTCTGAACACTGAGGCAGGGAAACTCTGACAAGTATTGATCTTTCTGGCCTCATGGCTCAGATATCCTGTAGGTTGTCACGTCATCATGTCGTGCTGTGCCATGTCATGCCATACCATATGGGCAGTCACATCAAAACATACATAACTGGAATCCCAATGATTTTCTGACAGAAAAAAATGTGTACTGGGGAGAGAGAGGTCTGTGCGTTTTGACAGAAGGTGAGGATGAGGAAAGTTGACGTCAGTATTGTCCAACCTGTTAGTCCAGCCACTGTCTTCACGCAAGAGTAAGCTTCTTTGGAGGCCCTGTAGATGAGGAAGGAAGGTACATTGGAGGCACATTCATACAGACAGAACTTGCTCTGAGGAACTGCCTGCCCTGTGTCTATCGATGAACAGCTTCTTCAGGCACACAGGTGTGCTGAGAATTACAAAAGCTGACGAAAACAAAGGGACATCGGGACAAGCCCAGACAGGGGCATTTCCTGGGGGAAAACACTTATCTCAGCTAGAAAGGACACATGCAAGTGGTGAATATGGGAAAATATATTAAGGAAGATAAAGAATGATATTCAAGAGACGGACACCAATAAAAAGACCTCACGGAGAGAGACTGGGGAAAGAGACAGAGAAAAGAGGGGAGAAGGGAGAGTGAGGGAAATGTTTGTGACTATAGAAGGCAGGCATGAAGAATAAAAAGAAAGTTAAAAAAGGGGGACAAAAATGGAGAAAGGGAAACCTGCAGAAGAAAAGGAATCAGTGGGGCAGCAAGAACAGCTGAAGGGAAACCATCTGGGAGAGGGAGACCACAGTCTATAAGAAGCAAACCAGGAAGTAGTAGGAACAGGAGATGGCAGTGGGGAAAGGGGATTAGCTTAACAATGAAAGGATTAAGGTAAGGAAGGATGGAAAGAACAAGCAAAAGAATATACTATTAAAGGTCTGTAGTACTATGAAGTCTCACATTTGTCAGTAAAATATTATCTTGAGTGCAAGACCTGTTGGGACTGGGGCAGAGGCAAGTGTGAGCATACTTAAAGGTAAGATGGAGGGTGGATTGTGGTTTACATATAGAAACCACTTTTGTCATCATTAATGAGACCATTGATAACAGGGGGCATTAGGGAGCCTAACAGAAGAGTTGTAGTTCCCCTTTGCTGTTAGCTATGCCAGGTACAGGGCACATAACTTACATGGTTCATCCCAGCCACCCGAAGACAGATGATGCTTTTAAGTCTCCAAGACATGAAAAGGTACCCAAAGACACTGAGTTAACAGAATTCCTAGTTTACTCTGGGAATAAGTAAACTCTCATCTGCCTAGAGAGTATTTGGCAGAGGAAAACAAGATGGACTTCGCAAATTCTAGATCCAGAGCCCATTTTGGACTTGGAATGAAGCTCAAAGCTTAAAAATGCTTGAATCCAGCATTTTGGTTACAAGCACTGAAAGAATTTGAGAGCTTTGTATTTGAATTGCAGTTCAGATTAGGAAAACCGCTAATCTCAGGAAATGCTTAAAAGCAGTATGTAGATTAGGGTTAATCCATAGTGTGCAAAGAATTAACTACCCAAATCAATGTGTTGTTGAACATGCCAACAAAAATACTATGGGGAAGCTGTAATGTAATGGAACAGAGCTCTCCATATTATAAATCTAGCTGCTGAGCTTTGTAAAGCAGCAGACAGTGTAAAGAATGAAAACAAATAACAGTTTAATAATGAATTACAATAATTGAATCGAGAGGAAGCCAGGACATGAACCACGGCCTCAGAGCCCAACTGAGTTAAAATAGTACAGAGAGTGGAAATATATAATTTCAGACAATTCTGGTTGCTTATTTCTAAAGGTGAACTGAGAGGTTTTTAAAATTACACGACCAGAGTCCAGGGCTGTGTATTTCTCCCATTGATGAAATCACTAACATCAAAATGGTGTGGCTCTTGTCCTGCTTTAGAGCAAACAATGTAAGCACAGCAGCCTATTCCTTCTACTGATAGCAATAATTCTCAGCACCAGTGGTTGAAACAAATTACTGTGAAAACCACTTGGGTGGTTGGGCTTTTAAAAAATATTTTGCACTACAAATTTTGTTGTGTTACCATCATTTTCTGCCTGGGGGGAAAGGAGAAAAAAATTCCTGTTCAAATTCCTGAAGAATCTCTTTTTTGCTTCATCAAAATTTCAGGTTTCTGAGCACTTCTCAGCCTGCTTAATATGCAAATGCCATGATTTGTTCCCTCCCTACACTTTGGCCCAGATTTCTAATGGTATTTAGATGCGTGAAGTTAGGTGTAGGTATTTTTAATCCTCTTCACTACCTAAGTGCCTAATTTCCTTTGATTTCAATGCTTTTTAGGAATAAAACCAACAATAACAATAATAATAAAAGACACCTTAATGTTTATCTTAACCACCTAAGTACCGTTAGAGGCTTCCTTTGGATCGTGCTCAAAATCTACATCCAAGGAATATTTCAAAGCACTTAAAAGCACCATCTGCTGTGAGATTTGGCGTACAAGATCATTGACAAGCACTCATTTATCTCACCAAAATGACTCCACAGGTAACTTCTACAGGGAGAGGCAGGAGCCAGACTTTCTTCTTTCGAAAATGAGTTGTTTCTAAAGGAGGCCTTTTCCAGTCACCGAGAAGGACACACAAACACCGTTCCTGGTGTCAGTTTGTCCCAGCACACCCCTGTTGCAGCCCGGCTGGCTCTCCGCCACCTGCCTCCACCTCGGGGGCTGTGGCATGTCCTTTCACGGGCAGGCCTTGCCTTTGTCCCCTGTCATGCTGCTGCTTCCAGATCAGCCCATGGCCACCTTGACACCACCACCAAGGCAATGGGCCCCACAGACCTGGCTCCCTGCTAGGCCTGGCCTGGGCATCTGTCCACACCGTGTGTATGGAAAGAAGTACGTTGTGGGATGGTAAAGTCATTAACAAACCTGACAGCCAAATTTCAAAGAGCAGCAGCAAACATGGGAGTTGTCATACCACCCTAACACAAGAAATGGAGGACATTTCACTAGAGAAAGTGCCAGGCCGCTTCACCAGAGATAGCGACTCCTTCTGCAATAAGACCAATTAATTCCGCTTTCACAATCGACTTCGCTGAGACTGCAAAAGCTGTAAATCAGTGCAGCATTTGGCCCTATCTGTTTATAAACAACTTTGGGCATAAGCAGGCACTTGGGTGACATGGGCCCACAGGCAAAAAGCTGAGCTGTGTTTCCCGCTGAGGCTCCTCGGCCCCAGGTCTGGAGTTAGGAGGCCGCTTCCCCTGTCACACCAAGGCAGCATACATCGGCTCCCCTGGCTGCTGTTTCACCTAAGCCCTGGAAAGCCACGTGCTAAGGGAGAATTTGCCAGGTATTCGGAAAGGCTACCAAAACCAGTGAACCATGAGTGACGGTGTCTAAAGTGAATACAAATTGTCCCAGACAAGGGAGAATTGTTTAACCCTCCTTATCCGTACAGAGTCCAAAGTACCATTGGAAGTTCTGATCAATACAAAACCTAACTTCATCTGAAGTGGAAGGGATAACCCGGTGTATGTCCAAGGCAGGTAGGACAGATTGCACACTGAAGGCTCAACTAGAATATAGTTACCCTCATTTTACACTGATTTTTTTCCGTTTCTCCATTCATAATGGAGGTATAACCAAGCATGGTAAATAAATGGGGGAGAAAACCAAAGTGAAAAAGTCTGAGGTCTGCAGAGGTGTTAAGGGTGATGTTGCTAAAAAAAGGAAAAAGTCAGAAGAGAGAGATACATCCTCTTGTCACACTCTCTTCTATGTCATCTGCATAATGAGACCTGCAAAAAGTAGCTGAGTTCCTCTTGCTTCATTATTTTCTCAGTGCATATTCTTCTGGTATAATATAGAAACTTTTTCCAGCCACCTGCAAATCTCAGGGTTTGTTCAGGACAGAACTGGGAAGCTGAGAGAGCAGAGCACTATTTTTGAGGCAATTCAAACTGGCAGGATTCAGTCTTTCTACTTTTGAAGGGGGGAAGTGGGAGAGGAGAGGCAAAGGAAAGGGACTCTTAGAAGAATATATTGCTGTTTCCTGTTAAATTTGACTACTTGGATTTTCAAATGAGTATAAAAGGAAAGCTAAAGAGAGGTAATGCATTTCTTACTGCAACTAATCCTTGAAGGCCAGGCTTACATGGCTTTTAGGTAGGAAAATTACAAAGAGTAATTTGCAGTTGGTTGGGTAATGAAAGAAGAAAAAATTACCTAAAGCTGCTGGGAAATCATAATGGTGTATGGGCATGTAGTTAGATGGACTCAGTTCACGGGGATGAGAACTACTGAATCAAGTTTCTGGAATGGCCATTACAGAATTTGTAGTAGTAAATATCACCATGTAAATCCCAACCTTTCCTCGTCTTTCCCAGGAGGAACCACAAATGCTTTCCATCTAGCCGGTACTTAGGAAGACAGTTTTAGAAACAGGAAAAAGAAAAGTCATCTGAAGATGCAGGAGCTACTGAGGCTATCTGGTGCTCTAGTCTATCAGAATAGGGTCCTCACCTTTAATTTTAATATTGGACTCTCTCTTCTCTCACTGCTTTTTCTCTGTCATGTTCCAGTAATGACAACGAGTAACTGAACTGATAGTGTTACTTACTTGAAATTAAAACAACTGTTTAATGCTCTTAAAATTCAGAGTTTTGCAGCTTTGCAAGCTTCAGTGGATGGGCTGGCTGCTGTGAAGCTTAATCCTGATTACAAATGCTCTCTTTGTTCTGGCTTTTCTGCTCATATGCTCATGATGCATTACAGCCCATAGAGAGGCAGTCAGGACACATCATTGCCATGGAAATGGAGGACCACCTCAAACAGGTATCCTGCAGGAAGAGCAATGCCTCCCAAAAGTGAGGGAATAGCTGTATGGTCTTAATGAACAGGTTTTGGCAGAAGGAAGACAGAGATGACAGCAAATCACTCTAGTCGGTAAGTGTTCACGGCTCAGGGCTGTGTGCCACACAGCATACAGGGCAAAGTGCTCTGCCCACAGTGGGTGTCACAGGTAAGTGGGACACATAAGGAACTGTGAATCACAGGTCCTGTAAATGGTCATTAAATAGTTGGGTAGAAGTGTGTCAAACAATGAGGTGATGTAATGGACAAATGCTTATCATAAACATAGAGAATCCTGACCTCATTTCACATATGATTTCATCTTAGGTGACCTCACAAGTGCAGTTACTCTACCACCTGCACAGCCTTGTATGTTTTATGTGCTTCTTTTACCCTCTAGATCCTGAAGAAATTAGTTAATCTGTTATTTTTCACAATCAGTCCCAGATGGATGATGTCTGTCAGCATTTCCTGATTTACATAACATTTATCATTTTCAAAGCACTTTATAAACACTAAGCGGTTGATCCTCACACCGCCTCTGTGCCCTAAGCATTAGTACTTCCTTTTTACCAACTGAAAATTGGTATAGGAAGTCAGAGCAATCCTCACAGGAGCTAAGGTAACAGCAGAACTCAGTACCATCCAATTTTTTAACTACTCCTTATGCCTCTAGCACATCACCCTTTCCTAATGCAAACACATCTACCACACTACCCTCCGGTAGTTCTTTTTTCTTTGTTATTTACATACAAAAATCCTCTCCCCAGCTCTGTTAGTTATTGCAACTTTTTGTTCTCCAGTATAGTTGAAGAGCCAAGCTCCCAATTGGTCCACAAGTCAGGTTCCGAAGTACTCCAAAAACAAACGAGTGCAACTTTTGTGCTTTAAGATACTGTATCCCAAATGTCTGTCAGGTACAATCAATAGTTTTTAAAAATAATCTTTTTAATTTATTCACTTAATATGAGGTCACGGAGTCATCTGAATTCCTTGTGGGTACAGAACTGAGGTTCACTGAAAATCAGGCCCCAGCTGAGCTTTGGTGAATTTTTAAAGTAAGCAATTAAATGGCTTGTAAAATAGAGGTATTTCAGACCTGACATCAGTAACTGTTGGAAAGAACTGAAACTTAGAACGGCTGCGTTCTTAGCTGCAGTAAAGCATTCAGCAATTCTAAGCACATACAAAGGGAAGTAGTTTGATTTAGTAATAATAATGGCCTTACATATGTAGTTATAGGCAGGTGAAGGCTTTTGAGTCACTTCTAACTGCCGACGGCAAGTAAAGAAGAAACACTGAGTAGTAGTTAGACAAAATTAGAAGCCTGTAAGCCCTTCCTTGGGCAGTGTTTCTTCATCTAATCTTGTCCATACTAGCAAAGAGTAGTGGTACATGGCTGAATTCTGCTAGTACACCACCACCTGCCAACCCCTCGGCACAAAAAGGCTCTGTGAGCCCTCTGCTCATTTGGGTCATACCACTCGCACAAAAAATTACCTGAACAAAAACGCAGTGCAAGAAGTTTTGTTTATGATACTGTCTTTTCCTTCCTTCCTTCCTTGCTTCCTTCCTTTTTAAAATGTTTTCCCCTTACTGGCATAGGTGACCCCAGCCCTGATGCTCTTAAGGATGAACCTACCCAACATTCAGTGTTGCAATTCATGCCTTATGGGTGTGCTTTCATGTTAGATGCAATGGACAATGCTTGGGAAAAGCCAGGTGCCTGACAATAAGATTCACCACAGGTAAGTTAGAGGTCCTCAGAATTAGCTAAAAGGGAAATTCTTAGGAAAGGAGTTAAAGGTCTGCCCCCTGTCAGCATAAAGACACCTTGTTTGGCCTAACAGGAGATGTTGTCATCTTGCAATTCAGACCCTAGCTGCCTCAGCTGAGGGTGGGTGTCTCTGCTCTTGCTCTTCAAACTGGCAGCTGGCCTCCGTGCTTTACAGCAATGAGAGGAAAAAGGTGATATTGCCATTCACTGCCCTTCCCTGGTAGCAAAGTAGATAAACTTCGGTCCCCTCAGAACCAAAGGAACTTGAGTTTAATGTCCTTCTCTGCCTGAGATAAATACACTCCTCCAAGCCCCATGGAGAAGGCACTGCCTAGCAGGAGGCAGCTCTGTTGCAGAGCAGTAGGCTCTCCTTCAGAGCTATTCATTGCATTTTACTGTGCTCCTTGCAGAAGAAAGCAGTGGGTCTGTTCCAGCTTTTCTGGGCAAGCCATTAGTGGATATGGCCCTCCAAACCAGGAACTGAAATGACACATAATCTCTCCCTTCCACAAGACCAGGAGCATGGTCACCAGCATACCTTCTCAAACAGATAAGTGGGCTTTGTCAGTTTTGTGGCTTTGGTGTAGCCTGGGCAAAATTTACTTGTTGGCTGCATCTGGACTGCGATTAGCCATTAAGCTACCTCTGCATTATAACTCCTGCTCACTCTGTTCCCTTTTGCAATAAAAGAACTAAAAGCTGAAAATGGGCCAGAGGGAATGGGAAATCTAAAGCTGGTTAGAAGGGCCACCTGCTCAGAAGACGCGTTCATTGACTTTACATTTTATATCAGTAGGCTAGGCATGCATGCTCCTTTGCGTTATAGCAAAACAATAAACTTGTGTGGGGTCAAGTTATTTTAGTAACATATCAATATTAACATCCTACGTGTATAAAACATTGTCCATACCTTTTTGTTCTGTTTTCTTTTCTCTAGGTGACTGTTGTCTAACCTGTAGGTGTCTCATGAATTCAGGCCAGTGGAAAACAGTTAAATAAAAACTGTTTGTTTGAGACATGGGTTTGTTCTGCTGCCCAGGTTTGAAGGGGGTGAGATATTTACCTACATTTCATTCCAGCGTTGGCTCAGACACACAGGACAGTTACAGTGGCTTAGCAAGGCAATGCACATCAGATGAACCATGGCTGCTCAGTTATGTCAGGGCTCTTCATGGCATATATGTGAATCCTACATGCAGAACACAAATTAGGCATTCAGGCTGCAGCACTGGGAAGGGACTTTTGCTCCTGCCTACATAGTTTTTCATCTCCAAAACCATGAAAGGAGCTATTGCAGTGTGGCAATTGGATGACCGGGTGACACATGTTGTGCTTCTTCTACGGCACTATTAAGAACTGATAACTGGCTTATGTTGTTGGTGAGGAGGAGAGTTAAACTATTAAAAACCTAATTTACGTCTCTTTCTTCACTGTGTGACTCAAACCAGTTTTGCAATCTGTTACAGGTTAACTAGCCAGGGTTAGGCAGGGTGGGGCCTGTAGCAGATTGAAAAACTGGTTTATTCAATTCACAGAGCGAAAAAACATCCTTAAAAATAGGCATTCTAGAAGAAGACCAGATACCTTCCTGTCAATTATGGCACATCATGCAACAAAACAGATTTTCAGGCTCCTCGGCTTTTGCTGCTGCGTTGAGTGAGAGACACCGAGTGCAAGTCACGTGCAAGCAGAGGCCACCCAGTATCGTGCTGCAGCTGAAGAGCGTGCCTTTCTTTCGGCTTGAGGCTACACTCGGAGGCACACCCTCACCTGCAGCCTCTCTCGTCTCCTCTCCTCCATAACTCTGTGTGCCAAGTGCAGCTGGTTAATAGATCACAGATCAGACCGACCAGCTGCTTCCAGCATATGGGGTCGTGGAGGAGGGGAAGCTGCAGGGCTGCTCTGCAAACGTGAGAGATGCAGGTCTGGAGCTGTCTGGAGATCAACAGGTGATTTCAAGTAGGGAAAGAAATGGAAAAGAGCTGCACTGTTTTCAGCAAAGGAGAGAGGGAATGCAATCTGTTGTCTCCTGCAGGGTTTTGCTCTTTTTGAGAGGGTAGGCAGAAATGCAGATGATGAGAGTTGCAGGCTTACCTTGTGGGGTATCTTGTACAGCTTCATCTGGACATGGGCTGTACCACACAAGGTGGTGACATTGGTGTATCTGAAAGCTCTGTTTCGATGTTAAACCAAGGAAGACGGAATACACAAAGCATAGGAAAAAATATTAAATCACATCAAAAGTCAACTGTATACGTGCTAAAATATGTGACAGATGGTTTCAGAATCTTATACCCTCTCTTGTTATCAATGCAGTTCTTTTTATTGCTTCCAGACAATTCAAATTTTGGCACTGTACAACACTATCAGAGAAGAGATGAAGTGTATCATCTACTTTTCTTTACACAGCCAATACTATCATTGTCCTAGGGGGTTTTCCTAGTCTACAGCCACAAAAAGATCATCAGAAACTGAGCGCCTCGCTTTCGCTTACGTTAGTGGGCCCTTCATATCACTCCAACAATATAAAAAAGGTCCTAAAGTTTAAGTTAAACCTAATGTGAAACTCACTTTAGCAATCCTTTACATTGTCACGGCACTGCAAATTTGCCCCTACTATAAACATAACACAGCCATGTTCTGAGTCTCTGTTATGTTATGTTGCATTATAATGGTGAGACACCAGAACAAACCAACTGGGAGCCAGAGGAGCTTCCTTCATGGCAAATTTTTGAGAAGTTAGGATGTGCATTTGGTCTGGGAGTAGGGAGTATTTGATCCTCTCTCAGCGCGGGGCTAGACTGAGTGATTTTTTTTAAATCCCTCGCAGTTCTGCAGTTCTAAAGGTTTATGTTTTCTACAGAGACAATTTCGTTATATGTCAGTCAGTGTGGTCTGGTCTTATCCCCAGAACATTACTCCATATTTTGGCAAAGGCTATCAGTTTACTCACCATAGTAGTGAAAATTAAAAACTACATTCCTGAAATTGGCCCATTTCCTAACAACATACCGAAGAAAAGCAAACAGAAAAGGTATCACACATAATTTAGTTAAGATTGCTTCTTTTGTACTTGCTACAGTGTAAACATATACTCCCTTCTTGCTCCCCCAAACTGTCCAGCCCAGCTGAATTGTGAACTGTGATTCTAAGGACACCCAACTTTTGTGCTTTTTAAAAATGTAATTAAAATTTCCCCCTTTCATCCATAAATTCCCCAGAACTCCTTCAAGTCCTGCTCTGTCTAGATGGAAGACTGTTTGTTTTTTTTCAAATTATGTCAATTTTAAAATGAGGCTGTTACATTTTTTTTTGAGCACAGTAGCCCCTATTTGTTTCATGATCCTATTTGTCTCACAGCAACAACTGTTGGGAAGGGACCTTCATGATGCCTCTCAGGGAAAGTCCAGATTTAACGGCTATAACATCTAGAACCAAAGTCAACGTTCATGTTGAGTGTTAATCCACAGCTCTCCTGCCCCTTCTCCATGCAAGTGGCCAGTTTCAAACCAAAGCCGTTCAAACTTCCTCATGCTGCCCCACGGAAGAGGCGTGGGAACGCCCTCACTGCAACCTACAGTGCAGCAGGGAGAGTCAGGTCAGTGATCTGGCTTGGGTAACACGAGTCGCTTTGCTGTCATCCCACAAAGCTGCTTTGCAGGGTAACTAACTAGCTCACGTTGTGTTTTGGGTTGCTGTGGGAGGGCTACCTGTGGTAGTCAACCAAGCTCTGTCACCCCCTGCAATACCAGGTACCTCTACAGTGCTGGCATAGCCCTGCTCCCAAGTTTCGATGATGAAAAAGAAACTTCAGTTTGCATATGCGTTAGCGTCAGCCTTTTGTAGTGTCACATTCATGCTACAGACAACCGTCCCAAAGGAATTGCACTAGCGCTAGCATTTCCCTTCCCTGGAGTCAACGAAGCAGCCCTTGGTTAGAGCTGCGGTCTGGGTGACTGGAGTAACGAGGTTCTACAGTCCGTAATTTTGCACTGTGCATTTCCTCCCTAAGGAGTCGCGTGGCTGGTTTAGTGAAATCACACACAAATAGGTCTTAGTGCATTTCTTAGCAGTTGATATTAGAAAAAATACAGATAGCCTAATTGTGAAATACGCTGGTGGAACCTGCAGAAACGTGGGCTTTATTTCTGGCTTTGTTGGAGGGCTGTCTTCAGACATATCTTTTAACCCTTTCATGTTTCAATTCCCCTCATGGGTCGAAGAGGGATGCTCACCCCCTCTACGCTACTGCCATGTGCCGACATGGGCTGAGCACGTTCTGGGAGCAGGGCTGGGCAAGCCTGTCCTACTGGTGACCTCCAACACCTGGTCCCTGGATAACTGGAGAGCTTCAGCTCCAATGGCAGCCAATGCAAGACATTCACCACCACTCTATTCACTAAACAAACATGTCTTTTTATTGTTGGTATGATTGCAGTAGGTTGACAGAAATACCATAAAACTTGATGTTGTAAAAAATAATAAAAACATTAATGTTACAAAAAAGTTACTTTGATACTAAGCGCCAAGTTGGCATGACTAAGAGTGTAGCGTCACACACAGCAAAACTACCAGTGCTTCTTCCACTCATTAAGAGGCTTAGGCCACCCTGGTCCCTACACACCCTCACCACACACTTTCCAGGAGAAATCCTCAGCAGACCCTCCTTCCACTCTCAACTGAAGCTACTTTAGTAGCTTTAAAAGTGGCTCTGGGCTGTGCTGCTCAACTTCACTTCAGAAACTGCACTTGGTGAGGCAAAAGACACTTCAGTCCTTGCCACGACTTCATGCTCTGGACCACAAGAAAACCTAGCAGTGCCATGGCTCGCTCCACCCTCTGTCCACGTAATAGCCATATCTGATCATTTGGCGTAAGTCATTTTATAAGCTGAGATCCTGATTTTAAAAATGCTGCTCTGCAGGCCAGTCATTCGATTTGATCTGCAGTTATTTCTTACCTTGGGATGATCTTTCATACCATGTGGAGTATTACGAAAATTAGCATTTTTCCAGGGCAATAAAATTTGCATTTCAGAAACTTTTGAATAAATATTTAAGACAAAACATAAATATGTTAGGTAAAGTTTAGTTTATTTTAATTTTTATGACTCCTCTGGATGGCAGGACAGCTGTATTGGCTGCATAACATATTTTTTAGAGTAGAAATATATAGCCATCTGTTCAGCTCGTAACATGTGTTAATAGGTATCTCAAATTTCAATTCAAGAAATAACCATCTTAATAAATAACGTAACAGCAGGAAACTTGGGTTAACTAATGGAGACCTAGCTGTAGTAGTACTGCATCTGTTTAAGTTAGTCATTACAGAAATATTCAGGTACAAAGTACTTGGCTTAAACGGGACCTTTAGCTAAAAAGCATTAGAAAACTGCATTTCCTGGAAGTTCGGGGCTGCAATTAAGAAAAAGAACTAGCCAAAAGATTTCCAGCTCTATGTTGACACTTCGATACATTTTACAGAGATGAGAGATCTTTACTAACAATATACCCACCCAAGCTTCATAAATTTCTCCTATGGACTTGGTGTGCCAGAGATGACCCTTTAGATAACTTCAGACCTACCTGGATTTGAAGTTCAGACCACTAACTCCAGAGAAAGAAAAAAGCCCATGCAAAATGCGTGGGTTGAGACCACCGTTAAATTAATCTCAAATTGTGCAGCCCCTGTAGGACAACATCCTACTTAAGTGGTGTCAGTGCAGATAATGGTCAGCTGTGAATTTACTCTGAAAGGTGAGTTAGTACTGGATGATAGTACCCTATACTTGCATGGGTATGCACGAAGCAAGACAAATTACAAAATAAAGTAAAAGTGTGATCTTTCTTTTTCTTTATTTTTTTTTTTCCTGCTCCAAAAGGCTCTTCTTGCTGCACAGTAACAGGCAGTGTAAAGGTCTGTAACTCTAGGTCTTTGGTTGCCAAGATGAAGAAAATGTCACGCTCAAGCAGATGGTACTGCTGATGCAGAAGGTCATGGACTTGGAAATTCATTTAAGCAACTCAAAACAAAAGCAAGGGAATGGTAGGGATAGTCTGTTATTATCTTTGAATATTGAAAAGAAGATTGAGGAATCACAGCAAAAAAGGAATGCCAGTTTATCCTTGGATTAGCTATAGAAAATGCATTTGATTTCCTTAACAAGAGCTAGAGGAAAACATAAGCCACCAAGAGAAATCATGGTCAGATCCTTGGACCTCTGCAGATGAGGATCTCATCTGAGTATGGGGAACCACAGACGACACAGTGCCACCATAATTAATGGTTTTTATGCCATTTTCCGCTGGAGGGATGCATTCCACTTCCCCACCAACCAACTGGACGCTGGAGAGGCCTAAGCACCCTAGTTGATGCTGTTCCTGGTTCAGCTGTTAATTTTAGGACTGAGAAGCACGGAGAGCAGTTTACATCTTCCTCTGCAATCTCCACTCATCTTCCAGCTACAGCTCAGCAGGCTGGTGAATTCCAGTCCTTTGTGGCTAGCATGGGGCAGATGTCATCCTGGAGAAGTTACAAGAATACGACTTTATGATTTCATAAAGTACCTTCACAGGAACTAATTAGGGGGTAACTTATTAACAGAGAAAACCACCAAGTTATGAATGAACTGTCAGTTGCTGTGCCAAGTAACTTGCATCAGCAATTACAGTCATAAACATTCTGGGTAAAAGCACACTTAATAGGACCCTTTCATGGGCTGTGCAGTCTCTGTCGCAGGAACAATTTAGTGATTCCTTTGTGCCAGTTACAGAAGGGCCTGGAAGATCTGTGATCTCTGTTCAATTTCTGTGACATGAATTTGCACCCATCTTTGCTATTCATTAACCATTCCCTTCCCCCAACTTTTTAGCTCTTATGGCTGCAGAGGAAATGCGATTCAAACATATTTGGAAACAGCAAGATCTTCCTGAGTCTGTGGAGAGCCTAATAAGATGCTTGTGAATATGAACTGCCCGATTCATATTAATCAGCAGCTTCATTGGTCTCGCAGCCATGGAACTGGTAATTTTTCAACAATATACTAAAATTAATTGCATTTTTCATGTGGGCCTTGCCACAGACACATGACATTTCACTTTGTTTCTATACTCTGCTGGAATCTCTTAGCAGCTGTTTCTATCTCTGCGCTCTTCCTACAAGCAGAAAATCTGTGGGATTATGGTACATCACTCCCGCTCCCTCCATTCAGTTAGGCAGCTGTATAACTCGGCTCTGGCTCAGCTCCTGGTAGTGTGACCACACTAGAGTTACACCAGTAACCCAGAACCCACACCAAAGTTACATTCCCCAGCACCTGCACCATGCCTCTGTATCTTTAAGCTTGCTTATAAATTGGTATTATCACGTGACAAATTGCCAGACCATTTATCTGTAAGAGGCAAAATCAACCGGTATGTTGTATTTTGTCATGCTCTCCTTATCACTAGGACAACTTGTAAACAGCTGAGCAGCTTTAAACAGTTGCACATTAGAGCATACAGACCTGACAAGCTTTCAGAAATGCACAGCCCCAAACACAGAAATACTTCCTGCACAAACAGCCTTCTATAGCTCAGCAGCAGACACGGAGTTCGAAAACTCTTGCAAACAGAAAGAGACGTGGCATCTGATTGGAAAGAATAGCTTTCTATCTTAAATTTGAAATGCGGTAAAAAAACATTTTCATCTTCCATTCTTGACTTTCTCTCCCAGATCGCATTTTCTATCTGTCCCTTATTAAGAATCACGTCGCAAAAAGAAACACTCACCTTAAAGTTTCCTAAGAAACTAGCTGTTGGTACAGTATTTCCTGTGTGTTAGCATTCAAGGACTTCCAGAATATGATTAAAATATTATGAGCTGCTTTTATGAGAGCTGAAGTCATGTAAGGAGATTTATATAGGCCATTGCAACCTTCCTATCAACTGTAACTTTGCTTAAGGCTACTGTTTGTGCTTTCAGAAAATACTGGAGATATCTAAGGTTTAAGGCACCAGAAAAAAGGAAAGGGAGACAAGCATCTGTCATGGTACATAGAAAATGAATCCTTCTGGCAACTTCTGCCTAGCCTTAGATTAATATGGATTTACAATTAACATCATCAGTGAATCAAGCAGCGTTGTAATTGTTTTTGCAGCTATTCCAAAACTTTCTTCTGCACAGACATAACCTAATTCTAACTTAGTGAGACAGAACAGCTTGACACATTCGTTATCTAAAGACCACTTCAGCCAAAGAACATAATGAAAAAGCATGGGAACTTGACTCAGGAGCAAAGGCTCTTCTTTAATACTTGTTCCAAAAATAAAAAAGCCTCTCCCCCCTACATCTCTCATTATTTCTTATTCTTGAAGCTCTAATTTTGCCCCAAGGACTGCTTCAAAAATACACTCTCTTTGATAGGATTGCTTAATACTGCTCAGTCAAGTGGGATTAGAGCCTTCTGAGGGAAAGAACATATTTCTTATTCAGTTTCTTGACTAATTAGTAAAAATTACTTTGGGAAACCTTAGTTGTAGACTTATTGCTCACCTCTTCTTCACAGTAGGGATTAATAACCAGCGCACGCTATTACTCGATGCCCGAGTGCAGTTGGCAGGCAGTTCTGAGATACCAGCCCTGGAGTAAGGCACTGTGGCTGCAGTCTTCACACGGTGACCCAGGTCTCATGCATGCCAGGAGCAAAACTGTTATTCCCTCTCACAGGCACACTCTTACTGATTTCATCACTACAGTATATAAGGGCTGCTACAAAGCGGGACTAAGCAAGTGTAACCCTGTTCTGGAGTCATTCCTCCAACTAGTCTTTAAGGAGAATTGATTGAATCCTCTGCTTATGCACCAGTCAAGGGTAGGGAATATACCTGTGCCTCAACTTCTGGAAGTAAAGTGACAGGAAGATGAGCTGGAAAATATTGGACATGATGATGGAATCAGTTTCCCAGCCTTCTTTTTTCCATACTATGGCCAGACATAGCCATTCTTTGCTGAGAATTAATTGGCTAAATATTCCTCCAAAAGCCTCTAAGTTTCTCTCCTTAAACTCAGTGTATTTGTAGAGACACACATAGTAAATAAACAGAATATGCCCAAATCATGCAAACATCAGAAGCCTAATTCTATAGTTGTCCCAGCTATGAAGTTTAAGAAGAAAACAAGGACTATCACTATGTGTGGTACTATGTTTTCACTGTGTATTACACCATCAACACACTAAGGTATTGACACTTGAAACCATTTCCAGTAAGGCTGAGACAAGACAAAATCAAACCCAGGGATCTGAGTGTACAGTCCTCACTAAATCAAAAGCAGGCTTGCTGTTGACATGTATACAAAATAATGACTCAGACCTTAAAAATCCATTATGTTGACTTACATTTTTGACTTTTTTTTAATACACAAGATTGGGTTTAGAGTTCTTTACACGGGTCCAAGAACACAGCCCGGCCATTGCATTTCCTACAGTTGATCTGCTGGAGTGATTCTGTGAGTGTTTTTGTAGTCCAGTACATAAAACTGTCAGGGTGTGATGCAGGAAAACAGGCTTTATGAAAGAGCATGAGACCAAATCGAAATGAACTTCCCAGCAAAGAGAAAAAGGGATTTTCCTTGTTCCTCAGCACCACTGCCCACCGGCTAGGCTTGGCTGGAACGGCCACACTACAAACAGCCACTTCAGACGTTTGGTTGAGCCACGAGGTCACAAAAGGTCTCCTGAATTCCTTGGAAAGATGTAGCTCTAAGCATTCCTCTCTGGCTTTCTGGGCTAACTGTGGATGTCAGAGCAATGCTCACAGTTAAGAATAGAGCACAGATCCTGCAAAAGATGTTAATCTTTTTGCTGAGAGAGAAAAGTATTCTAGAACAAAAAGCCCTATGCTTTGGGGCACATCTTCCACTCCGCAGTTACTGAAGAAAGAAGGGTTTCTTCCTTTGCCTAAGTGTCCACTCATTAGTAACACACTAAAAAGTGGTCTATTGTTGTGTAGAAACATATGCACCAACCTAGGTAATGCCAGGCTAACATGGTGGGAATTGTCATTTCCTCATGCCCTACCATCATCTTTCACTTGCCATCATAAGCCAATAGATGCAAAAAATAAAATAAAATAAAACAAGAACAAAAAGAACCCAACAACATAATTCTGAAAGCACTGCCAGAGCTTCCACTTATACGAGAGCAGTTGGGGCTATTACAGCCAGTAATGAAATCCAATTCTCTGTGACAAAATGGGACCTGATCATATGATTTTATTGCTTGTTTCTCTTTCCTGAAGAAGTTCTAGCCCCAAAAACGGTCTCTGAGCTTGACAATATTAATAATACCGATTCTGCTTGACAGTATTTCAGGTCTTGCAAAGACCCCTCGACTAGAGCTGAGCTGTAAAAAAAGTCCTATTTCTTCAAAAATGTAGCAGAACATGATGTGTTGTCACGTCCACCAACTGTGAACACGATTTTTCACCAGCTATAGGGATTGATTTAATACAGCTGTAACCATGAGGCTTCTGAAAAGCACAATGGGACCTCTGGGACTCTGCAAGCCTCCCTGACACTTCAAGAGAGGCACTCTACATCCAGATTTCTCTTAGGACTAAAAGCGCCGCACCAGGCAAAAAGGAATCTGCGACAGCTTCAGAGCAATTCTGTTCCTGAACAGAAGCGCTGGCTCCGGGAAGGTGAGAGCAGGAACTAGAGGAGAAGGGGCCAGGAGTTACTCCCTTTCTTCAACAGTGCACAGCAGTGACAACATCTGCAGAGCGAGCACAGGGTGGAGTGCCAGGCATAGATGCTATACGTATCCCACACACCCAACAGAAGAGTCACTTCACTTTCTCTTGCTTCGCTGGTGCTTTGCAACAGCCTTGGGGAGAGAAAGACTGATCCTATGGGAGAGGTGGCCTTAGGGATATTTCTGGGCAGGCCTTCAAAGCTCGTTTCTTAGCCATATTTCCATGAGTGTCCATGAAGATTACAATGAATAGTCAGTCATCCTGATCCTTCGCCAAGTCAACACAACAGATCCCAGGGGGAAGGGACTAAGTTCCAGATTCTTTTTAGAGCTAATGGTATCTCACAGTTGTTTCATTCCTCACACCCTGGCAGCATGTGTTAGGGAACATATGACACTGAGGGCCTCTCTCCCTCTCCATCTCATGACAAGCTTGAAGAGATCAAGAGTCAGTCAGTCAGGGGTGGGCATCAGTAACAGTGATTCTAGGAGATGACCTATCTGCTTCTCTGTGTAGGACATAAGGAAAGGGAGTAAGGACAGCCCACAAAGCTAACAGTCAATCATGGAGTGTCTCTTCTGCTTCTGGTGGCTACAGTAGCTACCCACCTGTAGCTTGCCTGGCCCAGCAAACTAATTCTAAGCATGCTGGGTATGGAGGAACCAGGATCTTACAGACTACGTAAGTCTGAGAGATACAGGCATGTGTGCAGTCCACCATCTGTGCTAGCTCCAAGTCTGAAAGGTTCCAGTGCAGCATTTTACCTTCCCCCAAAATACCAGAGCTAGTCTGAAGAGGCTTCTATGTAAACCCTTTGCTAATACACCTGCACAGAGCAAAAGAACATCCATCAGGACCAACATTAGAAACACCATACCAAAGGGCTATCCCCGGAAGAGCCAGCACCAGTGGAAATGTGGCATGTTTTGCTCTGTCTGGTTGCACACTCGCCATGGGTCATGTGAATGGCTCTAAATTTACTGCTGTGGGAGAACAACCAGCATCTTTGAAGCTTGCTGCTGAACTCCTTTGCATTGAGGAAGAGGGTAGCCCCTTTTCTCGACAGATATCCTATTGTCATGAGGCTGCTATGGTGCAGGCTAGCTGCGATGTCTTGTGGACTGTTGGCAGCCCCTGGCTCTCCATGTGTGTATCAGACAGACTAACACGGGTGCAGCTGGGAGGGTGATGAAAGGGCAAGTTGTTTGCTGAACATCCTATGAAACTTTTAAGGAGCTAAATGTTAGAATGCCTGGATATTCATAGGCTTTGACCTCCAAAGATGTTAAAGTGACAATCTAGAGGGCTATGAAGGTACAAAAGCCTTCACAATATTTGGGCACCTAAATCCTATCTGTATTAGCAGGCACTAGGCCTTTGAGGATGTAGGACAGCAGTTCAGATTTATTTATACCAGTGCCTACCACAGTCCTAGTGTTTCAAGCTCCTGGTTGACGAAGCCTTGGAGCCAGTAAGGAGTGGTTGTGAGGTGGACGTATCTGACAAGTCCAAGTAAATTACCCATGGTCATGGTGGAAACAGGGTGGCAGAGAAAGGAAAGGAAATCATCTTATTGCCAAAGACATGGTTCAATGCCTAAACTACGGTACTGTACTGCATTTCAGAAGTCACAAGCAGTCCTAACTGAAGAACTAAACTAATCAAACTCTTCTCAAACTATTTCACCGATAGTAATGTAACTGGCTGGTTCGTTGCTGCAACTAGAAGCAGACCTAAATAAGAATAATAATATGATGAACTGGTGGTACAAATTAAAGTTACAACAAAAAGAAGACTCAGGGGGGATCTTATCAATACTTATAAATACTTAAGGGGAGGGTGCCAGGTAGATGGGAACAGTCTTTTTTCAGTGGTGCCCAGTGATAGGACAAGAGGTAACGGGCACAAACTGAAGCACAGGAAGTTCCATCTTAACATGAGGAGGAACTTCGTTTCTTTGAGGGTGGCAGAGCACTGGCACAGGCTGCCCAGAGAGGTTGTGGAGTCTCCCACACTGGAGACGTTCAAAACCCGCCTGGACACCGTCCTGTGCAATGTGCTGTAGGTGTCCCTGCTCTGGCAGGGGGGTTGGACTTAGATGATCTCCAGAGGTCCCTTCCAACCCTGATGATACTGTGATACTGTAACAGTAATTAAACACAGAAGTCTATTTAGCAATGCAGGTTTGGTTATTCATCTCGCTGGATGAACGATTTCACTAGCAGGCAGTTAAACTTTTGTGTTTTGAATTTGATCTTGTTTTGATATGGAAGGAATTTGAAAGTTCTGTAGGTGGTATCTATCAAAAAAACTTCCAGTCTGAAGCACATGATTAGCATAGGACAAATATTCTACGTTGATATGCATTTGTGATCGCATCAAAGCTTTTCCCTAAATCAAGACACTTTAATACCCACACATTCTCCATCTAGCCACTGGGAAGCAGGTCCTGTGGGGTCAGGTAGACCATTCTGGGCTGTTTCATAGGAAAACAGTTAATCCACATCACATCAAACTGTCACACTTTAGGAAAAAGCAGTTCTACAATGGTGTATTCTGAACTACAGACAGGTCTCCAATGCTCTCTACAGATGCCAATTCACCAGTAGCCTGATTCAGATATCCCATCTGTCCGAATGTCTATTGCATTTCTTCACATCTTTGGGTACATTACAAAAGGTATTTTTTGCTGCCTCTCTTCCCCCTCTCACCCTCCTCCTCCAATATCACCTCCTTTAGGATGTAATGCCCCCAAATGGCTTTTGGGCACCTTTTACAAAGGAGTCCCATTTTGGATGCTGTTCTGACTCACCACAGAAAGAATAGTCCTCTCCCCTCCTCGCACAGTAGTGTGCACTCTTGATTTTGTAATGCAAAAGCCCCGAGCCAAATCTATCCCTAATGTTAACTCTACTGAAGTCAATGAAATGACTCCAAGAGCTGGTTTGTCTCTTGGTTTTAATACCAGAAAAGTGCCTCATCCAGCATAAAAGTAGAAACTTAATACACTCTTTGGTGTGTTAGACAGCCTCGTCATCACAGCACTGTATTTGCTTTTGAATAGGCTTATTATCCGTATCTGTGTTACTTCTAAATCTGGATATTGCATTTGTTACGCAAACAAAGAAAATTGGTTTTACTACTTGAGATAGGGACTGCTGAGACAGCTGAGTTTCAGCATATGTTAATAGTACAACTGTCCTCGTTTAAAGAGATATTCAAACCTCTAATAAAATTTTCCTTTTTAAAGATTTCCTCTACTAAAGTACATGTAACTACCATGTACCATTGCCATCTAGTGGAAAGGTAAGCAAGAACACAGGTTTCCTTCAATAATAGCTATACATGATGATCGCTGATGGTTATTTTAGCTAACTTGGAAAAGCTCTAGAAAGCATACTGTAAAGTCCATACATCTCTCAATGCCTGCCCTGCTCTCAGGGAAATCGATTGCTTCCTGTTTAATTTATCTTTTCGTATGGTAAAAAGAAGTGTTTGACTGCTGTTAGCAATCTTACTGATAAAGAGTTTATCTTCTGAGACAGAGAAAACTTAGCTTGTTTCCTTATCTTTGATTAAATATAACATTCACTAACTTAATTGAAATACAGCACGTTAGTGGACACGCATGGTCAGTAAGGATGTATTTCGGAGAGAACTGCTGTGAAAGGGGAGGTGGTGGTAGAGCAGAAATAGAAATAATGCTATAGTAATGCAGCTTCTCCTTGGCTTGTCTAAAAGAAAGAAACTAACACAGCCTTTTGCAATTAAAAACATACGCAAGTTTCGGGCAGGCTGGCAGATTAAGCATTAAATTGAGGAGCTTCTACACAAAAACTCTGGTCAGGCTAAAAGACTTATTTCTTGTAGCCATTTGTTTAATGAGTTTACATCTGCTGTAACATTCAAAGAAGTCAGTAGAGCTCAAGTGTTTGACAGCTGTTCTTAAAAAAAACCCAAGGAGGATGCACTTTGCTCATCTTCCTCACAGATTTTAGATAATGATGAGAAATGTTACAGAGATCCACTGGAAAGCCTCAAAGGCAAAATACACGATATCTAGTTTTACTAGATTCTTGATCATTTACAGTTCACCCTAAAACTCCCACACATTTGTTTCTTAATGTCCCTCATGCTCCGTTAAACCTCACTGCAGCAATGTTCCCATAGGAATGTGGCCACTTGCCAGACTCTCTCATGAACATTTCATTAATCTTCTTGGCTCTCATACAAACTACAAAACATTATTTGTTAGCAATTTAACTGTTTTGCTCCCAAATGTGCCAGAAATGTGATCTTTGCTATGCTTTCATTCAAGAATACACGAGGATAATTATATAGTAAATGAAATGAGTTTTTTTACATTTACCAGGATACAGTGCCAAGAAAGGTAAACTGATTATATCTTGTTTCTGGAATTAATTCTTATGCTACCCTAAAACCCAAATAATTCTCAAATGTTAAGATCTAACTTATACTTAGCAAAATATATCTTTAGATACAGTTTTATTTCAGTACATCACACAATGATCTCTGACTTCTTTAATAATTCAGACCATACCGTGGAATCTACCTACTTCAGAGGATAACTTACCAGAAAATACTGACTATTCCTGTTTTCTTAAAGTCTGGCCTGACCCATGTCCAATGATGCTGAGAAAAGACTATCACTGCCTTTGCAATATATACAAAGAGTCTGTTAGCATGCAGAGCTTGGAAAGCACACATGACTTGCTAGAGAGAAGGAAAACGATTTAGAGAAAAGCAACTTCATCCTCTGCAGGGTAGGGAGGACTTAATTCTAGATATACAGATACACAACTTCTATTTCATAAAATGGGAAGCTTCAGAGTGGCATCAGTGGATAAAGCTGTCCTCAGGTGCATATAACACCACGAGTATAGAAGCAGGTTTTATCACTTAATTTCACCTGGTCTTAAAAACCCAACAGTATCACAGAGAGACATGCAGATGCAACTCAACTTCATGTGAGAAGGGTAACCTCTCCGTTTTCATGGTTTTTTTTCTAACTAATCTATAATGGGGTTTTTTTGTAACTAATTTATAAGAAGTTCAGTTAATTCCTCAAATCCCATTTTCACTTCGTAACAATGACTGTTTTCAACAATTTGCTTCCATGGCACTGTATGAAAAGTGGTATGCATCTGCAGCTGAAGGATGAAATGAAGAGTGAAGAGTGCGTAAAGACTGCAGCCATTTAAAAGGACAGGATCAGAGAATTAAAGGGAGGGGAATAAACACATTTACACATCTTTCTGTTTTCTCTTCTGACTTTCTGTAAGTGCGCATAAGAAACCAAAACATTTGGGATGTATCCAAACTCAGGCACTTTTGAGGTTTTCCCAGCACTTTTCTGGCTTAAGATTGTTCTGCAATGTAATGGGCAGAGACATGCAGCCATATTGTGCAGTCACTAAATTGCAGTCTGTGTGAACAGACACATATTAGACCAGGCCATATTTGAAGCAACGGCCACGGGCTGTTTGCTGGGTCAGAATTTGAATTTTTTTCTTAGAATAATCTTTAGGAGAGAAGAAAAAGGTCTTGCAAATTATGTTGCAGAACGTGCTGGATTGTGGCAAAAGCTGACTGATACATTCTCTTTCAATCCTACCTTTTAAAATTACAGCAGGGGGATGAGAAGGGAAGTGTTATGAGTGTGTCTATAGAACATGAGCGGTTGATGACAGAAATAAGAAGCTCTATCAGTTGTTACATGCAGCAAGATAAAGAAACTATTCAAAGCTTTTAATGTTGCTTGGAGAAAAGGAACGGTAATGACACAGTGCTTAAGACCAGTTGGAAAAAAAATAGGGTTTTGGTGAGACAATAGCATGATCAGCTGCATGATTTTGATTGTTTGGATGTTGGGTTGATCAACTACCTTATCCAGGGAGAAGGGACACCTAGAAGATGAGGTAGGTCATAAGGTATGATCAGATGAAGGGGCATTTGGGAACTGGGGACTTTTGAAAGGTTAAAGTAGATAAGAAAAATTTAGTAGAAAGGCTCATACAAGATCTCAGGAGGGTCGGTCAAGGAGGAAATAACCAATGGAGGGGGCAAGGCATGCAGGAAAGCATCTGTTGTTCTTAGATGGTGATGGGACAGCTGATGCAGCTATTTTAGCACTGGACCGAGAGTACTCACCTGCAGTGTTGCAAGGGTTAAAACCAGTCCAGAGACAGGCACATATGTAATTTGCCATTTGGAATGAGCATTCCCAATTTAGCTTTCAACTGGTGGCAAAGCCTAGTCATAGCGGCGAGATGCCAAATATTAATTTAGGCAAAGCTACACTGCTATACACTCTTGGAAGCTGTATGATTAGAAGAAGTCAATAGAGTATAACTGACCTAATTTCTTATTTTTATTTCATAACTAAAAGCAACTCAAGGGAACCCTGAGCACAGAGACTTGCTCAACCCACACCATAATTGGACTGGCTGATTGAACTAGCTGGTTGGCTAAAACTGTATTCTGATTAAATTGTAAGACTTTTTTCCAAATGGCAAAGCTCTCCTCCCTGTAATTCCTGAAAGCTCCATCTGAGAATTACAGTGTAAAGAGAAAGAGAGTGCATAGTGTCAGACAGCCTCTGTTGTTCCCCCCAACAAGTTATAAATAAATATAGGATACTTACAGTGCTCTGTACTAGAGAAAGCCAAGATCAAGGCCAAGTGTCACAGCCCTCCCTGAAAATAATTGCAGCATGCAATATAATCCTACATACTCCAGCAACATGTAGTGTAAATAGAAACGAACAGGATAGCACTGGATTGTATGTGGTGGAATAGTATCAGACCCTGGGAATTTTATGTTAATTAAGAAATGTTGATTAATAGAGAATGCTAAGTTTTAATAAGCTGGTAATAAAAGAGAAATTGCGCTTAAATAACAGGCGTGTCTCGATTCTCTGGAACAAATCTTCTGATTTTTAATCGGGGGAATTCACCTAGTGGAAAATTTTGCCTGGCTTAAGACAGCAGACGTTTTCTGTTGGCGTTACTCACTGTGGTTTAGCTCCCTATCCCAGAGGTCTGCCTGGGTAACCGAGCCATTGGGAAAGAGGTCTTAGAAACAGCAGAAGTTATGATCTTGATACCAAAATTACTGGGTGAGGTTGTGTCATACTAGAGGGGAGAACAGAGGATCACAAGACTTCTGGGGT
Source organism: Pluvialis apricaria (assembly GCA_017639485.1). NCBI lineage: Eukaryota > Metazoa > Chordata > Aves > Charadriiformes > Charadriidae > Pluvialis > Pluvialis apricaria. The sequence goes on from CM030012.1 coordinate 56,002,639, forward strand.
TAGTGTTAAGGTACATGCAAAAGACCCAGCAACACAAGAGAGTTCAGCTTATTTCCTGAAAGTGCTCAGAATGCAAGCTACAGGCCTGCTAGAAAGAGATTACTAAAGGTGCTGGGACTGTGCTGCCCCAGCAAGATCCATCCTCTACTTCACGTCAGGGTACAACTGCTTCTTCCCCCTTCCAGTATTACATCTACACATAACTTCCTTAACCACAAAGTGAAGGAGAGTCCTGGATCTTTTCTATTGCTGAGCACACATGGTAACAGGGACGTCCTGAGGTTTGATGCAGGTTTCTTTGTATGTGCATCGTAAAAGGAGACATAGCTGATTCAAGAGAAACTTGTCCATTAGTATCCTGTCTTCACATCATGCTCTGCACCCTGGTGGATCATCCAATACTTTGTAGATTATATAAAGGAGCTCTGTTCAATGAAGGGACATTATTGTAAGCATAAAATAGGAATCCACACCGTTTTGGTAATCCAACCTCAAACAATGTGGGCATAGAAAATCTACTGTGACTAATGAAAAATGAAAAGCAGGGTCTAGTTATCAGCAATGGAATTTCAGAAATTAACACTTAAAACTTCCAGCTGAGGAATATGTATGTCCCTGAAAAGCAGTGTAGCTGTTCAAAATATCAGTAGAAAAATCTGTGCCCAAAATCTGCTTTCTACAACCTTAGTAACATTCCACAGTGATTGGGAAGTGCATATTGGAACAAATTCATTGCCAGACTACCTTTCTTGCATGGGAGGACAATGTCCCTCCAAGACAGAAAAATCTCTGAATTTGGACGTGGAGGTCTGGCTAAATGAAGCCGAGACTGCTACGTGCCTCTAATTTCTTTGCTTTGATGGAAGTCCTAATGTCACCACTTAGGCAATGAGAAGGCGAGTTAGGGCTTTATCAGGACTAACTGGCGGCAGGCAGAGTTGAAGGCAGATCTTGATTAAGTGCTCTAAGCAACTGGAATTAAACTGTGGGACTGCAGAGTCCGGGAAGTAGTGGTCCACATGCAAGTTTTCATTTCAGAGCCCCTCAAACTAAGCCCCGTTTAAAACCTGACCTTTTTTCTCCAGCTTTCCTCTTCATGCTACAAGTAAACTCATGGAACCTGCCAAAGTAGAAAACTAACTTATTAGTCACAGGACAGTTGGTGGCACACAGAGCATACTCCTGATTAATTTATCAGTCTAGGTTATTTTACGGCCAGCTGGCCCACCCTCATTGTGTTATATGAGCATGTTGCAAACTATAAAGTGTTCACACAAAGATACATTTCTCTTTCTTCCCCTCGCCCTCTGCTTTTATTCTGTGCTTGTTTCTTTACAGATCGCGGTGGTGTGGGAAGGCTCCACCAAGTATCTGTATGCCTGCTTCTAATTTGCATTAAGAGTCCCTAAGGTGCCATGAAGAAAGTTTAGTGTTAAGTAAGACTCAGGCCCTTATTTCTGTGAGGGTCGGTTTTGTTTTCTTGTTTTTGTTTTTGTTATTTAAAAATTGTGTAAATACAAATAGTATTGCTTCTGTTTTGACAGGCTACACTCAGCAGTGGCTCAGATTACCCTCTCTGCAATTTACATTTGAGGAGTTTATTTGAGTTTTGTATTGCTTTATTAAGAGAAGGCACAGTGACCCAATTAGAAATACTGATAGGCGCCCTGACCAATTCAATCAAAGGAAGAAAGGAGTTCCCAGATAGCAAAATTATGAAAATCACAAAGGGAAGTGCCACCTAAGACTGTACTTCTACCAAAAACGTAACCACCACAAACCTGTTTTCCACTCATATGAGTCAAGAGTGGGACTAATTTCCCAATGTATTAGAATTGTGCATTTCTTTTTTTTGTTCTCTTATAATTTGCAAGTCAAACAAACAAACAAGATTAATTACAATACTTTAACAGTCTGTCAAATAAGGCAGTTCTGTTGCTTACTTTTTCAGCTAGTGCATTCATGGGAATCTTTTTTTTTGTAGCATTATCTCATAAAAATACACATGTAAGCTTAGCACAAACCATAAAAATGTATTGTAGAGTTCAGCTAATCTAGTATCTTTCATTTGTAAGGAGGATTTGGGTGGAGGCCAAGTTAATTAAAACCAGAATAGAAATGTGTTCTATTCATATGAGTCATATACCTCTGACTCACAATAGAGTCTGTGCAGCTAATGGGTTAATTTGTCCCGATAACATAGAAAAAATGAAGCTAGAGGTTATGACACTGTTTGAACTGAGTGCTGGTTTCAGACAGTAGATGTACAAGGTTTTTATGTAATTAAGAATACAGATCTGCTCTAATGATGTCCTTTCTGTCTATTCAAGTGCCGTTACAAACAGTTCAGCAAGACCTGGAGGTACAGAAGGCTTAGAAATCTAGGACTGACACCTTCAATACTCTATTATTGTAACAATGTGCACATGAAAGTGTTTAAGCTACTATCACATAGAGGAAAGTCTAAATCACATGCATGTAAATCATAATGCTGGCAATTTCCTCCTAGCTGATGGCCCTGCAGCACTTCAGTGGGAAAAATTCCTCCCCAAGCAACCTAACAAACCCACACACTTACTCGCCTCAGTGGCCTGATGCTGAGCACCTACATCTTTACCACAGGAGGTGTGGTAACCTTTTAAGCTAGCAGCTTTTGTAACTCCTCTGGTCCCTTTCCCCCTGGGGAATTCCACACAAGCCTCATTGGTAACTTTCTAGCTCCTTGTTTTACACCACAGCTTAAAGGCACGGATAGGGTATAGAAAGGGCAACTTGGCTCCTAATCCATCCCTATCGTGATCTTCTGTGTAAAGTTAGAGAAGTTCACTTACAGCTTTCCTCCTCCCACATTCCTGCAAGACTGTGAGCCTTTCAAGACAAGGACTGTATCATAGTATGCATTCATGGAACTGCTAGTGCAATAAACCCTGTAGGCATGGATATAAACCAAACAGCAATAATAAGCACACCTGAGTTATATCTGCCTAAAACTTAGTGTCAAGGTTGAAAGCAGACAGCAGCATTCTGCTACTCTGCAGCTGATTTAGTTATCTGATCTCCAAGGGCCTCACAAGAGAAGACATAAATTATCCTGGTTTTTCAACCCTCATGCAGGTGAAACTCTTAATGAAGACAAGAGTGGACAAAAAGCGTATATCTTTTATGAGCTAATTTAAAAAGCGGCCATAAGGGATCCTTTGAGGAAAGCAGGCCTTAAAAGTAATGGTTTTGCGGGTGTAATTATATAGGATTGTGCTAGGATGTGAAGACAATACAATGCAGACCTCAGCGTAAATGTGACTGAGGCTTCCCACGGTGATCCGAACATTTATCATTTTCTAGGTAAAACAGACTCAAAGAAACCACAAGGACTTTTCTCACATATTTGAAGTTAATTCAGTATTTTGCTGAATTGAGGCTACAGTCCTTGCACTTTGCAAGTTTCAGACTACACACAGGAATATAAGTACTCCTTCCTTACCTAAGTATTGCTACCCAACAACAACCACAAAAAAAAAAAAAAAGGAAAAAGAAAAAGAAAGGAAAATTACATTTAAAAAAAAAAAAGTAAGTTCTGGTCACAGCGATTTCCCCCCAACCCCCTGCATGTAGTTTAATAGCCCTCATCTGTTCATCTAATATAACAGTTATAAATTTGGCATGTGATCCAATGGACTAATCATTCAGAGACATGACTACAGTCAGCACCGTTCATTCCTCCCAGCATCAAAAGCCCTCAGCAGTGGATGGTGCTGATTAGTCACAGCTGAAGACTTTAGAGCCTCAACATGCTAGTTTAGTATTAATTTTCACCTAACTGGAACAGTGCAAACATCCAGGAGAGGGAGGAATAGTTAAAGCATGTTTTCAGGCTTATTCCCAATAAAGTTAAACTGAGCCAAGTAGGAAACAGTCTGTGCAGTCTGCCACAACATGGAGATCTCAGAAGGGAAGCAGAAGATGCTCTTCCTGTTTTCCCTCCCCACCCCATGTGAGGGGCATGTCCCCAGGCAGATTTTCTGCTCTTCACGCAGATTATGGGCACCAAGGTTGCAATCCTGGAAAATCTGCTTGAGCACCACCTCCCCCTGAAACCATCTAAATTTCACCCTTGATTTTCAATTGAAAAATCTCTAGCATTTTATACCGGCACACGTTCAAAGCTGACAGTCTCAAGCCGAGTAGTTCTAGTTTTAGTCTGGCTGGGACCCAAAAATGAGACATAGCACTCAATCCAGTACTTGAGCCCAGGGAAGGCCCAAGAAGCCTCAGCTGGCTTTACAGACAAAATGCAGTTGTGTCTGCCGTTTTCCTAAAACACAGCTTGTGGATGACGTGGTGCTCACCTTCTCATGTCAGCTCACCTAACGGCTAGAGAACAGGTAGGAAGCAGGGGATGAAACTGTTATTTGCTTTGCCTGAGGAAATGCCAACCTAACTCAGGCTGCAGGCTGTGTTGGGTAGGAATACCTTCTCTTGGGGCTGTTTTGACAGCAGAGTCCTGGAAGAGAGGAGTGAGAGTGACCAATGCTCAGCAGGAACTTTGCATTGAAACAGAGGTGACGTTAGTTCTGGTTTCTCTTCAAAATGTGTTTTGGTACTTTAGCACCCTTTGACTGACTAAAATACAGAAGCAGGCCTTACAGGACGCCCAGAAGACAGGTTCTTCCCCCAAATCCTTTTCTGCCTTCTTCAACAACCTCACCACCAGTTATGATCCCTCTTCTGCTCTCTTTCTCTCTCTGTGAGTTAATATGGAATTACTTTACAGACAGACTTGCAACTTCAGCTTATGAGTCGACAGTGCCCCTCCAACAACACTAAAAAAAGGATATCACCTTAAATTCATATTGCAGGTTATGGCACTCTTTTAAGAAGGAGGAGAAATAGCTCCCACATGTGCAGAAGGGCATTAAACCCAGATCTTTTACTTTCTGGGTGAATAGCGATGAAGAAATTGAGGCAGCCAGACCGTGACTTTTCTGTCGTACTGCAATGTTTGAAGAAGAGCAAGTCTACTTGCTCTTCAGGACAAAATCCATAAAATTCAGGACAAAAGCCCTGAGTGCATATGGTGGGGCTTAAGATTGTGGATCCTAAGCAGAGATACTTCTTTCCAGCCCTGGGTAATAGACCGGGATTGAAACTCACCCTGTCCTTAGTGTTCCCTGTTGACTAAGCAGCTCTGCTTGGTGGTTTCAGCTTTACAAGCAGACCTAAAGATCAAACACCTGCTTCTGGATTCATTCCAGTAATTCAGTGGCTAAAAATGTCGATCTGTAGCATTTTTGATGCCTATATTTTTGACTGGTTCCAAGTTCTGCGTTGAAGCTCCTGCATTAAAGGGTCACAACAAAAACAAGATTATAAAAAAAAAATCTCAAAATCTTCCTGAATGCAGTTATTTTCTGAAATGGACAGTTTAATTTTGATAATTTTAACATTTCACTAACATTTTGTTACATTTCAAATTAACAAAATTACTCTGCAGAAAATTGCATTATACCCAGCTGCAATATCACCACTAAAGTGTTCAGCACAGTAATATTAAAGCAAAGGTATACTTTGCTATTTTGAGTCAAATATGACATTTTCCTGACCTGCTGCTGTTAATAATTTCAAGCATATGTTTACATGGGTGTTTTTGCCAACCCACTTTCAGCTGTCACCAGCCCCCACAGAAAATAATAATAAACACTGAGTACACCCACAAAGAGGTAACTGAGAATGGGTTACATGCACAGAGAAGTCTGGAAGCTCCGAGAACATAAACCATACAGCCTTCCTAATTTTTTGTCATACAACTCATACTTTGACCCAACAACAACATACAGTGTTGATTTTCAGGTGCAAATTTTATTGTGGATCATAACAAAGGTTTCAGAAAAAGCAAAGGAAAAAATCAGCAATAGTGTGTCTTACTTACAGAGTACATAAAATAGACGCTGTGAAAGCTACAAACTCTGCAGTTGAAGGCAATGCAGCTTAATTTAAACTAACCATTATTTTCAGATACACATGTTACGAAGCAAATTTTGCAAATATTCTTTTTTTCTCAACTAATTTGATATTGAAATTGAGAACCAAATATTTCAATGACACTAACATTGTTGCAGAGTGTGTAGTATTAAACTGTTAGACAGAAAAGAAAATCTCATTATTGTGAAAAGAAATAGTCACACAGAAAATATTGTCAAAATACATAAAATTAGCCCTCGTAAATATTAAATGACTCAAAATCTCTTTGGAAAATCTGTGGATGCTGAGGTATGCATTATTTTGGAGTATTGGTGCTGCCATCTCCATTTTTCACATGATGCATCGAAACAAAATATCTTACTTTAAACCAATTATAACTTTCTACATAGGATTTCTTCAGCTGTTAATTGTACTTTAACTGTAAAGAGAAAACCAACACTAATTCTTATAGTAAAAAGACAAAAGTCTGTCTACTAGGTAACAGTGCAGAAAATGTTCCAAGAGGTCTTCAAGGCACTGTTCTCTCTTTGGGTGCTTGGCACACATACAGGCCATTCATGAAGGCTGTTTTGGTAGGAAGACAAGAACAACGAAAACTAGACCTAAAGCTAGTATCTAGCACATTAAATAGTATATATATTTTTCTCTAATGAAATAAACCCCATTACTTTTAAAAGCCATACTGCTTTACAACACTGTGGCTTGCAGTAAGGTGTCTGCTAAATTAATCTGAAACATGAATTTAAAACCGTACTTCAAGAAAATAGGAAAGAACAAAAGTCAACCAAGTAGCATTTACCTCAATCACTATAGTCTGCCTGAATGTAAACCATTCCCAAGTAGTGTAACCCTCTGTAAAACAGAAAGGACCAAATGCTCTGTTGATTTAATGCCACTGGTTTACATGGAGATACGCCCATCAGCAACTTGGTCCACAGTCAACTGAAGCAGATTAGGACCTTATCCAGCACTCGCTGGTCCACTTGAATTCCAGAACTATGTAGCTGCAAGGGCTGCTGCCCCCTATGACAGGAAGGTATCTATTGAAGAAATGTAAAGAACTAGATATTCTGCAGTCAGCTCATTTAATAAGAAACTTGGTGTGTCTGTATTCCATTGGAAATATAGAGCAACCCAATTCTGGATTTTATGTGTGTGTCTCAGGAAACATCATGCAAAGATTCCTTCAATACCTTCTCCTAGGTCCTGTTTTTTATGGCAACTAAATGCCAGTCAACTGGGAAAGAAATCTCAAAGGAGCTGACCTCAAGATAATAGGATTTCAGATAATTATTCTGACATCTTTTTGACTTACTGTTAAGAATCTGTAGCTCCTTCTTTGAGAAAAATAACAGTTTTGTGTGGTTGACAGAGCATGCCAGGATCCATCAATAGGGAAAGGACGTCTATCTCCAACCACAAAACAAATCTGGATACCATATTGCTGGATGCAATGGATGGATTAGAAGTCAGAGAAGCACAGAAAACTCTGTTCTTTTGGCAGTTTCATAATGCCCCAGCAGCAGAAATGTTTTACTGCTTGTTTGTTACCCAAGGCAGGCTAATAATCTGCCAGTTTTCAGTGGACTCAGCTACATGTAGTCCTTCACGTGACAAAGCACAACAGAACAGCACATTGGTCTGGTGGATGAGATCCAAATACTACCATGAGATCTTAAGGCAGTGGCTTGGATTCATAGTACCTGGCTTTAGAAACCTAGCCAAAGCGCTGAGATAGCAGCCTCGAGATCAGAGGCTCCCTCTGGGACCAGTAGAGAAAGTGGCCTTTCCAGGAAGCTGTTCATATCTTACATGGGCTAAATCTATTGATTTGGATCTCTTTAACCATTTAAAGTAATTATAAATAAAACAAGGATTGACTTAAAACTTAAACTTCTATCTTAATATAAACAGGAAAATTCTGCATTCAGCTGTACATCAGTATACACTGCTGTGTATCAAGAATAAAAGCATCATAGGTGTCAGCAGAATTTGGCCCAGCTAACTTAACATTTTACTTCCCTGAAGGAAGGTGCTGGCCTACACTGATTGCTGAAGAGCAAACTGTCTACAGTAGTATTCTATATTTCTATAATATTCTGTATCAAAGCAATAAATATTAGATATAATCTGTATATTAGATTTCATAGTTATCTGATAGCTATTTAAATCTACACTGTCAAAAATATAAGCAGTGACCCACTCCTACGTGGCAGCATATACTTTTTGTGTGAGTATCACATGGGTCTCTATTTACATAGGACACTCTTGTTTATATAGCAGATTTTAATTTACATAAATTCTTACCATAGGATAGATAATTGTGTAAAGGTTGGATATTGTTTAAGTGTTTCTATGGTTCTGCATAATTGGACTTCAGCATAAAGATTTCATCATTTTGTCTCCGTTTTATGTTTTTTAAGGATGGAAAATGGAGTTTGATAGACTTCAAAATCTCCAATAATGTTATACCAATATAGCACAGGAATACTTATTTTCAAGTCCAGCTAAAAACCAGTTTCACTATTCCTAAACTTTTTTCCTTTACATTTATAAAACTCCTCTTAAAAGAAAGTGCACTCCTGAAAACAAGGGCAGTCAAAATGTTTTGGCATTGCTGAGATGTAAGAGTATTTCAGCTGAGCATGATCTGCAGAAAAACCATCATACATTTTTAATTAACAATTACAGTTATTACAATCTAGGTGTGCAAATGAAAAACTTACATGTGAAACACTAAAATAAGCTGGAATAGCTGCTGGTATATACACAAGTAGTTCTGTCTCAGTTTACTCAAAAAATGCTTTGTTAATTCCTATCAGTTAGCTTCTCAGATATTAAAGATTTAATGAAAACATGCTCATTTTCACCAAGGTCAAAATGCCCAGTTATTTACCTGTGTAAAAGGCAAATAATTATTTTCTGCACCTCTAATTTCAGAAACTCAGTTAAAAAATATAGAGGTAAATAAAAATATTTTAGTAAAGGTCCTTAGAATGCTTATAACAATCAGATAAAAATTTCTGAGTTCAGAGAACATCCAGGTATTGTCCTCTGAATTAAATATTGACTTTCCTTTGCAAAAGTTGATATTTACTTCCCAGAATAATAATTTCTGTGGCCCCCCAGCAGAAGTTAGTTACCATCCTGTTCTTAAACGTCAGTTAGTGTTCATCAAAGACAACATGTAATTGCTTGTCTTCCCTTTATGCTAATGTTGCACTGGAAAACTCTACATTAAACAAAACCACTGGAAAATTGAAAAATATGTAATGCTTTATATACTAAGTAACATATAGCTGTTATTGACTGTTCTTGCCAGCACTTCATTTCTTCAGATGAACAGACTCAAGAGCTGACAGATTGCTTTCCCTTTCACCTATACCAATTCTGCCATAATTGGATGACTATTAACAAGTCTCCTTCCTCGCTAAGCAGTCCAAAGATTTCTCAACAGTCGTCCAGTAATTTCTGCCTAAGAATCTGTGGTTGCATTGGAACACTTCTTTTAGAAAGGTCTCTAATACTAACATCAAGGCTTCTAGCAAATGATTAATTTACTCTTCAACTTATGCTAGTGCAGTTTTTGATGATTAACACTCGTGTCAGGCAGTCTCTATTAACTTCTTTGTGGAAACATAACTTGTGCTTGATATCAAGTCTAAGGGAAGAATCAATTCCCATTTCTCTTTTGTATCTTTGGTAAAGCTAAAACCAAACAGGTAACAGCTTATACTTGGTTATGATTAGAAAAAAAGTACTCTTTAAAGCCATGTAAAATTACCAAAGAACCTTACACTGTAACAGAGACTTTGCAGATGGGAGTAGTTTTGACCTAAAAGCAGTGCTTTTGTACCTGAAAGGCTACAGGAACTTTTCTGGAAAATAAATCTTATTTTTTGTGTTGGAAACTATGCAGCAAAATACATTCATCATAAAATCAATGTAAGGGACAGATTCTATATCCTATTTAGCAATAAATCTATACTTGCAACCTGGTAATCCCATACTAAAACTACTAAAAGAAAAACAAGCCGTCCTTTTACTTTCTAATACTATGTAATAGTACAAATATTATAGGGAAATTGTATTATACAGGTGTGTTTTCCTGAAATGTGTACTTTGCAAAAATGATCTCTTCCTCAAACAAAATCAAGTGACAAGCTGCAAAGTCTGCTTATGCAGAATGCTCAATAACACATATTTAAAGCAGAGTATCACGTTATAATAAGTCTGAAGGAATGAGTAGCCACTTCAGTTTGTATACACAGAATTCAAGCCCAATAGCACTGGAAATATAAATTAATCAGGTTAAGTGCTTGAGAAAGTCTCTTCTTTTTAGCTGCGAAGTGAACAAGAGTATTTAACTTTTTCTCCCCATGCACATTTCTCATAATTAGAATGCAACCATCTTATCATGGATAGAAAATCCCCAGATTAGAAAAGATACATGTAAAAAATATTAAAATAGATACTCAGTGCTGAATCTTCCTATGATTGGCTTCAAAGGCTGATTTGAATTAAAGTTACTAAATGTTTTTTTCATTCTTGCTTCACCTACTAAATATTCTACCAGAATATACTCAAATACCTTCCTCCAAACCTTTTTCTTCGTAATTTATATTAGTTTTAAATCTACTATGAAAATAGTAGTGCAAGAATAATCAATTAAAAATTCTTCAGATTAATGGTTCAGATCCTTTTAGGATGAAGATGCAGAGGAATACCGATGAAAAATATGCTAGTTACGATGCTTTCTTTGTTAGCACTCCTTTACATCCCAAATCAATTCTTCACTCCACGTTCCTGTATTTGGTAAACAAATTGTACAGTACTCTCAGTGTAGACTTCAAGTCACAATTTACAATATCTAGAAAAAAAAATGGGGAAAAAAACATTATTAACTTCACTAGCTCAAAACATTTTCTGAAAAAGTGCCTATTCTCTACTCCCTTTCCTTGCTCAGATCCATATCGATGAACATCAAAATCACAAAGACAGTAAGAAAGAGTAGAAATATAAATAAACAACAGTTTTTAAACTGGCAACTCAAAAATCATTATTTCAACCACTTTTAGGTTGGTTGAAGGCTAATGGTGCTGATGTAGAAATGCAACCAAAGTTTAGACGGTCATGAGACAAATTGTGCTTAGGTTTATGTATATTTATAGGACTGAATCTTCAGTTGGTTGTGGCCGAAAAGTAATGATTTTGAAAAAATCATCAGACAGGAACCAATGAAACTTTTCTCTTATGTAAGAATTGCAGGCCTTGGCCCATTCTGGGCTGCAACATCCTTTATTAGGCCTAATTTCAGCAAGATAGCTACAGACAAGTTTAAATTTTCTAAAGGATCTAAAGAAGCTAGGTGTTCAAGTGCCCCTTGAAGACACTTCTGAAAATGCTCTGGGTTAGCTGATGTACATGGCTGAATCAGTCTTTAGAAACTCAACATCTAAAGTAAAGGATTTGTATGAAAAAAAAAAGTTAATGAATACCTGCTGTTTCCAAGAGAAGTTGTTGAGAAACTCAATATTATTTCACAAGAAATCTATAAAACAAACTGACAAGTACTACTGCAGCAGTCTACACTAGTGCTTCAAGGAATATTCAATCACAAATAGGGACTTAGAATTGCCATCAGAAAGAACAGAATAAGAATAAGAATAAGAATAAGAATAAGAATAAGAATAAGAATAAGAATAAGAATAAGAACTTGTTCTAGCTCTTTCTGCTGACTGTATAGGAACTCAATCTCCAAACTTTGGTTCTTGGAATTGGCCATGAAGGTATAAAGCAGATGGTGTGCATACTCCCATTACCTTCAAAACCTCCAAGTAAACCTAGTAAATTTTGTACTTAATCATCAGATAGTTTTGCCATTATATTTATCAACACTGATGTTTCTCACAGATTGTGAAGGGGTTATACTTTGACAAATGAATCCAATCAAACCTATGCATGGTGTCCCAAAGCATGCAAACTTTGAAGGGCCACAGATATTAGCTACATGGCAAACTGACACCCACGGACAAAGGGTGAAAATACTCAAACCTTGATTTTATGCTGCGCCTATGCATGGTCATGAAACCATAGCTGCATGGTTTTGTGGCTCTTAATAAATCAGATCAAAAATGTTGGTTATAAGGTGAAGAGCAAATGCCAAAAACTACAGGAAGAGCACATTGCTCCCACAACATCATGTTATACTCTGCAATACTGTTTGCATAAAACTCAGGAAGCTTCCTCTTTCAGGCCAGCAGCAAGCTGCATAACACCTTTCTTTCCTAATCTAGAACTTCAAATGAATAAAGAGATAACTTTGACAGGTCTTTGCAAAGTTACCAGAAGACTCCACCACCACAACAGAATTCCGCAGAAAGGTCCAAACTAAAAAGAAGCACACTCCCAGAGAAAGAGGAGTTACTTCCATTGCTACATGTGTTTGACCAACATGTATAACACTTTACTGGCTGCAATTTTCAAAAAGAGAAACTTGAGTTTGCCTTCAATGTACACATTTCAAGAAGTAATTTGAAAAAGCTCAAACTGCAAATGAATTCGTTATAGACTCAGTTGATTAATGTTCCAGCCATTTTTAAAGTAAAAGGTCACGGAAAGCTTTTTAATACCTTTTCAATTATATTGCAAATAACCCAAATAAACTGTTGACCCCATAAAAATCATTGGTTTTCATACTCATTTATTTAACCACATTCTTTTTTCCACTAAATATGTTTTTCATATTCTAAAGCACTTTTCAGCATATTTTTTCCTCAAGAACCTCAAAGAAACAGTGTAGGAATTTAAAGAGTATTTAGTATACACATTTAGGGTAAGATCCTTTTCAATACTCTTTTGCTCACTGGAAATTTTAAGTATGGGCATTGTGCCCAATGTAACAACACATAAAACAGATGTGTTTTTCCATTCACATTGGGCAGGAAGTTTCATATTAAGCATTTCAATAATTGCACAAGAAATGTCTTATATATGCTGAAATATCCTTATGGCTTGATTTATACTGGAAAAATTAGCTGTCCCCTAGAGCAATAAATACCTGAAAAATTAAATGCCATAAGAATTTTAAACCTCCATGGGGAGTAAAGGATCACAGATACTCTCTGTTTTACTTGGATCCCTAGATTTCACTGTTTCCCCCTTCTCTCTTTGACTACTTCAAACATAAAAGTTTGTGATACAGTCACCACTGGTTAAGCATGATTGTGGATAACAGTTCAACCAACCAAAAGAAGTGGAAAAAATAGGCTGGGCAGGTCGAGAGTAAATGCATAGGCATCACAGGCTCAATCCTGAGACATATTTTTTTGTGTGTGCGCGTATGTCTGCTGCTGTTATGATCTGGAAGTTGGGAGGGATGGAAAATAAGCAGAATGGAGCAGAACTTGATTCAGTGATGTGTGCCTGAACCTCCAGAGAGCCCTTACTATTAGAAGTAACACTGAGCATGAGCTTATATCAACTCCTCAGTGAATGACAATCCAATACTACAGCAGGGAAAGACCACAGAATGTAAATCTGCAATGGGTCTTGAAAACACATATATATTGATTATTATGGTAGGTAATCACAGAAGCCCAGCTACCACCCCTGTTGGGAAGAACGGAGCAGAAGCTGCATGCCCAGCTCCTGCATGGTAAAAAGTGGTAACTTCTCATGGGAGGAACCACAAGAGTACCCTATAAGATGGTGAATCAAGGGCCCTATGTCCAGCCTGAAAAGCTGGATTTAAACCCTGTATTTATATGAGCAAAGAGGAGTGGAATCCTGGTCCTGCTAAAGTCAGCAGTAAAACCTTCATCTTCCCTAAATACATTTTACTTTCAGTCTCCAGCTCTAAATCTAATTTAAAAATGCATGGTTAGGTTCTGCATTCAAAGGCAGTTACGTGAACATTTGAAATTCTTCTTCCACAACATTTACCTCTTTTGCAAAAATCTTGTGAATTATACCAGAATGCTTGAGGTTTAGTATGAAGATGTGAGATAGGGGAAAACGAAGCAATTGGAGCAATTCATATCTGCCCGTGACACCATTCATAATTTTATTCTTTTTCTTTCAGTGAATATCTGAGTATTACTGCCTATGTTTGGTCATGCAAATCTTACCCTGGCCATTCACGAAAGGAAGCCTTGCAACATTTGAAAATGTGCATCTATCAGCCATTTAAAGTACAGAGTTACCTGAGCACTTCAAAACGTATCTTGCCTTTCACTCTTGGATTAATGTTTTAACCTTTACTTAGTGATACCATAATCCTACGAGATAAGATCTGGATCCAATGCAAATTTTTAAGGAGATACAAAAAAAAGTAGAACAGATACCTTCTGGTCTTGGTTTTGGTTTTTCCAATCCACCATCCTGCATTAGCTCAAATGCAAAGGATACATTGAGAACCTAGTAATATAATAAAGGTAGTCATTATTGTAAACTATATACAGTATATTATAAAAGGTCAAAAAAAGATGTATTTAAAGCTGCAGACCCAGATGCTCAGAAGGGAACAAACAGTCAGGGCTCCATATATCTATGGAAGATCTGGTCCATGGAATCCAGACAATCCATTGTTGTTTTTTTCTGGGTGGTTGATGGTGGTTGCAGAAATACCACAGTAATTGAAAATAACACGTGAACTAATATTACCCATAGAAAAATTACTTACAAGTAAGAATAGCCCACCTCCCGCAAGTTTAAAAATTGGAACATGATGGCCCATGAAGTGCTCTTGTCTTGAACAGACAGCTGAATTGCCTGGATAGCAACAGACACTGAGGTAATGGTTGGTCTTAAAATGATACATCATACATGCATGCCTTTATGTTTCCAAAAAACATGAAACCTTTCAAATGTTAAATTCTTGGATTTTGGACACAAAAAATCAGTTCTGTCATGAATTCACGTGTATAATTTTTTTTATACACTTAATGAACAGTAAGTCTGCTTCAATGACAGCATCAGACAATGGCTGCCAAAATCAGTAAATACTTGCTAACCACCCCATCATCAATATAATTTTCCCTTTTATTCCATATAAGCATTGATACTGATCTTAAAAATGCTTGAAAATGGTTACCAGTACAGTCCTCCCTTGATTTCAGCTATTTACACCAAACTTATGCAGAAAAGTTTATGTCATCCTTGATTATATGCTTATTTGTTTTTAACAGAAAAATGAAATCTAATTACCTTTTGTTCAAAACTATCAGGAGTCAAGAAAAAGCTGTGCAGAGGAACAAAATAGCCTTCTAGTAGACCCATTAGCAGGACTAAGTACACACCATCTGCAAACTGCAGAAAAGACATTTCTCAGTACATTTTCTGAAGAATAACTCGTTGCCTTGCTTAATGAACAAGATATATATTATCTAATGCAGAACTGTCAGCAAACTACTAATAAAAATATTTAAAACTGCAACTAAAAGATCTCATCTCACTGCTTTGATTCCTTTCATTTAGTTAGTACGTTCTGTTGTCTTCTCCAAAACTGACCTAATGCTAAAATATACATGCAGAATGAAGTTCCTAAAAGAGAGGTGGTCAGTGGCTTTGATCTATGCCTTTGCTTTCCATTCTACCAGTGGTGGGGAATCAGAACAGCCACCTTTCAAGCTCTCAAATGGCACGCATTCCCTGAGCAGAGAAAAGCAGAACGACGGTGCAATCTCATGACTGCACTGAAATTCAGTATACTGGAGGCAATAAAGGAACAAAGAATCATCTTTGTCTATGTTCTGCAAGTCTGTGTCAATCTAGGGTTAAGTGTATGTAATTACAGATGAAAGGTATCTAGTTGTTATGATATACGCTCATTTCTATCTAAAAAAATAGCAACATCCATAAGATTTTGTAAAAGGCCTCTCACTCTCACCCCTGTGGCATCAGGTCTATCAGCACACTGAGATATCCTCACAATTAAACCAAGTTATCTGAAACAACCCATCACCTTCCTGAGGTAGATAATTTTCTTTCAACTGATAGAAATACTGTCTTTTATCTTAGGGAATACTGTTTCGGACAAATGCTTAAGGGGCTTCGAGGTACATTTGAATAATATGTTTTTTTCTGAAAGTAAACAATGCAATAAGCAGGCATAGGAAACACTTTCTGAAAGCCCTTACACATTATTTCCATCTAAATTTTAATTTTACCTTTGAAAAATCTCTATCAGATTGACAGCTATTTATATAAACCAGAGATTCTTATTAACATGAATCACGACATAAAATAAAGCCTACTCTGAAGACACCTGGGGTTTTTTGATAGTGCGGATACAATCCTTCCTGCCTGACCTTGCAATTTTCTTATGATAACTGTTGCAATTGTTCACCTGGGAAGGTATTAATACAGCAGGATTAAGCTTTTCTTTTAGCTTCTTTCCAGACAATTTAGCAGCTGAGAACAAGAAAGAAGACCACTAACCACATTATTTCTGTGATGCAACCAAGCCTGCAGTGCAACTGTACAGCTGCCTATACACTTGAGTAGCTTTACTCTCAAGAACGTATCTCACCACATAGAGCCATTGTAATCCCATGCTTGCATGCTCGTGTAAAGGTAGGCAGGAAACAACTGTTCAGTTTGATGTCGGATCAAACCAAGCAGACAGAGTCCTTTCCCGACCAAAGCAAGCACAGGTCTGCTTACAGCACTTGGCACCACCCAAGAAGTAGCATCTGTTAATTAATTTTTATGCTAATGGCAGTATAAAACAGTTTTAGAGAAATTTAGCCGCCCTTTTGATTCTCTGCTTAATTGGTGAGGGTCTTCTTCATACAAACATACTTAGAATTGAAGGGTTTCCCACTGAAACAACATCTTAGAGCGCAATCAATAATAATTCAATGAATTTTCTGGATAAAGTTGGGGGCATAGTGCGTAACACAGTGCAAACTATCACTCCCCTTTAAGAAAGGCTGTAAAATCCTACCTGGGTCTCCAGTTCAGTGACCTCCAAATTCAGTTTATTGAGATGCTTGTTCACAAAGGTGATGAGAGTCTGAAATATGAAAACAATGTAGTGAAGGCCTATTCAGTAGGGCAGCAGTTCAAAACATGCAGTATGAACTCCACTCAGAACAGAATCTGCGTGACTGAAGAGACCGCCACACAATTTCTAAGTTTTAAAACTGAAATGTGACATAAAATAATATTTTTTTTCCAAGAACAAAGAACGGAAATAAAATGAACATTATGTATATAAATAAAAATACACCGTTAAAACATAATACTTCTTAAAAAAAAAAACTTGTAACAGACTATAGGGAAGTGGGTAATTGGATTTCACTCAAATCTGACAGCAGCCAAAATACTGTAAGTCAGACCCCTGGCAGCTGTAAACTGGATACCTCTTTGGCATCAGGACACTCAATCTACCAGTTGGGTTCTACTCAACATACACTTGTGAGAACTTCTTTTTGATGGAAACTTTGATAACTACATGCTTCTCTGTGTTCCAAAGTTAAGTTTATGCTGCTAAATATTAATAAAAAGCAACATTACAATCATGAATTTGTATATTTGTTTAAGCATAAGACTTAATTGTATTTAATCTATGCAAACTACGCCAATTATATATTATATACATACACACTCACTACACATGCACAGATACGTACAAGCATGCACATGCACACATTATGTATTTTAAAAATAAAACCCTTCCAACCTTTTTCACTACATTGAGCTTGTCTGGAGCATGGTCAAATAAAGTATCAAATGCATCCCTTTCTGAAAAACATTCAGAGATGTTAATATACTGAGCAGCAGTTGTCCAAATGCAGAACAAACACTTATTAAGGCACATGATGGTTTAAGACAACAGAGTCAGAAAAAGGTTTCAATATAGTCTCTTTGTATTCCAAGTACCATGTATTTTGCATACTGCTGTCTTGCTATAAGCTGCTAGTAACTTATTCTCTATTATTTACAAAAAGCATAATTTTCAAGTTGGATTTGGATTACCTAATAACCCCATTTCTCAAAAATGAACAAAGAATGGTACCTTTATGCATAAAACCTTAAACAGCCAGATACAGGCAGCTAAGTAACCAAATCACTGTGTGCAGAAGAACATGAGTTTACATCTAGAGTCACTACATCTACAGAGGAAGATTCTCCCCATGGGCTACTGACTGCACTGTGGTGTGCTATATTATTAACCACCTCAAGCAAGCTTATGATTACACAGCTGCAATACAATCCTTTGCATAGACATTTTTGGGCCATTCTGATATGCAATTTAGGACATTATCAGCAGGACAGGCAACCTAGGGTAGCATGACTGGAGTGCTACTGTAGTCACCTTCTGAAGAAAACAGGAAAAAAAAAAAAAAATAAAAAGGTACCAGAGCCTTTTCTGAGCAATTTTCATTTACGACAATCACCTGAATGATAGTGAATGACACCACAAAAAGGTGCATTCATATTCCTCAATAAAAAAATGCTAAAGTAGATCCAAAGGAATTTGTAGAAGGCAGACTTTGTATAAGGGATATCGTTGAGAAAGGAGGTCATGCATGTAGCATTTTAAATCAGCTGTAAGGCAGCCATTGAAATAATACAAGAAATAAATGCTAAATTCCTGGTGGAACTCCACCTAAGCTCCTCAGATGAGTGTTTTCTGTTGGACAGGCATTTGGCCAGTCTCAATACTAGCAGTAAGACATACTAGGCACAGGAACTTGCATGTTGAATAATGACTCAAAGTCATTAAAGTGTAAGTAGGTAATATATGCAAGAACGCTGAAGAGTTCACCAGCTGGTTTATGATAAGACATCATTTCATATTAAGCTAGGAACTTATGACCATTAATACTATTACAGTAGTGTTCTGGAGGTTAAACCACAAAGCACCTGCAAATTAACATGTGCTGAAAAGCAATGAAATGTGTTTCAAAGATGGTCAGACTGATTTGAATGCTTTTTTCCTTTTGTTAACTGCCACAATAGCCTGTGGTTTATATATTTGCCAGGGCAACTTGAAATTCTCTACTTCCTTGCAGTTTGATCAAAGTGACCACCTATTGCAGAACTAATGTACACTTTGGCTGCCTCAAGAAAAAGATAATAATCAAATGAACTTACCATGCCTTCCTGATAATGCCCTGTGGAAAAAAAAAAAAAAACAACAAAAAGAACAAAACACAGTTATGATATAATTCACTTGCACACATTGTGCTGCAAAAGAAAACAGCATACGTGGCCAGATCTTCAGCCTGGCGAAAACTGGAGTAGATCCATGGAATTAAGAAAACCTTCATCAAGTTACTCCAACTGAGAATCTGGATTAGTCTGGAGTTCATCAGTATAGTATCTCCTGGCCTCACTAAAGTCTCATGGGAAGCCAGATTTCAGATTTCCTACTACTGAACCGAGTCAACACACCTTGCCTGAGTGAAGAAGGCTTTTTCATGTTGATTTTGTGAAAACTTTTCCCTTTGCTTTAAAGATGCATTTACCACACCAACCACAATACAATTGCAGCCAAAACAATGCTTGGACTGGGTTCTTAAGGACTGCAGCATTTTGCTCCAGTTGATGTCTCATATAACTATTACACATAAACAAACCCATAAAGATTAATAATAAGTCAATAGTCCGGCCGGCTTCTCCTCATTCTATTAGAAACTAGGATATTCTACTATTACTTTCTGTTGGAATAACTTTTCCGTTATAAATTGCTCAGTGAGATGACATGTACAGGGCTTACTACCGTCTTTTTACAGCCCCAAAGTCCAAACACCTAAAAATAGTCATATCACATTCTTTTTTGAAAGAATCTAGTTCTCTATCAAATAAAAACCAACATAAAAGAACGAGGCATATCTTTCTTGTTTGTTTGAAGGACTTTTGAATAAAATAATAATAAATACAATAAATACAGAAATAAATTAATAGTAGATAAATATAAAACAGAAATTTTGTATATGTTCACTCTGTCTTCTCTTTTAGCCTGGTCTCCTGCTTTTAGTTCCCCAGCTCTATATTTCCTCACGCTTTTGTATTTTTAGATGCATGTTTGCAGCTCTTGAAAAGGCTAAAATACAGTCACTGGCTGATGCATCATCTTCCTTGGAACCCCAATACCAAAATCTAAATATCAGCAAATGTTTGAATTTCTGAGACGCATCTGTGTTCAATTACTGAACTGCTGGCAAAAGTGGTGTTGACATACTCAGTGTTACCAGTTATTTCCTCTTGGATTTGTCGAGACTGGAGGATTCCTTCTCGTTTCTGGAAAAAATAAAAAAGTGACATTTTTCTTAGTAAAGTTTAATACTTAGGGCATAGTAAAAATTTATTTGTGATCCACAAACATAATTAGATAAGAAACCTGCAAAATAAGAACTCTTCTAGACAAACTTAGAGTAATATATTATTTCACCTTGCAAGTACTTCAGAAAACTCTTTTGTACATTAACAAGAAACTTGAAACTCCACCTGTAGAAGGAAGTATTTCTTTTCCTTTCTCCATTGTTCTTAATTCACTTTTCTTTTAAAGGCCCCAATTCAGCAAGACATTTGAAACACCTAAACACATATGTAAGTATTTTAGTAGAGGTATGGCTAGGTGAGTTGAATTAAACCTTGTATTTCAATGAACAGCTTGGCAGATGGTGCCTGTGCTTCTCTTTTGCAAAAATCTTGCTCCCAGGCTATCTGTTCTTTCTACCCTATTCATACACTTTATTTTTGCCTCAGTGTTTTCCTTTTCTGCTTTCTCTCCACACAAAGAGCTCTATTTGCTTGTGATGGAAAACCAAAACGGAGGATAAACCTTTCACAGCCTGCTCCAGACCCTAGTCCTCTTGGTGTTACTATATGCATTGACTCCAATGTTCTTCAGATGTGAGAAGCCCTTCATACACGCTGGTGAGTGGCCTGTGTCTAGAAGCTGTACACAAAATGGCAGCAGCCAACTCAAACAGTTGCTTTTTGAGTCAGTTGTAAAATGAAGGATTTTAAAAATTTGACATTGTTTCCAGGATGGTGATCACAGTCATCTGGTGGTGGTGTAAATACCGCACATATGTTTTGCCTCTCTCTGTGTTCTGTTAATTCTATTCACTGGAATTGGTAAAATTTTGCAATACAGAAAGAAAATTCAGGCAAATGCTGACGACTGCATGTAAAGTCTAGACATTAGGCAATTATTCATGATTCTTCACTCCCTGTCATACAATGAAAAGAGGAAAATAAATTTATGCTGGTCCTAGACTTGCCTTCTACGTGGAAAGGAGAGAAGGAGAATAACTTTTTGGAAAAGTCCTTCATGGCATGTGAACTGGAGCTGCTGCTCTTCCCTGCCTTGGAGAAGATAGCACAGCCCCACCTGAAGCAGTCCGCAGAGTACAATGTGCTGAGGATTTGGCCAGGGTTGAGTCTATTACTTCTGTACTGCATGAATATACTACATGAGAATCAAACTTACTTTCTGCATGAAAACCATACGCAGCACCCTCTGGGTCATTCCAGACTGGCACTTGGAGTAATCTAACTGTCCTTTTAGCTAGATGATAGTTTCAGGTGTTTTGTGTTATATTTTTTAAAGCCCTGTTACTAAATATCTTGCACGCCATTAAAAATGCATTCAGGGAGGACCTCTGAACATTGAAAAGCCAGAGTGGAGTCCAGTGTGTTGCATACTGAAAGAGGGGGCACAGAACACCTGCTGAGACATCTTCTGTCACATATCTTGGAAGTCTGAAGAAAAACTACGTCACTTCGGGCTATCTTCATGTCCAGCTTCTGCAGGCAGCAAAAAGTACTTGCACTTGAAGTTACAATCTAGTTCATGCTGGTTCAAGTTAGAATTCCACTCTGTTTGGGGGTTTTGTTTATTTTTCTCTTTGCTGCAGGGTGAAAGGAAACTTTTATTTCCTCCTGATGATGACTCTGACATGCCAATGGAGCAACAGCCCTATCACTCTTGTCTCCTAGAGGAGTTGAGCATCATAGCAACAGCAACTGTACTTGTCAGTGCCCAGTCCAGTGATAAGGGAGAAGAAAAAGGCTTCTAATACTCTACGTTCCCTCTGCAAACATGCACAAATAGCCTGAAACATACTCCAGCACCGATATAAAACATATTTCCCTTTTTGATAAACTGCAATTAATATCAATAGGAATTCTGGACCTTAATCGTATTGTTGACCAAAAAAAAACCAAACCAAAGATAAAAAAAAAGACAAGCCCTAGTTTTTTGCCTGGCATCTGATCACTAACATTAATGGAATTTCCACACTGCCCAAAAACAACATGCATCTGCTGGACACTTATTTGACCAGCACATGTCAAGATAGACTTTCCTACACTTTTGATTTGTAAAGACTGGTGAAAAAGTCCCAATGGCAACAATCAGAACAGACCTTAGAAATACCAGTTTAAGCACCTTCTCTGTGAAGGCTGCTTCCCATACACCTTTTGCACTCTAAAAACTCTCCAGCTCAAAAATTGGCCTTAACACCGATGCCACCTGTTGTGAAGTTTGTTTTATGCTACACAGAGAATGACATAATATTCCTAAAAATACAAAGAAGTGCTACTGAGGACTGAAACACTGTTCAGCAATGTTCCTTAAAGACAACAGTGGCTATAACTGAAATAACAAATTATAAAAATGGACACCTACTATTTGAAAGTCACTGAAAAATAAGGCATGAATTAAGATTCCCCATTAAAAAGAAAAGCTGGACGCACATTCCAGTGACCACAGAAAACTTTATTTGGACAGGATTGGCATCTTCTTCCCTCACTGTTGAAAAACTCCAATAAAAGCCATGAAAGATCTTCCTAATCGCTTATTTTAAACTGGCAGCTACCCCTAGACAAAAAAAACACATCTGAAATTTGGGTAATATGGCTGGAAATGGAAAGGGTCTCTTTTCTTCATGTCTCTTTGCATCAGCTGTATGTCAGCAGTTTTATACAACTGAGGGCCAACTGCTTAATTTCCCATACAAAGTCCCATTCTGAAAACCTTCCCCCTATTTGAACGCATTTTGCCTATGTATTGCTGCTATCCGTTTCATCTGGAGGATCGTGTTTTATAATTGCCCCACCAAGATGAAATGCAGACCTATTATGGAGCTTGAAAGAACAAATACATTTGTCATAGATTCAAAAAATGACTTCTTGGAAACCTGGAGGCAATGCTGCTCGGAAGGATTTCATACCTTCCCAGGGCTTTCAGAGAGGCAGTGGGACCAATGATCTCAGATTAAGCTTGTGATGTACACCTTCTTCTAAGCTCATTAATTTCCTAGCTTTGCTTAACAGTAGTTTATGCACCCAAGAACTGCTGTCCCAATGCTCAGAATATGCTGAAGCCGTTCTGGCTGCTCTACCAATGCATTCTTATACTCTCTGACTTACAGCTCTTGCACACAGACAATCTGTTATTTAACCACTTGTGGACGGCATAAATAAATAATTTTTTAAAAGAGGGAAAATGATGGCAAGATCCATCTCTCCACAAAAGCTCTAATTTGTTTCAGTAGAAATAATCAAACAAAGCCTGGGCTTTGTTCAAAGTTATACATTCTATTAGTATGGAAGGAAAATAACATAACAAAATAGCTACAAGACGTCCAACTATCACGTTTTTTTCCCAAATCATCTTATAACCCAGATTTCATATTATTCTCATTGTTAACAGCTTTTGTACAAAGCAGCCAAAGGAAACAAGTTTTCTTAAGAACTGTGCTGATTACCTGTTGGGCATAAGCACATTTTTTGTTTCAGAAATATCTTTGTTTCTATTTCAATAAATGACAGCCAGCCAACACAGCAACCCTCACATGTTATGTGTTTCTAAATCTAACAATATCATTAAATGAATTAAGTGTAGTCTTCCTTAAAGACTTCATAAAAGTACTTCATTCCTTTATTTCTCTCTCTCTCTCCCCAATTCCCTTTATCAAACTGTACAGAGTAGAATTTAAAACCAGCTACCACATAGTCTGTTGAGTTTCCTTAGGCATGACCTTACTTTACAGAATGCATGAGGGTTCAGAACATGAGGCAGGCAAGTTTGAACGCTAAATTAGGCTTTTGGATCTGCTGATTGTTGATTAAAACTTTCATTGAGTTCAAAGGGTACATGATGAAGTATATAGAACCAATCCCACAGGACATGAAAGATGTTTAAAAAATAAAAATAAAAAACCCACCCACCATAAAATAAAAATTAAAAATGTCTCAAACACAATTACAGTTAAGAATACTGGCCCCCACCCTATGTTAATAGGAATCAGCATAGCCTTGGAGTTACACTGATTGGCTTTCACCAAGGACTGGGTCTGCAGGGCAAAATCTTCTGCAACATTGCTTGTATTTCATTCTGGTGCAACTGCTTTCTCTGCAATTCACTGGCGCCTGAGCTACAGCTGCGTAGCTAAGAGGCAAAGCAGTGAGCCAGATTCTCCCACTACTTATTGTTTTTAAATTGGTTTATCTCTACTGACTTCAGTGGATTTGCTGTTGAACTACATTAGCCTATTAAACAAGAGGACAATTACATCCATTGATTTCAATGGGAATTTTGTCTGGACATACGGACTGACAGCAGAATGCAAGATCTGGTTCTTTATTTTAAGACTGTGCTCTTTTTCTGGTTTAGTTTCTCATCCCAAAGATGCCCTGACCGCTGCACTCCTGATTTCTTAAGCTGTTTTTGGTAGAACTTTGAGATAAACCAGTGTAATTAAAGTATTTACAATAACCAAAGGAAAGTGTTTGAACGTTACGTTCCTCTGAAGCCTTAGACATGTAACTGCAGATTTTCTGGGGTTCTCTTTCATCCTCTATGGAGAAACCCATGAAGCAGAGTCTGAGAGTCAGTGAGTCATTATCAGGCGTCAATGATACATCTACCAAAGACTCTCCTTCTGATTTCTCCCCAAATTACAAAACTTGTCTGATTTGAATGCTGGAAAAAGGAGTGGTTGCTTTCTCAGATCTGTCCCACAGATTTTCAGTCACACAAAACTTGACCAATAGTTCTTTGCACCACATACTTCAGGGTGACATCAGTTAAAACACATAAATACAGACAGTTACAGTGTGCAAAATAAAGGCAAATTTAATTGGAGAGAAAGAAAAACAGATTAAATACGAAGAGGCCAAATAAGAGAGCAAGCACAAGTCCAGCTGAAAGAAAAATGATGAACAGAATAACATGAAGAGTTTGGATGGATGAGGCTCCAATAAGGAGACTGACACAAAAGATTTAGTTGATGGGGTTTTTTTGCATGCTTATGAGAAAGCCAACACTGTAATCAGACTAAATTAGCATGCACAAGGCTGAAAAAGAGTATTTAGTCACCTAACATGAATCTGAATGTAATAAACAGTGACAATTCATCATTCAGTGCCAAGAATGATTTGAATCTCTACACAAGTGAGAAGACCGTCAAAAATGGGAAAAAAAATAATTCTAGAGATCATATTGGGTGATAAACAAACACATTCCAACAATAATAACGCTTCATATATTTTTAATGTCAGAGTCTGGCCACTTCACAATCAAAATAAGATATTCTGAGCCACAGCTCAATCTGGGAAAGCACTTCTGCCTTTTTCTGGTTGAAGGATTGTCAGCAGGGAAGACGCACGAGTGTTTCTTGTCAGCCAAAGAGACACACACATGCTCGCCCAAACAGAAACTCTAAATGTATTTTTCAAGAAACCCTCAGTCAGTCAATTTCACAACATTACCCAGAGCTGTTCAACACCTCTCTTACCTGCACAACAACAACCTGAATGGACACATGATCTGGGAGTCTGATTGGTGCTCGAAAATACTGTGATAATGCAACCAGAAGATGAAGTATTGCTACCAGACTTTTAGCATGAACAGCTGAAATAGATATTAAAAGCACAAGTTACAAACTGCAAAGTAACTAGGGCACATATTTTTACTCTTTAGGATGTAGGGATTATGGGACTCTCTTCCTCTTGCCACCTGGACCCAGGGAGCACTTTTAAGGCACCTCTCCTTTAGTGGTCTCCTCCTGCTCAACAGGTCATGCAAATGCAGCACTGTCAGTAATATGCGTCAGCACCAAAGCGTTATTTTTTTGCAAAATGTCTGGATGCCATAGACTTGTGTAGATGGAAATCTAAAGCTAATCCAAAAGCCAGATTTCATGTACGGCAGTTTAAGTGCTGTCTCTGCATTCTCCTTGCCTTTCCTTTATTCCCTTTATTTCAGTAAGGATTTATGGACTATCAGAAAGATATTTTTGTACTCATAACATGCACTTATTCATTTTTAAGTGTCACAATGTCTGCAGAATGATAAACGAGCCTATTTTGGCAGAGGCCTTAAGCAATAACTTACTAAACTCAATGACTCAAACATTCCTCATGAAGTTATAATAGTTCTTGTTATTGAAGCTTTTTCACAGCAGGTTTCATATGGGTAGTTAACACTAACACGACTTACAAGATATCAAAAGCCATACCGTAGGAAATCCTTAATCAAGTATCAAACCATTGGCATGAAAGTGAATAATTTCTAATTCCTATTATTGCCTTTCTTCTTCTTCTATTTTGTTTTTGCATTTATAGTCTTCCCCAGAGTAGTATTCCTAAATGATCCTGTAGTGATGGCTACACTAGAGTTCACTTACATTTTTTGTACTTAAACTAACCAGTAACTACTACCTTACTTCACTGCTAAAGCAGGATCAGATTCACTACAGTATCCTTTTTTGTTATCTTCCAATGCAAGTCTCAACTATGTTGTGGAGACAACCATTCATATAAAATGTAGCGATGCCGTCAAATTTTGCTGGGGTGCCAGCGGTCATGAATAAGCAGCTTTAGCAGAACACTAAAAAGATGTCTGTCTGCCTAGCACCGGTGTGTGCTTCAGCTGGCTCCAGCTGCTGCTGTCTATCTCTACTTTAGCTCTAAAACACATGTAAAACATTAAATTAAAACTAGAAGTTAAATTGTCAGGCCACTCCAAACACCCTGCCTCCAGCTGCATAACAGTGAATGGAAAAAACCTGGGGGGAGGTTGAAGAGAGATTGGGAAAGAAAACTCGGTGGGACCACACGAAGGGGAAAGTTAGAGACACCTCATGCTCACTCTTCCTCCCTTGAGCTATTTCTCTCCCTCTCACTAATTCGGTGTGAATGGAATGGGATACAAAACATCTCAGCTCAAGACAGGTATAGGAGACCCGGAAACTGCTATATATTGGCCAAGGTATTCACCAGTGTGAAATGATTCTGGATACCAAACTTAAAACAGACTCAGAGGCTGAATTTTCTAAAGCTGCTGATAACCTGCTTTCTGCAACACATATGCACTAAAATGTCTTGTCTTCAGCCACTGAGGGCATTTCTGTTAGATACTACTATGTTCATTTTTAATACAATAAAATAGCAAGAGTGCAGTCCTAATCTTGATGAATTTTGTAACCAAAATCAGTGGTTCAGATTTAGCCTTAAACTATCAGAAATATTACTCATACCTATGTTGCAAATATTACACAGATAGAGAGTCCTAGGACCTAACTCTCCTTCCGCCTATCTACTTACATTTATGCAGGTACTTGCCCATTTCCACAAAACAATTAAGTAACAGAAAACCTACCCTGGTATGCATATGGACTTAAGAGGAGAAATACCATACTTTGACAAACTCAGAAAAGAGAGTTTATTTAAATTGGAGGTTGAGCCCCAGTAAAGAGGGTAGGAGTGTACCACATCTGGAAGTGCCCTGAAGAGCAGCTCCTACCATAAATACCAGGTTTCAGCCTTCCCTTATCATTGGATATTTCAGAATTCAAGATAGTAGCTATAAACTCTCGGGTGTCAACAAATGAGAACAGCATAGAAAACACACAACTTACAGTCAACGTTCCATTTAATGCTTCTTGGAGGGAGTTTAAGGGTTTCGTTGATCTTTTCAAGCACTGTCTGTAGCTTCTGTTTCTGAGCAATTTCAGACTGAGTAACTTCAGCAACATTCAGCTTCTCACTTTCAAGTTTCTCTGAAGTGATAATAGAAGAAAAAACAGAAGAAAAATCATTGTTAACTCCATGAAGAACACAAAGACGTTCTGTGCACCCAGATATACATTCAAGAGATATTAGACTTCCTAGTTTTAAAATTATTTGCTTTTTCTTCCAGAGCCACTTTCCCCCACACATCTGAACTCCTAAAGATACAGTTCCCCTTTTCCTTTTATTTACCCATTGCCAAGGGGAAGGTGAACTATTAAGAAAGCCACACTACTGGCTAACGAATACTTGCTGCAACTCCCTTTAGGGAACACCAGACTCTGAGGTAAGGCCCATTGCTTCCATTGCTACTGGATAAAGGGTATTCTGTATTAAGTGGCTTGTACAGCAGACCAGTGAACCTACGAAAGAGATACTACCTTTAAGAAGATTTGTTTCATCAGTCTCAGCCTCCTGCCTTCTCCCTCAGACTCGGGAGATTTAAAAATTTTACTTGGCCCATTTGTGATCAAAGTAAAGTTACATATTCATAAAGGTGTAGGATGCACCCAAGAAACGTGAGTAAGTACTTCTGGAGGTATGAAAACAACTAAAACCTTGGGCAATTTCTACAAAGCCACAGCCCTTTTCTGCACTCAAAATTTGCAGTAGATTTTAAAGTCCTTTATAAATTGGTTTGTTAATAATTAGTACAGATTGCTAGGTATATACATACACGGCTTATTGTTTACCATTAAATAGTAAACAAAGAAAATTTAGCAGTAAAAGCTCCCCGATAACAACACTAGAAACAAAATGCTTGGTCAACTATCAATTTACTTCAATGAAAGAATATCTTATGAAGCGTGGTAAGAGGTGATCTTGTTCTCATCACAGCCAGCTGAATATCTTCCCAAAGAGGTTGAGCCTGAGCTACCGGTCTGTGAATCCTGCCTAAGAGACTGCTATCTCTATGGCTTTCTTGTGCCTCCACCGAAATCAGTCTGTGTACAGTCTCACAACAAGACCAAAGTCTGCCACTAGCATAGATCTGATCCACAAGGAATTAAGGGTAACGGAAAAGATTCCACTGAAATCAGTAAGTACGGAATCAGAATACACATATTCAGAGTCAGGCCGTATCTGATACCCATTTTTTGGGTTTTGAGTGAAGTCACTGGAGGTCTGCCCATGAGAATCAAATTGTTCAGTCTGGGGCATATCCAGTCCATCACAATATATTCAATAGCTTAAACATTCATAGAAGGGAATAGTCTGTGTAGTCTTTATTAGAAGTGCTCACATGATGTTTCAAGATTCATTTAAGATACTGAAAAGAAATTTACTGGAGACTTTATGAGCTGTAATAACTAAGAAAATGGCTTCCAAGCCAACAGTTAAAAAAGCACATGCCAGCTCTGCATTAGCAGTTTCTTTTCTCTATCTGTTTCTCAGCTGAAGCTCAGTTTGCAGTCCACTGGGTACCATTACCTCAGTAACGTTAAAAGCCAGACATCAAATCAGAAAGAAATTCCAACTTTCCAGAGGAACTTCGCAACGTGAATAAACTGTAGTATGGAACCAGCAGAGATTAAAAACATCCACCGTTGTACTGAAAATACCCTTGCCTTCAAATTTACTTTCCACTTGTAACACGGTTAAGTTTGTACAGCACATATGCAGATAATAAATTTAATTGGAGTGAATACTGTTGCCAAGACAAGAACCCTCCCTCTCTAGCACCCCAGGTAGGCTTTATGCTGTTCTCATCAACTACAGAGCACCACACATTGCACTGTAGCTATAAGGATTGTGCATACAGCCTAATGCTCAAGGGTCTCATAATACAATGCTATTTTTATATCACTTAGTGGCATAAATGTAAGATGATACCAAGGCTCCTAAGTAGGAACAAGTGATCCACTTACTGACAAAGTGCCCCAACAGCATGCACATATATTTTTTCTTACCAAATAATTTCTGCAATACTTGTCCATCATACAGGTCTTCAGCCAAGTCTTTCACAATAATCCTCTCTCCTACCAACACATCATTAATCCAGTCAATTAATACCTATATGGGAAACACAAATTTGGCAGTATTATACACTATTCATTTGCAATTTAAAACACATGTCATTTTGTACAATGATGAAAATATTTAGCAGAAAGAATACCAAAGCTGCAATGACTCAAAATACAATCAGTCTGAAATGCCATCAGAAGAAAATAGCAAGGACTTAGGAAGGACTTTCTAAGGTGGCTGTGTCAATGCACCGCAAGGTCTAGACAAATACCAGATCAATGCAGTGCCTTCTGGAATGAAATCTGCCCTTTGCTTTCAGTACTATTTTAACATTTTATTGTGAGGCAAAAGGTGTTGAGGTCGATTCTAATGAAGCTTCCTGCTAAAGTTCTAACCCTAAGAATCACAAAGATTATGAGGGAAGTCAGTGTCATCTTAGATTGGGGGTGGGATGGGACTAAGAATCTGGACGCAGAATGTTAATTCTTAAGTCTCTCTGTGCCATATCTAGAGAAAGATACTACAACAAATGACCTGCCCATTTCACTGGGATGTATACACCACGTGGTTTCATTTAATTAATATCTAACCAGTCCTTTGAAGTGTTCAAATGAAAGAGGCAGGGATAGCATTAAAGAATAGTTTCACTTTCCTGAAAGTGTTTACGTGGTTTTCATTACCTTCATTAGTTCTTGTAATTTTGGGTCATTTCTTGAATTTGGATCAACCATTGTTCGGACTTCATTTTCCTCTAGAAGGTTTAAAAGAAAGATATTAGAAACTAGTACAGGCATGACACTTTATTTTACATCAAGCTTTTATGTTGAGATGTAAAATTGTTGTGAATTACCTAGCATAGTGTCCTCGGGGTCTAGTTCAAATGGAATTGGACTGAGAGGTAAGTTAATGGCATTCATTCCTTCTTCCTGTAATTCAGATACTAGGAAATAAAAAAGAAGAGCTTAGTCAAATTTCAATTCAATTTTACTTACTATTTCACTCTTGTTGAAAGTAGCATTAATTGCCTTAATTTCTTTATAGGAACATGACTCTATTAGATACGCCACTAGGTGTAATTACAGCAATAAAATATAGCTAACAAAAATGGGACGCCCAGCCAACAAACCTTTACTTGTATGAGTAGATTTTTCGTGCATAATGGCAGTGGAATCAATGAAATTTCCTCAAATCTTTTCCAGAATAAGGCCCATTGCCCTCCAATTTTAAAAAGCTCACTTGCATTTTAATGGTCCTGAAATTTTAACACTAACGAATGATTTTAGCTGAGGGAAATGATTACTGCTCGCAGCTATGCCACCCTTGCTCTGGAGATGCTTCAAGTTTAGCTGCTTGAGAGGAGTTGGGTCTGGCTATATATCCAACACGGGAGCTGCCAGACTGATAAACTATTTCGGACTGAAGGTGCAGTTGCAGCACAGGGCTCCCTTCATTGTTCAGGTCAGACACCAGCTGGAGCAGACTGGGATGCTTCTGCCCTGTGTTCTTGGGCTTTCTTTAGCAGAAACCACAGCAGCAGGACACAGGTGTAAGATGATGAACCCTCAAAAGTACTGCCTTAGTGTGGAGTCCAGACATAGGTTGAGAAAGAACTTGGACACGGGAATGGGGAGGTAAACCAAAATCCCATCATCTGGAGATGCCCACAGTTGTCAGGAAATATGGATGAGTTCTTACTCAGCCAAAGTCCCCTAATGCTGCAAAAATCAATGTTCTTGTAATACATGCTCTGACGACATGGGAACAGAGAGATCCAGAGAAGTAGTGTAAAAGCAGTCCCGCTGCTAGTTCTGTACTGTACAGGGTCTGCACCTGGTACAGCTCAGTGAAACTTCATTTGTGCTTCTTGGTGACCCAGACTTTAATAGGTTGCAAAGACAACCCCCTTCCTCCACTGCCCAAATACGCTTCCACAACAGAAGAGAATAAATACAAAAAAGCCAATACACTAATCCTACTGCTATGAAAGAACACTGTGCAGGGAGGGTAACCCACTTTGGTGATCAGACAAGTTTGTATCGGCTTTGTAACCAAGCAATCAATGCAAACCTGATTTACCAAACCAGGAAAGGGGCTCGGTGTCTTATGAATGACACGTAAGTAATGTTGTTTTGACCACTAATTTTCCAGTGTACAGACCTTGAATAGAACTGGTTGTTAGCACAACTGTTCTGGTCAGAGTTTAAACTTAAATAACCTAATTCAGCCATCCTACATGTGTCCTAAAGATTCAGGTAGCTGTATACACCTTCTTACATGAACTAAAATATACAATTTATGTGCAGATGCAGATTCACCATCTAACATTTCAGATTTATTACCTGAAGCTTTCCTAAGTCTATTTTGAAAATTACAGAAACAATTCAGGTTCGGAGGAAACAGAAAAGTAGAAAGTGACAGTAGAGATCTTGTGTTTTGATCCTGGCCCTGTGACTGCCTTGTAAGTTAGCTTTTGGAAAATGGTATTACCTCTCTGCCTTAACTTCCTGCGTGCAATAAGTACACCTAAGTTTCACATGAGCACTGTGATAATTAACCAGGTGGTGTGATAACAGTACTTAAAACTTTCCAAATATTTTCTATGCTTTGTGAAATGTTTTGTGGACTGACAGAAGAAATGGCTGTGCACATTTCAAGAGTCTGTGTAGCTGTATTCAGGCATCTACCTAAGATTCATAGCAATAATGGCTGTTGGAATGCTTACTACTTTTAATTGTACAAAATAACTTTGAAAAATCCACTACCTTCAATACTGAAACACTAACTTCACTCCATACACTCACACTGCTTGCGTATCTGTAAAATACAAATACTGAGCAACTGTAAAGAGTCATAAAATAATGTTGACAATAATAGTTCCCTGGATTGTTGTATATCCTCTAAAACTGATGGCTGAGAGCAATGGACCAAATTAATCCCTCATGTAACTTCATTGAGTTCCGAGGAGTTATAGCAAGGATGAATTTGGTCTAGCATGTACAATCTCAGGAACTGTTCACACCTCATGGCAATCTTTTGAACTGCTAGCACTCCTTAGAGAAAATCATTGAGAGTTTTATTAACCTCTTTGAGGTTTTTTTTTTTAATTCTGGTTCAAAATGGTTATGGGCATAAAAACGTCAGTGGATAGAAAACTTCCATGCGGACGTCTTTCTGTTCTGAAATGTTTAGTTCATGGAGGACTTCCGCACAAAGGTTCCTAGGCAGAAAACGTTTTTACAACATCAATCCCAAGAGGGAGCATAGTAAATAAAATCTATTCAAGCCAACTGGCTCCATTGAGCTCTTCTATCCCAAAGGGCTAGATGCCCTGCTTGGGGCAAGACATACTGGAGGAAGCAGTCAGCTCATTTTCCTAGTGAAGGACAGTGGGGAAAGCTTTTGGCTCCTCTCTCCAGGGAGCGGCCCACTGGCAGAGCTTGCTGACACTTCTCCAAGGAGACTGAGCAAACCTTTCAAGGCTGAATGTTTTGCAACATTCTTGACAAGGCCCACTGGACCTCCCGATATTTGTCCTCCAATGTGCACAACTATTACGTTCTACTTTTAACAACATGACCTTCATCGTATCAGAGTTTCTGAAAATAAGAGAAAGCAAACAAAAAACCCACCATATCTTTGTATGGAAAGAGAATATAAAATACGAATAAAATAAAAATAAATATACATAAGAAACTAATACATTGATCTGTTCTAGAATGCACGGCAAGTGCTATATCTATTGTACAGTAGCAGCCAAGTCCCGCTTTGCTGTACGCAGGTATACACGAGGGATGGTTTTGTTCCTCCAAGCCACTCACCTGAATTGCATACATTTCTCACACCTGCCCAAGCCATATGCAGAACCTACCCAACACACCTCCAGATGATCCAAAGATTCCAGATGGATCCAGTTTGCCAGAGAGGATAACTCCTCCTCAGCCAACCCATTCTGCAGTGTACAACTCATGCCTAAGGTTGGTATTAGTCCCATAATAAAGACTCCTGCTGCCCTCCTGTCCCCTACGAGCGGAAAACATGATGGAGAAACCCTGAGCTTGATAGCATCTTTTTTATTTCTTTCCCAATACTGAAAAGATTTAACTACAGATTAATACTACTACTAAAAGGAGCAGGTAAGAACACGTGCATTATATCAAGTTGTACGTAAAGGGAGATAAAATGTATTATGTAGTATAGCCTCACTTTCTAAGAATTTCCATCAAAAAAGTTCCATGACAAATGACTATTATACACGTAGGTGTTTATAGTGGAACCACAAAAATTTGATTGAGGTTAAGAGTTTACATACCACAGTTTCAGCCAAGGAATCAATTTTTCAGCTGCTTTTCATTAATTTGTTTTAATTAATTTTAATGAAAATCACTTCAGCAATTTAGCATTTTAATAAAAACAAAGCATGCAGGTTTGGGACAATTTTTGCAGCAGCTGAAATTAGAATAAAATCACCTAATTTCTTGAAATACATTGAGGAATGACCTGGAGCATCAGTAAGACCTCCACTCTGAGTCGTACAGTGTGAAGACCGAGGAAGGGAGGAGGGGACGTAGCTGCAGCAGTTCATCTATACCACACCACTTGCCAAGAGTCAGACCACTGCACTGGGACCTGTGGCAGTTCCTCTGAAGGACAGTACCCAGAGCTGTCTGCTTGACATCGGGCATGCTTCGCCACTGGACAACCCCAGCAATTAGACTTAAGAGCGCCTTTCTGTTCTCACCCTCTGCTGCGGCCTAGATACAGCCCTGTGCGTCAGCTCTCATCATGCTTATATTGGCATGATTAGGGACTTTATCCTTTTGGATGTGAGAGGAAAATCCAGTCCTTCATTTTTTACAGTCACCATGCTAAGTGGAACTGGGGGTTGAACATACTTCTAAAGCAAGACCCTTAAAAGCAACAGTTACTCATGGCTAGGACAAATCTCTGTGGACTGGCAATGTGAAAGTCTCAGTTTTAACTCTGGATAAGAAATGGACACTTCTGCTCAGACTTCTGATTCAGCTCCACATGCCAAATTTGTTATGATGTAATCGAGTGCAACTCCACTGCTATCAGCTGTCAACAGACTTCCTCCTATCATGCCAGCACCAAATTTGGCCCCAGAGCTGGGGAGCCCACAAGCTTGTATCAACAACAACTACAGCAGCTATTTTAAGCTGGATAGAGTTCTTACTGTTTTAGATGCTCTAGGATTACAAGGTCATAAACCTATGCTATCAAATCCACACGGGTGCTCTGAGCCAGACTTTGCCCTTTGATGCGTGCATCCAACGGCCATTGAAACCACTGGACGCCGAGCACATCTGAAAGTGGAGTACTGCCCATACGGTTTAAATTGGCTTAATTCCTCTAGTACATGCAGCCTGTTGCTCCACATTGTATTTATTAGACAGTTTCATTTGGGTTTTTTACTTGTTTATTTTGTGTGCTGAAGGCTTTTTGCTGCCCTGTTTAGTATTCAGGGCTTAATGTTATTCTGATTCGAATAAAACACATCTTATTATTTAACTGAGCTCAGAAATGCCACATCACCCAATGCACTCTCTGTGGTTTAGACGTATTTCAGCATATCTATCCGAAGAATCATAAAATAAATACAGCAAGATGTAGTGTTAAATGGTCTCCCCTCTGAGTGCTACAGCCATGTCTTTCCATATAATTGATTCCGTACTTACGAAACTAAAACTACCCAAGTGCTACAACACTAATGGATCGATTCTGAAAGTTTGTGATTAACTAGAACCGAACCCTAATGTTGGACGAGAACAGTGACACAATGCTTCTAACCTCAATCTTTCAAAACCAGGAGATTTAAATAGATGCATATGCAGCTACATAATTATATATGTACACACTTCTGCAGTTCTTTATCTTCCTTTCTTTCTTTAACCTAAGGGTTTTCCATTCAAGGCATTCTCTGCCATTTTTAAGGTTGCAAACATTTTGGTTTGTGGTTTGTTTTGGGTTTTTTTTGGTGGAAGCTGAGATTTGTTGACATTCACATGACTCCAGGAGTTTAAGCTTTCTATAAAAAGTCAAAGGACAAAGTACCTGATATTATAAACTACTATGGTAGACAGTAGCTTTGTGTGCTGTGTGTCTATCTTAAGCTACTTTTTCCTGGAATAGGCACAACTTGGAAGGCTAGCTGCAGACATATTGCCAGAGTAACACTGGATATTTGTATACACACCCACATTCAAACATGCATGTGTATGCTACATATGTTTATGTATGTAGCCCTAAATTACAGCCTGTTTAGAAAAAATGCTCATTTTCAATAAGAAATTTCTTTACTGCTCTCATACAGACAGAGATATCCACTCAATTAGAGTTGAGCCAAATTTAAATGAATCGGGTTTGATTCCATGCTCTCTTTACTGGCTGCAAATTTCTGACAAATGCTCACGACCTTGATGGCTTGTTTTTGTAACCACTTGTGCACAAGAGCAGCTTTACTATTTCTACTGACTTGATAGTCTGCAATGCATGAGTGTACATGATTGTATCCACACAGATTTCAGTGGATTTATGCTGATTTATACCAGCTCACTGGCTCAGTGTGATTCCTATTCCCCCTCACATACTCCAGTTTAATATAAGTCCAGTGGAGTAATTCCGAATTTGTACTGGCAAACATGAGAAGAGATCTAAATTACCTAAGATGGTCAGCGAATAAGAGAAAAAACAGCAAAAGCGTTTTCAAAAATTCGTAGTTTAAGCTTTTACAGAATGATACTATTTGGTCAAGTAAACTTATGCAATTGCTTTCTGGGCCATCCATCCAAAATGTTATTTTCTAATGCTTGTGTGTGTGCATCTTATAAGTCCACAAAGGGAAAAGAAAATATTAATCTAAAATGGTACTGCCTAATTTTCTTGAATATGTAATTCATCCAATATGGATTTTGGCAGCTCAGCTTTAACCCCAAAACAAAAGAAATCCACACAAAAGACAATAAATCTGCATTACACATGGTACTAAAATGATCCAATGGATTTATAGATGTTTACAAGTTTGCAGAGTGTGACACAGCGTCCACCAGAAATTTGATATTCACAGCACAAAACATCATAAACATATGTCTGCAACTACAAAGGGGCCTTTTTATGTGGGGATCATTGTTAAAATTGTCTTCAGAACATAAACCTTAAGTTGTAAATGCTACTCCCCATTTATGCTCCAAGACATAACAAATGAGGAAAGAAAAGCAGAGATATGTTTGTAATTGAAAATGTTTCTCAGGAAATGATCTGTACAGGAACATCATTCTCATTCCATTAACTGCTGACTCCAAGCCAACCATTTGTAAAAGTAAATAAATATGCAAACTGGCTGACAACAGTGTGCCTGCCTTTAATGTTACTGCATTAGTACCCAGTCTCCAAAAAAGAATCTATTTTCTTTTCTCATTTCTCCATTAAACCAAACATGGCACACACACAAAAGAACGGGAGAAATGCTGTTCACAAAGAAGAATGGGAGAAATGCTATAATTTAATTTTCATGTATGCAATACAAATTAAATGCTTATTGCCTTGAACTTTCTTTAAAGTCCAAAGCTACTCCAAAGTACCTCAGTCACTAGCTTGCTATTCCTTTCTTTTTTTTGAAATTAGCAGGGGAAAAAACCCTCCACAGATTGACAGATCTCTGGTCTGAGTAGGTAAACAACAACAAAACAAGGAGCAAACTCAATCCTTTTAAAGAATACACATGACTTTCTTCATTATGCCACAAGTAGTTTCATTAAGCTTTACATGCTTTCACATGTCAGCTGGGATGAAGGTTCTTTCTCAGAATTTTCCTGTAGCTTCTAAGAGGTAAGAAGCGGTGCAGTGTCAAGCTAACACAGATGCCAGTCATTCCATTCATTCCTTCAACACATCCTCTCAACACATCTTTTACAATACATAAGCAGTATTTGCAGACGTTTTGAAAAGCCTGCCACCCTATAGGAGTGTTTAAAACATCACAGAAAAAAAACGCAAAAGACAGCGTTGAGAACAAATGCAGACAGGAGTTCAAATGACACTGATTCCCCCCCCCCCCCATGAAGAACAAGCCATACATATGAGAAATGCTGTGACCATTCCAAGGCCTTATCAAAATGTGTGACACTGAATCTGATCCCAGCCTGAAAACTTCTCAAACAGCCTCAGATACGTTGGTGGGGTCTGCGTGCAAAAGATACCTACAGGCTGTTAACTGGTCTGCACGTGGTATCCCTAAACACAAAATACTTTATTGAAACAAATCCTTTAACAGCTAAGATTTCCAATTTATTGAGGTATTTATTGAGATAACTCAGAACTTATTTATTGAGATATCTCAGAACTGCTTGGGGTGCTTGGGGCTATATGGAGACCAAAGGGAGAGCATTTGTATCCTCCTCACTGATATTTTGATATTTCTCGAGTTATAACGAATCTGCAGGTTGCAACATCCAGAAGAAAGTCAGACAGACCTCTTGTAGTCCTAACCCTAACCAAGTGGAGGAAATTGTTCATCCTACATGCTCACCAGCTTGCTGCAACAGTTTTTTCCAAATATTGTGGACTGGAGAAGTCGATTTTATGGGACTGGCTTGTCCTGTTCTCTGAATCACCAACCAGCTAATAGTAGCTATTCCAACATCAACAACAGGCGCTCGTGCAGAAAACACAAAACCAAAGATCTGTTCCAAGAAGTCTTTCCCAGCTCAACAAGTTCTAGCTATTCCTAAGGGAAAACCCAAAAATAGTTCTTAGGAATGTGAGGGTACACTAGTAGCAAGCTAAGGATTTCCTGAATTTCTTGCTCTTCTTGTGTATATAAGCCTTGTTTTTGAAGGAGAAAAAAAAATGTGTCAAATTCACTGCATCTCAATAATCTAGATGACTACTTCTTCTTGGAAGAATTAGAAAAATGACTACATTTACTGGAAAGATAAGTTCCTTTTCAAGAACTGCGAATTGGTTTATGTATCACACATGGCCACTATTTTCAAACTGTAGTTCCTAGAGCTACTTGTGTTTTAATATAAACATCTGGTCATCTTCAAGGAGTGACTTTGTAACAAAGGATCAAAAGATTTGTAGTAAGTGGCCAAGTATTTCTACATCCCAGAAGGAAAAACCAAAACCAAAACCACCTTAATATCTTCTGAGAGCTCCTCATGCTTCAAGATCTTACTTTGGTACCAAAGTCAACGAAGACAAAGTTTGAGGGTGACACCAAGGTTGGACAAGTAGCAAACACAAAGAAGATGGGATTAAGAGTGACCTGAAGAAATTAAAATAGTAATGGATACAAAAATGTAGATTTATTACTTGTTTGCATAACTGGTAGCTTGCAGTTCATGCTTTAGTACCTTCTGCATCAGTTCTGAGCATCTAACTGCAGTTTTCAGATTCAGTACAACAAATGAGAATTGACCTGCAATGTCTAATTCTTTTTTTTTCCCTTCCATTTAAAAGATTTTCAATTTCTTGCTATTTTTAATATTTGTGCCTAACACACAGAAAGTTTCTAAAAGTCTCCGCAGTGTGTCCTAGGGAACTGAAGTTTTTTGTCAAGGACTAAATCCGGATCTAATTTGGGAATTGGGATCTAAAGACAGGCCTTCGACATGGAAAAACTAGGCTGTGGCTTTGGCTGGATCAACAGAAACCCAGCTACATTCTTAAAGAAAATAGGCTGGATTTGGTGAAGGGCAGAAAACTGAAACCTTAAAATGGCAAAAATGTATCTTCTAGCATACTGAAGAGTAAACTACGCTTTGTGGAGGTTAGCGTGCATTTGACAACAGAAAAACTTCAGGCTTGGACTGTTACAGAAAGGACTACAGAAAATGTAAACTTGTTTCCCCATCCTTATTTCATATGAGTGTGCATCATGAAGATGCACATCTGATGTGTGGAAGCCCTCCTGTTTGCACCAGCCATTTAGCATGATGGGTCATTTCAGGCATAGAGAGGAATATATTATGACTGCGGCAACCCCTGAGCAGAGGGAAGACTTCAGTTAGCTGGCATAAATCACAGTGTGGTGTGATCAATAGTATGGCTGTGGTATTTTCCTAAAACACATTTACACCAAAGTGTAAGATGATGATGCAAGACAGGACTTCGGTAGCACAAACTGGAAACTATGTTTGGCTTAGGAAACCAGAGTTAGTTCTCAATTTGCACAGGAAATAAATCAACACTTTCCAGTCTAGGTTCTCAAATCCCTTAATCAGAATTAATTAGTTTAACATCCCACCAACAGAAGAAAATAGCATTATCCCCATTCTGCAGCATAGAAAGTGACGCACTTCTAGATTAAAGGATACATTTACATGTTTCCTTTCTGGAGACACAAATTGCACTTGTAAAATGAAAGCTAGGCACTTAAAAATACAGCCTTAAAAACCTGTCTATAATGTTACATTTAGCCTGATGTAGAACAGATAGGAACACGCGGACCTCTTGTTTCCCAAACCCGTATCATAGCAAAGAGAACACCTTTCTTTTCATATAACCAGTAGCAATGATTCTGATCCAGCCCTGTGCCTTGCCCTTCACGGGCACTCCCTGGTACCCTCCTGTCCATTCCTGATCTTGTTCATTTCCTTAAAAAACTCAAACAGCTGCTCCAACTTCCAAATGCCCTGTCTCAAAAAAATTACCTTACTGAACTGTTCACCTGATTATGGTGTTCACATGTTTCTTATCAGGATACAAGTTGCAAGCAATGTAAGCACCAGCACTGCAAGGGTAAACCACAGCTCTGAACTGCACATGCATTGAAACTGTGCTTTCCAAGAGACCTCAAACAAACTGTAAGTTCAGAGCAGCACTTAATATCATCTGTCAAGAGCTGTTGGACAAGGGAAAAAACTCTATAAACTCCTACCTGTTAAATGCATTTCATGGGTGGCTGTCATTACCAATGTACCAATTTCAGCATGCAAAACATTCATACCAATAGGAGCTGTGGCTGTATTTCCTACTTCGCAGGTGAGCACACCAAAAATTGCAATCCAACTAAATAACCTTAAATGGGTTTTACTTCAAAGCACTAACACATTCAGAGTTTCACAGAAATAATCTGCAGCCTTCAGTTGTTGATGTCATAAATAGGTTTATGTTAATATTCCTATTAGAAAATGTTTAGTGCTAAAAAATTTTCATTTTAATAAACTTGAATATTAGAACTTACCTACTGCATGATACACAGCCCATTTGAAAATTGCTATCTCAAGCATGCTTTTGACTATAAATGACAATTTTCGCTGAGTGAAAATTCAGCTGATAAAAATCACTGTTTTCACACTGGATCCAGTATTACTTAAGGACTGAATTTGTATGAAACTGAAGTTTGTACTTTGTGAAGTAAAACATACTCTTATGAAATACCACATACTGCAGAAATATTTTCATAGAATAACACTCAAAATTAACAAACTACTGTATTTTCTTCCTCTTTCACCCAGGAAAAACGAAGTCTGACAAGGGCAAGAAGAAAATAAACTCCCATTCTTATCCTCAAAATATTACAATACAAAAGTAACTACCATTGCAAAAATAAGAGGTCAGAAAACAATACTCCTAAAGTATTACAGAAACAAAGATGAAAAAGAACTGAATGAGTCGGTGTAGTCTCCTACCTTTAGGGCAAAATGCTCCACAGCCCATCATAGGGTCGCTGGGCCACCCTCATAGTGCATCACCAGGAGAATTGCAGTCTTTTAGGTGTCTGAAGCCCCTTGCTCTGCAGGCCCCTTTGCTGCTGCTCTTCAGAGAAGCTGTATTAGCTTTAGAGCCTGTTTTCCAACAGAATGGTCC
Organism: Pluvialis apricaria; assembly: GCA_017639485.1. NCBI lineage: Eukaryota > Metazoa > Chordata > Aves > Charadriiformes > Charadriidae > Pluvialis > Pluvialis apricaria. The sequence continues at coordinate 56,044,453 of CM030012.1, forward strand.
AAGCACATCACAACTCTCAGCTCAGAGCATTGCTTCAGAACAAGTGACTGACTGCCTATATAATTTAATATGATGCCACATGAGACTCATAGACCATCTGCAAAAGAAACTAAATCTGCTTTTTGCAGCTTGGTAAGTTGCATTCTGAATGCTGGGATGCAGTTTTGACTGTGTGCTTTTGTTATCAGTCATATAACTGAACAAAATCCTCAAACAGCAAGTGTAAAGCATGTGTTTTTACCTATCGCATAGTCTGTTTCTGCTGTAGGTAACTTGTACCTTTTCCCTTACAACTGAATAAAGTCACAATTCCCCTCAAAGTGTAAGAAAGCTCTGGGCACAGACATGATAGACATGGCAATATTGGAAGTGAAATTCCCTTCTTCTTTTTTCTTCTTCTTCTTTTTTTTTTTTTTTTTTGTGAAACAAAGGCTGGTCAACAAGACCTACAGAATCGTTGAATCCTGTTGCCAGAATTGAGATGCACATGTGATATTACCAAATTCAGGACTTGTTCACAGTACTCCCTTCCCTCTAAATACTTCCCTACTGAAATAATTAGCAAAACTCACATGGAAGGAGGATTAAGCTCTAAAACAGGCAAAAGCACATAAAAAAGCTAAAAAGTGGAGGAAAGGAGAGGTATGAGCCATCAAAATAATAATAAACTACTGGTAAGAAATTAACTAGTTTTATGGGCTATGGGTCCTTCCAAAGAGGGACAGTAATGAAAAGATAATCTCAAGCAATTACTTGGGCTAAAAATCAAATTGCTATGAAGTTTTCTACAGACTAAAACTTTTCAGAAGCTGTAAAATGTTTAAGTGTCTGTTTCAACTTGGAGCAGGATGAGGGAAGTGACACATCCCTGGCTCATTTCTAAGTCGTGGAAAGTGGTTACCTTTCTAGTTTCCAATTTAACTTCATTTAAAGAACCAGTGCCAAAAGGCAAGTACAGAGAACTGAGAGGTATTTATTGTTTAGGGTTATTCAGCTGTGCTACACAACATTCCTCCCTCAGGTTTGGTATCAGATGCGATTCCTTGTAGAAAAAGATACCAAGCTCTCATCACTACTCTGAAACCATATTCTTTGCCAGTTCTAAGGAGTCTCTGATACACATCGGTCTGCAGCTACTGCGTCACTCCTAAAAGCAGCTTTCCCCCGCCAACAGTCCTATTTCGTGCTGTACTCACAAGTAGTAATGGGGCTCCCCATTCTGACTCCTGGAGTCCCATTGCTTTCTGGCACTGGGAAACTGGATTGCTGAACTGCTGAATAACAGCATTCAATTACAGGACAATACGAAGCTGGTAGTTCTTTACCAAGCTTTCCTTTTCTTAATTTCTGAATAGAACCATAAGTGTCCCAGATACTTTATTATGGCAATCCTGTCTGGGAGGTAAGTACAGCTAAAGGAAAACCATGCTCCACTTGAAACATTAAGGAGGATGCTGAAGATAATTACATGTTAAGAAAATTCACAAAGTCTGAAGCCACAGCAATCTGCATCACCAATTCAACCTATTTTATAAGCAATTATTTACACCTATTTATAAAGTGGCACTTTTTTTTGCATGCACAAAAGTAGCTATTTTACAAAAAAATTAAATGAAAGTTATTTTCCTTACGATGAGTTTTTGTACCTACAGTAGTAGCCAAAAGATCATGTCCAGGTAAACTGTTCCAATAGATGTAGTTACAGTAGAGTAAGAAAGCTGTAAATTAGCTAAAGCAGAGCTGCTTTCTCAGAGGGCCTAACATGGCAAGAAATTGACAATAGCAGTTCTGAAGTGCACAGCTTGGGGACCGACTAGAGGAATTTCTAATCATACTCTGTAATCCATTTTCACTTGCCACAAACATAAATTCAAGCGGGACTTAATTTCTAATTCCTGTAATCTAACAACAACAACAAAACCATCATTCAAAAAGCCTGTGCGCTTCCCCCTTGCCTCAGCTGAGATGACTGCAGGGAAAAAACAGCACATTGGTAAGATACTTTGGGCCTAGAGTTTCCCAAACTGTTCCTAAGGGTTCACTTTCAACCCCACAATTTTCAGCCTTGTAAAAACAGAATTATAGCCAGGGAAGACTAAAGTCTTTTTCAAGCGGTTTTGGCCATCAATACAGGAAACAATTCAAAGGCAACATGACACTGATAGCTTAATTTGTGAAAATGGATAAATACCGTATCTGCCACATAGCACATTAACCCATGTAACAAATAAATACAGAAATAGCACTGCAATACTTGGTTAAAAGGTTTTGGTTCACAGAGGAGGAAATTTAATTAAAGCATGTAATGTCAATTACTGTCATTTGTAATTTTATTTTGCTTCCCTAGAAACAATACAGATGCAGGATTCTAAAGTTACCTGCATGTTTGATGCAAATGGGATAAAATTATCTAGGTTCTGAGAAAATCCAGATAGTAGTAGGAAAAAAAATGCATTTTTACCTAACCTCATTCATGGATCTCCTTCAAAGTGTTGATTACATGAAGACTGACATGCCTCCAATTTAAACATATAAGCCAACAGCCCAGACCTGAAACAAGACTTTTATGTTTAAAAAATTGTGTTAAGTCATCAGAAAGGTTGGGAGGGGAGCAGCAGCCTAATTCTTAGCTACTGCAAATGGGCACAGCCTTACTAAAGCCAACAGAAGAGCACTGATTGATATCAGAAGAGAATTTGGCTTACTGTTTATACTGACTGATTTCAACTGGAAAATTACAGGGCCAGGTCCTTAATGCTTCTGTCTCCTTCGCTCTGCTCTGCGCAAAAGTGACAGAGACCTAGGAGCCACACAGAAGACTCCAAGTATCTCATCACCACAGGAATAAACACTGCCAAATCTTATCAGTCCTTCTTCTCCTTTGCCATACACAATGCTCTGCAGTATCAGCATTCGTTTCTGTTTTTACACAAACTGCTTTTCAGCAGTAGAACTCAGTGCTGCACAGAAGCATCCTACCCATACTGTATTCTGCTGAAGTCAGGAAATAACACCAGGAATGGATGAATTAAACTTACCATTGGTGAAATACATGTCAGACATATTTCTACCTTGCAAACTACGATCTGAGCTACCACTAGAATCAGCAGGAGGAAATCTGCTGTAAAGAACTCCAAGCTATTTTCCCTTAAGTACCACCACTTCTAAATATGGCAAGCATCCTGCCTTTGAAAAATCATACTTTCCTCAACAGTGCAATGCTACAGTAAAATGGTGATTAGAATTATAGGAAAGAGCTAACAAAAGAAAGACAAAACCAATCAGATGCTTTCTTATGTCTCTAAATGATACACATAAATCATGTCTATCAGGTTCCCCGAGGCTATCTCAGGAGTGTGCAGAACACAAAATGATGCAGATTCATTACAAAAAGTCTAAATCTAATCTACTTGAATTTAAAATGCCAGGAATCACGTAAATGAAAGACGAGAAGACAGAACTCGTATGTTATACATAAGAAGAAACGAGTCATACAAATTGGGAGTCACATAAAATGCTCAGTTACCAAGAAATTATAGGTCAGACCTCTGGCAGTGCCAAAGTCTATTGGTGTATAACTGCAGTGAGGAAAGAGGTGTCTCCAAACTGCCTTCGTGCCTTCCCCAGTCCTCAAAAGGATGACATGAGGCTGGCATCTGGGATTTCAGGGGTGGCTTTGCAGGTATGAGTGACACTATTTTGTCTCAGAGGTCTGCTACGCTTCCCAAACTCCATCGATGGAACCCTCCAAAAAGTTCTTTACTTTTCACAGTCCACTTACATGAGGACACATACCATATAAAACTTTTTGCATCCTAGGTCGAGATTTCACCATGCTGAGGAAACCCTCAGCTGTTCCAACAGACCTGGTGTAAGGCCCCTCCACATCACTTTCACAACCAGCACAAAAGGCCTATGAAGCAAAACCAAGAAGCTGCCCCAGGACAAACAGTGTACCAGCTATTCACAATTCACTTAGCAAAACTGAAATGTGAAGACTTAATTGTGATTTTCAAAAGCGCATGCTATTTGCTAAGCTGTGCTTTCCTGAAAATCAGAAAAAAAAAAAATCTTTATGCTTACCATCAATGCTTATGCAAACTTAACCTCCCCTCCTCAATCACCAAAGCTAAAATCCAGAAGTGAAGAATTCCAAAACAGACTGTGTAATGCAAAGGGAGGGAGTAGATACCAGAGTTATATTTTCAGATGTGCAAATTATCAAACTGTCTTCCTCCTAAATAACACAGGTGAATGCTGACAAATGTCATTCAAAAGGGGCAACTCCAACTGGACCCAAGTAGCAACTGCAAAAATTTAGACTGTTGACAAAAATAAAATACCATTGACATTATATATTTCACCTATAATACAACTGAGAAATGGCTAAAAATACGTTGAAAAGATCCTGAGGGATTACAGCTCCTCCAGTATGTTACTGTATTTTGTAGTGCACCTTGCAAGGACCAAGAGTTACTAAATGCAGGCAGGCCCATTACCCTTTTTTCCAAAACACGCAGGAGAAAGAGAATGATGTTATCACTATAAATATACACGTTTTGTACCTTATATCATAAATAAAATCTTTAATACAAGCAGAGGTGCACACAAAATCAGATAATTTGGAACACTCAATAATACAGCCTCTCTCCCCTAACAAGCAAACCTCATTCCCTGACATTAAATCAAGCCATACTCAGGTCTAAAACTTTCACCTGGAGCCAGGCTTGTCGACTTGTTACGTGCTGACATTTTAAACTGAATGCAGGAATTACTCTCCTCTAATTTTCTCAGTAAATTATGCTGGATTGAAATGTAAACATCAGCAATGCTACTGAAAATACAGAAACAACCTCAAAGTCAGCAGAATCTCAGCAGCATAACGCTAGTATGCAGATCAGACCTAAATCACAATTCCTGCTGATTTCTCTTGTGGCGCAAAAATATTACTCAGCAAGAGTAAAGGCAGCACAATTGGTTACCAAATAGCTTACTCAATGTTATGCTATCGTTTCTCAAGTGAAAAACTACAGTGTACTGATTTACAAGGATGTCCAAAATCGGCTCAAAGTTTGTGCTAGAGTAAGGGGAAAACCCCCTTGATTTATAGACCTCCACATTAACAAGCCCCTCTTTCTTGTTACTCTCTCTCTGCCTTCCATTTAGTCTTCACATTACTTGAGTTGGATTTCCTTTAGGCCTGGGTCCTATTCACTGAACTGCATTAATATACCAATTCCATCTTGAGATCTCCTTTTCTAGAATACTGCCAAGCTGGCAATATGGTTCCTGAGAGACTACTTTTCCTGACATGCAGTAAGCTATTTATTGACACACCACTGTTCCCATGCAGTTTTGCACCTAAGCAGTGAACTGGATAGCAGTTCCATATGTTGGAGCTGTTACGTTTCTCTGGAAAATTGTATTACTTTGGGTAAATAAAAAGCTAAGAGCAGCAGGAAAAATATCATAAAAATGCAGCCGAATTTGTTTCATCCTGCCTCCATCAGCAAATTTGGTCTATGACCTCTGCATATGAGTCATACGAGTGTTTTAAAACTTGCAGTGATTTATATTTTCAGGATAGGAAGTTCAAGGCTTATATTTCTATTCCCCAACCATACATTATTTTTCTCTATACACAATTTCTTGATAATTATCTATGAACTAAAACATATAGGCATCTTTTTTTCTACTTTGTGGTGCATATTAACCAAAACCATTCATCTCAATAACCAGTCTCTGTGTTCTTGGCAGAGTATAGCTGATGTGTAGGTTATTCCTGGAACCATACAAGGCTGATGCTCTCATCATAGTTTCAGTCATGGAAACAGGCTTCTACCAAGGCAGGCATTGTTTGTGAAAAAGGAAATTCCCAGCATATCTGTCAGAAACAAGAAGTAGTAGGGTACACCACTTTAAAAAGAAAAGTATCTAATATTTACATAGTGCTGTTCATCAGAAGACCTTAGTCTGTTCTACAAATCAAGGAATGCTTGTTAAAGCTTAGGGCCTGTGTCCTGCTCAGAAAGCCCTCTCTCTATTCACAGTCCCTCTGAAGCACAGCTTCATTCCTTGAGTCCTACATTTATAAACAGATGAAGAACAAGAAGTCAAAATACCACACAGGCACCAGAAAAACAGAGATCTTCTCGCCCATCACATGCACACAGACTATTTCCTATTCCATTTTCAGTAACCTAACTCTCAATTCGTTTTTCAGACAAAATCAATAGTATGAGCACTACTGTTTTGCTGCCATCCTGCTGATGAGAACCAGTGACTAACTCCCACTGAGGCAACTCCAAACCAAGCAGAATTATTTCTGGACTTCTGTGGGCCGCTACAGAATTGCATGAAAGATTCAGTGAACTGGACCACCTATTTCCAAAAGTTTACAGCACTTCTGTTATGTGGGCACACTCTGGAATGGTGAGATAAAAGGTAACTCTACGACCCACTGTGTAAACCTGGTACTTAGTTTGAATATTTGAGATCTGAATTTTAATCCCAGAAATGGTAGTGCCAGGGTTCAAAGCACATGGTCCATTCAAGGAGCAATCTAATGGTCAGCATCTGGGTGACCTAACACTTCCTTGTGTGTCTTACAGGGCTCTACCTGAATTCACAGTCTGCTTTGAAGAGAGCTAGCAGACGAGGCTACTTTTCAGTTTTTCTAAACATTATTAGTTGGGACCTCGTGCCCACAAACCTGTGTTTTCTATGGTCTATGTGACCTGTATCACAACCCTTGAAAAGTAAGATTACCCCGAAGGTCCCACTCACTTTAGAGAGATCATTTGTTTCCTTTGTGATGCAGGCCTATAAAAAACACAGCACAGATATAGATACATTCAGCAGGTCAAGGAAAGTGATTCTGCCCCTCTACTCTGCTCTTGTGAGACCACACCTGGAATATTGCGTCCAGCTTTGGAGCCCTCAACATAAAAAGGACATGGACCTGTTGGAGCAAGTCCAGAGGAGGGCCATGAAGATGACCAGGGGGACGGAGCACCTCTCCTATGAAGAAAGGCTGAGAGAGCTGGGGATGTTCAGCCTGGAGAAGACAAGACTCCAGGGAGACCTTATAGCAGCCTTCCAGTATCTGAAGGGGGCCTACAGAAGGCTGGAGAGGGACTTTTTACAAGGACATGTAGGGATAGGACAAGGGGTAACAGCTTCAAACTGCAAGAGGGTAGATTTAGAATAGACATTAGGAAAAAAATTTTCACTATGAGGGTGGTGAGGCACTGGAACAAATTGCCCAGGGAAGTTGTTGAGGCCCCATCCCTGGAAGTGTTCAAGGCCAGGCTGGATGGGGCTTTGAGCAACCTGGTCTAGTGGGAGGTGTCCCGGTCCATGGCAGGGGGGTTGGAACTAGATGATCTTTAAGGTCCCTTCCTACCTAAACCACTATATAATTACATGATTATGATGATATGATTATGTTGACTTTACCCTCTAGGGACCAAGTTAGGAATTACTGCATTGGTTAGCTGCAACTGATTCAGCACCTTTTGCTCTCTTCCTGTAAAATTTAACAAATAATTCCTTCATTGAGTAAAGGTGTAAAAATCTATCCCCACAGCTAAATTCTATAGGACAAAGTGTCTTCAGCACACACCTCTGCAGGATATTTTATGACAGCAAAATCAAAGTGTCTCGCACATCAGAGTCTTGACTGTATCGTGTGGCACTGTTGTTCTTTGTGTGTGCTCTCATCAACTGGTCCTGCTCAGATAATGAGAACTTTTCCCATCTTCTTTCTCCAGACTACTAACAGTGATCAATAGTTCTACTTTACCTAATGGGCAATCTCTGGAGTGTTGTGAATCACGCGTTGGCAGCTTAATCTAGATGGAAATCTGTGTTCATCCTTGGAAAGCCTTGCTTTAAAACTATTTTCTGAAACATTCAGACTTTAATTGATCTTAATATTTATTTCTAGTCTGAATGAGTTGAAACATAGGTGAGGCTCCCCTGCTGAGTGAATGATCAGCTCAAGCATAAAATCCGATCTCTCTGACAGATCTGGATCAGTTTTAGAACTCTGCCGTTAGGTGTGTAAGCGAGTTAATCCTAGTTTTTCTGTTAGGTCTCCAGCTATAACCAGGGACCTGAAAGCTTCTGTTTTTCTTCAAATGTGTCCATTTTCATTAGTACTACAGGGCATGTCAGGCAAATCCTGCCTTTTGTTACTTGTGCAGCCCAATTGCAATTAAGTTAACAAGTCTGTTGCAGTAGCCATGATGGTGTCCAAACCCTTTTCCATAGCTGTGGTTGCTCCGTAGTGTTAACAGGATGAAGAAAGTAAAACCTTACATTTGTCACCAAGGTAAGCCTCTATTGACTGTGGGTACAAAGGTCAACAAATCTCTGCTGTTTAAGAACTACAGCGGTGCTTCAAGCCTCATGATATCACTTTGATGCAGATAATGGTCATTATCACTGTTTTATGGATAAGACAACAGACAAAAGATTTTTTTCTTTTTTGCATGCAGCCTCAGAACAGAACCAGGATTAGTGCTCAAGGGCTGCCGGCTCCCAGACACAGGCTTAGTCCACTTCAGCAGCAGTCCCTTACCCTGTCTAAGCTTCAGCAACTCACCACAGCATCACTTTCCTCTCACCCACTCCATCCTGATTCAAGCGGGTCACCTTCTGAACACTCCTGTCACCTTTTGTCCATCTGTCCACCCCCCCCCCCCTCCAAGGCCTTTGTTTGTTGTCACCTTTCCAGTCGCCCACTCTGGTGCTGCTGCTGCCACTTCCTCCCCACCTGTGCTTTCATGGCTTCCCCCTTCTCCACCCTACAACCACAGGCACAGTGTGCGGCGGGAGGCAGCTGTTATGTCCAATAGATCTTGTTTTCCAGATCCTGCAGGGAGCAGAACCAGAAGTTAAACCATGAAAAACACTGCCCCATGCTGCCAATCCAATTTATCGTATTTTGAATGCAGATATTAAAAATATGAAAAGGATTATTAACTCTCTCTTGTCCCACTTAGTGGTACCTTAAATTGACTGTTTGAACTCTGCCTTAGAAGTCTGTTTCCAGTGTTAACCGCTGAGTTTACATTACATCCTAGATTGCATAGTTCTCAGCATAATCTCCAACCTCCTGTGATTCCTATAAAACACTTTTTCCTGACAATTTTTAAAGAAGTCTTTAAAAAATATTAGAAAGAGGATCTGATAGTCTATGCCTCTAGAAACCAATGCTGTCAGAATTAAGTTTAAAAGACCACACAGGCAAAAGAAAATATTTCCTGGATCAATCAAGGCTTATTGTAATAAAGGGAAGATGTTGCCTTTAATAGTCACAGGAATTTACCACCTTGTTAAACAGTACCAGCCCATGCTGATGAACAAACACATTTTCAGCTTCTGGGCCCTCACTCGGTAAACCTGTTGGTTTATAATTACAGCTCTCTTTGCTCTGCTAGGGCAGGGGGTAAAGAGCAGGCGAGAGGCTGTGCTCCACCACAGTAGCACCTGCATGCAAATACAGCGATATCAGCTTAGGGGCTCCGAAGCAAACCACTTGCCATAAGTAAATGCAGTTTGACAGCAGCTCCTAATAAGAGGAAGGAAATGAAGGAGAGAAAGAAAAGTGATAGGAGACAAAAGGACTTTATAAACCAGGGCTTTATTGCTTTCATTTGTAGCATTTTCTCTTTGTTCAGATTAAGCACTGAGTCTTCCAATTCCAGATAGTGCACAAAAGAGATACCTGTCTCAAAAAGTTTATTTCAATCTGGAACTGTCTTGCAAGATGCTTCACAAACTCAGCAGTCCATTATTAGGAGTAACAATGAGCTACCTCTAATTAATTTGGCACAGCCTTTGCTTCTGATACCAATCAAATCAATATTAATGGAGTGTTTGTGCTCCCTCATTACAGCACAAAATGGGTACCAATCTTCTCATGAAGATTTTTGGACCATAAACTGTGTTTGAGGTCAGTGTAGTTGGCTTCTTCCCACCCCTTTTTCAACCAGGATGGAAAAAATATATAATGATGTGCTATTTAGTACCTGGATAAAAATCTACATTCAGGCTGCCTACACTGAGAGACTGAAACCAGTTCAATATGAAGAAATCTCAGTCTAAGAAAATAAAGATTTTAGTAGCTCACAGAGCTCAAATTAAACACTTAAATAGGTAACACTAGATATTTCTCATGCTGCCTCACATTTCTCTATTTATTTTTATCTGCAGGATCAGGCGTGTTAGAGAGGGAGGCCTGGTAAGAATTGCCTCAGCCATCATTCTTGGTTACTTACATCTGTGGTCAATTTTCCACACTTTCTTCCATAAAAGGTAAACGAGGCACTGTACTTGCAACAGGATAATCTAAACAATATGAACAATGTTACTGTTAAAGACCATCTGGCTCATCAAGCACAGCTCCAGACTTTTAACTCCTTGAATAAAGTGTGGAACCCTGCAGTGTATTTTTTTTACCCAAAATTCATTTTTAAAACCGTAAAAGTAGAGCTCCTGGAGACATAAGGGATTTAGAGTGCAAAGAAATTAACTTTCTGGTTTTATCCCTCTTGTATCTTACACATGCCGCAATCCAGGCTAGAGACAAACAATTGGACATCACATTTTTCTACAAAAAAAATCCTCTAAAATTTTCTGCAAGAAGCCGCTGCATGTAATTGGTATGTGTGTGGTTGGCATTTCAGAAGGGAGACAAGAGAGTTAAGTATTTCATAATTCACTTCAACGTAATGGCCTGCCACTTCTTAAAAGGTAATAAAAGTCAAAGAAGGGTCACCAGGAATTAGAAGAAAAAAGGGGGGGAGGGGTAAGGGTGAATGCAACCAAAGAAGGCTTTGGTAGATTATACAAGCGCAATTTCTTATCTGTTTGATAAATTAACAAGTGTCTGGTTGGTGGGAGAAAAATTTTAATGCAACACAGGAACAAAATAACCTGGAAGAAGGCAAGCCGGTAGGGAGAAAATGGAGCAGTCCAGAAAGTCCAAAGAACAGAGGAAACATTGGAGCTGGCTGTACTCTGCGCACCACAAGTCAGATCACGGCTCTGTGCCTCAGTTTCCCCACTCACGGGGTAATCACAGCCCACGGAGGGCATTGCCAGGATTCACTTCAGTTCTGTGAAGTGCTCTGAAATACAAAGCAGCAGCATACCCCATGCCTTGAAGCAAAATAGCCCCACAGACATACAAGAGTTAAATATTCTTCTATATTTAAAAGGCTATGGACTTCAAAACACGCTTGTTTTTGAACTGAACAACAGATAGAATTAAATCTTGTCATCGGCCTTTGTTCAGTTTTGTCTCAGCTCTAACTCTGTGATTACTGTGCACAGAGTGGGTTAAACAGCTCTGCAGCCCCATAAGCGCTGGGCTGTAACAGAGGGCAGGGTTTTGGTCCTCAAGAGGGTTTTTTTTCTCCAAAGAAATTTTAATGGCATTATAAAAAAAAAACAAAAAAAACCCCAACAACCAAAAAAAAAACCCCAAAACAACCGACTGGTCTGTTGAAATACTTTAATGCGTTTTATTTAATTTCTAAAAATATTTTTGGAAGGCGAAGCAAAGACAATGAATTAAGAGCATAGCTGGAGTTTTTCTTTTTGGGTAAACACAAAAATTAATTTTCATATTCATTGGTTCCTTGCTTTAAATTCTGCATCTAGGTTTAACCAGAAACATCACCCTATCTGGTTTCTAGGTAGAGCGCACACATGGCTGAACCTTCCCCTACAGTAAGTTCTTTCAGCCACTCCCAGCAACATGCGCCCACATCCCTTTTTCAAAGTCTACTCTAATTTGGATGTAATTTTCATTGAAGCTATTATATCATAAGCCCACTGTAATATGTACTGACATATATATGTTAAATTCTTAGCTTATGAAATATTTTTAAGATGCAGCAGGGCTTTTTTTATTTTTAAAGAAATTGTATCTAATATATGCTCATGACTCATCAATTAAAAAAAGCAGTGTTACACTAAGCAAGATAGCTCAGGCAGTTTTATGATTAATGGGGTCAAAAAGTCAGAATGCATACTTAAAACTTCAGTTGCTCACACTGAAACAATTAACCCTATCTACTGAGCACCAACTATAGACCAGCCAAAAAAAAAAAAAAAACAATGTAAAATTTCAGAAAGACATAATATTATATCACAAAACACTTATTTTGGTATGTGTTCCTCCTCCTCAAGAAAAAAAAAGTGCAAAAAATGTGTCCAATTTATCAAGAGATTTTCTGGGTATAACTTTTCCAAAACATTGTACTCCAACATCTCTTACTTAAAAGCTAGGCATGCCCTAGTGGCTATTTTGCTGCAAGAGAGTTCTGTTTTCTGGTGTACCGCCTTAAAGTCATTTTCCTCATACTAAAGTTAATATTAGGATTTGAAAAAGGAAAACAGAAATCATTTGATCAACAGGGAGCCTTTTGCGGAAACCTCCTGTATGTTAACGGTAACATCAGTTACAAAACTGTCTGCCAATTATACTGCACCTCAGAGAAAAATCATTCTTATTTTAAATGTATTTTTCTGCTAACTTGACTGAGTGCTTATGATATTAAGCATCAAATGCACTGTAAGCAACTACTGGATTTTAATTAAGAGCATTCCACAGGAATAATACTAACACGTGCTGAGTGATAAGCGTATATGCACTAACACTGTTCTGTAAAGCCTTAAATTACACACTTCAGTGCGTTAGGCTTAAATCCTAGAAGACATTGGCACCAATTGCTGGGATTACAACTTTCAATTAAACCTAGAACTGAATTACTGGATTTCAAACCATTTCTTTAAGCCACACCTGTCTGCTAAGCCTTTCACCACATTCACACTTAATAACCCTTAACATTTTTCATCCAGAAAGCTCAAATGGTCTTTCAAATTGAATCCTCATCACTGCTCCATTTCACATATCTGGAAACTGAGGCACACAATAATGAAATATCCAAACCTAACGCAGGAACCTGTGCCATGGCCATTGCTTTTGAAAGGAGTCATTGCACCTTGTTCCCAAACTTGTTGCTCATTCTCACCCTCACATGACCATCATCTCTTACACAAGCATTCACATGGCCTTATGATAAATTGCATCAGGAAAGAGCTTCAGATTAAAACCAACCAGTCAACAAAAAAAGGTTAGTTTTAACCTATGCCAGTTCCCAATCCCATTCATTCCACAGCCACACAAGCACTTGAACTGGCTCAAGGGAGGTGACACCCCAGGAGTTATGATCAGAGTGAGACTCCATGTTTCAGTCAGCTTGTAAGTCTAACGGAACTACAGCATTAATGCTGGAACTTTCCAACATCCTACTGTGCACGTGAAATCATGCACACTCAGGACCATGTGATCATTCAGCAGAGAAGGTGAAGAGGGAATGCACACTCAAAAAGCAATATTCCAGAGAATACAACCAACATTAAGGGATGGATCTTTGGAAAGCTCACAGTAAAACCAAGAAACTCCTTATGTAGCACACTGAAGGTACCAAAAACTCCACATGGTCAGAGGCCAAATGGGAAAATTCACCCAAGAAAATATCTGGAGAGAGGTTTAGTAAATGCACATAAGAAGAGTTGCCAGTGACAAATTGTTGGAGGCTGGCAGAGCATTCTGAAAAGCAATCATATGCGTCTCATTCTTGTCTACAGCTGTACATCTCTGGCCAGTAAGTGCTGAGCTGGTCGGGCCTTTGCTTGCCTGTTTTTATGCTAACTAGCAGCGAGGTATCAGAGAGATAGTTGTTATTTATAAAAATGCATATTAAGTGAAATATTAAATTAAAAAAAGAAATAAAAATCTAACATTCCTATTTGGTTTATAAACAGTAGAAAAGTGCCAGATAATTATACCCACTGGTGTAATTCATCTTTTCTTTCAGGACCTGAAACCGTAAGATTTCTCTGAAGACTTCAGATCGTCTTCTCCAACGAAACACCCAGAGGAAATATTTACTTTTGGGAGCAAAGGGAATAGAAATTGCACCCTGGTCCATGCAGGTAAATTAATACAGCTGGGTGGATAGCCATTATTTAGGAAGCGTGCTCTAGATGGGCACATCTCAGGTTGGGATTTTTTTTCAGAGCCAAATAGTAGACCTAGCAACAGAATGCTATATTGAGTCAGCGCAGCAAAATTCTCTAGTTGGCTTTGAAAACTTCAGTCATGTTTCCATCTAATTGAAGAAAAAAAAAGGGGAAAAAAGGAAAAAAAAATTAATTCTTTCCTCCTGATCCAGGACTATTCTCTATTTGAAAAAGGTTAATTGCTCTTCTAAATAATGTAAAGCTTACTCAGACTAAATCTCAGCAAGAAATATTTGACCCAATTTCATATGCATTTCATACGGCAGCGTACTCAAATTTTCTTAAAACCTCATGCCCATACTCTTGGCCAAGCCACACTTGAAGAGCTGCATGAATGCTGTGCATGGTGGAAAAGCAGCGGAGACACAGAGGAGAGCCTTGTACGTGCACTTTCACACACTCCTGTGCAAGAGACATATGGAGCTAGTCGAGAGAGTCCAGTGAAGGGCCACAAAGATTATTAATGACCTGGAGCATCTCTCATGAAGAGAGGCTGAGAGAGTTGGGACTGTTTTGCCTAGAGAACAGAAGGCTCGGCGGGATCTCATCACTATGCACAAATATCTGAAGGGAGGCTGTACAAAAGGCAGAGCTAGACTCTTTCCAGTGGTGCCCAGTGACAGGACCAGAGGTAATGGGCACAAACCAACACACAGGAGGTTCCTTCTGAACGTCAGGAAAAACAGTTTTACTGTGAGGGTGACTGAGCACTGGCATAGGTTGCCTAGAGGGGTTGTAGAGTCTCCATCCTCGGAGATATTCAAAAGCCATCTGGACATGCTGGCTCCATGTGGCCCTACTTGGACAGGGGGGTTGGACCAGATGACCTCCAGAGGTCCCTTCCAACCTCAGCCATTCTCTAATGCTTTGACTCCAGGCACACAGTGATCTTTGTAGCTCAGCAGTGACACTGTCATGAGCAATTGTGTATGGATGGAGACACATCATCCACCTCCCATCACACTGCCTATATGACCCCAAAGTCCCAAGGCTCTGGTACATGCACTGATTCTCCAACTCAGAAATGCTTGGAAGGTTCAACTATTGATACAAATTGGAGAACAAAACTCCCACTGCAAGAGCAAAGAATTGAGCAAAGAATCCACCAGGCCATGAATGCCCTCAACTACTCTTACTATGCACAGACATCAAGGCTGTCTAAGGAAATCTAAGCCATGTGCGTATACAGAACACCTCATTCTTTTCTTGAATTCCTACAAAGAGTTAGATTCATTTAGTACCCTGGTAAAAACCAGTATTGCACAAATATGCTCTGGGCATAAAATCTGTTACAAATCAAAACTACTAAGAATTATTTTGTTTTTTTCTCTTAACTGATGTTTGATATATTTCAATAAGTATTATACACACCAGGAAGTAAATGACCTGTGTCCTTTGAGAAGAAAGTGTGAAGCTAACATATACCACTTCTGAATAAAGAAATGATCCTCTCCTTTTCTAGAGATCGACATTACAAAAGTGAGTGGTTGTTTTCCACAGATGAAATCCCTGAAACAGGACATTCTAGCCCATATTTTGTAGTAACTGCTTTGAAGCAAAAATAAAAATGCTTGGGTTGCTGCTTCTGTAAAGGTTTCAATGACAGTAACAACAATGTATGCTAACACTTTTAAAGCCTGGGGAACTAAACAATAAGGAGAACTCCACTAAACAGAGAATCCTCTACAGTGCCTGGATGAAACAACTGAAGAAAACTGCTGCAGCTGATTGTACTGTCTCTAGGTCTTGGCATTCATTATTTAAGTTCAGTGGAAACTGTTCAGCCTTGAAGCAGACTGACTCATGCACTTTAACTTCCAATTTCCTGCAAACAATCCATTAGTTTTTGGCAAGTTTCATACTGCACAGTACTTCCATGAAAAGGGCAGTTCCCAAACTCTTCCGAATTCAACGGTGTTTTTTTGTAAGAGTTTTAATGAAGACAGAATTCATAGATACTCATGCCCTGATGAAATTGAATGTGACCCCCACCTGAAGACGTCTAACACACTTATCAGAGGTAAACGAATGACTAAATGATTTGTTCCCAAATGTTCTCTTCAAATGTACTTATTGGGACAAATCCTACTGGGCTGTACTATACTCTCCATATGAGGCAGTGGGCATTTATCAGAGATCAGAAGCTGGGTTTAGATGTGCAGTGTTAAGTTTTATCTGACAAGAAAATTAAAAAAATATTTGCATATTACCTACACTTCTCCCAGAAGTGCACTACCTACTCCTATACTTCTCTGGGTTTACAACGGCTGAAGTGAGACACTTGATAAGTGCTAATTCCATCATTTGCCACTACAATTGTTCTTAAATTTACCATTCCCTTCAAATATTTTGTCACCAAGGGGTATGTGAAATATTTCAGTAACTCAAAATGGAAAATAACTGTGGTATCTCCAATGCCACCACTTGGTAATCGTAGATAAATGTGGTCTAGTAAATGGTCACTAGTAAAATTCTTCATTCGATCCCCAGGATATAATTATTTAAAAATGAGAAAAGAGACGAAAACATCAACATACATACATGTGAATACACATTTCAAAGTACTTGGTAGGATTCCAAATCCATACGTGCTCTGGTTCAGCTGATACAGTAGAAAAACCTTCCCCCCAAAAATTATTTTTTTTTAAATTTGTGTGAGTTTTTTTAACTTTTGCAATTTTTTTTAATTTTTGCAGAGTGTGGAGCTGGAGTCTTGTGTTTATCAACGCTCTACGAATGCTACAGTAAACAGATTTCCTCACCTTAGCATATTGAATCTCGATCTACACAACGCAATCATAAACAGGTTGAAGACTTTTCTTGTTCATTCCGTTTCCTAGCCCTCTCTCCTGGGTCTGTCAGCAAGCACAGATTATTAACTGAGATTTGCAAGATGCTCTACCTTTTGTAAGAACTGACCCAATCTCATCCCACTAATTTTACTTAAGTGACGCAACCATCAAATGGCAGTAGATTTTTGGTCACTATGGGAAAGTTTAGGTGCAATAAACTAGGCCAGATGGACTAGTAGCAAAGAAGTTTTACAAAATAGAAGCAAGCTCCAGAATGTTTTGAAAGGCTTGGTTTTAAGTGTTTAAAAATACATTGTGTTCAGCTAACAGGGGTTAGACATTGTGGGAACTTAAGTAGCTATTTAGGCACCTAGATCCGGTATGTATTTGGGTGTCCAAGAGACACCTACCAGCTCTACAGGTGCCTGCATCTCAGCCGGTAAAGTCCGCTATTCCCTAGTGCTGGACATGAACACAGACATAAACATGAGTCAAAAAACAGCCTCCTTTTCCAAGGCAGACTTTGCACAAGTATTTCCACTATAAATAAGATATGCAAAGATGGCAAAACAAAGTTATAATAATTATTACCTACTGCGGAGGGTTACCTTACTTTCTGTACAATCAATGTGTCGTTCAATGTTTTACGGGACCACTAAGTTTTCCTTATTTTCTTGGTATGTAAGTCACTATTCTCCACTTCAGAAAGAATTCTCTTCTACCTTGATGAAACCACTAGGAAGTATTCCCAAAGACTGGTTAAATGCTAAAACAATCAGCATAAACCTAACCCCTTTCTTTCTTTCTTTCTTTTTTTAATGGATTCTAATTTCCTCATTTTTAAAATGTGTAATTTCTTGCAGCTATGCTTAAGGTTCAGTCTGACAGATCCGCTTCACTCTTTCCACTACATTTTCAAGCCTTAACATAGTATGTGCCTGATTTAGTCCTTAAGCTCTTCGTACTCTGACTTGATCCATGTATGCACCTCTTTGAGCACATGAATGGTTTCTTGACTTGTCTACTTGACTTGTCTACTTGCATGCTTATTGTTAAGCGAGGAATTAAGTGGTTTGTCAGACTGATCCCAAGTGCTTAGCATCTGAACAGCATGAATTTTTACTCAATTGAGTAAGAAAACCTTTCCCAGAGTTTCATCTCTCTATCCATGCTAACTGCCTACACCCATCTCTACTTTCCTGACAAAAGAATAAAATTTACAGACATTCTTATCTCTCTGGGATTTATTACTGAAACTGGAGACCAATGGTTTGAACTGCGGAATCAAATGAAGCAGAGCTGGTATACTAGTCATCTAGGGGTTAAGCTAATTTGTTAGTGCCCTTGCTGTTTCTTGCTGTCAGCCACTATGCATCCACTCTTTAAATTCTGAAAAGAACACCAACCTTTAATCTGTGGTATTAGTTCCTTTGACAAAATGGAAGATTATGTCTTTTTCCCACAAGCCTTCATGCGAAGCTTAGCCAGCTTCCATCTGGTCTGGCTAATTAAATGTAAGTTAACATTAAGTTAAGAGCCAGCTCCAGCCCACAGACCTTCTATTCTGCAACTGCAGATTTATTAATTGGCCAAACTATTCGAGTATTTAATTGCAATTTTTGATTACTTCTATTTTCTTCACTCTCTCATGAAAACAGGGAAATGTTTTTGAAGACATATTTGCATAATTTCAGCTCAGTAACACAAAACATTAAGACATGCTAATAAGATTTCGAGCAGCCATAAAATTGTCAGGTTTTTTTCTTCTGTATTTGACATGTTAATAAAGTACCGTCATAACAGCGTGAAGGATCTGCCTATTATGCACAAGATCTGGAATCACTGGAGCTGTACACTTTTAAGCTGGCTGTGACCCACAATCTGGCCCTATATGTACTAAAACTAGAGCCAGTTGTTGTATTCCTTATTCAGTCAAAACTTTCTCTGACCTTAATGGGCATTCTGTCTGAATGAAGAACAAAGGGATCAGATCTAATATAGGGAGTTACTAATTGTAATCATGCCCACAGTTAATTTTTGACAAAATTCATCTGGAAAACTGAAAATACAGAGAATCTACAAAGTCAAAATGGTGCTTTGCACTATTTTATTTTTAATATTAACTCTACATAGGTCTTGTACCTAATCTGTTTTGCTGTATTTAACATTAGATGTTAGAGAGGAAAACTATAAGCTTTAAGACTTTTAAAATAAACAATGCGGCAAAGTTAGATTCATGAATTTGTTTTAACACCTAATAATAACAACAGTATTTCTCACAGTAGTAAGTAAAACAGCTTAAACCTCTTAACCAAATCCTCCTCCTTTGGGATAGAGGCAAAGATCACATTAAGAAATGCTATTTCTTCATAAATTTCTCTAATATAATGCCTGCTGCAATAGAATGTAAAGCAAATTAAAAAATGCAAAACCCAGGAAAGTGTTCACAGAAACAAAAAAATGAAACACCAAATGAACCGTTGTTAAAAAAAAAACAAACAAACAAACCAACAACAACAAAAAACCCAGTTAAAAGTTCCGTTTCATAAAAAAATCTAAACGGTATCAAAACATGCAACAGAGTTAAAAAAACAACAAAAACTGTGAATGGCACAACACGCTATCTAATAGAGCAAGACTAAACAATGAAATTAGGAGCCCGCTTTTCATTTCCACTTCTTACCCTGCAAAAGATCACGCGAGTAAATCAACTCAATACACCTTTTTCTGCCTCAGCTGCCCTAACAAGATGGTACGGATAGAACAAACATTTCTCCTTTTCTGTCCTCCCTCACTCAAAAATTCGCAGGTGTTTAGAAATGCTCAGATGAAGATGCTCTGTGTAAGGGCAGACTATTAGGGGCTATTATTATGTTGGAAATAGAAATGGACAAATAATTCACTTCTAAAAGACTCTGAAAACAAAAATGCTGTTTTTACAGAGTGCAAGACCCACAACAGACACAAAGCATTTTTTATTAACTTTGGTTATAATATGAGATTTTTCTTATCAACTTATTCTGTTCACTCCCCTACCTATTAAATTTTAACGACCTGCTTGATAAAAACCTTTCTCGTGAACCTTTGAATCTCTGTTTTATCCTCTGCCTAACTTACTTTACATTTCTGCTCTTACTGTACACACCAGCTCTGTTTTCTCTGTAGCTTACCCCGGGAATGCTATTCTGCACACAAAGCTGTTACCTTTTACTCAGACAAAAGCAACTTAGCTCAGAACGTCTGATAAAAATCCACTGGGGTAACTCCTTCAAAAACGAAACACAAGAAGCAAAATGCAATCTAAATTTACTAGTTCTACTCTAAGACTAACCACAGTCTTCTTCCAAATACCCATTAAGATTCAGTTCATATTCAAAATACCAGAACTGCAATACAGCGAAATGCTGAGCTCCATTCTGACACACTTCTAGCCGATTCCTGTGAACGGATTCCTGGCACTTACTCCGCTCACGCCAGCTTTCCTCGTGAACTGGAGCCACCTTGTGCCCTACACAGCACCTGCACCCTGCTCTCCCTTAAGGAGAATGTTTGTTTACAAAGAATACTGGCATTCTGGGCATGAGACGGCAACTCCTAAAAAATATTTATTCGGGTTCTATATAACTTGTTTCATTTGTGAGTAACTGTTTCAAGTCAGTTAAACACGAACAAAATAATAAAGATGCAAATCAACTGGATGCTGATTATTTTTTTCCAATCCAACCCACCACTGCAATGAGTTGTTGGGAAGTACGCAAGACACTAAGTGACTTTGAACACTCATGGTATAACGAGGACCACCACCACTATTTTCCAGTTTATTATTTGTTCTTACCGATAACGGAGAATTATAACAAAGCAGTGACAAGGATCCAAGACCATGAGCTGCTTTGCTGCATGTTTTATTCTGCAGTAAAACCGTACAGTCTTTTTCTCTACAGTAATGAATTAGAGTGCACAGCATACGGCCTTAAAATATTTACAAGTGCTACAGTTCAGATTTGGCCTCTAGCCATAAAATTCAAATCCAGCTTTGAAACATCCACAAAACTCAGAGTTGAATATTTTTTGTCTTGTTATAAAACAGGGATCACATGCACCAAATAGATCTCGATACATTTCGAGAGGCTACTGGGGCAAATTTTGAGTAGGGGACAAATCTACCATATTCATGTTCTTTTATTCTAACAGGATCAATATCAAATGTGTCGAGGGTATGAGAGTACTGAGCCAATACATATCTCCTTTCTTTCTCAAAGCAAGGGTGATTTTCTTTATTCCAAGGGAGGAGGACAGATGTCATCACACCTTCTAGTAAAATTAATACACATCATTTAAACACGAGACCTGACATTTGTTCTTAAGCCTAAAACCCTAGGCCACCAAAAAAAAAAAAAAGAAACAACCCAAAAACCCTGAACGACATAGTTACAACAAAACTGTTCTGGCCTTTTACCATTCTTCTTCTTCATGCACTCTGACGACAAGTTAGGCATATCATCTTTTGAATCCAGTACTGCAATACATTATACTGCATTTACTCTGAGCACTCTGACATTATCATTATCTTCTTTTGTGCCCGACAGCAACTGCAGCTCCTATAATGCCATTATTGTAATTAAGAACAATCTGAACCATTGACAGCATTGCCTCGTTTGCTCTAGAATCCCCTGTGCATTAGTGTTCTTCTAAACCAATGTTTCACTATTAATAGTTTGCTGCTTTAGAACCGCCTACGGTAAAAGGAAAAAAAATTATTAGGCCTCAGCCTAACTCGATGGTCAAAGAAGAAACTTGTTAAGAAAAAAAAAATGAAAGGCTGTACACTGGCAAACTGTTACTCTTTTCTTTACACACACTGAAAATGGATTCACACCCTGCCAACCTATTCAAGCCGTTACCCAGGTGAGGAAGCTTATTTTGGCTTGCTTCAAAAGGACCACCTGTACAGATACAAAAGAAAATATCTCTCTCTTCTCCCACTAAATGCATCCAAAGTACTTCTCTGACTAAACTCTCCCTTTCATTAATCCAGCTCACAGTTGGATAAGTAGGGCACAGCAATTTAGACATTCTTGTCTGGGAAATTCTGACCTTAACACCCACCCTTGCTGCACATGTGCTCTCTAGGCTGCCTGAACCCCTGGTCCATCTGTTTGCAAAGAAGTATGACTCCTGCTTGATTGCTGAGCCAGGAAGGTGGTCCACCATAACCCTATGATTGCTTAACACCCAAGCCTTTGTGTAATTCCAGGGGAACAATCAGTCATGAGCTAAAGAAGTGCAGACACAACTAGCTGGACAACACTGACACAACAACATACACCTCTTAGAAGCTACGGCCAGAAAGCCCATGGCCAGGCAATGAGAAGCAACTGATATTTTTCCTCTGCAGTAAATGAGAAGCTAGAGTATTAACTCCTAACGTAAAAGAAACCAGCATGCACACTATCTGAAAAGGACTATGTGGAAGTCCACCTATTGAACATCACTGGTAACATGGAGTTTAATCTATTTTTAGTAGGCATGAACACAGGAAAGCACTATATGAAAATGACCAAAGAAACATGGCTAGTGGATAAAGCTGGTGTCTCCAAAGGATAATACAGAAAAACACGTATGAAAAAAAAATTATTTCATGACTCCCTTTCTCCATACTGTTTTTGGCATAGTTAACTTCACCTGAATTGTTTGCTTGTGCACTGCTGCAGCCACCAAAGTCAAAAGGCCAGCTCTAATTAGAGCACTTAAAACCTGTCTTACCGCATGCAAAGGCAGGCAAAAGAGATTTGAGTACTACTACATGAGACTTCAGTACAAATACTAAAGGTGTGGGGATGGATTTTTCTTCTTGTGAACACACACTCCATTAAAAAATTATGAACCCTATACTAAAGAAACATACAGGAAATTATAATGTTTAGACTACATTTAAGATTTTTTATGGTTTTGCAGTATGAGATTGTATTTTCATGTCTGGGACATCAGCTGTCTGTTCTGGAGATGAACAGCTGCTCCTCACTCTACCATGTGCTTCAGCCTCTGCTCAGAGCTTTTGAAGGGAGGCAGTGGTCGCCGACAATTGTTGCACCACCTCTCCTACCACCCTAACTAAAGTCACTTTTCCCAAGTGGAATTTCACAGGTTTCACTACAACTAAAGGTTAATCTCACCCACCACTGGGTCACTGCCATAGACTGCTATATCACTCCACAGGAAGGGAAATGAACAGAATCAGCTCTATGCCAAGCAGAGAAGCCAAAAGGACTTAACTGCGACTACAACTACCAAGAATAATTCACAGAAATATATACTCCAGGTGTTTTCTTTCACAAAAATAATTACCTAAGAAAAACAAGATGACTAAGATATTGTGAACCATGGTCCACTACGTGGTGCTTAACACAAACATCAATAAGAAGTCATGAAGAGAAATGAAAAGACTAAAAGAAAAGCAGTATTGCTAACTCATGACCAGTGTGCTCTCTTTAATTTTGTATTAAATCCACACATATGATAAGAATGTTTTATAGCACCACATGCCAATTATTTCACAGGACTACTACAAAACTAAAAGGTCCCTTCCAACCTAGACGATTCTATGATTCTATGGAAAGCAGAACATTTGGGAGACTGTAGAGCCTTGTTACTTAAACCCTGCAATTCTTTAATATTTTGAGTAAGATCATCACTTGGTTGAACAGTGGCACAGTCCAGAGCCAGGTGCAGGATTAGGGTGAACAGATGGTGGCTAATCTTCCTAATACAGCTCTGCCAATACAACTCACTCTTGACCAGCCACATCCCTGTTTTTCTTTTTTTTCCTGGCCCTTGGTTTTCTCTGGCCTGAGCACAGGTTGTCAAGGGGTAACTGCATGGTAGGCTAAGGATTCACATAAGGCCGCTGATCTGATTTTGCTTTTGGTCCAAGACATCTTCTGTTTTTCAGTTTCATCACCAAAATGAGTTAACTCACACACATACACACCCAATCCCTAGAGGTACAAGGGTATTAAAACCAAGTAACGTTATCTATTAATAAGTATTAGCATACCAGACAGAAAATGTATGACGATACATATGAAGAGCAAGGCTCTGAATGCGTTGCTACGCAGTGCCCTGAGTACAGCTACACACTCAAAGAAGCACAGAACTACTACAAGCTGGAGAAGGCGTAAGGACTACACAGAGAGCAAGCTAAGCCTTCAGCCCCACCCCAGCCCTGCACTTGGAAGAGCTGCAAGTGAAAATGTGAAGCACTGCAAAATATCCTGCCTTCCAGCGCATCCTCTCTCATGCAAAATGGCATCACACTGCTCCCAGCACAGCACTGACTGCACCTAGTGCGGTATTAACTGCCCTTTCAATGGTCATCTCTTTTTTGTTTTGGCTGCAGTTTAGCTAAGAAAATAGCCTATCATTAGTGACAGAAGTCAACAGCGCCATATTATTCTAATAGGAACTGGTGTGGGGAGGAAAGGGAAGAGGACAGAAGGAGCAGATGGGACAGCAACAATATTTCAGGTACATCTCAACCACTCCTAAAGTTTCACTTTGCAAAGAACTACGCCCCTACAACTGCTGATTTACCTTCAGTGACATAAGCATTTTGCTGAAAAAGACTGCAGAACTCTGTGGATTAAGTTAATAGGAAGCACTTGATCTCAGATACAGTGAAGTAACAAAAGAACTGGACTGTCCTTATCTTAATCTCAGTGAGAAAGGCAGACAGCCGAGTATTAAACTATTCGGTCTGCGGGGAGAGAATGGTTCA